>OX637324.1:4800000-6000000 GCA_951799385.1 Hyppa rectilinea | reverse complement strand
TTATACAATACGCACATGAATCTGTAAAAACAGAGGTGCGTGCCTTGGGTTCGAACTTGAGATCTATGAGTTGGCTGTCCGAGGTCACACCACTAGGCTATCACTGCCAACAATGGGAATGTGAGCAGTGGTAACAGCCCTGACTTACGAGTAGTCTTATGTATCCAGATAGAGCATCGACCATCGCCACTGTTCTAAAAAACGAAGAAGTAAAAGATAGTGATGAAACCAGCATGTCCTAGAACCAAAAATTCAAAGACATGTGACTTCTACCTACTCGCACTCACAGAAGCCTGTCTCCCAGCAGTGGAAACATTATAGGCTGATTATGCGTTCTAAAAGCGTCATAGCGTCGCGTCGCACCTTCGCGTCGCACAGTCGCGTCGCACTTGTCTACAGGAGCATTTAAAGCTAAATGGGTAAACTATTAAAGGAATTTATAATAAGTACCTACCTAAACTAGCTACAAAAGGTAACCGTTTGGAAATTACTCAAATAGCCGTTTAAAGACATTTTCCCTTTCCAAGGACCACTCGCAAATTCCCAAAAAGTATATAATTTAGCATTCTTGTCGTAATACCCCGAAATTGAATGTCGAAATTGTGTCATATACCTTCGTTATCTAAATAATTATTTCCCTTTAATTATTCAAAGCTAAATTCTGAGGAAAATTCCTGGCTGCATACTGAAAGAGGGTCACTTAAACTGTAAGGGCTGTCACTCAATTTTGGACGCCGCTTGACTTCGTAATTGAAAATAGGGTTGTAAGATCTTCGGGCTAGTAGTTTTTTTACCCGAATTTGATGGGGAGGTTCTAAGAATGTATGGTTTGAATAACGTTCGGTTTATTCTGTAAATATCTCAACGTGAAAACTTATGTGAAACTAGCTTCTGCCCGCGGCGTCGCCCTCGTGGACTTTATTGGAATTTTAGTAAGGATCCCTAATTTTTATGAAAATATAAAGTCAAAGTCAAAGTCAAAACATTTATTTCAAATAGGCACAAGAAAGGCACTTTTGAACGTCAAAAATTAACAAGAAATAGAATTGATTCCAGTCGCCCCTTCCAAAAGGTAGTTTCGCGTGGTGAAGAATGGGCAAGAAACTCCACCGTTACTCTTTTAAAATGTTTCACAATGTTTTGTATACATGTACTATAACATTATATGTGAAGACAATGCACCCAGAATAAAAACAATACACCAAAAAGGTGAAAAGAAAAACGCATGTAGCAGTGGCAAATAAACTTAATTATGTCATAAGTACATGGTGCTCACATATTTACAAACATTCTAAAAGCATTCATATAATATAGCCTATGTCACCCGGGGATAGTGTAGCTTACCAATAGTGAAATGATTTTTCGAATCGTTTCAGTTCGGAGCGGAGAGAAAATATTTGCTATTCAATGCAACCAAACAAACAATCAAATACTTCCTCTTTATAATATTAGTATAGATGAGCTGTTATTAATTGACACTATAGACAGATTACTCACGCTCACTTCACTTTGATTTGTAACATTTTGATTAGGTTTATCTGACATGTTTTGTTTCGTGTAACTTTTAATTTTTTTTTTTTTTCATTATTGTTATTAATTTATTGACATGGGTATGGTTTTATGTAAATTTTAGTTGCATGACATTTTACAATTATTAGTTCTCTTTATTATGAAATGAAATTTAATTATGTTTGTCTATTTATAAATTTGTAATAATGTTCTATGCTGGCTTATTTCGAACGCAGTGTAAATTGCTACTGAATAAATTGAAAAAAAAAAAAAAAACTTAGTTATCACGGTGAGATTTTTACAAAAAGATCAGCAGTTTTTTAATTAGTTTACTAAGTAGTGTAGATTTTTATAAAGCGGACATAAGCATGTCTGCCTATAATGTTCCCAACATGATAGGCTGATATTGCTTATGTTGTGATTATGGTTATGTCTGTTGGGAAACCTGCCTCCTTGGTGAGAGGGAGTGGGTCGTATCCCACCACGCGGGCCTAGTGCGGGTTAGTAGATACACCCATATCTTCGAATTTTCCTTCACCGTTTTCAGAGCAGTGGTGATGATATTATTTACACAAAGTGAAGCTCCTTTCGCGATCATACCCATGACCTACAACTCGTAGGTCACGGCCGTTATCACTGGGCCACCCCTGCTCTGCCACGTTGTATGGCAATACTTAGCTTCTGGTCAAGGAAAGCCAGTCTTTGGGTCACAGGAAGTGTCATCCGTTTGAAGATCTCGTTGAACAAACAATAGTTATTTGTTATGCAAGGCTGCAAAGTTGATTTTTCGCGCGAGTACCTCTATTGAAACCTGAGTAAGCGAAGGATTCTAGGGTTGAACCATGAGCGAAGCGAGTGGTTCAAATATAGAATCCTGAGCGTAACGAAGGTTTCAAAGGTACGAGACGCAGAAAAGTTTTGCTGCCGAGCGCAACACACAATTTTTCACCTCACTACAGCGAGGAAACTGCTAGGTGCAAGAAAACAGGTGTTGTTGAGTTTTATTTTGTTCGAGCGTCTCAGATACATTGACTCATGTGAAGAAAATAACAGATACTTGGCAATGTATCTTATGAGTTACATAGAATATCTCCAAAATTAAATACCCTGTATTTTGTTCTACATCCTACTTGTCCTCTAAGGAGAATGAAAGAAAAAAACTAATTTAATACAAATAACTAACTAATTTAATTTAATACATTATTTATTTTTGCCAAGCAAAGGATTAAATAACATATTATATTTATTTTATTTAAAAAATTAAACTTAAATTACTACACAATTGGGTATTTGACAGGGTAGTATTTTTATGGCATATTCAAATGTGACGTCACAGATTTTTTTAATCAAATGGAATACTTATTAACATTAATTCAAATTTTTACAATTATATCCTCGCAAAATATTTAATTTCTGTACTGTGATGGAAGTTTTTAAGGTGAGCGGTATTATTTAATATTTTATTTTAGACCGTGTCATGCATTTTCAGTGGACAGGCAGTATAGAAAATTGTTAAATAGAAAGATTCGAATTTTAAAAACTCTTTCCACGCTAGAGAGCAAAAATCGATTTTCGGCTCAGATTTCGAATGACAAACAGACTCTTTCCGAGCCTGTGAGGTGAAAACATGTTTATTTACTTACTCTCATACACCACGCACATTATCCATACCTAAAGTGTAAAATTTTACATTACCTAACCATCAATCTTCCAAGGAAAGCCCCTTTTTTTAAGAATAGGAAATCATAAAATGACTCCTCCCGCTCTGGATGGAGCGAAGGGGAATGTCAGACTCTTACTGACTAAAACCCATCCATGTTTCTTTCTTAGCCCTATGTGTTCCGAGGCAGCGGTAACCCTTTTGGACAATCCCGCTGAAAGAAAGCCTTTTTTTGGGGTTATGAAATCATCAAATAATACCTCCCGCTCTGGGTGGAGCGGAAGGGAGTGTTAGACTCTTACTGACAAAAACCTATCTGTATTCCTTCCTTAGCCCTATATATTCTAGACTAGCAGTAACCCTTTGGGACAATTCCGCTGAAAGGAAAACCTAAGTTGTTAAACTGTTACTTCGGTTAAATTATACCTACCTAGATAATCTTCACCCACTTTAGGAAACTAATAGCACTATTAAAAGTGATAGACAAGTCTGTACCCTCTTCCCTGAAATTGGCATGTTCGATGAATAAATTAATCTGCCTAGCTATTCCCATGTCAGGGTCGGCTTCCATTCTAACCGAAAACAGTTAAATACCAATATTTTACATAGAGCGACTGCCTATCTGACCTTCACAACCCGGTAACTGGGCAATACGATACCCCTTCGTAAGACTGGCTGTCAGATTACCGGGCTTCTGACGACCCGTAACGACTGTCAAAGATGCACAAATAACAGCCGGGACCAACGGCTTAACTTGCTTTCCGAGGCACGGAGGAATCATTTGATATTATCCCACCCTCAAAAAGAATAATACCGTTTCATTTCACTTAATAAAGCCTAAAGCCACTTTGCATTAGTCATTTGCATAACTATGCGAAAACCAACACCGCCAAGTTCCAGCCATAAACAACAAAAACCCAGAAACTACAGTGGAAGCAAAATAAATGTATACATTATGAATTCTTTTCCGCATTTTTGCAAACACGACACCGTGCGGCAATATGGAGATTTTAAAATTGAAATTTATATTCCTTTAGGAGCAGTTAAAATTGTGACCGTAGGTGTAGCCGTAATATGTCGTGCGGTGTCCCACAGGGATCGGTTCTGGGGCCGCACCTATGGGACATCGGCTACGACTGGGTGCTGCGGGCCGACCTCCCTGACGGCGTCAGCGTAATTTGTTACGCTGACGACACGCTGGTTCTGGCGCAGGGAAGGTCGCATCAGGCGACGGCCGACGCGATGACACGCGGGGTTGCGATAGTCGTTGAGAGGATCCGGCAGTTGGGTCTCGAGGTGGCATTGCACAAATCCGAGGCCATGTCCTTTCATGGGCCTCGGAACAGGCCACCATCGGGATCCCAACTTACGGTAGGAGGGGTTCACATCGGCGTCGAGACCACGATGAAATACCTGGGTCTGGTCCTCGACAGCCGATGGAATTTCGTGGAGCATTTCCGACGTTTGGCCCCCAAGCTGGAACGGACTGGGGCCGCCTTAAAGCGGCTCTTGCCCAATTTGAGGGGGCCAAACGCCTCCTGCCGGAGGCTTTACGCGGGAGTCGTGCGGTCCATGGCCCTTTACGGGGCCCCGGTGTGGGCGCGTTCATTGCGGCGGCGAGCCGCCCACTACCTGAACGCGCCCCAAAAGGTGGTAGCCATTCGGCTAATCCGGGGGTACCGCACGATCTCGGGCGAGGCGGCGAGCCTCCTTGCCGGACTGCCGCCGTGGGATCTGGAGGCGATGGTCCTCGCGCGCCTGTACGAGTGGCGCGCGGAGGTACTAAGCCGGGGGGAAACTCCGTTTCCGCAGCAAATTGCGGCGGAGCGGACGGACCTCCGGCGCGATCTCATGGCGGCCTGGAATCAGCGACTGTCGCAACCCAGCGCAGGGCACGCCACGATAGTGGCGGTAAGGCCCCTCTTTGAGGAGTGGCTAGAGAGGCGTCACGGCGCCCTCACCTTCCGCCTGACGCAGGTCCTCACCGGACATGGATGTTTCGGGAGGTTCCTGCACATCATCAGGCGGGAGGAAACGCCCGGGTGTCACCACTGCGAGGATCGCCCAGAGGACACGGTAGAGCACACGGTGCAAACCTGCCCCACTTGGGCGGAGCACCGCCGTGTCCTCGTAGAGGCGATCGGCGGCGGCGACCTCTCGCGCCCGGCCCTGGTGCAAGCCATGGTCCGGGGCGAGAGGGAGTGGGAGGCAGTCACCTCCTTCTGCGAAAAAGTTATGCTCGCGAAGGAGGTGGCGGGATGGGAGAGAGAAAGGTCCTCCCGTCCCAGCCGCCGCGGGAGACGCTCCGGGCGTCGGGAGCCACGTGACGACTCCCGGCCACCGTAGGCGCGGGCCTGCGGACGGTGAGTAATGGGTGACTCACCGTCCGATCAGCACCAGACCCGTGCCGTACGGCGCGTATATGTTCCACGCGCGCCTCAAAGAGATGTCAGCATATGAAGGGGCCCCTCAGGGCCAAGCCTGCCGGGTAAGCGGGATTGTCCGAAAGGGTTACCGCTACCCCGGAACATAAAGGGCTACGGAAGGAACATGGATGGGTTTTAGTCAGTAAGAGTCTGACACTCCCTTCCGCTCCACCCAGAGCGGGAGCAGTCATTGGATGATTTCCCAGCCTTAAAAAAAAAAAAAAAAGGTGTAGCCGTAATGTTGGCACGCAGTGTAATGTTTGCGGAGCGGTAATGAAATTGAACTTACTGCAATGTGGTTGGAATAGATCAATGTTGCCAATCAAAATGTAGAACAACCAAAAAGTGACATTACTTGGCGTTAAGAAAAATGCAAAAATAATACCAAAATAAAAATTGCACCTCTTTTTTTTTCAATTAAAAATACTATTATCATCGGCCTAGCCTTTTCGGTCGGCTTCCAGTGTAACCGGATGCAGTTGAATACCAATATTCTACATGAAGCGACTGCCTATCTGACCGTCACAACCCAGTAACTGGGCAATACGATATCCCTTGGTAAGACTGGCTGTCAGATTTTCGGGTTTCTGACGACTCGTAACGACTGTCAAAGATGCACAAAGACATCAATTGAAAATACTATCACTGCTTATAATATATCATGTCATAACCAAAAGATTAGCCAAATAGGTCGGTTATCGAAAATAAATAAGCCCTGGAATTAGACTATCATTCGTCAGTCATTTTAAATTAAATGTCACTCATATCATAATTCCTTATTTGAAAAAGGAATTACCTGTCACATAATATTTATTATTAAACCTGGCAACATTTGGAAATGTCAAAGAGTTTATACCACACAAACACACTCACAAATTCCGTTTGTATTATAACAATTTCTCATTTTATTTTGTCGTTCTTTGCTTATTATCGCCACCGCATGGCTTAATTATTGGGTTTTATAATTCAACTAGCTTCTGCCAGCGGCTTAGCCCGCATGAAAGTCGGAAATTTAATCCCAAGGGACCTTAGTATTGGGACAAAAATTATCTTACGTGTTAATCCAGGTCATAAACTATCTCTGTGCCAAGTTTCATCCAGATCCGTTACACATTAACAAGTGACACACAAACACTTATAAACTCTCGCCTTTAGGTATAATATTAGTGTAACTTCATTCACACAATAGTAAATATGTAGGTACAGTTACGAACAAGTAGTTAATTTCTAAAGCGGTTTTTTTTGAGGGTGGTAAATCATCAAATGACCCCTCCCGCACTAGGTGGAGCGGAAGGGAGTGTCAGACTCATACTGACTAAAACCCATCCATATTCCTTCCTAAGCCCTTTATGTTCCGGTTTAACAATACCTGCTGAAAGCGGTTTTCTCCATAATTATCGAAAACACATTGCATTTTCGAATCCGAGTTGAGATAGTTATTTTACGAGCAAAAAAGGAAAATAGGTGTATACATATTAGTGCTCGTGACTGTACGTCTAGGAACGTGTACCTATATTTCCTACTGTGTCAATAAAATTGGCCTTGCAATGCAGAGCAATGTTCTACAAAGTATTTATAACATAACATAGTACACGCTGTATTTCCGCGAAGCGTCCGTCGCGTCGGCGTCGTCGCGCCGTCGGCCTTCCGGCTTTCCCAACAAATGAGTGACAAATCACGCGACGATCGCGTTATCGCGCGACACTCGCTTATATTAAGCTTCTGAACGCCAGAGCATAAACGCACGCGCGTGCCCTCCACGCCAAGCTACATATTTATTTCTCCTTGTTATCATGAATCTCCCAATATCCATGGTGTCTTTTAATTGGTTGCAAGTCATTAAATACGTACGAGAGCTTCAATTATTAAGTTATCTTAAAAAAAACACATATTTCGTGTTAACACTGGGTGGAGTGGAAGGGATAGTCAGACTCTTACTGACTAAAACCCGTCCATGTCCTTTCCTTAGCTCTTTATGTTCAGTTCCTGTTAGCCTTTCGGACAATAACGCTGACCCGGCAGGCATCGGACCTTCCAAAATTCCTTCCTTTGAGGCGTGCGTAGAACACAAACGCTCCATCCAGCACGGGCCTGGTCCTGATCAGACGGTGAGCTACCTATTACTCACCATCCGCAGGCCCGCGCCTACAGTGGCCGGGAGCCGTCACACGATTCGATGCTGCTAACCTCAAATGTGAGTACTTTCAACTCTAATTTCAAAATAAAACACTCCAGTAATCCAATAATGTATAGGTACATAAGTTTTGCATTTGCTCTCGCTACTATAATTGCCAATTAGTTCGCTGGAGCAATAAGATCAAGATTTGAACAGAAAAGCATAGTCTACAGCACAATCTGGGAATTAATGTTATACAAGGTGTGTTTTATTATATCTATGTTACACGAAGAAAGAAGATGACCCTAGGTCGTCTTTTTTTTCGTGTGGTTAGTGCCTCCTCCTCTAACTTAGCTCCACATGTTAGCTTCGAATAAACCAATAACAGGCACTTTTGAATTGTCAAGGGGTCGGTCATAAAGAGAAGAAGCTAGTTGCCTATTCCAAAGCAGTAGGTTGGAGAAGAACGGGCCAGAAACTCTATGGATACTCAAAAGTAAAAAAGTCGAAATATGGTCTATGGATACTCTTTTAAGTGAAAATATGGGTGACATCATTCATGTTGAAATATACATGTGAGAACGATGCAGACCGTAAAAATCCATCCATAAATAAAAGATTAATAAAACAAATCAAAAATTAAATCAAATCTTAAAAGAGCCGTGGCAGCTAAGAGATGACCAGTCCCTACTGACGGCGCCCGTTCACGAACATGACGCATGAATTAGCACCATTCAGCTCAACCATTTTTGAGGGAGCTAAGTGATCCAACAAACGCGCCACCATCAGCGAGACATTAGAGTGAGCATGACATGCTCTCAGCCGACAGGGCACATTCAGGTTGGGTTCGAACTCGAGACGTAATTGAAGAATTGGCAGTCCGTCGGTCACTCCACTAAGCTATCACTGCTAGGCTTATATTCTGTAAGTGTAAATCATAGAAAAAGACCCAGAATACATGGTCCAAAAATGCATGGATTCGATTGTTATTTCGTGGTTAGTCCTATAGTGAAAGTTGTTTATAAGCTTTAGTACTCTCATTTCCTGAAAGGTTAATAGTGAATTAAAAAACACTGTCTTTTTTTTTTAAGGCTGGGAAATCATACAATGACTGCTCCCGCTCTGGGTGGAGCGGAAGGGAGTGTCAGACTCTTACTGACTAAAACCCATCCATGTTCCTTCCGTAGCCCTTTATTATCCGGGGTAGCGGTAACCCTTTCGGACAATCCCGCTTACCCGGCAGGCTTGGCCCTGAAAGGCCCCTTCATATGCTGACATCTCTTTGAGGCGCGCGTGGAACATATACGCGCCGTCCGGCACGGGCCTGGTGCTGATCGGACGGTGAGTCACCCATTACTCACCGTCCGCAGGCCCGCGCCTACGGTGGCCGGGAGTCGTCACGTGGCTCCCGACGCCCGGGGCGTCTCCCGCGGAAAAATCACTGTCTAGTGTGCTATAATTTTATTTCGTAAATAATTATATTCTAAAACACAAACACCAAATCAACTGTTCTAAATAAAATCGATAAATATTCCAATTTTGATGTCGGCCGTCAAAAGAACAGCTCCGTGTACAAATTCGATAGATGTGCCGGCTGTAATGAGCGCGTTTCTCATTCGATACGCGCGCCTGTTACGTTGTTTTAGCGTTTGGCTAGGAAAACAGCGGAGAAATGTTTATAATTACTATTAAGGCGATTCTTTAGCACAGTCTTTTTGTTAGATCTTCGGGGAAATTCCTGTGGGCTTGAGCAGTGATTGTTCGTTCCATTCGTATAGTTTTTACGAGAAAGAGTAACACACATCCATTCATCCATCTTCACAAACATTCACGTTTATAATATTAGTAGGATATTGTATATTATACTGTTTGATGTACACAGGGATAATTGAGTAGACTTAGAAATATCCTCTATTTGTAAAATCACATTGATACCGACCAGCACGCGTGGCATGACTGCTTTTCTTTCAAAGAAGAACCCACTTCATAATTATTCCCCTATTATTTTTTCTCTATTCTTAATTCTTGACATCGCGCCGTAGAAACCATGCCCCAATCTGAAATTTTGTCAGTCGTTTCTTCCGTGGGTTCCCACCCATCAATCATCAAATTAATCCTCTCGCTGTGTGTACAGCGGAAAGAAGTGTCAGTTTTACTGACTTAAAGCCGCCTTTGTGTTTCACACACGCCTCAAAGAGATGTCAGCATGAAGGAAGGGGCCCGTTAGGGCCGAAGCGTCAAGGTCAGCGGGATTGTCCGAAAGGGTTACCGCTACCCCGGGACATAAAGGGCTAAGGTGGATAAGTTTCAGTCAGTAAAAGTCTGTCACTACCTTTTGCTCCGCCCAGAGCTGGAGGAATCATTTGATGCAGTACCGCCCAAAAAAAAACTCTATGAGTTCTTTTGAACAAATCGCTCCCTATCCATCGCTTTCTTCCAAACCACACTATTAGGGATGCAAGAGAAAAAACCCAGCAATATACAAGCAACTCCGCGCGTGACCGGGAGCAACGATTATGTTTAATGACGTTGTAATGTTCGCTACATAAGTAGCCACAAATTTAACGAGAGTTTGACTAATGCTTTTTTGACGGTTGTTTGAGCTGTTGAGTTTTGGTGAAAATAGTGGTAGACTCAGAATCGATTTAATGGGTTTATTTCTTATCGTACTTACTTAAAACTGGCAAGAAACAACCTCATAGTCTTTTTCTTGACCTTGTTTCAATCTAATTAACACGTTGAACGCCAACGCGGTCACCGTGTGTCCGACAAACAATAGTTTTTCTATTGTGTCTGCTGCGTGGCAGTCAATGACTTAAGGTCAGTGCAACGTGTTTTCTTTAAGCGGGATTGTCCGAAAGGGTTACCGCTACCCCGGAACATAAAGAGCTAAGGAAGGAACATGGATGGGTTTTAGTCAGTAGGAGTCTGGCACTCTTTTCCGCTCCACCCAGATCGGCAGAAGGCATTGGATGATTGCCCAGCCTCAAAAAAAACGTGTCTTTCCTGCGTCTCTATTAGTTGTCATCTAGCAGTGAGAGCAGGTTTGACCATCGGACTGCCAAGTCTTAGGTGACGAGTTCGAACCCAAGGCACACACCTCTGACTTTTCAGATTCATGTGCGTATTGTATAATTATCACTTGCTTATAAAACGGTGAAGGAAAACATCGTGAGGAAACCGGCGTTCCTGAGAGATATTTCTCAACAGCATGTGAAGCTAAGCCAGAGGCCCGTGGACAGGATACAAACTCTGGCACCAGGTTAGTCACTAACCACACGAAAAGAAGGAGCAGTTGTCATCTCAGTTGCCTATTTATTATTTTCCACATGGGGTGAGCTTGTCTGCACCTAAGTAGCTACTTCAAGGTTCTTCAACTTCAGCGGGATGGTCCGAAAGGGTTACTGCTGCCCCGGAACACACAGGGCTAAGGAAGGAACATAGATAGGTTTAAATCAGTAGGGTTCTGACACTCCCATCCGCTCCCCCTACAGAGGGAGTCATTTGATGATTTCCCGTCCTTAAAAAACAGGCTTTCCTTGGAAGATTAATGGCTAGGTAATTTAATATTTAACAGTTTATAGATCATTTGTTTGGTGTAAGCAAATAAACTTGTTTGTTTGTTCAACGAGGTCACTAAATGTGTGGTTGACACTCGCCTAACCGCAAAGGCTGGCTTAAACTTGGCCAGCGGCTAAGTATTGCCATACAACGTGGCAGAACAGTGGTAGCCCAGTAGTTAAAAAAGGTTCCTCAACTATTTTCAGACTACTCACAAACGAAATCTTAAATTGAAAGCTCATTGCGGCGTGTTTCATAGACTACTATAAAATGTTGGTCGCGATTCATCCAATTTGTTGAAGTCTGCCTTTAGGAACTTGAAAAATTCAAAATGTTACTGGCCAGGTATATTTTAGAACATTGCGGATTTGTGTCAAAGTCAATGTCAAATCAATTATTTGAAATAGGAACATTTAAGACATCAAAAGCGCCTTTTGTGATTATGACGGCCCTAGATCGGCTGCCACCGGTCGCATCTAGAAGACTGCCACGTACCTAAATCTTGTTCAAGTTCGAAAGAAAGAAAATAAGTTTATTTGCGGCAAACATGACGTAGTAGAAAAAAAAACAAACAACAAAAAAAAACAAGTTGTGGGAAAACGGCCATCGCTCAGCATAATGCTTCGACCCCATGCGAGACAGAGCCCCAGCGCTGGTTCTCAGCGATAGCCGGGTTCTGGATTGTGAAGATTTGGGTATTTAGTCAGAAATTCTCTCGAGTTGTAAACTGTGCTAGGTCAAAGTGAAAGTCAAATCATTTATTTCAAATAGACACAAGAAAGGCACTTTTGAACGTCAAATTGAACAAAAAATAGAAAGGATTCTAGTCAAATGGTTCGGCTAGCTTGATTTATAAAACAACCAAATGCAACAAAATTATCCATCCAAAAACCCATTTCCATTTACCCCGGAAGAGAAGCAAGACCAATTGCGATTAAGTGAAATTATTAACATTTTCCTTCTCAACTAATGTTTAAAATCCTATCTAATAGGAGACGTTTCCGTACCCAACCCATGGCGAAAACTAGGGATTTGCATTTTATTATCATGGGATTCCGTAAACGAGAACTACGGGGTTATTGCAGTAGTAATTTGAAAATAGAACGTTTGTAGGTTGGCAGTTGTTTTTTTTTGGTAGACTTGTGTTATGTTTATGAACATAACAAGAGGAGCTCGTGCCTAAGTACTAACAGCCGCACAGGTCGAACCATCAGGTTAAGCTAAGCTTGCCGGGGTTGGCCGTGGATGGGTGACCATGCGGGGGTTGCGGAAGTATTTTCGTTTCTCGCGACCCCCGCGCAGGTGAGAGAGGGAACACACAACAAAAAAAAAAATATATGGATGGGTGACCATCTTTACATAACAAGACTCCTCCATGCCTCGGAAAGCTCGTTAGGCCGTTGGTCCCGGCTATCATTTGTGCATCTTTGACAGTCGTTACGGGTCCGAAAATCTGACAGCCAGTCTTACCAAGGGGTATGGTTTTCCCCAGTTACTGGGTTGTGGAGGTCAGATAGGCAGTCGCTCCATGTAAAATACTGGTATTCAGCAGTATCCGGTTAGACTGGAAGCCGACCCCAATATAGTTGGGAAAAGGCCAGGCAGATGATGTGTGTTATTTTTATTGTTGATACGTCTTTTGTTTTACTACATGTGGTTTACATTAAGCGGGATTGTCCGAAAGGGTTACCGCTACCCCGGAACATAAAGGGCAGAGGAAGGAACATGGATCGGTTTTAGTCAGTAAGAGTCTGACATTCCCTTCCGCTCCACCCAGAGCGAGAGGAGTAATTTGATGATTTCCCACTCTCAAAAAAAAAAGTGCTCATTCTCACGTATTTGACGGCAGTTGTCGATGGTTGTGATGGAGGTTGAAGGTAATTGTTTTGTATATTTGATGTTAATTGATATCTCGCTTTCACCCCCGGCTTCACAAGCGTAATTTTAGAATTTGACCATCAATTCGGGGCTATAATAATATTATCCAATCATGATTCGAAAGACACGTGGCGCCATCTATTATCATAAGAACGTTGTTGTTGTTTTTTCGTTGGGAATGGTTTTTTTTTTTCGAGATGAAAGGACCCTGTGTCCGTTTCTGTACACCTGATAACGCATATACAAAATTTCAGGAAAGGTTCAGTGGTTTAGACGGGAAAAGGTACCAAACAAACTTACTTTTGCATTTATAATATTTGTTAGGATAAGAGTTTTCATATAGTTTTTAAGCCGTGTAGAAATTGCATTCTATAATTTAGAAAGTAAATGTTTTTTTTTAATAAGGGCGATTACGAATCAAGTCAAGGTTCCAACACAAATACTTTTGTATACGTAGCAATAGCTGGCCAACCCCAATTAACCCCACGAACTTGAAATGTGGATCACCAACCTTCAAAGGGTACAACCCAACCTCACATAACATTCAGGGACAAACAACATACATGAAAGGCCAAGGTCCCCGGAAGAACATTCCGCCATCTACGCCATAAAAACTAAATGCTAACGGCCTCCTTCCTGAATTTCTTCAGTAATCGTTGTTCCAGGCCATTTAACCAAGACTTTAAATACAAATCGTCTGATTAAAACAACGCTGTTTCACAATTTCCTAAACAAAATCGTTTGGCCGCAAAAATGTGAACACTAAGATTAACATTTAGTACTGTTTATCTAGCCATCTCTTTTACACTTACTGTCTAATTGGTCAAAAAGAAAGAGAAGGAGAAGATTTTGACATTACGAAAAAAAACAACAAAAGAAGGACAGTGCTCACAATTACTTCAAAGCATAAACAGCTATACAAATATTATGAATTAAAAAAACAAATATTATGTGTGTTTGACCGCGTTTTTATTCTACACACGATAACGTAGTTCGATGCGGTTTTCAGCATAATTTAGAAAATGTATTTTAGAAAAAATTTTTTAAAATACATTTACGTTCAAAAAAATAAACAATATTTAAAGAAATCTCGATGTTTTGTCATTTCCTTATTATAACCTTGCGAAGTAGGGGCTGGTCGCAAGTAAAACATAAAGAAAAAAAACCACCAAAACGTGTCGAAACACGTTCAAAGAAGGGTTCCGTTAGCGATGAATTTATCTCAGGAACAAACATAATATTGCAGCTGAAAAACATGTTCTCCCATACATTCCAATTGCAAATGCAAGTTTATACGCACAACATTAGGAGATTTACCATGATATTTAAAGGTCTTACACAATTTTCTGTATGTATTCAAAATTCTGGACTTACTTGTTTCAGAGTAAAAGGTATACTAAATTTTCTTATTCAACTTTAATCTATGTATTTATTTCAAAATTACGAGCAGGCCTCAAATAATTTTACAGTAAAGGCCCTTTCATTCAATATGTAACACGGTAAAAGTCCCCCATATTAAAAATCCAAATTTATGTAAAACGTCCTTATATCCGGTACCTACATGGGATTGGGAACCAATTGACTGTGACAGACAGGCAAACGATTGAACCTTTTTAGGTTCAATCGTACCGTTTTTTCATTCAGACAAACAGAACCCTAAAAAAGACTAAATTGCTTTGAAATATTAACGAAGCGGCTTCGACTGTCCTTGCCCCAGTAATTTAGGCGGTAACTAATTAATAATACCTAAAAAAAGGAATGGATAATTAAAGTAGGTTTTGAAAGTAAAAGGAAGTAGAGTGACGAAAAATAAACGAAATGTTGTTTTGTTTAATTGCGAAATACGAGAACGAGAGCCTCATTTAGATGATACAAGTATCTTTCGTATACCGGATGATTTTTAATTCACTGTTAGTATTTCAACGGCGAGAGCAGCCGCTGCAGAAAACCTCAAACGGCGCAAATACTCCAACCTTATTGGAACTTACATATATGTTCAAGCCGTTTGGAGTTGAAACACTAGGGCCATGGGGTCCCAGTGCTCACTTTGTTTTTCGAGACATCGCCAAGCGGTTGGTCGACTCTTCACGTGACCGGAGGGCTGGCCTATTTATTGGTCAAAGAATCAGCATTGCCATACAACGCGGTAATGCTGCCAGCCTTTTGGGATCTTTTCTTGTTGACAGCGATGTGGATGAATTTTTTGATGCTCTTTGATTATTAGTTTTGTACGTATTATAATGAATATTTAGCTTTTAAATGTAAATACGATTGGATTAACATTATATTAAGGGGGCAACCACCACACCTTATAAAATATTATTTCAATATTACTTCCATGTAAAAATAAACGAAGGCGGGATTGTCATAAGGGTTACCGCTACCCGGAACATAAAGGTCTAAGGAAGGAACATGGATGGGTTTTAGTCAGTAAGAGTCTGATACTCTCCACCAAGAGCGGGAGGGGTCATTTAATGATTTCCCACGATCTAAAAAAAATCCAAACTAAAATTATAAATGCGAATGTAAATTTGTCAGTTTGTTTGTTACCTTTTCTCGCTTAACCCAATGGTAGGATCATTCTGAAATTCTGCATATACATTGTCAGGTCTACATAAACGGATATAAGGTACCTTTCATCCCGAAATAAGTATTGTTCCCGAGGAAAACAACAATAACTTATGATAAAAGATGGCGCCGCATACGTTCCGAGCACAGGATTGCAACGGCCAAACAACAAATAGAGTATAACCCGAATTGATTGTCACATTCTAAATTAACGCGAGTGAAACAGCGGATAAAAGCTAGTTTATTACATACATAAATGAATGTATGATATGGGTTTAGTTTCCTACAAAACGGTAGCCGGCACCTACAAAAACAAAGATACAATTCATCCCAACCCAAACGAATTAACCAAAACTATTTAATAACTGTTCAAAATTTCTTGAAACAAAGATGGTTGCCAGTTTAATACCCTCGCTACAAATTAAACTATAAATTAGGAGCAACAATGTATATTTAATTATTTGATACCCCATTTCATTTCATATTAACTCGCGCTTAATTCCACCCAAAACTTACCTTGTTCGTGTAATGAGATCTTATTCAAAATGTCTGACTTTCCCGCTTATTCATGACTGCCTTTTGTTTTAATTCGTAAGTCATTTCAATGTCTTTTATTTATTTTGGTAAAACAGGCGTGTTGTCTTTAAGAATTCATAAAGGTTAACGATTTACATATTTTTAGGAGCTTGTGACTAAGTTATAACAGCCACACGGATCGATCCATCAGGTTAAGCTACGCTTGCCAGGGTTGGTTCGTAGATGGGTGACCATCTTTACATATCGAGATATCTCCTTGCCTCGGAAAGTATGATAAGCCGTTGGTCCCGGCTGTCATTCGTGGATCTTTGACTGTCGTTACGGGTAGTCAAAAGCCCGAACGTCTGACAGCCTATCTTACCAAGGGGTATCGTATTACTGACCGGGTTGTGGAGGTCGGATAAGCAGTGGCTCCATGTAAAATACTGGTAATCAGCTGCATCTGGTTAGAGTGGAAGCCGACCCCAACATAGTCTTTGGAAATAGGCTAGGTATATTAATATTATGTGATAGTGTTATTGGGTTTTTCCATCAGGAATGTTTCAGTAAAAGTGTACGGGAGTTGTGCCCGGTTGATGGCGGCAATAGGCTCGCCCCTTATTATATGACATTTAAGCTTTTTTTTTTTTTTAAGGCTGGGAAATCATCCTATGACTGCTCCCGCTCTGGGTGGAGCGGAAGGGAGTGTCAGACTCTTACTGACTAAAACCCATCCATGTTCCTTCCGTAGCCCTTTATGTTCCGGGGTAGCGGTAACCCTTTCGGACAATCCCGCTTAATGACATTTAAGCTTATCTGGCCAATTGGGTAATTGAAAGGGTAGTCAATAACGTTACTTATTATGAATTGTCAAAACGCGGAATTTGTACGTGGTTTGTATGAAATATTACAATGTGACTGAAGCCTACCGGGCAGGATTGTCCTAAAGGGTTACCGCTACCTCGGAACATAAATAGCTAAGAAAAGAACATGGATCGATTATAGTCAGTAAGAGTCTGACACTACCTTCCGCTCCACCAAGAGCGGGAGGGGCCATTTGATGATATTTAAAACTCTCAAAAAAAATAAAAGAGTGGTTGTGGAAGATGGAAGATTGTGGTGGTGCCTAGAAGGACTTTGCCCAGCAACAGACTGCGATAGTCTGAGTTGGCTTGTTATGGTTATAGAGCTTTTTCGGAAGAACTTTATCAACAAGAGCCATACTACACACATCAAAAGTGTCTAGGGATCAACATATATTTTTGCAATAACTTTTCTCTTGATTGATATTAATTTAAATTTTCTTTAAGGATTCATCAAATAAAGTGTTTTCGTTTGTCACAGTAACGATAAACCAAGTCACCTTTGATTTTAATAAAGAAATTTGCCATTTTCCTAATAAAGGGATTTTTGACATTTGAACCACTAACATTAAAGTTCGAAAAAAAGACTGAAATAACAGTTTTCTTTAAAATTTTATTGGGTAACTTAAACAATTAATAATCCGTGTTTCTACCGCGAACACTAACAACACAAGAACATCGGTTTGGCATACTCAAAATGAGTTCATCCAAATCACGCTGTGGAATGGCCGCCCATGTTCGTTGCAACAACAAAAAAAGGTCTTCTTGCAACTGGATACCCTCCATATTCGGCAGAGCTCTTCTCTGTAGCATATCCCATGCATGCTCAATCGGGTTCAAGTCTGGCGACTGAGCAGGCCAGGGCAGGACATTGATGTTAGCTGCGGCGAGAGTCTGTCTTACAACTCTTGCGGTGTGCGGTCGTGCATTATCATGCATTAACTGAAATAAGGGACCGATTTGCACTTGTAGAGGAACGATGACGTCAGATACAATCGTCTCAGCATAAATTTGAGCATTGAGGTTGCCTCTGATCCAAATCAACTCAGTTCTTCCGCCGATCCAAATACCCGCCCATACCATGATGGTTCCACCACTATAAGGATGGACTTCCTGGCAGGATTTTAATCGCTGTTGGCGTCCAGGGGTTCTCCAGTGTCGTATACGTCTTGTATCCGGTCTCATACCAAAACGAGACTCATCAGAAAAGCACACGAAACGCCATTGTTCTTCTGCCCAATTTCTGTGTTCAAGAGCCCATTGATATCGAATCCTACGATTGTGCATTGCTATAGGTGGTACCCGTAGCGGTCTTCGGGAATGAAGGTTCACTTCATGCAAGCGGTTTCTGACTGTTTGGTCGCTAATTAAGTTCCCTGAAGAGTGATGAAGCCTCACGGCTAACATCATGGCGGTTATTGTTGGAGCTCTTCGAGTTAAGATTTGAATGTATCGGTCTTGTCTCCGTGTGGTGCAGCGATACCGTCCTTCATGGCGCTCAGCCACGGTACCAGTCGAATATGGAGGGTATCCAGTTGCAAGAAGACCTTTTTTTGTTGTTGCAACGAACATGGGCGGCCATTCCACAGCGTGATTTGGATGAACTCATTTTGAGTATGCCAAACCGATGTTCTTGTGTTGTTAGTGTTCGCGGTAGAAACACGGATTATTAATTGTTTAAGTTACCCAATAAAATTTTAAAGAAAACTGTTATTTCAGTCTTTTTTTCGAACTTTAATGTTAGTGGTTCAAATGTCAAAAATCCCTTTATTAGGAAAATGGCAAATTTCTTTATTAAAATCAAAGGTGACTTGGTTTATCGTTACTGTGACAAACGAAAACACTTTATTTGATGAATCCTTAAAGAAAATTTAAATTAATATCAATCAAGAGAAAAGTTATTGCAAAAATATATGTTGATCCCTAGACACTTTTGATGTGTGTATTTTAACCCCTTCTTTAGGTCTGAACCAATATTTATACACCTAGCAATTTTCGGAATCGGTTTTCTTGTAAAATAACTATTTCTACGACGGGATGCGATATGTACGGTAAAGCTATGGATTCGAATATGCAATGTGTATGAGAACATTCAATTTCATTTCTGGTTTAAGACATTTAATTCTCGTAAAGATTTCTTATTACTAAGATACTTCATTTAATAACTAAGCAGAAAACCGCTAATGAAATTAGTAAACTGTATACATAGTTTTGCTCGAGACTGTACATTTCTTTCATACAAAAAAGATCAACCACAGCTTTTCTAAATGAATACAGATTCGACATGCATATGAGTGCTTTTACAAACATTCTGAATAGCAGAAACTATACAGAAACTGTTTTCCCTTCTCACAAAAAGATTCGCACATTTATTTTGCCTTTCGTGACGTCACTGACGCCAAAAAGTCTGCAGTGAGGGGTCAATATTCTGATGAACGTGCGAAGAGAGTTGTTTGTCGAGAAACGAGTGAGATCAGAGTTATGGGGAGCGCTATACGAGTGTGTTTGTGAGTCATCTTTGAAAGAGTTACCTGCATTTGGTCAACCTTTGCGTATTTAAATTATTATTTAAATTAGACGACACGGTTGGCGCACTGGTTGAACGATTGACTGCTGCGCAGCATGTCGCGGGTTTGATTCCCGCACGGAACAAATATTTGTACGACCTGCAAGTATTTGTTCCAGGTTTGGGTGTTTTTCTATCTATAATATGAATGTTTTTTCAAAAAAAAATGTATGTAAGTTTATCAGCCAACTCGTTACCATAACACAAGCATTAGGTTGCTTAGCTTGGGACTATATGGCGTTGTGTGAAATGTCCAAGAATATTATTATTATAAACAGTGATAGCCTAGTGGTGTGACCATCCGATCACCATGTTATAGGTCTCGAATTCTAACCCCAGGCACGCACCTCTGATTTTACGGATTCATGTGCGTATTGTATAATTATCACTTGCTTAAAAACGGTGAAGGAAAACATCGAGAGGGACCCAGCATGTCTGAGAGATATTTCTCAACAGTATGTGAAGCTAAGTCAGAGGCCCATGGGCAGCATAAAAACTCTGACACCAGGTTAGTCACTAACAACACGACAAGAAGATGAAATTTAAATTATTTAACAAAATTTTCTTACTCAATAATGGAGTCGTGAAATTAGGTGAATATGTATAACAAAATACATGTATGTATTTAATGAAGAAAAGTAGAGAGCAGTTTATTAATTTTAAAAATATAATTAAGGAAAACTACTTTTGCTCTGCATTCTTTTAATTACACACATTTAGTTTTTAGCGCACCCACTGTCAGAAATTGGTAACTTAATTACGTCTTTTACACTCATGACTTCAATTAAACTTCTACTGTTGGCAAACCAAATTACTAACAATCATCCTTCTACTACCCTTACCCCAATTAAAATGCCAAATTGTTAGTAAAAAAATTACTAATAATATGTTTAATATTAACAGCCGCACAGGTCGATCCTTCAGGTTAAGCTACGCTTGGCGGGGTTGGCCGTGGATTGGTGACCATCTTTACATACTGAGACTCGCAGCGCAGATAGAAAGTGCGTTAAGCCGTTGGTACCGGCTGTCATTTAGGCATCTTTGACAGTCGTTACGGGTCGTCAGAAGCCCGAAAATCTGACACCCATTCTTACCAAGGAGTATCGTATTGCCCAGTTTCTGGGTTGTGGTGGTCAGATAGTAGTCGCTCCTTGCAAAATACTGGTATTCAGCTGCATCCGGTTAGACTGAAAGCCGACCCCAACATAGTTGGGAAAATGCTAGTCAGATGATGATGGCATTAACAGGTTTAGTGCCATTTTGTAAGTAATTATTTTTCATGACAATGCTAAATACGAAGTTTTATGAATAGAATATAAAATAGAATAAAAATAGATTAGAATCGCCAGCACATCAAGTTACCACAAAATGACAAATTTTCAAAAATCCATTTTGTACATTACTGACAACGTTTTATGATTTAAAATAATTTGGAGAAATTAGACAGTTAAATATTTAGATGCTAGTGACCGTACAATGTCCATTAATGAAACTCCTAGATAGCAAAGCTGTTTAAATTAACTAAAGTTAAACTTAACTAGCTTAAAACACGATTTTATAAAGCTCGTTTAGCGTATAAAACTTATTTTTTATGTGTTTTTTGTTATACTGCATAATTTCTTGATACTTTATGGACCGTATAAATTAGCTAAGCCCGAAATTCTAATTAAATGATACGTGCTTTGCACAGATTTCCCGCTACTGTGTTTGGAATAATTAATGTGTGCAGCATAAGCTCTAAAACTATGATTTTTATTTTATTGTATATAATAATTAAGTGTTTTTTTTTTATTTTGTATAATAAAGATTTTTGCATTTTATAATAAAAGGGCTTCAGTCAGCAGCATTCTGTAGATTTCAAGCACACCGCAAACATTTTGTTAGACTAGGTAGGTGACGAATGCGATAACCTTAAGTATCATTGTCATCATTGTGGAATATTGACACAGACAGCTCTTTGCCCAATCTGTCAAATTTCTTTGATAGATTTTCAACTTTATTCTAATTTGGTAAGGTTCATGTTCAATTGGGAATGTTTGACAGTTAGGGCTATACGCAGTTTAGTGAACGCGGTTTAGATGTTTTATTCGCGTTAGTTTCATTTGTGAAATTTGCCCTTTTTTTTGAGGCTGCGAAATCATCAGATGACTTCTCCCGCTGTGGGTGGAGCTGAAGGGAGTGTCAGACACTTATTGACTAAAACCCACCCCTGTTCCTTCCTTAGCCTTTTATGTTCCAGGGTAGTGGTAAACCTTTCGGACAATCCCGCTGACCCTACAGGCTTCTGAGGACGGGCCGGATCTTGTGATATTTGCCTTAAGAAAGAAATGAAAACAAGGTATGAGTCTCGCCAATGTTTGTCAAATGATTGTAAAGTTTCCCGCAAACAAAGCCACAGGCAAGAACTCGTTAGCCAACGTATTGGATAGATAAGAAGTGAAGTACCGAAGGTGTGGCAAGTTAAAGTAGATAAGTGTTAGGTACAAGAGGAAGCAGCGATATGTAGTGGTAATTCTGAACATTGTTGAGAGACCAGCGGCGATTCAGACACACGGTCTCTTGGAAAGGGGAACCAGTGATAACTGGACCTTAATTGCCTTTTATTAAGGATGGGAAATCATCAAGACCTCCCGCTCTGAGGGAAGTGGAAGGGAGTGTCAGGCTCTTAATGAATAAAACCAATCCACGTTCCTTCCTTAGCACTTTATGTTGCCGCCATGGGATCTGGGGGCGATAGTTCTCGCGCGCCTGTACGAGTGGCGGGGGGGGGACCCCGCTGATGCGCAAATCGTGGCTGAGAGGACGGACCTACGGCGCGTTTGTGTTTCACGCGCGCCTCAAAGAGATGTCAGCTGCCGGGTCAGTGGGATTGTCCGAAGGGGTTATCGCTACATCGAAATGTAAAGGGCTAACAAAGAAACATGGGTGGGTTTTTAGTTATTTAGAGTTAATCGTCTCGCTCTAGGTTGAGCGGAAGGAAGTGTTTTTCTGGTGTATTTTGCCATTTCCTATAAAACTCCATCCTTACGTCTTTACTAATATTATTAATTCGGGAATAATTCTGTCTGTCTATCTGTCTAAGAAAGAAGTCAGTAATGCCGGTTTCCTCACGATGTTTTCCTTCATCGTTTTAAACAAGTGATATTTATACATCATCATTGATATGTTTATCTAAGGAGTATTTATTCAGTTGTAATAGAAACATTGTCTATTCTTCTCCAGCAGTGTGTCACATAACAGAATCCTCTTACCCCTCTCGCCCGCAGGAATTTGTCGTTGACAGTTGTCACAGCTGCAGCTTGGTGAGACCCTCAGCCGAGGATAAAAATTAAATTAATTTGTGTAGGAAAGCTTGGGTAACGAGATGCAAAGCGTTAAAGCCTGCAAGATGATGGAAAAATTATTTAGATATTATTCTGATTGCGTTTGCAGGGATTGATATTTAAAACTAGCTTTTGCCAGCGGCTTCGCCCGCGTGTGTGTAAGAAATTATCCCACAGGAACAGTACATTTTCCGGGATACAAAGTAGCTTATATGCTATTCCAAACTATAATCTATCTTTGTGCCAAGTTTTATCCAAATCCGTTAAGGAGTTTTTCAGTTTATTCGTTACAAACATACATACAAGTCTTTCCTCTTTATTATATTAGTATAGATGAATAAAATGATATTTAAAATGTCGTGTACACCTGTAATTGGTATATGTATAAGAGCCCTTACCTGTGAGTTCTATTTAACGCACTATACTTTATGCTGTTGGTGTACCTATTATAAATAAATAAATAAAATGTTAGAGGTTTGAGCAACTTGAAGAATGGCTCGGTATAATCCGTGAACACAACCTGAATTTTATGTATGCGGTTTAGTTGTTTATTTGGAGCTTTACGAAGTAACTACGTATATCTTTTATACACACATTAACAATGAGATTTATAACCTTTCTCCAATCGCAGGCACTTAAAAATATTTATTTAGAAACGCACAATTTATTCTCAAACCAAAACATTAACAATTTCGAGCAACGAACTTGGACTAACTTGATTTAAGGTGAAAGCGCCAAGGTAGCCTTCGAAATTCAAATTTATTTACGTTTTTGCAATTTGCAGGCCAGTAATAGGTTTTATGTTGATTAAAATATCATACGCGCCCGTAGAAAGTAAGTATTAATAGAACAGAAATCACCTGACTGTCACCAACTGAAGCACCTCTGATTTTACGGATTCATGTGCGTATTGTATAATTATCACTTGCTTAAAAATCGGTGCAGGAAAACAACGTGAGTAAACCAGCATGTCTGAGAGATATTTTTCAACTGCATGTGAAGCTAAGTCAGAGCCCATGGGCAGGATAAAATCTCTGACACCAGGTTAGTCACTAATCACACGAAAAGAAGAAGTTCATACAACCCTATGAAATGACTATTTCATGACATAATTACTTTTAAAGACAGTTCTAACTTGACTATTCTATGACGATTCAATTTTTTTTTTTGTTGTTTCTTTTTGGTTCCTTGCAATCTGTCTTAGGACAATAAACCACTGAGTTGACCAACTTTAAGTCTGTTGGTTTGGCTTTAACGTGACGATTCGAATGATTATAATTCTGTAAATAAGTACTTTCTACGGGCGCAAATCATATTTTTTATCAAGGAAAATTATGATGATTTGAATTTCGCGGGCTACTCTGGCGTATTCACCTTAAGTTAACCACGGTGAATCCTGTGATAAATAACGTTAAGTGCCTATTGGTTTAGAGATAGGACCAATCGGGGAGAACTATTGCCTTTAATAGCTTCTGACGGTCACGTGTTTCTTGCTGACCTATATTTGATTGAAAATGGTGTAGAATTAATTGGGTTTTCGTTTAAAAAATTATTTCATAGAATTTGTTACGGGCTTCGAAGGTTCGACCTAAAAGGTTAAGCTACGATTACCGAGGTCAGTCCGCGGATAGGTGACCGTCCTTTACATTTCAAGCCCCATCCCTGTCTCGGAACGATAAGCCGTTGGTCTCGGCTGTCATCCGTGGATCTTTAACATACGTTACGGGTAGTCAGAAACCCAAAAGTCTAAGAACACGTCTTACTAAAGGGTATCATATATTTTGACTTTTATTCTGAGGACGGTAAAGTTCCTTAGACAAAATTCACAATAAAAATCGGGTTTGACATCAATTTTTAAAATAATAAAAGAGAAAATAATAATAATTTACTAATTACAACGAAATTCAAAAATCTTTCGATGTTCTAAACCAAAATGTGAAGACAACCTTGTTTTGTAATAAGGCCGTATAGGTACAAATAGTTCCGTGTGCAGTGTAAGTTAAATGTTTGTTCAACCAGTAATATCTGGTTATAGTGCTGGCGGCAAAACATGTATCTACAACATCAACATTGGTTCAAACGGAATCCTTCGAAATTGCGGCCTACCGTGTTTGAGTAGGATAACAAAATATGGAATATATCATGTGTTATATACCAGGTATGTAACAGCACGTACAGTGTGTTAATGGCGATGTAATTCACTGTAGGCCACATTGATCGGGGCATCAGTTAAAATTAAATTTAAAATTTATTCTAAACAATTTCACAAAAATAGTGCAATTCCCTGGCTTCGTTTAATTATTTTTTTTTTATCCAAATATTATTTAAATTTTGCACTTTCTGCGGTGAAGGACCTCGTAGCTAAGTAATAACTGCCGCACGGATGCCATTAGGTGAAGCTACGCTTGCCGCGGTTGGTCCATGGATGGGTGATCTTTACATATCAAGACTCCTCCGTACCTCGGAAAACACGTTAAGCCGTTGGTCCCGGCTGTCATTCGTGAATCTTTGACAGTCATTACGGGTAGTCAGAAGCCTGAAAGTCTGACAGCCAGGCTTGCCAAGGAGTATCCTATTGCCCAGTGACTGGGTTAGATAGGCAGTCGCTCCATGTGAAATACTGGTATTCAACTGCATCCCGTTAGACTGGAAGCCAACCCCAACATAGTTGGGAAAAAGCAAAGCAGATTGATATTTCTGTGGTACAAGCGTTAAATTAATACTCTTTCTGTTTGACTGTATATCGACGTTTTTACCTTCGGGTCGAGTTTAAGCAGGTCGAGCGGGCCCGGACCCACCATATCCACCCCGCGCCGCTCAGCTACCTCAGACTATAACTATTTTTTATGATATAGATATGAAAATGGATGTGTTAAAGATTATTTCCGAAATCTCTCAAAGTAATTTTATATCCCTTTGATGAAACCAAAAATTTTATAAAGCAACCATAACAAAACGTTCGATATAATGACATATTTCACTTCAAACATCTCGAACAACATAAAAATTTCATCAAAGTAACACAAATCGGAAAGAAATCCACGGAGCATGTAAACGAAAACAAAACAATATCTTCGCCGAAACAAAAAAAGGTGAAAGTATATGTAATTTTGGCAATTTCAGACAAAAGAAATATTGTAACGTAAACCGAATTCTTTTTGTCAACTCGTTTTTTGTCTTTTGCTTTCTCTCTGAATTTGTTTTTCCACCATTTATCATTTCAAACCCCTTTTCTCGGGACATTAGTACGTCGTACCAGTGACGTATTATGAATGGCGTCCGTCTTATGCCTGTCGTCCACGACGCTACTCAAAAAAAAACAGAGGGAAAATTTCCGTAATTAAAAATGTTCAAAATATAGTCGCAATCTTATATCAGCGATAATCAGTATCAAAATGTAGCTAAACAAATATGACAGAGAATTCGGGTCTATAATAATATAATTCAATCATGATTCGAAAGGCACGTGGCGCTATCTATTATCATAAGACAAAATTGTGTTTTCTTCAGGAACAGTATTATTTTTGAGATTAAATGTGTCACATGTTTATATCAATTTCTGTACACCTAACAACGTACTTATATGCAAAATTTCAGGCGTGAAAACAAATGGACAAACTTAATTCTGTAAGGTGAGGAGGTTAAGGTCTGTATTACAGAACCTCACTAAAGGCCTAAGCACTACTTAAACTAGTTTCAACCAATCAAATCGCTTAAATTGAGTCTCAAGCAATGCTTTAGTATTGAGTAGGGCTTTCATCCCGGGAATCTCGGTCTCGAAAATTTTGAGAGTCTCGACGATTTTTTGGTATTTTCGAGACTCAAGACTGATAGTTTCGTTTTCGGGAATAACAAGACTTTTGACACTCACATAATTAACAGTATTAAATAATTAACAGTAAAAATAAAAGTAATTTATGAACATGTGATTAATAAAGTCAGAAAAGAAGCGAAGTTGTTCAGAAATAACACCAACAGAACAAACTAAGTATAAAAGTACTAAAAAAAAAACTTAGTGGAAGAGTTCCACAGAGAACTAAAATAAATAATTGATTGCAATTGACGAAAAAAAATAAAGATGCGTTTGAAAAGCTCTGATTGATGTAGGATCCGGAACAGAGTACGCTGAATCTAAAAGTATGAAATTAAAGTACGAGTCACGAGAAGCTATAAATTATGTAAACAAACATCTTTTACTAAGTAAACATTTTATACTGCGAGATAATAATAAATTGACCATATTCAATCGATATGAAATATAGACGGGTTATATGAAAGTAACAACCTATTTAATTTAGTCGGATCATATTTTAACGACGCAAAGCGCTATTGTTTGTGTTTCTTGGTACCGGAACGCGTCCGTCGCAGGGATTGTAAACTATCGGGACGCCATTTTGAAATAAACGCGTCATTCGAGTTTCGAATGCGTACGAGTTTGTACGACACAGAAATGGATCATTTCAAACATCGGAATCTGACGAATAATTATTCTTAAATAATACCTATAATATATGTTAATTAATATTTGCTACTTAATAATTTATTAAGTCTTAAACAAATTCATTTTTTTTGTTGGTCCAAATGTTGTGAACTCCTGAACACTTGTTTACAAAATTTATAGCTTCTCGTGACGGGTACTTTACTTTTGATATGAATAAATAGTCTCGAAAGTCTCGTATTTCCCGGTTGTTTCGAGAACGCATCGAGTCTCAATTTTTTCTTCCCGGTACCCAAAAATACAACGAGACTGAAAGCCTTAGTATTGAGAGAGGTTCTGTAATAAGACTGAGAACGTTCTTAAAAATACGGTAATTGTCCCTTTATACAACCTCATTTCAGTAATGAGTAGCCAACATGTCACAGGACTAGTACATCGTACATGATGCGACCTACTATCGCTAACTAGTCAGTGGTTTGAGTTTTTAACTCTTTACTTTTGAGCAGCGTCGTGGACGGCGGGCCTAAGCATAAATAAATAAACTTCGGAACGACTCGGGTGCCTTCGACAAACTTCGACCGTCGACGGACAAACGAAGAAAACTTGATGCGATAATTAATTGGCCTCTTGAATTTTACCTTTATAATTTTAAGATGTTAAGATGTATTTTTAAAGGATGTTTGTGTATTTTCCTGTTTAGATATTTTGAAGTTTACTGTTTACGGACAAACACTTACCTCTTTGTTTATAAATAAACATTAATAATAGTATTGGACATTTCACACAAAGCCATTATAGTCCCATGCTAAGCAACCTAATAATTATGTTATGGTAACGAGATGGCTGATAAACTACTTATATATATTTTTTTTGTAAATACCTATATATTATAGATTTGTAAATACCTACATATTATAGATAGAGAAACACTCAGACCCGGAACAAATACAAGTAGGTCGTACAAATATTTATTCCGTGCGGGAATCGAACCCGCGACATGCTGCGCAGCAGTCAATCGCTCAATCACTGCGCCAACCGTGTCAAGAGACGTTTACACGTCAAGTATATACGGTTATCTCTAATCATTACTTAGTTTAGGCATCGTTGATAGAGTTGTTTATTTTTTGTTCTTAGCATAAAGCATGTGCTTAGCATAATGTCCCCACTGCTGGGCCACAGGCTTTCTCTCTGTGAGAGGCCATAAACCACCACGCAGGCCGACTGTGGGTTAGTAGACGACACATGTCTTCGGTTTTCTGGTTCAAGGACATGCTGGTTTCTACACGATGTTTTGTTAAGAAATTACATACACGAAGTTCTGAGCCTGACAGGGTTCGAACTCACGACCTAAAACACGTGAGTCGGGGCCAGTACCCCTGGGTCAGCGTCGCTCGCAACTATTTCTACATTGCTTTTAAAACTGACCCGCTTGGGTTGTAACGATATTTAAACCAAAACATCGCCCAGCGGTTTGTCGACTCTACACGTGACCAGAGGGCTGGTCAATTTTTAGGTCAAAGCATTCAGCATTGCCATCCAACGTGGCAACGCTATTAGCCTTTTGGGCACTTTTCCTACTGACAGCGATGGATTTTTTGACGCCCTATGAGCTCTTCCCTTTTTTTTACTACTTGTACATAATATGCAGTGTTTTAGGTTAAACAAGGGACATACTTTCAGATTGTATTACTAGTACTCATGAAAATCAACAACTTTGTCCATGGGACCAACTCCGAAATATGAAAAAAAAAATCTGCTGTTCCATACATTATGACGGATTATGCGAACATAAATGTACAGAACAGCAGATTTTTTTTTCGTGATTTGAGGTATATATAGTTCCATAGTCAAAGTTGTTCAGTATCATGAGTTTGTCCCTCGTTTAACCAAACACTAAATATTTTTTAGTTTAAGTTTGTATAGTGTATTTAAGATTTGTGTTTAAATAAAATATGATAAAATTTACAAACCAAAATCCAAAAACACAATTCAGCAAATACGCTTAAAACTACATACGATTCCCCGAAAACCCCATACGACACCTAACAGTTAAACAATTCCAAAGAGCATAGATGCCCTCGAATTTCCAAGAAGAAAATTGAAACTGGGATAAAAACGAACAGAATTGCTCTTCTGAATTCCGTCAAACAAATTCCAATGGTAATTTTAAAGGGTAATGTCTATAGATTGCTGAATTCTGAACGTGCCCGAATTGGAGGAAGGAAAAGGGGAAATCTTCGAGTACTCAGATGGTACTTGAACTACGCAAGGAATTGCTATTAAGGAGCAATGTCCTTATAAGGTGAGGGAAGCGAATACTTGAGACCTGTGAACATGTTGGGAATTAATTAGGGATTCTTTTCGTTTATGATTTCCTGGTACTGTTACTGGCATATACATATGGACTTGAAAATTACTAATTTGACGGGTAAGCGGGATTGTCCGAAAGGGTTTCCGCTACCCCGGAACATATTTTATTTTATTTTATCACATTGGAACAACAAACAGCTACATTATGGAATATTACAACATAATAACTTAAATAATAATGTAGCCCACAACGCTGTTCACAGATTTCAATACTGAGTAAACCTTAAATTGCTAGGAAAAGCTGTTCATGCATGACAATTAGAAAACATTACAAATACAAAAAGAAAAAAAAAATAAAGTATTATTCCTACTAACTTTGAAGTCACTAAACCACATACTTAACACTAATCTAAGAGCTTAAGTGTCTCAAACAAAAGGCTGCGAAACTTCTGCATGGAGCATGTAAATATATATCTATGTGTTCGAGTTCTTTATTGTATGATGCTGCCATTCGCCGAATTGGTGACCGTTCACCAGTATTTGATCGGCAGGTACCTATTGCAAATAGTGTACACCTGGCGTCTTTGAACAGTTCTAGGGACAACATAACACAGTACATTATTCAGGTCGATACAGTCAAATTTGCCATTAACAATATTATACAAGGTCATTGCTTCTAATTGTTTGCGTCTGGAACTGAGCGTCAGAAGTTTGTATTTATCGAGCAATTGGTCATAAGGCAAATACATTCTGTGACATCTGTAATACATTACACGAAGGAATTTGCGTTGTACATTCTCTAGCATATCTATATATTTTTTATAATACGGGTTCCAGATGGACACCGCGTATTCAAGCTGTGAGCGGACTAGAGTTTTATATAGGCAGAGGTACGAAGAGGTCCGTTTAAAGTCGTGGGTTGATCTCATTATAAACCCATACATCTTGTATGCTTTATTGATGATTTGTTCTATGTGTAAATCCAAGCAGAGTTTAGCATCAAGCAATATACCCAGGTCACGTACCGAGACAGCTTTATTCAGAGAGATGCTACATAAGGAGTACACAAACCTAATAATGTTTTTATTTTTGGTAAAATTTATATAGTTGCACTTGGGAATGCTTAGAAGAAGCTTACTTGTGTAACAATAGTCCGGCAGTCTGTCCTAGTCCTCTTGGAGGAGATAGCAATCCTCTATATTTCGAATGGGTCTGTATACCTTAACACGTTGAGCGCCAACGCGGTCACCGGTGACCGCGAACAATAGTTTTTCTATTGTGTCTGCTGCGTGGCAGTTAATGACTTAAGGTCATCTGCATATAACAAAAATTTTGAGTTGCGAAAACAGTTACCATAAAGGGCTAAGGAAGGAATATGGATGGGTTTTAGTCAGTAATAGTCTGACACTCCCTTCCGCTCCACCCAGATCTGGAGAATTCATTGGATGATCCACCGTCAAAAAAAAGGACCTGAAAATTTTGACCCATCACACTTATATTATATGGTAGGCGAAAGTTTGTGAGAGTGTGTGTGTATTTGAATGTTTTAGTTTTCAGAAAAAAGAAATTCATACAAAAGATGGTGCTTACTGAGCAATATTATTTTTCTTCTTTTTTGTTCTTGTGGGTTTAGACCAAACGAATATAGAATCAAGAACAAAAGCATTATTTCCTTGACATTCTTGACCGACGGAATAATACCCTGTTCCTGTTTACACAAAAGGAATTTGATCGGGTGGGGTAAAATGTGCATTCGTTCGTTTGGTCCGAACCGATCTTGAGGTGCGGGAGGCGAATATTAGTGTTAGGAATTTAGGACTCTTATCGTTTATGATGTCCTGGTACTTGGCGATGAAGTTTATTTTGAAGTTTGTGATCGATATATTAATGACTGTCAAAGTTTTAAAGAGGATGTATCAGAACAGGAATGAATAATGAGATGAAGACGACAAACAGATAAATGGGAAAAATGGGCACATACTCGTACATCTCTCTGTGAGGGCCGCTCTTGGAAGAAATTATTGTAGATAGACGAAAAAAGAGGAAGAGGATGATGCGATGATGAACCAAACCGATAGGATTAGCTATTTTAATACGTGAAACTAATAAACTATAAAAAAAAATAGACCAACAACACAAAATGCCTATAAAACAAGGTGTGGATACTCAAAAACTAGTTTTAGACACCACTCAATAGATTCCACCATTTATTTGTTTAAAAAATAAAGTTCTCTCAAACGAAACCAAGCGTCGACGGGCAAAAAAAAGCAGTATCTGCGAAATTTTCGCATGACTTACAATAGAATTTAAACTTAAAACTTTAGTGACTAGAGTGTAATTTTATGTGCATTTTTTTCATTTTGCAGAATTCCTGATTGAAAACACCTTCTCTCGGGACCAGAGTTGATGCAAACAGTCTTAACTATGAATTATTTCTGCATTTTCATATTTTATTGAAATAGCTGTCCCATATATGGAATTGTTTCGCGTTTATTTTCTAAATTACATTTGTGAACACTTGTTTTAATAACACCTGCATTTGAATAGCTATTTACCTGGCTACAGCAATGCTGAGTGGTTTTAAATGTTCATAAAATTTTGGAATATCACGGGCTGTGTATGTAACATCGTGTTTTCTAAATTGCTAGAATCATTTCAACAAAATTAAATGAAGTATTTAATTTTGTTTCATTTTCATTAACGATAACGAAATTAAATAAATTCGCAATGTATGGAATTGACATAAGCTTTCGAAATGTCACGTGATCAATCGCATTCGATCACTAAGTGCTAGAAAATGTCAAATTGTGTAATGAAACTCAATCAATATTCCCATAAAAATGCGTTAACAAGTGGCGTTCTTGACTATCCGAATCGCTGAGATAATTAATTGTTCTATGGGAACAAATCTGAAATCGTGAAAAACTGATCAAAATGTAGATGTAGACTCTATTTTCGTGAATTCAGGTGTGTTGCCATACTAAAAGTTGTTCATAATGATGAGTTCAATGACCCCTTAAAATATTGCCCATGAATTCAAATTCACCCTGTATATTCTGCAATTGCTTCGGTTCTGCTTTGTTGGTCAACCGCCGAATCGAATGTTCGGCACATTCGATTCCCGACCAGCTGTGTATCACGTCTAACCTTTTGCCATATTATATTAACGTCACAAGCAAATTCAATATGGCGGCAACAAGAAGTATTTTGGCAAACCTCTTTTTAAATTCATTTTGTTTTTATTCGACTTACCTACCTATATACCTACTTATATACCTACGTATGTATGTTTCCAAAAACACGCATCCCAGTTCACCCTTTAATAGCAAGAATATCATTGGAAAGGAACATTTACTTTGTAAAACTTTCTCATACCCATTTTTTCACACTAAAAATTTTGCACTAAAAATCACCTATAAAGTTACGGCTTAACGTAACTGCAGCTATCGCCGCGCCTCCAGCGGAATAAATCCGAACTAAGTGAAACTTATATACGTTTAGTGCGAATCTGTTCTCGATTGAATCGTAACTTGCAGACTTATCGATTTAGAATCGTATTTATTCTAGACTACGACCTATATTTCTGGATTGTTTTTGCAGGGAATATATGTTTTTTGAAAGCTTTGTTTCAGTTAAGCGTTAAGTAAGGAATGCATGTTAGTGGAAAACCCTAAGCGGGATTGCCCGAATGGGTTACCGCTACCCCGGAACATAAAGGGCTAAGGAAAGAACATGGATGGATTTAGTCAGTAAAAGTCTGACACTCCCTTCCGCTCCACCCAGAGCGGGCGAAGTCATTGGATGATTTCCCAGCCTTAAAAAAAAAGTGGAAAACGTTTTAAAACATTAAGTTGGACAGAGATGGAAGTTATGAGCATAGAAAATTAGATTTAGATTCAACTTTTTTAACTTGGAGATCAATGCGATAATATAACAGTCCATCTGGGCACAAGCTACCGCGGTTTACTTGGAATTCCTTAAACAGAATTTCTACCCCCAGTGGGTTGCAGTATGGACAAGCTCCACAAGTGGGAGTTCATGGACGGCTCAGATCTTCGATGTGTATGCAGCTGAACTCTTAAAAGAATCAAAATGATTGATTGCTATTTAAAACGAAAAGTGAACGCGTCCTTATGACGTCACCGGACGTACTGGCGACCATCTTGCCTCATTATCTCAATAAAAGAAAGCGATATTTAATCTGAAAAGAAGAGCCCAAACAAAGTCAAAGGTCAGTCTTTTTTAAAACCCAGATATAATTCGATCAAGTGAGGACTATGTAGCTCCGTGTCTGTATAGCATTTTGAGAAGAGAACCGCACAAATTTGATTGGACCTCTAGCAACGTCGACGCGAGCGACGCGTCAAAATGGCACCACGCAAAATCCTGCATCACGCAAGCAAAATTTACCGCGCAAGTGAAATATATACAACATTCCAACATCAATCGTAGGGCAGTAGCCCACCAGACACAACACTCGTCTGGTCGGGGATCCTCCCTTTTCTATACTGTATGACTAAACTTTACACCCTGTTTCTCAATTCTCTACAGACCAGTCCAGTCAAGGCAAGCATTTGTCAGAAACCGTTTAGCTCAACTCAGGACTTAACGAGATCAACGACTCAACGAGCAATATCAAAGGTTTACCAACAGCGTCCCCGTATCAACATCATTCGACCCCCAAATTATTCTTATAGCACCGTAATAGCACCCAATGTGAAATGTCGTCGCATCAACTGACTTTTTCGTTCAAACAATCACAACAGCTAAAATTTTAAAATAGATCCACCAGTCAAAGACTTATCCGTTTCGAAAAACAAAATTCCTATTCTAAATTCAAATTGTCCCCAAAATACGTAACGACATCAACTATCAAATTCAAATAAATCAACGTAGTGTCGATTAGATTGATCGACAATCGAGGTTTTGATATATCGATAACGCTGTGCACTGCACTAGTGATTAATCGTCGTTAGCTAATTGATTTTCGTCTCGGTACACCGACCGCGGTAGTTAGAATCGATTATTATGTAATCAGTTTTGTGATCTATTTGGTTTTGATGGTGGTGGCTTGAGATTAGTAAGTAGGTACAGTATTAAATTAATCTGATGCCTTAATCTTTATTCTACAGCTGTCGAGGCTAAAAGATTTAAATAAAAACAGGTCTATCCTAATTTCCATCCGATAAAATAAAGGGAAATGTGGGTAGGTACACATCTGCCTCACCCTTTGGAGGAAAAAGGCATTATAAAATACGGCAAAAAGGAGAAAAAAAACAAAAGAGTATCTACGCGTAGTAAGAGTCGAAACAGAAACGAAAGAGTACGCGTAGTTAGAGTCACGTGTATAAATAGTTACGCAAATTTCAAAAGCGTTTATCTCGTGTAAAGCTGGCCCCACACCGCGAGTATTCGCCTGTATGTCTAAACATGTGCCTAGAAGAGTCAATCGCTCCGAGTCGATTCACTTGTCAACGCATTTGTATGAAAATATTCATCGAATTTCGTTACACAATTTGACATTGTCTATCACTTAACGATCGAAAACATTTGATCACATGACGTTTCGAAAGCTAATGCCATACATTTCGGATTTATCTAATTTTGTTATAGTTAATGAAAATGTGATTTTCTATTTTCTCTAGTCCCCCAGATCCGAGTATTACATCAGTGAAGGAGGAAAACTGATGATTAGTCAGTAGTAGTCAGGGAGACAGAGTAACGTCACGCAATACTCGAAATCAAATCATAAATGTTTCATTACAGCATCGCGGTGAGGGTACCTTTTAAAAAAAATCTTTTTTAAGAAATACCTCATGGGAATATCCAATAACACTTTGTCCGACCCGAAAATCGAACCCAAGATCCTAGACCTCCCGACCACTAGACCAACGAGGCAGTTTTTCAAACTAAACAAATAGAATAAATCCAAGTTTCCGATGCCATCAGAATCCTGCTCAGTATAATTTAGCAGCGGCTTTCAAGCTAGTCGTATGTCTCCTGAGATATAGAAGTTTAATTGCTTCGAGTCTAGCGCTGTTGATCTTAGCTGGACTAGAGTAACGATAATGGGGGAAAAGGACCAGTCTCAATAAATTAATCCCAGTGCAGGCTTGCTAAGTGCAATGTCGTTGTAGTCCAATGGTTTTGTATGTGTAGTTTGTGTTTTTCTCGTCCAGGATCTCGTTGACTAGACTGAATAGATCTAGGTTTGCCGAAACAGACTGCAAGTCCGCAGCCTTGGTAATTATTTTAATGCAGGACTTGTGGCCGATTTCGTAACGTCAAAATATTAAAAACAAAACCCGAAACTAACAAGCGTGTGCCGTTTTTTCTGTCCGCGCGAACCACTGGGCGGTATCGCTCTGGCGTGGCAACACATTAACCCTTGTTGATGTACGTGCGGTGCAGTGCCAGAACGCACCATGTTGGTTTTTACCCATCGGATCCCTGTGTATAAAGAAAGTTAAGACAAGAAATTATATTAAATCCGTCAATCAGATAATAAAATAGTAATAGACAGGTATTATATTATATTTTGCTTTATTATATTACTAGCTTCTGCCCGCGGCTTCACCCGCGTGGATGACGGAAATTGCATGTTATTATACATATAAACCTTCCTCTTCAATCACTCTACCTATTAAAAAAACCCGCATCAAAATCCGTTGCGTAGTTTTAAAGATTTAAGCATTCATAGGGATATAGGGACAGAGAAAGCGACTTTGTTTTATACTATGTAGTGATTAAAAAAATACAGATAAAACGCGTTAAAGTTGGAGAGTGCGGGCTCGCTAAGTCACAAGTAAGTATAAAACTACACACTTGTAACGTCATGACACATTTTAACTCAATGTATCGAAGTAATCTTTGTATTACGTAAAAAAATGGAAAAAGCGGGTCCAATATTTATTAAAAACATACGCAAAAAAGAAGTATTAGTATTATCCTCTATTATAAAGAACTCTTATGCAAAATAGACCGCTCCTAGACTCAGCGGTTTAGGCTGTGCATTGTCTGTCATTGAATTAAAGACTCTTAACAAAAGGATTTAATATAACCGAAATAATTGCAAAATTGCAAAAATTCTGATATAAGAAACCTAATAAGAATCTCTAAGTAATCCAAGAAAATAATTCAACTGACGAAAATAGCAAAAGCTATTATCGAATTTCGATAAAGACTATAATTTATAGCAAAAGTTTTCGGTGCAAAAAAAAATCTTTAGCTTTTTTTTCGACGACTCATTTTAAGTCTAGATATTTCAGGTTTCACATTTAAAACTTTAGAGCCCAGCTTAAATGTTCGAAAGTTGACACATGTTTTAACCCAAAACTTGTGCATTTTAAGTTTTTTTTTATGATTTCAAGTTTCAGTAAAAATGCCCCATAATTTTGGCTAGTGATTTTATTTTTTTTGGCAAACAAATAGTTTTCTAAAATTGACTACCTTTTTTATTAATAAAAACGCGTATTTTGGAACACTAGTCGAAATAAATAGGATCTTTTGAGTTGCCGGTTGCGTCGTGTGCTGTCGTTTGTTTAAAATGTGACAGAAGTCGCGGGTAACAGTTAGTGAGTTAAAAAGTAAACTAAGCAAAGGCAATATACAGGTACTAGCTACAAATTTTTCATTCATACTTCCACCCCCTATTACCCCCACGTGACGACTCCCGGCCACCGTAGGCGCGGGCCTGCGGACGGTGAGTAATGGGTGACTCACCGTCCGATCAGCACCAGGCCCGTGCCGGACGGCGCGTATATATTCCACGCGCGCCTCAAAGAGATGTCAGCATATGAAGGGGCCCCTCAGGGCCAAGCCTGCCGGGTAAGCGGGATTGTCCGAAAGGGTTACCGCTACCCCGGAACATAGAGGGCTACAGAAGGAACATGGATGGGTTTTAGTCAGTAAGAGTCTGACACTCCCTTCCGCTCCACCCAGAGCGGGTCAGCGAGCAGTCATTGGATGATTTCCCAGCCTTAAAAAAAAAAAAAAACCCCTATTACCCCCTTTAAATAAATAAATAAATAAAAAAATAAAATGATTTTATTTCGGACATAATATGGTCCATAATGTTGTTAGTATGCAGCGACTTAAAACTATGTTAAATTTAAAATTAGAATTGGAAATTAATTTAATTTAATTTAATTTTTAATTTAATTTAATTTAATCTATTCTAATTTAAAATAATCTAATTTAATTTAATCAAATTTTTATATTATCTAATTTAATTTAATTCAATTCAATTCATTCTAATTTAATTCATTTAATTTGTACGTTTTAACTTGATCCAATTTAATTTAAATATTTGCCGCACACTGGGGCCCCGGGCACACGCACTTGTGCTTGAACCCAGTGCCCCAGAAGTGGGCTGTCCAGCTTGTGGCTGAGCACGTTCAGGATGGTGTTGGCACTCCCACGCGTGCGGAACATCAGCGAAGCGATGCGGCGCCGCAGCACAGTGTGGAAGCCGTCTGTGTGCGCATGCGCAAACAACGCAGACGCACTACAGCAGCGTGGGAGCCCCACCAGCACCCTGAACGCGTTATTATATTGTACTCGGAGAGCGTTGATGGCCCGCTGCGTGTAGTTGACCCACAGGTTGCAGGTGTAGAGAGTTGGGCAGAATGCTTTAAACAATGTGATCTTTACCTCTAAACTACACCTCGCAAATCTGCGTGCCAACATGTTACAGCGGACCGCCATCGCCCTCCTTTCCCTTTCTATGTCGCCATCGTCTTTTAAATCCTCGGTAACCACATGGCCGAGGTATTTAAACTCTCTTACTCTGCGAAGAGCGACAGCGTTAAGCAGCACAGGTGCCACATCTCCCAGTTTACGACCCCTGGCTTGAAATACCAAGAGCTCACTTTTCTGCACATTGTACAGGAGACCGTGTACCCTCGCATACTCCTCACACACGCCTATCAGCCTTCTGAGCGCAGCTATTGATGGGCTGAGCAACACCATATCATCTGCATAACTAATACTGTTGATACAGTGACCATCGATCGAGCATCCTACTCCGATGTCGCTCAGCTCAACAATCAGCCCGTTCACGTACAAGTTGAAGAGTGAAGGAGATGTTAACCCCCCCTGTCTCACCCCACACTCCAACCTGTACTCGTCAGAAAGTTCTCCAAGCCATTTGACCTGGTTAGTTTGGTGGTCATACCAGTATTTAAAAATATTAATTAACTCACCCGGCACGCCTGTATCCTTCAATTTACGCCAGAGAATATCATATCTAACCAGGTCGAATGCCTTGGAGAGATCAAGAAAGGCTGCATACACAGGTGTGCTCCTATCTGTATAATACCTGACAGTCTGCTTGAGAGACATAACCGCACATTCTGTCGAAAGTCCTTGTCTAAAACCGAACTGTGCATCGTTTAAATTTAGGTGTTCTTTAAGCTGCCTCTCAAGCAGGCCGTCAAGCACCTTAGATGTGGTTGTAGCTAATGATATCGGGCGGTAGTTGCACTTGTCGGAATTATCTCCAGTCTTGTTTTTAATTATAGGCACTACCACCGTCTTCATCAGCTCATTTGGCAGGTAGGAATGTCTAATACAGAGCGTAAATAACAGTCCCAGGAGCCTCGGGAGGTGTGGCCCCGCATGCTGAAAATGTTCGATGCTAAGGCCGTCGTGTCCCGGTGACTTCCCTCGAGTCATGCCCTTTATTATTAGAGCAACTGGTTTTGCTGTGACACGCTCGGGCACCGCTGACACGACGACCCCCACATCCCTGGTCTGCTCACCTTTTAGCGGAGACTCCACTTGAAAGTGACATCTAAACACGTTAGCAATATCTTTTGGGTTGCTGATGCCGTTGACACTCACCGGGACGCTAGGCTTTGGGTTTAACTTTTTTGTTTGTTGCCAAAATCCTTTAAAATCTTTACTTTTATGTTTGGTAGCTAAAATATCCATTTTTATTAATTCTTCATTATTCTGACAATAACGTAGTTTGCTTTTGAATAATTTTCTAGATTCATACATTTCATTATAAATGTTACCACTATTAGGTCGCCCATAACACACCCAGGTCAAAAACTTCTGCCTAGCCTCCCTGTGAGCGTCACGAACATACTTGTTCCAGCCGACAATATGACGACCGCGGTGCTGTCCACCACTACCCCCACGACCCACATAGCTATCAACAGCAGCCTCCTGTAACGCTGTTACGATGTCACCATAAAGCGTGTCTATCACTGCCAAGTGATCCTTACCACTATCACTACACATGTTATCACAACACTGGTGGAATTCTTGCGGGAAGCCTAATTCCCTTAGTTTATCATTACAATATTTAGTAAACTTTTCTATTTGGCTTTGATCCCTGTCTCCCCATAGAACTTTATTTGTTTTGGTGAGCGGTGGCTTAGTGGTTGGACAAACTGATTTTAAGTTACACTGAATTTCTACTGGATAATGATCTGACCAAAAGATGTCGTAGCATACCTTTATTGAAGAAACCGTCTTTAAGGCAGCGTCAGTAACAATACAGTGATCAAGCCACCTGTGGCTGCCGTGCGCTTCACTCACAAAAGTATAGGTATTAGAATTCAAGCCCAACATCTGTAGGTCCACACAAGTCCAGTTTTGCTCATTACAAAAATTTTGAAGTTCATTGCCAAACAATTCCCCCGTGTGAGCGTTAACATCTCCCATTATAAATACATTTTCAATATTATTACTCTCAACTATTGACGTAATTTCGCTTAAACATTGAACAAATTCCAAGAGATTGTCTGAACAGTCCGTAGGCATATATATAGAAAAAACCAGTATTAACCTTTCCGACATACACACCTTAATTGCACTTATTCGGTTACTTTCACACGGAATCACAGACACATAATTACACTTACTGTTTCTCCATAGAAGTGCTACGCCTCCATACGGCCGCCCGCGCAGTATACCGCCTGTTACGTCTACAGCGGATTTGCCGCAGAATCCAAAGTTGTTGTTTATTTTGCCGAGTTCGGGTATCTCGTGAGGCAAAAGCCAAGTTTCTTGCAGTGCAATAATATCAGCAGTTTGGCAAAGCCGTCTTACACACTCAGAGGATCTTTTAAAAGACTTACAGTTGAAACTGATGAATTTTAAACTGTCATTGTTTGTTGTACTATCCATTTAGATTTATTTTTGCACCAGTATCAGATTTGTTACGTCTGTCTAACTCTCGTCTGCTGAAATCCACGAAACGGCGGAAAGTTATACCATCAGGCCATAAACTGCAGTCCAAAAACAAACTTAGTTTCTCCCTTGGAACATACATTTTATATGAGTTGTATTGTTTCTGCTGCTTAGGTTCGATCTTCTCTAATGCAATTTCAACATTTGTTTTGCTCTTTATGTAGGCAACTACACACATCAAAAGTGTCTAGGGATCAACATATATTTTTGCAATAACTTTTCTCTTGATTGATATTAATTTAAATTTTCTTTAAGGATTCATCAAATAAAGTGTTTTCGTTTGTCACAGTAACGATAAACCAAGTCACCTTTGCATTAATAAAGAAATTTGCCATTTTCCTAATAAAGGGATTTTTGACATTTGAACCACTAACATTAAAGTTCGAAAAAAAGACTGAAATAACAGTTTTCTTTAAAATTTTATTGGGTAACTTAAACAATTAATAATCCGTGTTTCTACCGCGAACACTAACAACACAAGAACATCGGTTTGGCATACTCAAAATGAGTTCATCCAAATCACGCTGTGGAATGGCCGCCCATGTTCGTTGCAACAACAAAAAAAGGTCTTCTTGCAACTGGATACCCTCCATATTCGGCAGAGCTCTTCTCTGTAGCATATCCCATGCATGCTCAATCGGGTTCAAGTCTGGCGACTGAGCAGGCCAGGGCAGGACATTGATGTTAGCTGCGGCGAGAGTCTGTCTTACAACTCTTGCGGTGTGCGGTCGTGCATTATCATGCATTAACTGAAATAAGGGACCGATTTGCACTTGTAGAGGAACGATGACGTCAGATACAATCGTCTCAGCATAAATTTGAGCGTTGAGGTTGCCTCTGATCCAAATCAACTCAGTTCTTCCGCCGATCCAAATACCCGCCCATACCATGATGGTTCCACCACTATAAGGATGGACTTCCTGGCAGGATTTTAATCGCTGTTGGCGTCCAGGGGTTCTCCAGTGTCGTATACGTCTTGTATCCGGTCTCATACCAAAACGAGACTCATCAGAAAAGCACACGAAACGCCATTGTTCTTCTGCCCAATTTCTGTGTTCAAGAGCCCATTGATATCGAATCCTACGATTGTGCATTGCTATAGGTGGTACCCGTAGCGGTCTTCGGGAATGAAGGTTCACTTCATGCAAGCGGTTTCTGACTGTTTGGTCGCTAATTAAGTTCCCTGAAGAGTGATGAAGCCTCACGGCTAACATCATGGCGGTTATTGTTGGAGCTCTTCGAGTTAAGATTTGAATGTATCGGTCTTGTCTCCGTGTGGTGCAGCGATACCGTCCTTCATGGCGCTCAGCCACGGTACCAGTGCTTCGGTAACGTGTCCAAAGTCGACTGATAACACCTTTTTTTGTTGTTGCAACGAACATGGGCGGCCATTCCACAGCGTGATTTGGATGAACTCATTTTGAGTATGCCAAACCGATGTTCTTGTGTTGTTAGTGTTCGCGGTAGAAACACGGATTATTAATTGTTTAAGTTACCCAATAAAATTTTAAAGAAAACTGTTATTTCAGTCTTTTTTTCGAACTTTAATGTTAGTGGTTCAAATGTCAAAAATCCCTTTATTAGGAAAATGGCAAATTTCTTTATTAATGCAAAGGTGACTTGGTTTATCGTTACTGTGACAAACGAAAACACTTTATTTGATGAATCCTTAAAGAAAATTTAAATTAATATCAATCAAGAGAAAAGTTATTGCAAAAATATATGTTGATCCCTAGACACTTTTGATGTGTGTATATGATTCTCGCAAGCTTCCTTATGCACGTTATTTATAAATATAGGAACACTGATATTTGCAGCCTTAAAACTATCAAGAATATCGGTGCACGTTCCTTTTTTACCTATAAATCGGTTCCTGTACCTTTTTCTTTGTACAACTTGCCATTCGTCGTCTGCGCTCTGTTTAAGTACAGCGCTCTGTGGCTGAGGCGCTCGAATCAGCTGTTTGTTCGCTGCGCCTACATATAACGAGGTATTGGCAGTATTAGTCACCGCGCTAGCCGAGGTTTGTTTCGCTGTGAGTACCTCTGCGCACGTAACACTGTGTCCGACAGATTGATCGTCGCTAGACGGCGGCGCGCGCGAGCGAGATAGGGACAATGAGTGCTGCGCTTGAGCGCGTTGATCTACCTCCTTATCAATAACGGTGGAATGATTATTATCGCTCAGCGGCTCATGAGTAATATGTATAAGTCCTGAGGGATCACTTTCGCAGTTGAATTCTGAGTTGTCTAAGATGCGATTCGTACCTCGTTTTCTGTTGACAAAGTTGTCCCGTTCGAAATTATTATTAACTATCGACGTTTTTTGTAAATTAATTACTTCATTTTGCAGTCTTGAAAACTGGACAATAGGTGTGTATGTTTCCTTAACAGTCTCAATCTCGTGTTTGAGTGTAATAAGGTCCTTCAATAACCGAGTCGCGTCCAAATGATCAAAAGTGACCGGGGGTAATTTTTGAAGGTCACGGGCGACAAAAATCGGCATCTCTTCAGGATCTTTCTGTTTTATTAATGCGATTACATCTTCTAGTTCTCTTTGCGTTTTCCCCTCTCTTTTTCGGTTTATCTTTCTTCCCGTTGTCTTGACTGAGGTAAATAAAAGATTTTTTGCTGCACTCATTTCTTCCGGTTTAAACGCCGTAATACACAGTCTGATCATTGAATCCTCGTCCATCACATCACACTTGTTCTGGATAAAGGCCAGAACCTCGTTAATAACTACGTTACAGTTCACGCACTTTAACATTTTAGAGGTCGTTGACCCGTTCACATCGGCCATTGCTAACGTTCGCGCAGTGTGACGCGGCGCTCGAGACCTTTACGGGGGGAGTTTCTTAACACCCTTTCTTAGTTGAGTCTTCTACTCATAATATACCTCTGTGCCCATCTTCATAGGTTTTAAGATTTCGTGATTAATCAGTGAGTGAATGTTTAAATGAGTGACCTTTCGCTTTTTATATAGTACCTAGAAATAGATTATCTAGAAAACTAATTTCGTAAACCTTAAGAAATTTTTGGTCCCTCTTCACATTTTAGAATATTAACTAAGATCCTTTCTGTAAGATAGACTAGTCTTCAATCATGAAAAACAGCGAGAAAAATAATAAGACTTTTTATAAATTCCATGAATGTAGGGTAATTTAATATATCTGATTGAATCGAAGTGTCTTGATTGATCTAGAAAGTGGATTATAAGATAAGATTTTTTTGAATATTTTAGACGGATAAATTCTGAGTATTAGCGTAGGTTGGCGTAGTGTCGGCATAGCGTTCGCCTAGCGTTGGCAAAGCCCTGGCGTAGCGTTGGCGTAGCGTTTGCGTAGTGTTGGTGTAGCGTTAGTGTAGCTATCCACCAGTATTATACTAAAAACCCTTTCGAGCAATCCCACTTATAATAAGTGGGATTGCCCGAAAGGGTTTTTTTTTTGGAGTGGGAATCATCAAATGACTCCTCTCGCTCTGAGTGGCGCGGAAGGGAGTGTCAGACATTTACTTACTAAAACCCATCCATGTCCCTTCTGCTCCACCCAGAGCCATTTGATGATTTCCCACCATCAAAAAAAAAAAGGTATGCGCCAGTCGGGGATTACGGAACGATCGTAAGTTCCCGCGATCTCTGGCGTAGGTGAGAGATGGAACACCGGGGTGGTTTAGAGTCTGACAGAGCCCCTTCTCCCAGGTCGCAGGATATCCATATATGAGGATTTTCCACTCCAGAACAAAAAATAAAACATAATTATAAGTACGGCTTCATTAGCGTGACTTTGGTTCGATTCATATTCCTGCATAGTTGCACTCATGTTCAGTTTTAGTTATTAAGAGTCTGACGGAACCCACCTGAGCCCCGCCTCAGTGCGATAAAATCCATGAGGATATCCACACGCAAAACAAGTTTTAATTGATGTTTTATTCATGAACAAGTCAATGACCTGTTTTCATTTTAAGTATTGACCTCTGAAAGAAAGTCAAATCGTATATTTCAATTAACCATTGACATAAAAATAAATTTATTTAAATAGTTTGTTACTTCATTTAGTATAAGAAGTTCATCCAATTTATTGTTTAACCTCTCCAACAAAAAATCTTAGAAGAACTTATTTAAATATTAATTGAGTTACGCAGTGAACCATTAAAAGGCACTTTTGAACGTCACAAATAACAAGAAAGACAAATTGATTCTACTTGATATTTATGGCAACCAAGAATACAAAAGAAATTAAGTCGAAAAAAAATCATCACGTAAGTGCGATACCCATAAACACGTCGAAAATAAAAACAGGGACAACGATACCTCATTTCCTCCCTCACAAGACACATCTCCCCAATAAAACGCGACTCAGACCTATTTATATTCAACTACCCACATATTGTTGCGGAAACACATCATAAATTCAATCGGTCGCAAGTGTTACGTCACCGATGGTTGATTTGTAGCGACGACGTCATTGCTACGAGATTTATGATGTAATCTAGATGTGGCAGTGACTTTGAGTTTGTTTGTCTACGGACAATATGGTAGGTATCCTGTGTTAATCATAGGTATGGGGAAAATAATACTTGTGTTTGGAAAGTTTGAAAAATTACATGAAATAAGGGAAAACATTCAAGGTTATTGAGTACAAAAAATGTGATGATATTCTAAAGTGACATAACCGAAAAGTAATCTTTGTTTCAACGTGACATACGTATTGATGTCCAATTCAAAGAATGCGCTACTTGCTACGGCGTAACACGTGTGGTGTAGCACGCGCGGCGTAGCATGCTACGGCACAGACGCATTGCGCTACGAAGCGTAGTCACAGATATCTACAACGCAATTTCTACTTCTACGATCGCAACATATTAACGCCTACATGATATTTTGTGACCCTGAGTATGATACATTCATCTCACTGATCACTACATTCTCAGAAAATTCCGTTAAGAACCCCAACCTAAAGTTACCATTTCACATCTTTTTTTAATATCCTGTATAAATGACACAAAAGATTATAATACACTTCGTTTATCAAAGGTCAAGAAACAAGCTCACAAACAGAGCCGGAACACGGAACTCCGAAACATGTTCCGATAAGTTAGCGGGAAATCCGTGAACGGAATCCGGGATTAGTTACGAATTGATTTCTGAAACAAAATGGACGAAGTTTCAGTAAGATTATGACGTAATCGGTAAAGTTTCATGAGCTTGTTCGCATGTATTTTTGAGTATTATATTCTACTTGCTTTTGCCCGCGGCTTTGCTTGCGTTAATTTAGAATTTGACAATCAATTCGTGTCTATAATAATATAATTCAATCATGATTCGAAACATACGTGGCACCACCCATTATCATGTTGTTGTTATTGTTGTTTTCCTCAAGAACAGTACTTTTTTCGGGAAGAAAAGTGTACAGAAACGGATTCCATGCCCGTTTCTGTACACCTAACAACGTTTATGCAAGGATGATGGGTTACGCACCTTGCTACGGCGTAGCTTTTCGTAGCTTGCCGTAGCACATGTGCTACGCTTGCTAGACAAGAATGAAAAATTCGCCCGTGGAGTCTTCATTCACACATCTTAAGCAAATTAAGTATGCAACCTACTCCAGCGTCTGCTCTCAGTGTGAAATGTCCTAAAGATTTGAATGCCGTATAATGCTGCGATCAGGACCATTACTCATATAAATCCTTCATCTTCTCCGAGGGGCCGAACCCGAGTGAAATGGGTCCACTTTCCGTTAGGGATACCATATGTTATGTGATGGATTTTAGAGGTATTCCGTATGCAGACTATGTGTCTTGGTTTAGCTTTGTAGTATGTTAAACTAAAAGAACAGTTTTTTTACGTGACCCACCGACTTCTTGATTATTTAGATTCAGATACTTTTAAATGTTCCAAAGGAGGTTTTGACTATGACCTTACAAAAATACCAAAAAAAAGGATAGTATAATATGTAGGTCATATTACACTACCCTTGGGATGGGATAGGATAAGCATTTTTACCCGAACTAAACCTTTTTTTTAGCACTTCGCAGTAAAACCTATGAGGTTCTCTACTGCTTAACCAGGGATGCCTGTGGATGCCTCAATAAATTAACGACTCCATCCAGGGCTTAAAAAACTCACAAACTAAGCGACTACACGCTAAGGGCATGTCCTGTGGGGTACGGCTTAGGGCAGGGGTTCCCAAAGTTATTTTGTCTACTGCCGACTTTGAGAATAAATTATTTTATAGCGCTCCCATTTTTTCACCTACTTAAAAACCACTAAAAACATCTGGATTAAAATAGAAATCGCCCCTATTTTTTTTCTGGTTCTCTTACTCTCTCCTTTAGGCATGAAGCGCTCACAAAGGGGCTTTATCGCCCACTTCGGGCAAGGCTAGCTTTGGGGGAAGACAGCAAAGGACACGCTGGATCGGATAACCTGCGGCGAAACTCAAAATAAAGGGTTATTTTATAGTGGTTCGCATTAGGAAAGTAGGCCACTGGCCATCGTGTCGAAACCAACTGGGATATCCAGTGCTTAAAAATTAAAATACTACAAGTATCATTATTTACTTAGGTATATGTTCCTCACATTCTCGTTTCTATGTTTATTAAACTCGAATGAGATAGTTGGTGTTGCTTTTTTGCGTCAAAAATCCAACTAAGTTAATTGGATCCTCAACTCAGCCTACTACTCGTATACTCGTACTACTACTCCTATCTACTCGTTGTCTACTACCTAACAAAATATTTGCCACCGGCGCAGTATACTCCAACGCGCGGCTTTATAGTTTAAAATACTTTGTCCGCGGACCCCTTGGAATAGTTTTGCTGACCCCAGTTTTGAAAACCTTGAAAGTTAAGACTAAACTTTAGACTTCACAACAATAACACTACACATAACCCCACATTAAAAATTACTTAGCGTAGACTAAAAACTAAGTTATCCTCCCATTAAAAATTCAACAAGTAAAAGATGGCCTCTCCACGTTCCCCGTAAACTCCAAACTGGTACATTTGCTTCGATTACATTGCGTAACTGCCCCTGATTCGGACGTGTTTAGAAATTTTATGTGCTATGCATGTGTTGCTGACAGTATGTGATATATGGTGTTCCGATAAATGACTAGGATAGGTTCTTGTGGGCGATTTGTTGCTTTATTAGATTAAATGGTTTTAAATAGTAGAGCTCGTAGTTAAGTAATAAAAGCTGCAGGGTCGATCCACCAGGTGAAGCTACGCTTGCCGGGGTTGGTCCGTGAATGGGTCACCATCTTTACATATCCAGACTATTCTGTGGATCATTGTGGTCATTCGTGGATCTTTGACAGTCGTTACGAATCATCAGAAGCCCAAAAATCTGACAGCCAGTCTTACCAAGGTGTATCGTATTGCCCAGTTACTGGGTTGTGGAGGTCAGATAGGCAGTCGCTCCATGTAAAATACTGGTATTCAGCTGTACCCGGTTAGACTGCAAGCCGACCAGCTAGGCAGATTGATTGTTTTAAATGGTGGTTTATGATTTTTTGCGACCTACCCGGCCTTCGCACGGGTGCAATGCAGATACTATCGAAGCCGCGGGCGTAATGTCTATGTTAACTACACGTGTAAACTTTCTTCTTGAATCACTCAGTCTATTGATGAAAACTGCATTAAAATCTGTTGTGTAGTTTAAAAGATCTACGCGTACAGACGGACAAACGTCGGGGAGCGACTTTGTTTTATACTATGTAGAGATATGAAACAATTGTGCCGTAACTGTTGTTAAAGCTATATTATCATAATTACTGACATAATATATACGCTATACGACAAACTTGTAATAATAATATATACATGCATTTAAAAAAAGGGAATAGAATCATATGGCATCAACAAATTCATCCGCATCGCTATCAACAGAAAATCTTGTTTTGGACAAAAAGTGTTTTTTTGGCCTGCCCTCTGGTGGCGTAAAGAGTCAAACAACTACTTGGATGTCTCGAAAAACCAAGTGAGCACTTGGACCCCATGGTCCTAGTGTTTAAACCCCAAACTGTTAAAGCTGAATTTCATTTATTTACATAACATCACGCCTGTATAACCCAAAGCAGAGGTGTATCTATAGTACAAGCACATTTTGCAAGGTTATGTTTTAAGTCCCATGTAATAGGGTTCGAGCCTATTGCCATCAACCGGGCAAATAATAATTTAAGCTTTGGAAAAGTCAAGGTAAAAGTGAAATTGTAAATGCATTCACGTTAGGAGGGTAAAAAATTCTCGCTTCACTAAATCACTTTCTGCACGTTCACTGTTCACAAACTAGACACAATAGTTAAACAATCAACATGAACCATATGTGGTTCATTGGACAGTGAATGGGTTAATAACAACGGACTTCTAGACAAAAATCTAAAATAACTATTTCCCCAAGTATCTGTAACAAAAGAGTAACGACGTTGAAAATCGATGGTTAGGTCATCCAGACATCGAATGTAATGTCTAATGCCTTTCAAACTTTTATTTTATTGAAGTTTTCTTATTGTTATTGCGTTCTGAAAATACGAGATTCGAATTTATGTTCTATTATGTTCCCACTGCTGGGACAGAGGCCTCCTCTCTGTTAGAGGGAGTGGGCCAGGACCAAAATCTACCACGGAAACCTGCGGGTTGCTAGATTTCACATGTCTTCGAGTTTTTAGTTCTAGGATGTTTTCCATGCCGGTGTCCTCGCGATGTTTTCCATCACCATTTGGAGAGCACTGATTATGAAACAACCAACACAAAGTAAAGATACTGTCTGGGGTTCGAACCCACGACCTCGACGCGTAAGTCGGGCCTGTTACCACTAGGCCACCATTGCTCTTATCTCTCTTGAAGCAAAATGTATACAGCAGTGAATTTCACAAAACAGATGTCTATAAAATATTTTGAACCTAGAACCAATTCGTAAGTCCCGTTGTCACTAGGCCACCACTCGTCTCAATCCAATACCAATCTCCCCTCAAGCCAATCTCATACCACATACAAATAACCATACATTAACATTGCAGCTAATCTTCTGAACACACTAGCGCGATTATGTATATAGATTGATGGGGACTGTCCTCTGACTTCCGTAATAGATATGTTGAATACAATTATTAATGTGTCGGTGATACGTGCGTATTGTTCAGTGAAATATAACGTTATACAATAAATAAGAAGCTATTCTGTATTTATGTTGATTATTAAGCCCGAATTCCTGTCTTTATTATGAATAATTAACACTTATTATCGTGTTTAGACACCCTGTTACCAAATGCTGAGATGAAAAGTTCTGTTATATTTATTCTTTACCAGCTTCCGTCCGTGGCTTCGCCCGCATAATATGTCGACAAATTATACACATTAACTTTTCTCTTGAATCACTCTATCTATTAATAAAAACCGCATCAAAATCCGTTGCGTAGTTTTAAAGATTTAAGCATACATAGGGATATAGGGACAGAGAAAGCGACTTTGTTTTATACTATGTAGTGATTGAACGTATTATTTTATTACACTAATATTATAAATCTTCTCTTTACTGTATTATGAATTATTATTTTATTTATATTATTAAAGTAAAGTTTACAAAAAGTCTTAATTTATCAACTATGTCTTAATTTATATACTAAAACCGTTATCACGGTTTGTCTGTGGGAACGGAACAAAAAAACCACTTTATAACTAAGTAACAAACAACAACAACAAAGTAACTACTAATCTTGATGACATTTGGCACAGAAGTAAAATATGTCCTGGATTAACATTAACACATAGGTTTTTCATCCCGCTAGTAAGTACCCTTGAGATAATTTCCGACATCCGCGCATTCGAAACCGCTGGCAGCAGATAGTCATATTATAAATGCAAAAGTTTGGACAGATGTTTGGCCGTCCACGGCATACCCTCATTGCCCCCGACGATGCCACCACTCTCCTCCAGGAGAGCAGCCCGGCTACTAGCACTGTTAGATTAGCACACAAGTACAAATTTCCGTCGTTCCGTCCTCGCCGCCGAGGCCCGTCGCGACGACCCCGTCCATTCTCATCTCCCTGACCCTCGCTCGAGCCAGCCCGCGTTGCCGCTGAGCCAGAAGCTTTAAAAACCCCCGATTCAGCTGTCCCTTGCTGTCCCCCCCCAGCGACGCCCTAAGCCGAGGTCCGAACCCCGCAGGGGGTGCCCTTAGCGTGTAGTCGCTTAGTTTTGTAAGTTAGGTTTAGTTTTTATTAAGCCCTGGTTGGAGGCTACAATTATTTTGTGGCAGCCACAGGCAAGCCCCGTTAAGCAGTAGACAACCCTTTGGTTGAACTGCGAGATGCCATTAACAAAAAAAAATGGACAGATGTTTGTTACTCAATTATGCCAGAACGAGTGAACGGTCTTGTCCAAGGATATCATTATCTATTATTATTATTATATTTATCTTCTTATACTATTTACCACGGAAAATGTACGTTTTTGCGTTGTATAATTTCCGACATCCACCCGTAGCAGCAGGCAGCAGTAGCAGAAGCTTGTTGCTTATAAGATGTCGTTTGTGTATATTATAAGAGTAGGTACATTAATCGTAAATACTCTTTCATAAAGCATAAAAAGTGCTAGAAAATGTTGGTGGGCCAATGACAGATATTGCCACACAAAAGCGCTGATGTAGACAAAGAATAGAGCCAAAATTCGAAATTCCCACGAGATCCCAGAGGCCGGCAAAGTTCTACTTAGTACTTAGTAATCATAATATTTTCACACAACTGAGAAGAACAGAAATAACACATGGTATACATATCGAAGTATACATACCACACTTCACAAACTTCCAAAGTTGGTACCAACATTTGTCATGGCCACAAAGTCGGCCAAAGTTTTTGGCAATCCATCGCTGGTTAACTGTCGTGAACGTAGCTTGAGCAATTAAAAGAGCCATCAAGCGAATTGCAGTCATTATCGCCACTATGTATCTTCGATGCTTTGTCTGGCTTAGGTTTGGTGTGGAGTGCTGTAACCTGCGTGGAGGTAACTTCTTACAATGTAATCGTTGAAAGTGGTGGGGATATATATTGATAAGTGGGAGACGAACGCATACGACTTCGATTTTCAAATTAATGTGTTCAAATGGTATTGGATTTGGTCCAATCATTACCATAATAGGTAGTTGTGAGTGTACACATTACAAAAAGTATGGATTATACTTATGTATGTATGTTATGTTTAAGTCCCATGTAATAGGGGGCCACCCTATTGCCATCAACGGGGCACAACAATCCAGACTCCTATCTGCTACTGAGAAATACCTAATGTAAAAACCCAATAACATTGTGCCCGATCTGGGAATCAACCATGGAGTCCATGCTCAGTAGTAGGTTTATGACCACTAGACCATTGCGGCAGTCATATGAGTGTAGCCGAAAGTAGCTTTCGACGATAAACAAGTAACATTCTACTTATTAATTTAGGTCAAATTTCTTGGTACCTACTAATGTAACAAAAAAACACAATCAAATTGAGAACCTCCTCCTTTTTTGAAATCGGTTGAAAATAAACAAATACTGCCCTACTGCAGGACAAAGACATTTATCACCCCGCCTGTTCAAGATGGATTAGAGATTTCAGACTTAATTCTATCAAAAATAAAGTCTAGGTTTCTTTAAGATGTTTTCCTTCACTGTTGTCAGTAATATCCAAAACAAACTTAGAAAGAACCCACCAGTTCTTCGTTGAGAGCCCAGGCTTTAACCACTGGGCTGTCACGACACATTATTACCTATTAAAAAAAAGTATCCAAGCCAAAGTAGTTTTTATTACAACTGAATAAAGTTTCGATTCTCTCACGCACCCCGGTACCTAAGGGCCAAAAATAACGGTACTAAAATAAGACGACAAAAGAACATTCCTACTCTCACCTTATCTTGATTACCGCTTTCTCATTCATTCTCACAAATAAACGGTCTCTCAAAATAATTGGTCCTTTCTGGAAATGCCTCGCTTCTTATACCTACGACTTTGTTTGAGTATCACATATAGCTGTCTTGACTTTGACTTTGATTTTATTTGACCGCGATATTCTTCGACGTTATTCAACAGATTGTACTACAGGCTTAAACCGGATTTTTTACTCAGATCCCGATATAATCAGGTCAGTTCATAGAATTTCAAACAATCATTAAGGAGAAAACGTGCCGAAAATATGAATGATTTGATACCATTCATATTTTTTTCAAAATAACTTGAATTCTTCAAAGGAGTTCGTATTCATTGACCAACCAAACTGTTCGTAGTTTACCTTCACTGTATTTGAGGTTAATTCAAAACAAAAACACAGGTAAAGGAAATTTCAAAAATAGAATTACAAAATAAATATTACTGGCCGGTTTTCTGTCCCTGAAATCTATCAACGGAGTATTGCGTCATAGAACTAGGAGGCCTAGACAAGTGTCAATCGCTCCGTGTCGTTTCGATTTCGAAACTGGTTGATCGAACAATTCGTTTCCTCAGCGCCTCGGATTGTCAAGAACGCCACTTGCCAACGCATTTGTATGGGAATATTAATCGTGTTTTGTTCCACAATTTAACATTGTCTAGCAAGTCAAACTTATGCCAATTCCATACATTTCGGATTTATTTAATTTCGTTATCGTTAATGAAAATGTGATTTTGTCTAGGCCCCCAGATCAATCCATCAGGTTAAGCTACGCTTACCGGGGTTGGTCTGTAGATGGGTGACCATCTTTACATACTGAGACTCCTTCGTGCCACGGAAAGCACGGTAAGCCTTTGGTCCCAGCTGTAATTCGTGGATCTTTGACAGTCGTTACGGGTCATCGGAAGCCCCAAAATCTGAAATTCAGTCTTACCAAGGGGTTATCGTATTACTCAGTTACTAGGTCAGATAGGCAGTCGCTCCAAATATAATACTGGCATTCACTTAGACTGGAACTGCATACTGAATCCGGTTAGACTGGAACCCGACCCCAACATAGGAAAAAGGCCAAGTAGAAATAAATCCACAATGACTGACTACCAACCTATTCGGTAGTCTTCAGTCTTCTCTCTCTGACAGAGAGGACACCTGATTTCCAACAGTAGGAGCATTATAGTATTACTTAAACTCCCACATGAATGCACTGAACCAAACATCATCAGAACTAGTACAACAGTGTAGAACAGTATATGTATACCAATATTTTAATATTCGGGGTATTATCTCAAATACTTGGCTCACTGCCCACCGCATAGGCCGTTTACATGGTTAGGACTTTGAATAACTAAATATAATGACTAAAGTTACGGCATACATAGTTCAAAGTAGGTAGGCCACAAAAAACCGAAACAGTTTTTTAAAGTGTATCCTTCCATTCACTTTCAAACCATCAAAAGAAAGACTGAAGCTGTGGTGAGACAGCGCTTCCTTACCCACTCCATTCGTTCCGCCTGCTGAAGTTCTCACTCCTAGGCGCGACTTGCCTTAGCCAACCTGGAAGTCACTAAACAGACTCCGGACCCAGGTTGACTGAAGCAAGGAATACCTGCTCTGGTCGGGATTCATAGACAACTCCGCCTTGGAGTGTAAATGGTGCTGTTCCACATACGATGGGACACATAATATCGTGTCCTGTGTGTCCTGTCGTCTGCACGTTCAAGGAACTGATTGACGCTAGTGATGGCGCCAAGCAAGTAGCCGAATTTCGAGCCGAGTCCATTTAGATTGGTAGATTTACACGCTAAGAAGAAGAACCATTTTACAAAAGAAATACAGTGAAAAATGATTTTAATTTCGGATAAACTACTAAAAATAAAAATTAGATCTATCATTCAGTGAAATGAAATTACACAGCTATACCTCAAAAATTGAATTAGGAACCTACTACTTAAGGATTCAGTAAAAAATCTTAAGACGTTTTATCTTCTCGTAGCTTTTTACGAGCCCCGGAGGAGTGACTTTAACCTAATCTCGGCTAGCAGCCTTGTGGAGGGAAACTTGTAAATTAGTCAAACACCCACATAAGTCTTGGTCTAGACCAAGTACCTAATATTCCGTAAATTGCGGTCAGTACTATAAATAGGACGTTCAGACATTCTTTATATCCACGTACAAGGCTAATACTTTTATGTGATGGAGGAGGTATTCATGGAGTGTTATGTTGCGGTCCAGTCTGCTTTTAGGCCAGACCGACAGGCCGTGGCAAATGACGATGGACCCGATACATGTCAACCTGATGAAATGAACTTTTGACATTTAAAAAGAGCTGATACTCAGACTCGGAGAAAAAAGGTTTTGTTTGATTTCATTCTAGCACTTCGGCCGTGACTTTGTCAGCGTGTTTGTCATTGATTTTTAATATAGACTATAACATTCAGGAATAATGTTTTTAGCTTCACATTAGTGAATGAATTTCCAAAATCGGTTCAGTAGATCCAGAGATACACAAAGAAATACCTCCGAAAACAGAATTGTTTGTTGTTTGTAGGGGTACAAACTCACAAACTTTACCTATTTATAATTATACTAGCTTCTGCCCGCGACTTCGTCCGCGGAAAATTGCGATATACTGTAACTGTTTAGGCAGCGCATGCAAATAATTCTGCTTTCGGAGGTATTTCTTTCCGACTTGCTAGACGAAAATTGCGATAGCTCGGCTAATATGTATGATATAAATATAATTTATAGTCTAATTTATAGCCCAGGAATAATGTGAAATTTGATCATTAGTTCCGGCGATTACCCCCTACATACAAACTTACAAACTTACAAATTGTACCTCTTTATAATATTAGTATAAGTATAGATTGAATAAGCAGTGCCGTTTAAGGATTAATGGTATCAGACACATGAGTACTCCATTTATTCATACTCTACGTTTAACCCCGGCCTCGGATATAAGGACTGAATATATTACAGATATTTTTTCACTTTAGACCCACTTTATTATGACAGTAAAATGTTAGGATCGGGTGTGATGATTATGTTTTTTTGAGAATCGTAAATTCTATGTAAAATTTTAACATACCGACCACCTTTACGTTACATTAATCTGACGAGTCAAATCTAAAGTTACTTTCAGACGAAATATAGTAAACTTTCATATAAATTTTACTAGCCGCTGCCAGCGGCTTAGTTTCCGTGGATGTTGTAAAATATGACAAGGGAAAGTACTGCCGGGATAGAAAATCTCATAAACTACCGCTGTGGCAAATTTCATTTAGATCCGTTCAGCGGTTTGAGCGACAAGGACGGACAAACATACAAACTCACTCACAAACTTTTGCCTATAATATTAGTGTGATTTTTGTAACCCATGAAAGCAACAGAAGAATTTAGCTGGGCCGGGCAGCGTTTGGGAAGCCTTGTTGAGTCTTATAAGACTAAGATCCTCAATCATATCAAACAGTTACCACCATATTTCTATTGCTCTTATTATCTAATACATTGCGGTTAATATTAACATTTAAGCTTCGTTTGGCCAAAAGAATACGCTATGACAAAAATTTCAACTTTATTACAAAAGTATAGAGTTCATGTTCAATTGAGTTTTTGAAAGAGTAGTCAATAACGTTACTTTTTATGAATTGTCGAAACGCGGAATTTGTTATATTAACATTACATACAAATAACGTGAATTGTATGAAAAATAACAATGTAAAATCACACATTTTTAGAATCATATGGAATACTTACTAGCATTAAACGCAATTTTACAATTATATCTTCACATAATATTTAATTTCTGTACGCTGAAAGAAGTTTTTAAGACCAACGGTATTTTTCTATGTGATTGCATATTTTATTTTTGACCGTGTCAAATAGTCAATTGGTGGTAACTCGATGTGCTAGCGACTGTACAGAGACTGCACCAATTTTAAACCTCGAACTCACGCCAGTACTATACGTCATCTACTACAATGAACAAAAGAATATTGAACACGTATGTGATCTCAAAACTACGGTGTTATACGCAGGCAAAGGCAATTGAGCCGATTTAGTTTTATGCCTCCCAGGCGATATAGGCAAAACCTCATGTGTATGCGCTTCGAGAGCGGTTGTGGACATTCCCGAATTCGTATTTGGAAGTACGCTGTAATCGCGGTTGGTGGAGCGAGTATTTGAAACTGCATTTATTGGATATAAATAGGACTCGTGCAGATACTAATGTTGGCAGTGTTCCGAATTTTAGTTCGAAATATGAAAGGGGTTTGAATTCATGTTATCTGAAAGTGATACATAACTTCTTTTGTTTTTATTGGGTCAAAGCAATTATGTTCAGAAGATGTAAAACCTCCACCCCAATTACGGAACACATTGATTCCTAATCCATTGCGAATTTTCAAAACATATGAATGTTTGGAAAATTCGCCTTCTCGACAGTGTAAATAACGTAATGTATGTTGTCGATTTCTCAAATGAAATGCTTTGCAATTGTTAGTCTATCATACAGGTGTTCCGCTGGTAACACTGAAAATACCTACAAAAATCAGGACTCAATTTCATCGGACCGCCTAATCGCCCACCGCAAGTCCCGCGAACGTGGCATCCCTGACAAACTTAAGTTCTTTGCCGAAAGCAAAAGACATCGTCAGGGAGGGGAAAAGAATAGATTATTCTACATTGTATGGCTTCTGTAATCTTTAATAAAATACCTGAACAAATTAAAAACTTACCGGTGCAAAAGTTTTAAAAATGTTTCAGAGAATGACTGCAGGATTTCTTAAATGATAATTATTTGTAATATATTATTGTCCTCTACTTTGTACTACATCTGCATGATATTATTAAGGCAGAATGTACATAGATCCTTCAATACACGGTGATTTTTAGTGTAACGTTTTTTTTTTCGATATTTTAGAGTGGTTTCATCGTGAAAGTTGCTCATAATCAAGGGTACTGTCACACCCTGAAAGGTTAATAGTGAATTAAAAATCACCGTGTATATTTTAACAACTTAAGTGGGTGATAGACGTGCGAACTTAAACGCGGTTTTTAATATCGCGAACTTACTCGGCTCGACGTCAGTGACACACCAGAAGCTGGCTCTCACTGTATTACCATGTCATCGCTGGCAGAAGCTTTGTGTTATTTAGGAATTGTATCTTTAACCCTCCTCTTGCATCTGCAGGATATGACGAAAAAAAATTGGAGGCTCGCGACTCGCAGTGCTGCCACACGTACGAACCGAGTCGAGCTACGAGTAAGATTTCAAACCGGTTGGATCGCCGGCGAACTTGAGCGGCAATTTTAAAGTACGCGTTTTTAAGGTGACACACAGGCGAAAAAGGTCGTCGAGCCACAAGTCCGCGTACTTACTCGCTCGTCTATCACCCACGTTATTTTTATGTACCTACATTCTACGCAAATAAAGACTATTCTATTCTATTTTGTTAGATGTACAACCGACAACGTTCTTTTTTCAAAATATATCAATCCTCTACTCGGACGAAAACTATGGCCCTCCGATCCGACACTGTCGGTGGTACAGGCCACTATGTTAAAGGACCTCAATAAATATTTATGTAAGAACATTCACGACGTCGCCCGCTTAATATATCTATGTCTATATCTTATTCTGCATACACTTCAGTTTTATCAATACTCTTTTGAGAGACTGAAAGGCTATGTATATTTTTATTTTCCTCTGCGTTAGTATAATAGAGGTGTGAAGTACGTCTCATCCGGCGTAGAAAAGGGAGGATCCTCCGATCAGACGGGTGTTGTATCTGGTAGGCTACTGTTCGATAATTGAAGTCGCGATTGTATACAGAGTGTAACCGAAAGGGTATACACATACAAAAGCATATGCTACAGACCACCAAATTGAACCACTTTTAACATGGGACCAACTCCGAAATCGTGTTAAAAAATCAGCTGTTCCCTACATTTTGACGTGACTCGTCAAAATGTAGGGAACAGCTGTTAATTATTTATTTATTAATCCATATCATAATGCTTCGACCCCATGCGAGACGGAGCCACAGCGCTGATTTTCAGCGACAGCCGGAGTTGACGTCAAACCGGTGCAGCGTCTGACTTATCATAAATACACCTCAAACTCAAACTCAAAGCATTTATTTCAAATAAACCAATTACAGGCACTTTTGAATTGTCAAGGGGTCGGTGAGTCAGAAAGATGAAGCTAGTTGCCCATTCCAAAGCAGTATGTACCTATGGAGAAGAACGGGCAAGAAACTCCATGGACACTCTTTTAAATCAAAATATGTTTACAAAAACTGGGTTACATCATTCATGTTGAAATATACACGTGAGAAGGATGCAGAACTTAATAAACGCGTCCATAATTACAAGATTTAAAAACACAATTCAAAATTAATTTAAATTTTAAAACAGCCGTGGCAGCTAAGAGGTGACCAGTCCCTACTGACGGCGCCCGTTCATGAACATGACCAAAACTCATTTTAAAAGCCTCCTTGCCCGCTTAACCAATAACATGTTCATCTCAACAAAATACTCCGCATCAGAGCAAATTACTGGAACACGAAGACAATTGGTAGTATTAGAACGAAGCGGTGCAGCCCTTGTTACGTTGGCTACATTCCAATTTGCTTCGTAAATTGCCCCTTGCTGGGAATACTGACTTACTTCGCTGGACATTTTGTAGTATTAGCTCACGTGTCGCCTTAAGTTAAGAGGTAACTTGGATCATACATGATTGTGATAAGGTTGTTGTTGCAGTGCAGTTATTTAAATTGAAGAAATCTTTATAAAATGCGTAACCAATTATACATATGATCGTAGAGATCAATTATGTATAATTGGTTACGCATTTCCAACGGTTTCTATTTTTAAAGCGCTTTACATCATACAATTTTGATTCCGGTGATTCAACGGAAGGCTACAAGGGATTAGTGTCCCTATGCACGGTGATTTTTAATTCACTATTAACCTTTCAGGGCGTGAAATTACCTATGATTATGAGCAACTTTCACTACGACACCAACTCTAAAATATTAAAAAAACGACTTTTTCATACAAAAATACAATATTTATTTGATGGAAATGTATGAAACCGATGTATATTTTTTTGTTTTTTCGCAGTTGGTCCCATAGTGAAAGTTGTTTATAATCATGAATACTCTCATCTCCTGAAAAGTTAACAGTGAATTAAAAATCAACGTGTCAAACAATTAGGTCGATAAAAGTCTGTACAAGCCTTACTGTGCTCTAATAACATCTCGTTATTCGTGGAGACGCTTAATACTTATACTAAGAAATAAAACATAACAGAACATCACGCCTGTAAACCCCAAAGGGTAAAGCAGAGGTATGCCTACTAAGCGGGATTATCCGAAAGGGTTACCGCTACCCCGGAACATAAAGGGCTACGGAAGGAACGTGGATGGGCTTTAGTCAGTAAGAGTCTGACACTCCCTTCCGCTCCACCCAGAGCGGGAGAAGTCATTGGATGATTTTCCAGCCTTAAAAAAAAAGAGGTGTTCCCTGTACACCCACATTTCGCCAGTTAGTTTGAGTCCCACGCAAAATTGGGCGAGCCAATTACCATTAACCGGGCACAAATCCAATAGCTGCTACTGAGAAATTCCAGATACAAAACAATACAATTTCCCCCAAATATGACTACAAACGGACCAACCAAATATAATATTCAGTGCAATACAGTTTGCAACCACAAAACTCAAGGATAGCACCATTTCCGTGTCCATTTTCCGGACAGTATCTCGTAAAAAGAATCCAATCCACGTAGTGTGGTCCTTCCGTCCGCCAGCCATTGTCCGAACCGTCTGCGTTTTTATCTATCAAACGGCTTGGCACCAGTCTAGGCTGAATGTCGTGGCTGCAGCATTGTCTTGCTGTTTAGATGTATTAATTTTAGGTTTAGAATTAGAAACGAGGCTCGGTTGAGTAGATGTTTTCGTAGTTCTATTGTTAATGATAATAATAAATAATATAAATTGGACCATGGTCCCGATACCAGTGGGCAACTACTATTTTTACACGCTTTATATTAGCTTCACCTGGTTGTTTGTTTGTATGTATGTAACCGTGTTTAATATACATATACAGGGTGTAACCGAAAGGGTATATATATACATACAAAAGGATATGCTACAGACCACCAAACTGAACAACTTTTACTATGGGACCAACTCCGAAATCGTGGAAAAAAAATCAACTGTTCCCTACATTTCAACGACGTGATCAAAAATGTATAGAACAGCTGATTTTTTTTCTTTCTCATACCCTTTCGGTTTCAGCCAGTATAAATATTTAAAAATGTATTTAATAGGTATATATCGAGATTAAATAAGAAACAATGGGCAATTCAAAGGCACGGAGGAGTTTTGATATGTAAAGATGGTCACCCATCCACGGACCAACCTCGGCTAGCGTAGCTTAATCTGATAGATCTATCCGTGCGGCTGGCCCCACGTGGGCGTAGCCGCTGGCTGGTTTCTATTAAATGGAGTAAAGTTCACTTACTAATCGTAACCATTAATCACTTTCTACCAGTATTTGGTATTTTTCTATTTGAAATCTTGGTCCTTTTCTCCGCATAAAAACCACATCGTAAAACAAAGGTAATTTCTCAAACAATTTAAATAGCTCCGCACTTCATTTAAACTAGCTTTAATTTCCAACTATTTCATCTTGAAAGTGTGAAACTTAACATTTGAAAATGATTAAGAACCTGCAAGTCTTCACAACAAAGTTTTAGTGGTTTTCTCCGAGATACGAGAATTAAATTCAGATGCCGCATGCCGCCGAAGTTAAAATTTTCAAGCCGTTTGAATGTCTTTATTGAAGTGTAATTCAGACTGGAATTAATCTTGAGGTACGTTTGGCATTCAAAATACCTTCGATTCTTTTTTCAATTTAATTTAATTTTATATTTAAATTTCATTTGCGTTCGTTGAATGTTGTAATGGTCGTGTACAGCCAAAGAATTGGCTATCAAGAAAATGTATTTTCTAGAATTCATTTAACCTCGAATGAATGTACGCATGTAACCTCGTCTAAAGCTGCGGTCCCACAACCCGATCACTGACCGGCCGCGCCAGACGTTGCTACGCCTGTCGAAGCCATCGCTGGCTTCCTCAGATGTGACTGTTCCCACGCCTTGTTGCCCCGTTTTCTCACAGTCCAGATAGCGGCAGGCCAGGCCGTGGGATCGCGGCTTTAGAAGTTGAGGTTCAACGAATTCTGGCACTGATGCAGGGTCTTGTGCAACTTCTCTAAAAATGTGTACAGCATAAACCGTTTTCGGAATGACTTTGACCTTGTAAAAAGTCATTTTTACACCTTTATGAGCTCGGAGGGTTGTATTAATGATTTTGATGATTACAATTCTGTAACTACATACGTCTTACAGCCGCGAATCAAATGTTCATCAACATACAACCTATCACTGGCCTGCAAATTGCAAAAAACTTAAGAAAATTTGAATTTCGCGGGCTGGTTGGACCATTCACCTTAAACCAACAACAACCTTTTTCATCAATAATTACAGGGCCATCCACTTGAATGAAACAGCCCAATTTGGTTCGCATAGATCTGTCTATCTGTGTTATTATTATAGCCTTTAATATCGTACTCGTTACCTGTTTGGGGTTTACCTGTATGGAAAACGCTATTTCAGTATCGGGTGATTTTTTTTTTATGTGGGCATCATCATATGACTCCTCCCGCTGGCGGAGCGCAAGGGAGTGTCAGACTGTTACTGACTAAAACCCATCTATGTTCCTTCCTTAACACTTTAAATTCAGGGGTAGCGTTAAACCCTTTCGGACAATCCCGCTGACCTGGCAGGCATTGGCCCTCATGGGCCCCGTCGGTAAGTGTCGGGTGATGGTGAAATAATTGTATCATTGATTCTCTTGACAATTTTAGTAATAATAATATAATAAATATCCTTGGACATTTCACACAACGCCATATCGTCCCAAGCTAAACAACCTAATACTTGTGTTATGGTAACGAGATGGCTGATAAACTACTTATATACATTTTTTTTTCCGTAAATACATACATATTATAGATAGAAAAACACCCAGACTCGTAACAAATACTTGCAGGTCGTACAAATATTTGTTCCGTGCGGGAATCGAACCCGCGACATAGTGCGCAGCAGTCAATCGCTCAACCACTGCGCCAACCGTGTCGTCAATCGACAGTAATACAAGGAGGACGGATAAACTTTTGAAGACCGCGGGAATCCCCTGGATGCGAGGGCTAGACGACCGTGATGGTGCTTAGGAGAGGCCTATGTCCAACAGGGGGATATTTCGGCTGAAATGACGTGATGTGAATCCTTCTCTATCAAAGTATAATTAATACCTTTTTTTCTCCTCATTTTTTAATGCTAGGTTCCACGTTCTGTCTAGGTTTCCTTGAGCAATGTATACTATTGTAATAGAACTTTGAGTAATTCGGTGTAATACTTTATTTGCGTGAAGTGGAGCGGGAAAGGAGTGTCAGACTCTTACTAACAAACCACATTCCTTCCATATTCCTTCCTCAGCCCTTTCTGTTCCGGGGCAGCGGAAACCCTTTCGAACAATCCCACTGAGTTTAACATTCTGTAACACACCACTGCCTTGTACGACAGTTTATTTGATTACAATTTGCAATTTATTACTTAGCAAACGTCCCATCTTAGCACACAGTACCAGGGCGCCATATTATGTTCAAACAAATATTTCCTCCACAAACATCGAAAAAACAAACACCGCCACGGAACATTAGTACGGAAATACTGGCCAGAAACGTTCCACTTAATAATATCGGGCATTACCGCGCGGTATTCGTAAAATTTTATTGTTCACGCACTTCCAGTAAACAGCCCTTGATATTCTGTGTGCGATGCTCTGCTGTTTGTGATACTATAAATATTGGAGAGTATCAAATGATGGTGACTTTTTATGATGCTGCTGATTTGCATTGCATTTTTTATTGATGATATTGTATGGGAAATCATCAGTGAAGAAAAACATCGTGAGAAAACCAGCATGTCTGAGAGATATTTCTCAACAGCATGTGAAGCTAAGTCAGAGGCAGCATAAAAACTCTGACACCAGGTTAGTCACTAACCACACGAAAAATAAGAAGATCAGATGATTCCTCCCGCTCTGGGTGGAGGTAGAGGTCAGCACATCAAGTTACCCCAATCTGTCAAATTTCTTTGATAGTATTTCAACTTCATTGCAAAGTCATAAGGTTAATTTTCAAGTGGGAAAATTTGACAGTTAGGGATAGCATGATGTGCTGGCGTATGTACAAATTGCACCCGTGACATACTTACTCGCAATTAGGGTTACTATCCGTCTAGATTTATCTGGATATGTCCGGTTTTTTGGCCCCGTCTAGACTTATCCGGCGTCCTTGTCAATTCATCGTACTTTTTGTCTTAAGGGAATTTCTTTTGGAAATCGAAACAAGTTAAAGGAATTGTTGATTGATCTGTAATATTGGCGATGACATTATTAATAATATTGCTAGATTATTTTCAAAGAGAGGCAGCTTTGAACAGTCCGGGAAATTAATTGTTAAGAAAATTGACAGCATACGTCAGTTTGACATGTTATAGCCGTTTCATACAACTTTCAAAGAATAAATGAAGTTGTGATTTGAATTTGCGGATAATATGGGCTACGTGACACGGTCCAAAATGTGAAATCACATAGAGAATGACCGCTCGTCTCAAAAACTTCCAGCCATAATTCCATACAGAAAATCATTATTATAAGGTGATGACACAATTATAAAGTTGGATTTAATGGTAATAAGTATCACATTTGATTCGAAAAATCTGTGACGTCACATTTTTATATTTCATACAAATTCTGCATTTAAAAAAACCCTTTCTTTTTGACAGAAATGAGTCTGTCATTAATATTTCAAAGAGCAGTCAACGTTATTGACTACTTGTGTTAAATACCCAATTTAAGATTTGCTTAGCAATTAATTTCCGTGACGGTAAATAACCAATTTCTACATTGCTAAGGTACAGTCAGAAAAATTCAAACTATTCACTCTTGAAAATCCGAAAAAAGAAAAAACGTACCACTTACATCCAAAATTAAAATTACACCATAAAAACACTAGAAAAACTTCATTAACAAACATAGGCCCACTCCAAAGCCTAGACAGAAAAAAAAGTCTACTATTTAATGAATCGCACCTCGCCAAACGAAATGAACTAAATTATTAATGAAAAGGAAATTAGGCGGTCCGCACACTCTAGATTAGTCGTAAAAAAGTTGTAAAGAATTCAGTTTTTTTTTTTGATAATGGTTTCTCGCAGTTCAACCATAGGGTTGTCTACTGCTTAACCGGACTTGCATGTGGATGCCACAAAAGAATTGTAGCCTCCAGCCAGGGCTTAGAATAAACTTACAAACTAAGCGACTACACGCTAAGGGCGCCCCCTGTGGGGTACGGAACTCGGCTTAGGGCGTCGCTGGAGGAGGACAGAAAGGGACAGCTGGAAAAGAATTCAGACATTGTCATTTAATTTTATATGTCCGTTTTGTAGGCTGATTTTGTATTAAGGTGCGTCGTATCGTTCTGCGAATTTTAGATTGGACAAGAGGCCAGGTAACTTTTATAAATTAGTTTAATGATAATTAATTTTCAATTTTTGTCACTATTCATTTTACTAGTTATATTAAATATTGTTAGGAATCTAATTTTCCTTTGAGTAATAATTATAATAAGCATTTTTATAGTCTGCATGCAACACAGGTATATTCTAGTGCAAGCATATATAACATTATGTTACCAATAGTTTTTCCTAAGCTTTATTTTTGTATTTTGACATAACTGCACTTTAGCAGTTATGTCAACAATATTACACAATAACTGTCGTTATTTAGCCGTTATTTTTCTAATGTTATAATAAACGGAGTATAAATATTTCCAGAAATAAAATTACTGTCACAGATTCAATCTTAGCGTGCTAATGCAATTACGAGATCGACTACACAATTTCTTTCCTCCCACATTCTTTAATGAGAACACACACTCAGTTCAATTAAAGTGACAATCGATTTTAATTGAATTCAGTGTTCAATCGATTATCAGTTACCGATTAATTGTTAATAGGTACACGGCAAACCGCAACGTGTATTGGTGAAACGCTGACGTCACTATTCTCGCCATTAATTACACATTAGTGCACATAACTACATGTATGTACAGACTCTAGCTCATCAAGCTATCCTAAACTGTCAATTTTTCCAATTGAAAATGAACCTTATGCTTTTTTAAATTAAGTTGAAAAACTATTGATAACTAAAGATTGGGTTAACGATGGGCTGGCTTCTTTACGTAAAAACGCTATGAAAATAGTTTATAGATAAATAAGGTTATATACAATCATGTATACGTAGCAGTAAACATAGATAGATAATCAACCTATAATGTTCCAGTGGAACATTATTTTATTTTTTATTTATTTATTTATCCTTTATTTCAGAAAACGAAGGCCCATAAAACGCAATACATATAATTATAAACAAGTACCTATAAAAATAATAACTATTATAGGCTGATGATGGAAAATGAATAAAAATACGATTAAAGATACGAAAATACGATTTGAAAACTTTTTCTCTCATTTAAAAACAGCAAAACACTATTCGACACATTCACTCGTAACTTGAAATTGTATTACTGTTTGATATTTATACATTTTTTAATTCTTTCTTTATTCGTGTGGTTTGATACTAACCTGATGTCAGAGTTTTTATGCTACCCATGGGCCTCTGACTTAGCTTCACACGTTGAGAAATATCTCTCAGGCATGTCGGCTTCCTTACGATGTTTTCCCTCACCGTTTTATAAACAAGTGATAATTATACAATACGCACATGAATCCGAAAAGTCAGAGGTGCGCGCCTTGGGTTCGAACTCGAGACCTAAGAATTAGCAATCCGTGGCTGTTCTATGCCTTCTGAGATATTTACGGAAGTTTAAATAAATAAGAAGAGTAGTAGTGGCCCAGTGATAACTGCCCCGACTTACGAGTTGTATAGTGTATTTCTTTTAGAGAGTGTCCAATTTGGTAAACAAACACGGGACGAAAATTCTGATTTTTCGTATCAATCAAACACTTTGAGTTAAGCATAAACGTCTTGAACTTTGAATAATACACTTAAGGCATGAATAATTAAAAAAAAATGCTTCAGAGACACATACATTACCTAGAAATCTTAATATTAGTCGCGACATTTCTTTACCAAATGAGACAACTAAAGAAAAATACACTATAGGTCGTGGGTTCGATCCCAGGCAGGCGCTTTACTTTGTGTAAATAATTTCATCACCACTGCTCTCAAAATGGTGAAAAAGGTTTAATTAGGATTGTTTTAGAAGTTTATCAATCAATGAGATTCTCTTACATTTTTAACCAATACTATAAACCTAAAACATTACTAATAACTATTTACAAGTATATAACAGGAGGGAAACAAAATAAAATAAATCAAAGGGCATCAAAAAATTCGTCCACATCGCTGTCAACAGGAAAAGTTCCCAAAAGGCTGGCAGCATTGCCACGTTGTATGGCAATGCTGATTCTTTGACCGAAAAATAGGCCAGCCCTCTGGTCACGTGAAGAGTCGACCAATCGCTTGGCGATGTCTCGATAAACATAGTGGGTACTCGGACCCCATGGCCCTAGTGTTTCAACCCCAAACGGCTCGAATATATAACTTCCAATAAGGTTGTTATACTTGCGCCGTTTGAGGTTTTCTGCACCTGCAGCGGCTGCCCCAGCACAACCCGCCGTGCAAGGAAGATGGGATGGCGCAAGGGTGTCCACACACGCTGCATCCCACACCAAAGGCCTACCTACCTTCCAAGGCATTAGTGTCATTCCATCTGGTCTCTTCCCATCGTCGCGTGCCAAGCCTTTGGGTTCTAAAACAGCTGGCACCACGGCGGTGACAAGAGCACGACGGATTATGTCATTAATGCTGGCGTGCCGTGCTAACCGGCCTGCGCTTTTACTGCAGGATAGACCATGGTGTCCGAGGCAGTCGACAACTTCACCGCATTGGCAGCGATGCGGAGCCACGCAAGGAGCGCCCAGACGCAAACATGTAGCGAGCCGGAAAGTGGTGTCACCCAGCAGAGTGCCTATGTTGGGTGACGGAAGTGCCTGAAGCCAGAGGCCCGACTCCCACTCACCCACAGCCAAATGGTGAAGGAAAACATCGTGAGAAAACATGAAATTCTAAGACATGTGACATCCACTAACCCGCACTGGGCCGATGTGGTAGATCACGGCCCACTCCCTCTCTAAGAGAGGAGGCCTGTGTCCCAGCAGTGGGAACATTATAGGCTTTTTTTTTAAAGCTGGGAAATCATCCAATGCCTTCTCCCGCTCTGGGTGGAGCGGAAGGGAGTGTCAGAATCTTACTGACTAAAACTTAGCCCTTTGTGGTTCGGGGTAGCGGTAACCCTTTCGGACAATCCCGCTTAACATTACCGGCTGATTAAGCAACTAAATAGTACGATTTGGAAACTTTTTCTTTCTTTCATTTACAAATAACCCGTAAAACAGACGTTCACTCGTAACTTGAAATTTTAATAATGTTTGACAATTTCTTAATTAAATCCGTCCCGAAGGACCACTCACAGCCCCTAACACCGGTCGATCCTTCTCCTTTACGAGTGGTTAGTTACTAACCTGGTATCACCGGTCGATAAACAGATGACTTAACAGTTTTCCTTTTAAATTAATCGTGGGTCCAAAACAAGCCTAAACAAAACAGCTTGCTTGCTAAAACTGCCGCTCTTGCGTCCCGGCGGTGGCAGTAATTACAAATTAGTGCACACCGCTACCTGTGCTGTCAAAAGTGCAGCTAAGTGTGACGGAAGGCAAGTGTTATATACGAGGGAAGCAAGAAAAAATTAAATATTAAATGTCATCGGGGTTTGGTATTTATTTATTGGATCTCCAACAGAAACTACACAATTACATGGAACAGGGACAAATACAGGTATGCACTTCTAATTATAGGAGACCACACCATTCACTTATAATCTAGGTATAGCCCATACCTAGATATACATTCAGTAAATTTTATTAGGATAATCAAAATCTAAACAAATTATTATTGCCCAGTTACTGGATTGTGGAAGTCAGATAGGCAGACGCTCCATGTAAAATGCTGGTATTCAGCTGCATCCGGTAAGACTGGATGCCGAAACCAACATAGTTGGGAAAAGGCTAGGCAGATGATGATATAATGTAAAAAAAGAAATAGAAACTTTAAATATGTTTGTTTTATTCTTTTATATTAATATGTCATTTGGTTTTTGGTTATTTTAATCAATGCAAAGTTAAAAAGGATATCCTACCACTGAGCATTAAAAAAAACTGACCAATGATACAAATCTTTAAACCTACATGAATGTTATGAAGAAAAACGAAATTCTGAAACGAGATTCAAAGAGATCGCCGTGACTTAAGATAGCTGAATTTTTTGAATAGGCAGTACCTTATACTGGGTAAAATTGAATTCATGGTCATTTTAAGGGGTCATTGTACAGAGGCCAGCACATCAAGTTACCACAATCTGTCAAATTTCTTTGATAGTATTTGAACTTTATTGCAAAGATATAAGGTTCATTTTTAATTGAGAAAATTTGACAGTTAGGGATAGCTTGATGTGCTGGCGTCTGTACTCATCATTATGAACAACATTCACTTTGGGAACAAATCTGAAATCGCGAATAAAATATTAGCAGTTCCCTACATTTTGATGAGTTATGCGAGCCTATTGTATGGAACAGCTGAATTTTTTGTGAAAGTTGTTCATAAAAACGAGTACAATGATCCCTTAAAATAATGCCCATGAATTCAATTTTACCCTGAATATTTTTATTTATAATAACCATTTTTACTCCATCGAACAAAATGTAGAAGTACAAAATATCAACTGCTACACCTCTGTATAATTGACATGTATTGAGTCTAACCCTTAAAAGATGTGACGTTTAAAACCAAAAGAGTTTCAGTAATCCATCTATAAACGTCTAAAAAACGCCGCTGCCGCAAAAATAAGTCATTGTCACGTCAAATATACAGGCTGGCTGGTTAAACGAGGGACGAATTTGTAAGGACACATTCAGAATTTGATTTAGGTTCCAAATTAAAAAAAAAAATATTTAAACTATTTGACCGTAACAATGAAATACTGGTATTCAACTGTTTCCAGTTAGATTCAAGCCAAACTTAGCATAGTTGGGGAGAGGCTAGATGATAACAACTTAAAAAAGTGGCATAGACAGTTTTCTTCAAACTCCAAAAAGGTTTTTTTTGCCTACACTTTATTTATACACGTTTTTTTAACTAAAATAATTTTTATACATCATCATCGGCCTTGCTTTCAGACTCTAACCAGACTATAGATACTAGTGTTTTACATGAAACGTCTATCTGACGTCCACAACCCCGTATCCGGACTGGTTGTGAAACTTTCAGACTTTTGACTACCCGCAACGACTGTCAAAGATCTACGAATTATTTTCTTACAAAGAAGCAAAAATTGTCATATCTATGAATGTTGTGTATATTCATCGTTTACCCAGTCACACTGTATACGCCGGGTACCATCCATCTACACACATCCATTCTTTTCTATTGTAATGCGAAAAAGAGGGTGAGGATCTGGATAATACAGGATCACAAAAAAAGGTTCTGGAAAGTTAGACATTTAACCTGAAAGTGGGTATTCTATTTAGAATATGAATAGACATATTATACGGCTAGGTCTTATTTAAGTTCAAAAATAGAATTCATTTTCTTTCACGTGTTTGTTAGGTATGAAATGTTAGTTTTTTTTTTTGTTGTCTCGTTGACTGTTAATACGAGTGGAAAGATTATCAGCCTTATAGATAATTTTGATGCATTAGATCTAAGAATATAAATAATATTAGACCGATGATCCATTATTAATATGACAGTTACAGACGACAGACTTTAATTTGTCATTCACACAAACTTGAGTCAATATTTTTTTATTCGCAGTTAAACATAAGAAATAATTAAACTTTGCAGTCTGAACAACTTTTTCCATGGAAAAAATATAGTAGTAATCGCGAAAAAAATTATCAATTTTGTATATAAAAGTTTTGTATTACACAAAACTTCAATAGGTACCTACTCGACCCAAATGTTTGAGACGGACAAATTTTGCCCGAAAAGGAATTCCTTTTCTATACCTACATCAAAAATAAATGACATCGCATTCGCTATTCAAATGAAACATTGCACTCTATTCAAATTTACAACACAGGGTTCACTTACTTTATTAGTATTATTACCAATTTACCGCATTTTTTTTTACTGCTTCGCTATCACGTTACCTCAACCAAAATGCCACATAGGTGTACCGCAGCTACCAGTTCGGACCACCTAATTAAAATATTTCGCTGACTTCATGCAAGAAAAGTATTGCCTTAATTACTGCCCGAAAATTCGGCGAAAATAATAATTTTTCGGCATAAATTATTTTGCGAATTCCAACGGTCGATGTCATTCTGAAACCAGTGAGTGGAAGAAAATAATTAATAGCCATATTAATAATTGAAATGCCTAAATAATTAAAGGCTGATTCATGGTTAGTGAATTGTTTAAATGGTATATAATTTTTAACATAATTAAAGTATTTTGGTTTGTGATTGGAACGTTTTTTATAGTAACGTGTTTAATTTTTTATTTTTGGGTTAAATAATAAAGTCTTATTTTATGATTTAACAGATTTATGCGAAACTTCAGTGTATGAGGTTTCCAATAAACAAAAATGTAAAGAAACAAATAAACGTATTTATTTCAAAAGATGTAAAATATCCTTAGAAATATGACACCGTCACTTTTTCTTAGTTTAAAATTTTATGAATGACTAGCTGCTTCCGCGCGGTTTCACTCGCTGCTGTATTCCTATTGGTCGTAACGTGATGTTACATAGCCTATAGCCTTCCTCGATAAATGGACTATCCAACACAAAAATATTTTTTCAGTTCGGACCAGTAGTTCCAGAGATTAGCCCGTTCAAACAAACAAACTCTTCAGCTCTGTAATATTAGTAAAGATTGGTGTGGATGAAAATGAATTAGGTACTCGTTAGTATTTATCTATGAAACTGAGCACCTATTAGATATCCAGATAAATTAATTATGATTGATCATACCATGCATTTTTGGACCACAATATATTCTAGGACTTTTTGTAATAATTTCATTTAAGTACAGATTATAATCCTAGAGTTATGACCACAGATATAGATACTACTATATCTGTGGTTATGACATATAAAAAAACACATTTTAATTGAGGGAGCTAAACTTATTTAGCAAATTAACAACAAAGTTTTGCCTATAAATTTCGCCCTCATACAGGAGTACCAACTCCTCAATTAGATAAAGAACCATGCAAAAGATTGTATGGGCGCTGTCCCAACCCACCAACAGACATGGCACTTGTTTCAATATTATTATGAAGTCTCATAAAAACACAAATAACAATTTTTAGTCCGTAAATATATGGGGTAATTAAAAAAAAAAAAAAAGTTTTTACTTTAAAAAAGGGTGTATTATTTTTTAAATAACCTTGTTTTAGACATTTTACCATAGACAATTGTTTAACTAAACACTTTAGGTTTGAATAACATGTATCTATCTATAATATAAAAAGAATCGCAAAATGTGTTGGTAAGCGCATAACTCAACAACGCCTGGACCAACTTAATTACTTACATACAAAAATAATAGGTAGGTAGGTAGGGTAGGTAGGGTAGGTAGGGTAGGTAGGGTAGGTAGGGTAGGTAGGGTAGGTAGGGTAGGTAGGGTAGGTAGGGTAGGTAGGGTAGGTAGGGTAGGTAGGGTAGGTAGGGTAGGTAGGGTAGGTAGGGTAGGTAGGGTAGGTAGGGTAGGTAGGGTAGGTAGGGTAGGTAGGGTAGGTAGGGTAGGTAGGGTAGGTAGGGTAGGTAGGGTAGGTAGGGTAGGTAGGGTAGGTAGGGTAGGTAGGGTAGGTAGGGTAGGTAGGGTAGGTAGGGTAGGTAGGGTAGGTAGGGTAGGTAGGGTAGGTAGGGTAGGTAGGGTAGGTAGGGTAGGTAGGGTAGGTAGGGTAGGTAGGGTAGGTAGGGTAGGTAGGGTAGGTAGGGTAGGTAGGGTAGGTAGGGTAGGTAGGGTAGGTAGGGTAGGTAGGGTAGGTAGGGTAGGTAGGGTAGGTAGGGTAGGTAGGGTAGGTAGGGTAGGTAGGGTAGGTAGGGTAGGTAGGGTAGGTAAGGTAGGCAGGGTAGGTAGGGTAGGTAAGGTATTTAGGTAAGTTGGTAGGTAGAGTAGGTCGGTAGGGTGGGTGGGTAGGTAGGGTAGGTAAGGTAGGTATCATAGTTAAGACAGAACAACGTCTGTCGGGTCAGCTAGTAAGTATATACATATTTATAAAATAACAAAATTTTGGGTTAGTCTTAATCACATTTTTTGTTATTGTTCATGTACAAACATATTATTTATGTCAACAGAACTGTTATCCAGTTTTGTAAGTTAGTAATTATTCGTCTATCATTATAGTAGATAGCATTTCTGCCGGCAGATTAAATTCAGTGTGACGACCTTTCCCCATATACCAAATAATTGAGACTATATGCGCACAACTTCCAAATTGTACGCGCTCCTGTTAAACATGTGCAGTACCACCATTCAATGACATATCTGCCAGTTTCACTACGGTTCATTAATATATAACTATAGTAAACTCCGAAGAAGATATTGTATTTGTATTGTATTTTTTACAATAACTGTACCAAAAAGTGTGTACAAAAATTATTTTTTTGCGCGATACCCCCATGACTTACGGCGATGTCGTCATAATAAAAAATGATCATGATGCCAAGATGAATTATTTGAAATAAGTTTGAAATCTGTTGGTGGTATGGGACGACTTTTTGCATGGTCCTTTACCACTATTATTTCAGTTCAGCCCCATGAGCTAAAGCTTAATTATAATAACAGATATTAATATTCATAGATTTATAATTATTACTTGGAGAATAACACGTAATAGGATAAGGCATAGAGTACGGAGACGCCTCGGTCACGCACCTACATACGTTAATTTGTTCGTGACTAACCTTCTTCTTCTTTTCGTGTGGTTAGTGACTAACCTGGTGTCAGTGTTTTAATGCTGCCCATGGGCCACTGACTTAGCATCACAACATTAACCAACGCTGCCAGTTGTTGTTTTATTATCGTATACTAACTGCCCCCCCCCCTAATTCTTTTTCTAAATTATAAGTAGTACTAAGATACTCCTTATAGGTAATATCAGCTATGGGTCAGTGAAAGTCCCGCCAAAATCGGTCTAGCCGTTAGGGAGATAGCCGGAACAAACAAACAGACAGACAGATAAAAATACTAAATATTGTTTTTTTGTTATAAGTACAGAGGCCAGCACATCCAGTTACCACAATCTGTCAAATTTCTTTGATAGTATTTCAACTTTATTACAAAGACATAAGGTTCATTTTTAATTGAGAAAATTTGACAGTTAGGGATAGCTTGATGTGCTGGCGTCTGTACCTTAAATACTTTTCATATGCATTTAATAAAAAGCTGTTATTTTGTCATTACAACAGACACTTATTTGTTTTTTTCAAATGACGTTTCGTAAAATTTGGCAACATACATCCTCCAACCCGCACTGGATCAAGGCCCATTCCCTCTCACACATAGGAGGCCTGTGTCCCAGCAATGAGGCCATTATATACTATGCTAACAAAAAAATCATTGTACCAGTTAGACACAAATGATGTACTTCGTAAAGAAACTGTCATATGTGTGGGTTGTCCGTAAAAGAAGTTGTGCGCTCAAACCCGCTTTCAGGCCCCGCAGACGGGCGTGACGCGATTCTGTATGAATTTCCATGAAGTTTTTATAGAAATTGTTCTCCTAGAGTCGCGTCGCGCCTGTCTGCGTGAGTCTTTTTGCGGCACTTTAACTTTTTCAAACTCAACGTATTTATTTCAAATAAACCAATTTCAGGCAGTTTTGAATTGTCAGGAAAATGAAGCTAGGATTATTAGTTAGGTGCCGTCTCCCGTACGTTCGTACCCCGGAACATAAAGGGCTAAGGATGGAACATGGATGGGTTTTAGTCAGTAAGAGTCTGACACTCCCTTTCGCTCCACCCAGAGCGGGAGAAGTCACTAGATGACTTCCCACGCTCAAAAAAAAAAAAGGTGCCGTCTCTAGACGCTGCCGCGCTGCGATGCCGCGGCGGGCAAACGGTTCCGTGCTCTATGGCAGTAATTGAAATCTGTTTGCCGAATCAGCGAGCCTGGAGCGAAGGCGTTGTATGTACCTAATAATTGATTTCCACTATAATAACATAACATCACGTATCGCTTGTATTCACTAAAGAGTTAGGCAAAGGTATAAATATATTTTGATTTTAATTTAGTATTGTTTGTAATGTTATTATTATTTTTCTTTCATTATTAATTTGTTATGTTAATTAAATTTTAATCGGACTGTAGGTACCTATGGATCAAGTTATCTGTTTTTTTTTTAAAAAGACCAATTTTGGTCAAGTCCCAAGTAATAGGCGAGACAATTGCCACCGTCTGGGCACTACAGGCTGGTATTGTAGAAAAACCCAATAACACTATCCGAACTGCTTTCGGGTACTAGACGAACAAGCCAGTATTTTTTTTATTTATTTAAGCATTTATGTACAGACGCCAGCACATCAAGCTATCCCTAACTGTCAAATTTTCTCAATTTTAAATGAACCTTATGTCTTTGCAATAAAGTTGAAATACTATACACACATAAAAACAGACAAGAAGAAAGGAACAGAAAATACGCTTAATATAACTACTTATTTCTAAAGAAATCTCTTCCAGCTCCTGCGATAGGAAAGTAGATAAAAGAGATGTAGACAACGTGTGTAAGGTTAAAAGAGTAAACATAATACTTAAATATAAAAAAACAATTCACTAATTTAAATGTAAACATATACTAAGAGAGTATACTTACTTAGATTATACATACAACAAATAATAAAAAAAACATAAAACAGAAATAATAACACCGAACGCGGTTGCCTACATGAGATGTGGATTACAGAGCCAAAAAACACTATTGAATTGTCATGGGGTTGGTCAGTCAGAAAGATGAAGCTAGTTGCCCATTCCAAGACGTAGAAAGTACCTATGGTGAAAAAGGGTAAGGAACTCCACGGAGATACTTTTTTAACAAAATATGGTTAGGTACCAGAGGCCAGCACATCAAGTTACCATAATCTGTCAAATTTCTTTGATAGTATTTCAACTTTATTGCAAAGACATAAGGTTCATTTTTAATTGAGAAATTTGACAGTTAGGGATAGCTTGATGTGCTGGCCTCTGTACATCATTAATTTTGTTAGTATACATGTAAGAACGGTCCAGAACGTTAACTGCGTTGACTAGCATTTAATTAAACTCTCAGAGCTCTCTCTCCTGGAGAACCTACCTATTAATCGTATAAAGCCAAAATTAGATTACGAAATTAGTGACAATATGGCGACTTTCATGTTGGTGACAGTCCTATGGTTTTCGCAGGCGAGCGACCGACGTTCCCGCCACCCGCATACTTATACGAAAAAGTAATACATAATTTATTATGTCACAAATTTCGTAATGTATAACTTATGCCTGTTGTTTCCCTGTGAGGCACTATGAAGTTTGTATGCTAAGGATACGTTCAATGATACAGGCTGGCAGAAAAAACTGGCAAAAAAGTGATGCTGGCTGCATTTAATCACTCAAGCAAAAAAATCAATTTCAAAATTGTAAAGCGTTTGTTTTGGAATAAAACGTAATTGTTTTAGGCGCGTAAAAGTGAACACGACCTCTGGAAGAAATGGCTAGAATTCAATATACTTACCTAGCTTTTAATTTAGCGGAATCACTATATCTATATTGGTATTGTTCGTTTGCACCCTAATTGCGTAGCACGCTGTCAATTACAATCCGAAAGATTTTGAAAGAAATTGCTTCACAAGAACGTACAGAGGCCAGCACATCAAGCTACCCCAATCTGTTAAATTTCGTTGATAGATTTTCAACTTAATAACAATAGCGTAAGGTTCATGTTGAATTTGGAATATTTGACAGTTTGGGATAGCTTGATATGCTGGCGTCTGTGCGAGTAAATAACGCAATGAATTTACTTGAACTGTCAAAATGAAAGGCATTGCCATTGTTAATGCTCAATTACCTCGCTGCCCTAGCACGTCACGCAGTAAATGATTGCCAGCATAAATAACTACCAGCAGTGCTATTCTGTTAAAATCTCACCGCGAATGTGGGTGAAATGAGTTCAAAGTGAGCTGTCAATAGTGTCAATTAGGTGGAACGACAACTCACTTCACACTCCCGTCATCTAAATTTTCACGGTGGGATTTACACAGAATCGATCGGCTGTGGTAGACTTGCTTGGTGGGTCCTTTTGGACAAGGATCTCTATTTCTTACCAAAAAAAAATTGTTTGTTAATATTCTACATTATTCTTCTCAAAAATCCACTTAAAATCTGTTACACAGTAAATTACGACGCCCAATAAAAACCTTTTTCAACTTTTATGCTTTAATTTTTATTATTAAAGCAACAATTTTACGATTGCAACACAATGAAAATAGAACTGCACAAAGTTACTAACGCAACACCAAAAGTCTACATTTTAAAAAACTCAAGTGAAAATCAACCTTACGGGTTTGTGATAAAGTTTCGACAGAAATCATAAGTGGTTTCAGAACAGCAAAAGTAAGTTGGTTTTCAGTAGATTTTATCAAAGCAACACTGTTTTCAGAACTAACGTTGAGTGTAGACTATTAATTAGACTAATTTGATCGGTAACAAGTTTTTACAAGTGAACATTACTTTAGGAAATTTTAAGAGATCGTCTAGCTAGAGAATACAATATATTATTTGAATAATAAATTCGGCATTATCATCATTCTAGTGCATTTATCCCATTTAAAGGTCGTAACACACATATCAACTCGGAAAGAGATCGTCACCGTATCAACTCAAGCCGTGCAGTATTCTTTGTATGAAACTCGCTGCAACGCACACTAATCGGAATCACAACGTAATCGCCTCGCCTCGGGACTAGCTCACGAACAAGGCGATACAACATTTTGGGAATCGAACCCAAGACAACACTGATCTGCTTGCGCTGGCCGCGTGATGAACACATCATCGGTAAGCGGTAAACACGTTCATTTCAATTATTGTTTGTCTGGGACATAATCTTTTGTTTTAAAAACGGCATTAAACCAGCCCTTATTTAATACAGTCCACTCTTTTATTGCTTCCCGCGCTAACATAACATGTATTTTGCATCCATACATCTCTGTTAGTTGTCATCTCGGTAGACACTCTTTCACCCTCTCGTTCCTTAATTATATTGTCATATTTCATACAGTCCATCCATCGTTTTATGATCGATCCTACTCTGAAAACCCTCCATAGTCATACAAAAAATATTTCTCACGACATTTTCCTCATTCCTCCGCATAACATCGATTTGCTCCAGATTTCCGAAACAGTTTTTGTTTTTTTTTAAATAAAAAAAAACGGAGTTTGCCCTGAAAAGTTTATCCACGGAATCTCTGTGTTCTGGTTTAAAGATAACTATGAATGAAAGGAAGGTGATTTTTTAGGGTTCCGTACCCAAGGGGTAAAACGAGACCCTGTTACTAAAACTGCCCTCCTGTCCGTCTTTCACCTGGCTGTACCTATCTCGTGAACCGTGATAGTTAGACAGTTGAATCTTTCACATTTATGATGTATTTCTGTTGCCGCTATAACAACAAATACTAAAAAACAGAATAAAATAAATATTTAATGGGGCTCCCATACAACAAACGTGTTTTTGTTCCGTTTGTATAGATAATGGTACGGAACCCTTCGTGCGCGAGTCCAACTCGCACTTGTCCGGTTTTATTGTATTATTGACCTCGTATTAACAATTTTCAGTAAACTGAAACTTCACTAAAGTTGAGATAATGTAACTGTCACATAGACAAATTTTAATAATACTTTGTTGTGCTATCACGTGCAAATGATATTCAACCTTAGGACGTTACTATAAGGTTGAAAATCACTCGCACCAGGTTGACTGAACTATACAATAACGATCTGGAAAACAAATGACTGGTTTCGCGAACGAAAATTATCGACGCGTCAAAATTAAAAGCAAGTCAAGTGATGTCCAATCACATCAGTTGACAGAATAATTAGATAAATGTAGAAGTTTTCCTTACTTAAATAACTAAGCCAACCTTATAATACATATCCACATTTTTATAAATAATACTGAAATATTCTGTCTAACTAATAGAATATCGATGTATTACCTTTAGAACATTAATAATTTAGCCTTTAAATGTTAATATTCTTCAGGGCAGCGATTTTTTTTCTAGCTTTGACCGTGGCATAATGTAAAACAGCTCCTGTCAAAATATTCACAGCAACCATAGGCAGAAGCGATTGCTATTAAACAATGATAAGAAGTCATTAGAAACTTTTTCGGGGTAAAGTCGGCTGAATTGGGACTGGTATTATAGGTATTACTTAGACTAAACTCTGTACCGTCTAAAAGAGTTGTAACATAGGTAATAATAAAAAACGTACATAGGTACAGTCGAACATATTATTATAACCTCATGGTTTTTCGAAGACGATTAAACATTGTGATGATGACGTGTTCGCGGAGGAATGAAAGGTCTAGTCAGTACCTTTGTCTGGGGTATTGGTATTGACTGCTATGCAGTCGTAAACTTTAGGTTGTTACCTACTATGTGCCTTAACTAATCTAATAGACCTTGGTCGTTTTATATCGAATTAAAAATAAGCAAAAATATTCACTGATACAAGTACCTATCCAGTACTTGCATCAGTCAATTCAAATTCTAAATGCCAAATCAACCTTCACACCTCAACCAATTTCTCTAATTACCATCCCAAACCAATGTAAACCGGCTAAAACTAGACATAAATAAGATCTTTAAACAATCCGGAGTGGCTTCGCCGCGTCGCGGTTGCAACGTCCACCACAGCTTGCGGTCACCCTAATCCTAGTTGCACTAGCGTATTGGTTATTTAGTCCGTTTTAGTGTAGTTGGATTTATTACTCATGATAAATTCTTGTTAAGTTTGTTGATTGCAAACATTTGTAAATGTAACCAATTGAACATTCTAGCGCCAAGAGTCAAGTAACAAAATTTAACACAAAAATTAGGTAACAAATTGTCAAACAAGCGTAAACTGCTGTGATTGGTTGAAACATAAACAACAGATGGCTGTTGTTAACGCGTCAAAATTAAAAGCAAGTCAAGTGATGTCCAAGACTTCGAAAAACCATGAGGTTATAATAATATTTTCGACTGTACCTATGTACGTTTTTTTTTTATTATTACCTGTTACAACTCTCTTAGTACCTATAATACCAGTCCCAATTCAGGCGACTTTACCCCGAAAAAGTTTCTAATGACTACTTAGCATTGTTTAATAGCAATCGCTTCTGCCTATGGTTGCTATGAATATTTTGACAGGAGCTGTTTAACTTCATGCCACGGTAAAAGCTAGAAAAAAAAATCGCTTCCCTGAAGAATTTTAACATTTAGAGGCTGTATTACTAATGTTCTAAATGTACTTCATCTATATTCTATTAGTTAGACAGAATATTTCAGTATTTTTTTATAAATGTGGATATGTATTATTTTTAGGTTAGCCAATAGCATAGTTATTTAATTAAGGAAAACTTCTACATTTATCTAATTATTCAAAAAACATTTTTATCGTGTCTTAGAACACATAGTTAACTCATTAACTGTAATCAAACAATTCATTGATAGCTGTTGTGTTGTGCGTCATAATTATTATCTATTCGATTTTGTTAATCGAACCAGAACATTTTTCGCAATTTCTATAAATAGAAATCGGTCAATGTTTTTATATAGGGGTTTAAAAAGTGGCCAAAAACAGCGTCAGTTTTTCAGCCCACAAGTCTGCGATAGTTGACCTGTGGGTGAGCGGACTAGAATCACAGAGATTCATATCCCGGGTTCATCACCCGCTGTTCAGTCGAGTCAGTTAAGACCCTCCTGATGGCAACTTAACTTTGAGCGCGCGGAGCTCTTATACTCCGCGCGGTAACGAAACCATAGCGCGCATTTTAATCGAGCAACGCCATCTATCGAGGTGAGGCGTACTAAAATACATCAGTAATTTTTTTTGCAAATTGATTTGTAATTGTGTATGAATTCTGAACTTATTAAGTACTATTTATTCCTAAAAAAAATACATAAAGTTACTAGACCCACTTGATTGTAGCTATTAGAACCTCAGAACGATATTTCTCCGTACAACTTGACATACTAAAAAAAAGGTTGACAACAAAATAAAATAAATAAATTCAACACAAAAACAAACATCAAATTGTTATGTCAAACACCCCATCATTCATACAAGATTTATTTTAATTATATTTTCTTTAAAATACTACAAATGGTACGCAAGTATTGATGGACAACAACGAAAAAAAAATAACAGATGGAGAGAACACTACGTCGAGTGAAGTGAAGGCTACAGACAGTAAAAGTCAAAGATCTACTGGAAACGAAGATGCTGGTCCTTCAGGAGCGAACAATTTACCAGGGGCCGTCTACCACGCTAAAGTAATGCAAGCCAAACCTGGTATATCAAAATCTGAACATAGCATGCGACACATTATAACAAGCAAAGATGTGACAGAGGCACTTAAATCTCTAAGTTTCGGCACACCAGCACAGGCAATACAAAATCTAAATATAAAAGAACTAAAAATACCAATTCTAGATAACACAACAGCTGCGATAGATGATTCAACAACCCTGATCGACCTAAAGAATTTCATGGCATCCTGTTTCAAATTCGTCAAAGAGCCTCCGAACGTGGTTCTGGGTGAAATACCAAACGTCCAGAGCGTTCTTCCAGTAAGAGTAGCCAGTCCAGACACTACGAGACCGGCCACGGTGGAAATGCCAGACCCTGGGAATAGTATGGTGCAAACTGAAGGTATTCCAATCAATACGCATGAAGTGATTGTTACTAAGCCTATTGAGGCTAAGATATCGAAATCTGATAAAAAGAAGACAACTGGAAGTTTGTCTGAAAAGTCTGATTTGGGAATTACGGCGAGAGATTCACTTTCAAGTATTGGGTCCAATGTTTGCAGAATATGTATGACACGTGGTAGGGAAAGGTTGGTAACGGGAAACCTGATATGTGTAACTTCAAAATGTTTGTGTATATAGGCCAGCACATCAAGTTACTCCAATCTGTCAAATTTCTTTGATCTTTTTTCAACTTTATTACTAAAGCTTAAGGTTCATTTTCAATTGGGAAAAATTTACAGTTAGGGATAGGTTGATGTGCTAGCGTCTGTACTTGAATGATATCCGTTTCGGTGTTATCTATACAAGATGTTTGCTTATCGTGTTGTAGTTTTTTTACTAGGTTGTTGAGTTTGCAGATTGGACATAGTTGTTGTCAGGGATCTCATTTCGTATCGTATTTACATTCCTAGGTACTATATTACCGGAAAGGTCATGGGAAAGTTACAAAATATTTATAATGTTGAATAGTACAGACGCACATCTGGCTATCCCAAACTGTCAACTATTCTCAATCGAACATGAACCTTATTGTTTTGCAATAAAGTTTAAAATCAAATGAAATTCGACAGATTTGTAGTTGCTTGATATGCTGGCCTATGAACCTACAGTTTGGCAGATGGTGTTAATCCACATGTTCCATTATGTAGGTCACCAGTAGAGTAATTGCGTGTCACATATACAATGATCCAGCTTCCCCCTTGCTGTCCTCCCCAGCAACGCCTTAAGCCATGGTCCGTACCCCACAGTGGGTGCCCTTAGCGTGTAGTCGCTTATTTTGTATGTTTGATTAAACCCTGGCAAGTCCGGTTTAGCAGTAGACAACCATTTGGTAGAACTGCGAGATCCCATTAAAAAAAAAAGTGCTTATCATATTAACAGTGCAGCCACGTTTATTGCGTTATCTACGTTGTCATGCTCGCGAAGGAGGTGGCGGGATGGGAGAGAGAAAGGTCCTCCCGTCCCAGCCGCCGCAGGAGACGCCCCGGGCGTCGGGCGCCACGTGACGACTCCCGGCCACCGTAGGCGCGGGCCTGCGGACGGTGAGTAATGAGTGACTCACCGTCCGATCAGCACCAGACCCGTGCCGGACGGCGCGTATATGTTCCACGCGCGCCTCAAAGAGATGTCAGCATATGAAGGGGCCCCTCAGGGCCAAGCCTGCCGGGTAAGCGAGATTGTCCGAAAGGGTTACCGCTACACCGGAACATAAAAGGCTACGGAAGGAACATGGATGGGTTTTAGTCAGTAAGAGTCTGACACTCCCTTCCGCTCCACCCAGAGCGGGAGCAGTGATTGGATGATATCCCAGCCTTAAAAAAAAAAAAAACTACGTTGTTTAGTAGATGATTTTTCTAACTTACGAAGCAATGTATTACGAATTTCCTATAAATAACTCTGATTGTGTATCTATTAGTGTTTTAGAATATTAGTGTGTTTGTCCTCAGATTGATTTCCCCGTGCAACTGCAAGGGCTCGATGGCAAATGTTCATCTGAGCTGCCTGGAGAGATGGCTCAACCAAGTAGGTCGGAACCACTGCGAGCTCTGTGGGTTTAGGTGAGTAGTAGAAACGTCAAGTTACTCCAATCTGTCAAATTTCTTTGATAGTGTTTCTTTAACTTTAATGCAAAAGTATAAGGTTCATTTTCTATTGGGAATATTTGACAGTTTGGGATAGCTTGATGTACTGGCGTCGGTACTTTTTGTCTGCTATGTTCACAAGTGAATGTCTTTCGGCTGAAATGATGATTAATTATCTATGACTGCTATGATATGATCTACGATCCTTTGAACATAGATTGAGTCATACAAGTATTTTTTTTAATCCCAACTAGGGGATTTATGAATGACCATTTCAATAATCAAAGTATTTTTTAATTATCTTTTTGTTTTCATTTTTCGACTAAGTAAGTCGTATTAATGTAAAACACCCTTACGTGAAAAATGACTAGGTACGACACTTTTTCTTAGCTTTTCTTAAGAATGATTGGTATCTATAGATAAAAATGAGTTACTCGTATTTATCTACGAAACTTAAAACTTAAAACCTACCCACATCGAGGTAAATTAATTAGAGTGATGAGATGTTTTCGACCTATGCTGTCCAATCCAAAAGACCTCTAGGACTTTTTCTATTATTTTTACATATCTATACTAATCACTACATAGTATAAAACAAAGTCGCTATTTTTGTCTGTTTGTTTGTCTGTATGCTTAAATCTTTAAAACTACGCAACGGATTTTGATGCGGTTTTTTTTAATAGATAGAGTGATTCAAGAGGAAGGTTTATATGTATAATTTGTCGACATATTTTGCGGGCGAAGCCGCGGGCGGAACCTAGTAGTCTAATATAAAGCTGAAGAGTTTGTTTGTTTGAACGCGCTAATCTCAGGAACTACTGGTCTGAATTGAAAAATTCTTTTTGTGTTGGATAGTCCATTTATCGAGGAAGGCTATAGGCTATGTAACATCACGCTACGACCAATAGGAGCCGAGCAGCGAGTGAAACCGCGTGGCAGCAGCTAGTGCAATATAAACCTAGAGTTAGGACCACAGGACATAATAAACAACACGTTGTAAAAGTAGTGCAGTAAAAAAATAAAACCGACTTCCAAAAAAAACACTACGAAGTTAAAAATAATAACTTTGTAGTGTTTTTTTTGGAAGTCGGTTTTATTTTTTGTAAAAAAGTTTTTATTTTTCACTTTTTAGTTGTGGTATACCTACACAACCCACCCCTCCCCCCATTTTAATACCACTACCTGGTATGTAAATTACAGTGACAGGAACATATTAGAACATCGTCCACATATAATAGGTAGGAATTTTTTTAGATTTTTGTTGATTTTTCAAAAACCGCTTATCCGATTTTGATAAAAATTTTATGGGATCATTTGGGAAGTATACCCTTTCCAACAAAAAAATAATTTATATATATACAGCCGAATTGAGAACCTCCTCCTTTTTTAGAAGTCGGTTAAAAATATACAAAACAATATTAAATCATAAATCTGAACCAATTTATTCAGAAAAAAAATACGATAAATATGTTCAACAAAACCGAATATCGGCAAAAACGTTGCTCGCGAAGTTTCCGATAGCCGATTGTTAAAACTTATTTAACAGTTTCAAATGGAGTGGAACAGTTGACCAACTTGCTTCGGGCTTGTTCGCTCCGTGATCATCTGGTAGGGCTGCCACAAATAAACTAGCCGATCTATTCTGCTTTGGTGAGAATGAAGGAACAGGGTGTTAAGTCCCTCCATTCAAAAGGGAGGATTCTCCAACCAGACAGATGTTGCGCCTGAAGGGCTACTGCCCGAACACTCTTAGTCGGGGCTGAGTATATATTATGTTAGATCGCTGACAGCACAAGACACAAGCTCACTTCACCTAAGTCTTTACGGTAAGATATTCCATGAGCGATGTGTAGTCTGTTGGTTTCAATAGATTAAAAGAAAATGAGTTTCAAGTTCACTTAGAGAATATACAATTCTTCCACCATTTTAGCGGTGCTTGCACTAGGAAAAATGGAACTGTGTGGAAAAGAAGCTTCTGCCTTGAAGTGGGCTAAAATAGGCTAGTTATAAACTTGTATTTCACCGTACTGGCCAATAGATGCCCACTCAACAGGTACCATAAAGGCGTCCTCTGGTCGCCCTCCCTAAGCTTGTTTATCCAGGAGAGTGGTTATCATAAAGCAGTTTATCTAGAAAGCCACGAGAATCCTCTTGCTATATGCACCTCAAGCTCAAACAAAAATATGTAGGACTTAATATTTACCATAGATAGATGAATGAAAGGGGAAACAAGAATATCTGCTTTCAAAACTGACTAAGGATATCTAGTAAAAAGAGCATAGAGAAAACCTAGTCCTTTGGCACATCTAAAAGAACAACCCTCCTTCCACATTTGAATAGTATAATCTATGTTGTAATTAACTGACATTAAAAAAAAATAAGTTAACAACCGAGTTATTGGCAGCCCTGCCCTCAGGTAAATGCCAGTAACAATTTAAATTTAATTACATCAACTGCAATATTGTGGGACTAGATTATGCCTTCGGCTTGATTCGGCTCAAATCGGAGTTATTCGGTACGAGCAACTTATTTTCAGTTGCAGTTTGAAACTGGAACTATTGTATGATACCGATATTGATATGTCGAAACTCGAAAGTACCAGATTTTTAGGTTTTGGTATTTTGTGACAATATTGTCATTCAATCAGTAATTAAATCTTTGGCTACCATTAGTAAATTAGTGTGGCAAGAAAACATGTGCATGATCTGCTACTTCATCTCAGTATAAAAATACTCAAGTAGACTAATAAATTAATGGACAGTTAAAAATATAAATAATAATTATAATTCGACAGTTAATAGGTTGGAACTGTGACCAACTGTGCGCGAGCTGAGCGAGCGATTTAAGCGGTGCCGCAGCAGGTACCTTCAAGTTAGATTTCTTATTGCCCCTTCAGTCATTTTATTAAATTTAATTACCCATTTATATATTTATTTATATTGTTAATAAACATGCATTTTGTTATTTTTAATTTATCAAAATTACAATAAACAAGTAACTACCGCTTTATACCACACTGCTGCTATAAAAATCAATCTTTGCCATAGATAATTTCAACAATCTCTCAAGATGCCTCAAGGCCCTCAACCGGAATCGAATTTCAAATAAAAATAATCCAAATCCATTCTTACATAATTCCAACGATTAAAAAAAAAGTAGGACCAAAGAAAATAATAAAAAAGTTGATTCCAATAATGATTCGGATTATGGCCGTCCAAGATAAAGAATCCTATTCACCGGCGACCCCATTCGTATTCCGAATGAATTTGTCAAAGAATTTAATTCTGTTCCCGATTTCGGTTGGATTGGTATTCTTAATTTAAATGCAGCTGAGGTTCGATTAGAGGGGCAGCTAATATCTCTCAATGAATTATTATGGCAATCAATCAAATCGTGACGTCACACCTGTTAACCCGAATAAGATAGAAATGTGCATATCAATCAATCATTGTCAGTTGGGAAGCGTCCACTGCTGAACCGAACCCTCCTAATATATCACTATACTAAGGGGTCGTGGGTAAAAACTTGCAAGAATAAAACTGGCTAACGCTATTTTAGCGCCACGCGCCGTATGTATCACTGCAAAAAAAAATGATCTCATAATCACGACTTTTTGTCTTAGGGGTCGACAAAAAGACTCAACGGTGGGTACTTTTGTATATTCAGTTTTGCAACAATTGAAATTGTTACATCGTAGGTAGAATTTATTGCTTAGATCATTTTTGCTCGACTATTTAATGGACCATAATCAAAAATAGCTCCTTTTCTTTCTATTCTTCTAGTAGAAAAATGATAGCCTAGTGGTGTGACCGTCTGACCGCCAAGTCCATAGGTCTCGAGTTCAAACCTAAGGCACGCGCCTCTGATTTTAATAAGTATAGTCAAAGTCAAAGTCAAATCATTTATTTCAAATAGGCACAAGTAAGGCACTTTTGAACGTCAAAATGAACAAGAAATAGAATTGATTCTAGTCGCCCCTTCCAAAAGGTAGTTTCGTGTGGAGAAGAATGGGCAAGAAACTCCACCGTTACTCTTTTAAAATGTTTTACAATGTTTTGTATACATGAATTATAATGAAGTGAAGACGATGCACCCAGAATAAAAACACTACACCACAAAAAGTGAAAAGAAAAACACATAGTTATAGTAGGTAAAATTAAGTATGTCAAAGTACATGGTGCTCACATATTTACAAACATTCTAAAAGTTAATAATAATAAATTAATCAATGTGTGAGAAGTTATTTCAACATGTTAAAATAGTATTTTATGAACAATAAATTATTACCAAATTTACTTAGCAACCAGTTTGATTTTGTCTAGACACTAGATTGCCCTGTGGAGCAGGACCAGCATGTTTCCAAGCATCCTTATCCTTTATATTATAATTATCACTTGCTTAAAAATGGGTGAAGGAAAACATCGCGCATCGTGAGAAAACCAGCATATATCTGAGATATATTTCAATAGCATGAGAAGCTAAATCAGATCTCAGCAGCATAAAACTCTGACACCAGGTTAATCACTAACCACACGAAAAGATTATATGAAAATGTAAATTGTAATTTAACATGAAATGCAGGCACATAAATATATTTTTAGAACAATAAAAAGCCCTGACATCGGGTCATTGCTGAGAAGATTTTTCGGGAACTGCGCTCAAGAAAGACGGTGCGACCGCCTCGACGGATAATCCTTTAACGAGTTTTACGATGCTCATGGGAAGAAATAGAGTGTTAAGTTCTTAGCCCGATGCCACATAATAAACAAAAGCGTAACGTTATATGTATAAACAAACAATAGTATAACTTGATGGCACTGTTGGTGCACTGCAATCGACTTTTGCAATAACTCGCAGATTTTGTTCCCGCGAGTAACAATTACTTGTGTGGGTCTCTGGGTAGTTGTTAACTTGAGTTCTGTGACTCATAATGTCCACGAGATGGAAGAATTTAGTAGTGACATGTGAAAAGGAAAATTTTAACAGACGCTCTTTCAAAGGGCTCAGTAGAAACTAAACATCATGGACGTGGAGATAAACTACGATAACATGGCCCGCCTCTCCAAAATTCAAAACGTTTGAAAGTATTTGTAAAAGTTATCACCAAGACTCAGAACGCATGTTTCTGCCGGCCTGCTACTGAAGACGAGTACTTACAACTACATATAAACTCTTTCGTAAGGATGTGACTACAAACATTGAAACAGTAATTTACAGGGGCGCGTCGTGTTATCGTAGTTTATCTCTAGAAGATGGTTTCCAAATACGACTGACGATAAAATTAAAACATTCTAAACCGCAGTTTAGCTATCTATATTCCAATGACACTTCTCTACCGACATGTGAATCGCCCACGCTTTTTCCGTCCAAAAAAGTAGTTTCCGTTAAAATCCAGCATTTTTTTTTTCCAGCTACCCTGCAATTCGTACACCGAGGTACACTGTGCTACAGGCGCTTCGGCTGTGGTTCGGCAACCCGAGAAACAGGAGCCATTTGCAGGTGAGAAGGTTTATGATCGAATAAATTCGGATGCAACGTGAAATGGATTGGTATTGGACGTTTGAAGATGCAAGGACCAATTTTTAATATTTGTTTCGGATTCCAAACGATTTGAGCAGCGTTTGGAATGTTAGAATTACAGAATTGGAAATTTTTAATGATTATATTATATGCTATTTCCTTCATTTGTGCATCTTTGACAGTCGTTACGGGTCGTCAGAAGCCCGAAAATCTGACAGCCAGTCAGATAGAATACGATACCAAGGGGTATCGTATTGCCCACTTACTGGGCTGTGAAGGTAAGATAGGCAGTCGCTCCATATAAAATACTGGTATTCAGCTTTATACGGTTAGATTGGAAGCCGACCCCAACATAGTTGGGAATAGACTAGGCAGATGGCAGATTTCTATTTCTTAGTAGAAAAGAAGGTCCTACACTTCGATTTTAGGGTGAAAATAACCAACTCAGTCTAATGCAGTTCTAGACTCTCTCTCTATTTTGGTCCTTTGTCTCGCTTGACCTAGAACGTGTTTGCAATACGATAAAAATCTATCAATATCCTGTCAACATTATATTAAACCTTATTACACAAACATCCTTTATCTTAAAAGAAAGGGACATCCCGCAAAAAACGTCCTATGCAAACAAATGTTTCCAAACATTTTTGAAGGACGTCACTCAGAATCGAGAGTTCCTGCAATCGATTGTAACCTCAAGTAGGAGTGACGGGCGTTGACGCGACAAGGGCATATTGAGTCGCGTCTGTTAGGTTTAAAAGTACTTTGTCCCAATTGAAACTGGCTTCCTTAAAAGCCGTTGAATACTTCCACCATTTTAAGTTTTCAATGAAGCGAAGGATCGGATTTTTGGCTGCTGGATTTTGTAAGATGTCTTAATTGACTCTCGAATTAATGGGGTTTTAAATGTTTTGTCAGTAACTTGTTATTATCAGGCATTAATAGTTTATTATTACGGAATCGATATCAACTTACTAATATGATCGGATGTTAGTTTGGACAACCAATCATAAGGAAGCTAACATCTAAAAGAAAGAAAGAAAAATAAAAAGAACAACAACAATACAAACATACAAAACAATTATTTAGATAACAGTTGCCAATACACTTGATAAAGCTTTAAAAATTGAAGGTTTGTCTTTTTTCAGGAGTTAATTCTTTCAGAAACCTACTCAGTACGTACCATATTATCATTTTTGCTAGTATCTTATCTAGTACTAAACGTCATTTCAAGGAATTTAGATAACTTTTGAGTCGTAATATGAAGCACATAAATTCAGCGATTGGCATTCAATTAGCGCTGCAATCAATCCACGTTTCAATATTTTGTTTTGAACTCAAATTTAATGCGGGGTTACAGGAGGCTAGTTTTTAAAGCTAGGATAATAAGCGAGTAATATCCTGGCTAAGCACATGCTAGAATCGGAATCGGAGAATCGGTGAAGGAAAACATCGTGAGGAAACCAGCATGTCTGAGGAAAACATCGTGAGGAAACAAACATGTCTGAGAGATATTTCTCAACAGCATGTGAAGCTAAGTCAGAGGCTTATAGGCAGCATAAAAACTCTTACACTAGGTTTGTCACTAACCACACGAAAGAAAGAAGCCTAGAAATGAAGCCAGTTCTGTATACACGAATCCCGAGTTACCAGCTGGCTAGCTTACTTATACAGCTTACTATGGCTTGGGTAAATAACCTCGTATTCCCCCGGCATTAAGCGCGTAATTTCAATGGAAATTTCAACTGGCTTCAATCGGCACTCCAATTGTTTGACGAAACCACGATTACCATTAAAATTATTTGATCATGCTTTGGATTGAAGCACTTAATAAATCTTGAGTTGTATTTGAATCGTTATTTAATATTGGGGGATTCCTTTCTTCAGGTGAACTTTTATGATACGGTATTAGGATAAATCAATTGGTTTTGCGGAAGTATTTTTAGACTGTACCTTTTCGTTGTATCTAGGTACTTTTTATTATTTCAAGCTTTCAAGTCGTTTGGGGTTGAAACACTAGGGCCGTGGGGTCCGAGTGCTCATCGAGTATTTCGGTATATCGCCCAGCGGTTGGTTGACTCTACTCGTGACCAGGGGGCTGGTCAATTTTTAGGCCAAATAATCAGCATTGCCATCCAACGTGGCAACGCTGCCAGCCTTTTGTGCACATTTCCCACTGACAGCGATGTGGATTTTTTGACGCCCTATGAGCTCTTCCCCCTTTTTTACCACTGTCTTGTAATTGTTTTAGCATGTAATAATAATTATAATTTACTGATTAAATGGCTTTCAAGCTTTGTGGATGAGAGTATACTGTGAGAATCTAAGAAGAAAGCTACAACTAAGAGCACTGTAGAAGTGGTTTATCTGTACGAAAACATATTCACATAAAAATACTCTTTGATCTGTATTAGGTATATGTATTTTTGCTAAAAAACAATATGTGTACAATAACGCGCCTAATAAAAACATCATATTTTTCTTCAAACAAAAACTTAAACAATATTTTAAACTTAGAATTACTTAAACAATATTTTAAACTTAAAATTACTTTTATTTATATTCGTGAATTCGAAAGTTCGAATGCCGCCAGAACTTTTTCTTACCAGCCTGCTACGAGTGCTACGACCACAGAGGGGGTTATCTGTGGCTACGACAGACCTTAGGTCGCCTCAAGCATCAAACCTCTACCGTACCTACTTATAGTATAAAACCTATTTCTAAACTAATTTCTGTGGAGGACTTTTTTCACGAGGAAATTGCTTGTTTGCCTTTTTCCATATGGAAAAAAGGACTTTGCCCTGCCATTAGACAATTTTGAAAATTATAAAGTTTGTGACTGCCCATTTAACACAACAAGATTTTTGTAAATAACCACTTAATTGCTGTGCTAATTGCGTAACACATTATCAATCACAATCTGATGATTTTGAAGGATACTGTTAATCCATTTCTTCATACCTTCGAAATATTTGTCTGCTCAACATCATAATAAACGCAATGAATATGGTAATGGTAATGGTTTTCATTTCGACAGTTCAACGAGAACTGTCGAAATGAAAACCTTTGCTACTGTATGTGTATTAAGAATAAGAATAAGAAATTTTATTTGCATAAACATGTGTATACATACAGAATTAAAATAATACATGCATGCAAGATCGTAAATAAAAGTGGCTCACGACATGTCTGCCATTTCTCATGGCGTGCAAATATTTAGTTACAATTATTATTATTATTGAATTATTATTATTAAAATTTAAATTTTACACTTATACATTAAATATCAGTCATAGTTAAAAAAAAAAAAAAAAACCTATATTGAATCATTTACATTATCCAACACATTACAATTAACACAATGAATCACAAACACACATCACATTTATACGTAACTTTAATGGGCATTTAATTATTAGTATTACGCAATTAATCCACGGTTCATCTTTCTTTAAGTCGAACTGTAATACTTTTAATATTAAATAGCTTTTAAAGACTAAGCTGAAATCACTTCTTCCATTTACAAAGAGGAATCGCGTCCTTTCATAAGCAGTTTTGATAGCAAAGGTAGGAAGCATCGTTTAGATCAAAAACAAAGTTTTCTTGATTTTTTTTTCTTTTCTACATATTTAGTGGAGAGACAGTACTGCACCTAATGAACGCAGATTAGTTGATCCTTTTGTCTAGTGGTTGCAAGAAACTAGATAATATTGTGTTTCCTCATCTGATTAGGACAATTAAAATGTTGATGATTATTCTACAAAAAGTTCTGATAACTTAAAAAAAACTAAGAGCCTGTAGAACTGTTCCCAGAGGATGACAATAGAACAGGTATGCCTTTTATTACATAGGACTGGGTCTTGACCTATTACATGGCCCGCAGGAGAGACCTAGGTAAATAAAGTTTGACATAGTACACGACTGGGATATATTACATGAGCCACATACTCGTTGCTGCCGAAATACGGCCAACCCTTTGGAGAAATAGACGTCTAAGAATTTTGTATGGCAGATTTACCGTTCAGAGACTTGATCACCCGTAGGTATGCGAGGTATGTGTCCCCAAAACATATACAAAGCCTTTGACATCCCCAAATTAAATTCAAGAATATACAACGTCACTTCAAAATTAATGTCTTGTCAAGCGTTTCTCAAACGTTGACGATATTTCACGCGAGCCCGCTGACCGCAAGATGGCGTCTCAAAGATGGCTGCCACAAGTTGACGTGACATGTCACGCATATATTGGATTTGTGTTGTCAGGCTGTCATTTATTGAATTACGTTACGTTGCGTTGAGCGGCGACGGGCTCGCTTTGTTGTCCTCGAAGTGAAATATAATATTAAAGATGGAGTTTATACGCAGATTTTTGGTTTGATATTATTGAAGGGTTTTTGTGATGATGCTCTTCGAAATCTCAAATATTCAGGTATATTTCAGAGGGCTTTTGGTGAGATTGGCAAGGAAAGCCTAAGAATAAAAAAATAATGAATATTGACTGATACCTAGAGATGCTGTACAAGATATTGATTAAGTACTACATTTTAATAAGTTACCGACATTTCATAGCCCTGCTTGGTACAGGACCGCAAAACTGTGGTAACACTTTCTCCTTGAGCTGGCGTAGTTTAAACAGGTGCTGGTTTTGTTACCTACACCTACCTGAACCAATAAGAATCGGTTCACGAGAAGTGCTATTACCCATTTGTAGTAAAAAAGGCAACGTGCAACAACAGAACATTGAAAACAAGAATATTCATTCGGTAAATCTGCTGGTGCATTCTTTGCGTCATTTATTTTTCCCTAAGCATAGCAGAATCCCAATACATTAAGTTACAAAGAACTGTGTCCCAAAACTTGACAAAATCACCCTCAAATCGATTTGCAACACCCAGTCTTTTGGAAATATCACAGTTGCGAAGTAGATGATGAAATATTCCAGCGATATAACACTGTCGTTTCAAATCTTCGGGTTTGGCCCAGAATTCCGGGGGTAGGTACCTCTTTTGACAAATATCCTTTTGACGTGGACTCCCCCTTCGTTAGTTACGGCTATATTTCATTCGGAAACGCTGAAAAACAGTTTGTGTCTTGTACCTAACTAGTAATTTTGAACAATTCTCTTTCAAAATAAAATTTACGAAATTATAATAGCATTTAAATATTCAAAATAAGAATGCCTTTAAACACGAAAGAGGTGACATAAGTATGACAATGTATGTGAGCCAGTACCATATATTACTTTCCTCTATGGCCAGTACCTACCTAATGCTAGGATAATAATTGCTAGGGATTGACACTGTTGACAGCTCACTTTAAACTCACTCCATCTACCTATATTTTACCGAATGATTTTTTTAACAGAACCGCACAGGTCATCCAGTATGTATTCACATCATACTTTTTATTCCACAGTCGGATTGTCTGATATTCTGGTTGCTATCGACCGTGACTGCGGGCCTCCTAGCAGTATGCATCGTCGGAACTCAATACTTTGTGATTGAGGGAACCAATTTTGGTAAGCTCGACGCAAGCGCTCGAAAAGAGGAAGGTGTGTTTTGTTTTTGCTTTTTTAATTTTGTTCTAGGTTATAAAGGAAATTTTGCTGTTTGTTTTTTTTTTTATTTAGAGTTTGAGACGTCTGTGTATTGTTTATGAGAAATGCAAAAGCAAAATTGCCTTTTGATATTTTTTAAATACAATTTCAGTTTGAGAAAGGCTGTATTTTTAGTTTTGACTTTTAAAATTCTCTTTTGGTATATCATCGTCTTCACCATCATCACCATTCTCTTCCCACTATCCCAATTTCCGATTTTTTCTTCTACCGGGTTATTTTTCAATGACCGTCCAAATTTTCGCAGGGTGTTCTACTCATAAATATGAACAACTTTCACTACGGGACCAACTCTGAAATCACGAAAAAAAAATCAGCTGTTTCATACATTTTAGTCGAGTAGGTATTGATATTTTGTATGAAACAGCTGATTTTTTTTTCGGGATTTCAGAGTTGGTCCCATAGTGAAAGTTGTTCACATTCATGGGTAGAACACCCAGTGAAAATTTGGACGGTCATTGAAAAATGACCCGGTATACTTTTCTATTAGTCGTCATCTTGATAGTCAACCTTTTTCTCGCCACATCATCATTCAGACGGTCTAACCATCATCATTCATATTTTTATTCATATATTTATTTGCATTCCATAATGTGTGAAGATCTTACAATAGGCTGGCATTATAGTAGGTATGATTATCTACCATCGAATCGTTTAATAAGTTACTTATTATTTGGAGTAGCTATTAATAGCTAAATAAAAACAGACAAGCTGTTGTTTGCAAACAGTTGCAAATGATTCTGTGGAAGTCATGGGAAGGGGTGGGATGGGTTTTAGTAGTGCTATTCTGTAAAGATCGTACCGTGAAAATTTAGGTGAAATGAACTCTGAGTGAGCTACGAGAACTTAGAACTTAGCTATGAGAACTTAATGCAAGAGATTAACACTGTTGACAACAGTGTTAATCTCTTGCATTAAGTGAAATAATATCTCACTTCATGCTTTATTTCACCTAAGTTATCACGGTGGCATTCTTACAGAATAGACCGGCTGAAATAAGTAGTACTAGGTACAGAGGCCAGCATATTAAGTTACCACACTCTGTCAAATTTCTTTGATAGTATTTCACCTTAATTGCAAAGACATAAGGTTCATTTTTAATTGAGAAAATTTTACATTTAGGGATAGCTTGATGTGCTGGCGTCTGTACATCTGATATCTTAATCCGTTATTTAGGAAACTCCAATCTCATTTAGGTCAAACTTCAGACCAGGTCCAACCAAAGAAATTAATTGATTGGCACCCTACATCAGTTTGCCATTACATACAACTCAATCACAGCTGTAAAAGAATGACAGCTGTGATTTGAAAAACGTAATAAGTTCGCTTATCAATTCATTTTCCCCAATTAACACGTTACCAATTTATGTACTGTACTGTACAAAGATGCTTCAACCCATTCTCTTCATCACATCTGAAACTGTCTCTATAAGTTCATCATTTTTCTTCGTAATGGCTGGAAAAAAGACAGTTACGTTATGAATGAATCAGTTGGTATACTTTCAGGCATCTCCCATCGCATAACTGAAACTGCCATGGATTTTTTCATGGCTATAGTACTCTGCGGATACTCAGTTACGGTCTACCTTCTGTGGAAGGACCACTACGTCATGTGGAACCGGTGGCGAAGGGCCAACGTCAACGTTAGACTACTCCTGACGCCTGACTCGGTACCAGTGCCATTTGTACCAAGAGCTAGGTATAATGTGGTTTAATTTTTCTTTGTCGTATTATATTATTTAGCAACTTTGTGTGATCAGTATTAAATATTATATGGTATGATTTGTAATTTTAATTGTTTTTTTTTTAATTAGTATTTCTCCATGGCAATGACCCTGTAGAACTGTTTCGGCAATCCAGCAACAGGTATCTAAAGGTATTTGACATTGTTCTGGCATCCCCATCAACTGTCACGGACGTTGAGCAAGAATGAAAGGTAGATACAGTGGATGTAATGTCTCATGCGTGTACTTTTTAGCCCAATCTTATGCGTTATCAGTTCAGGAGACAATTTTGTCTCGGTATTTTATCTAGATCAAATATTCCCCTGATCTTTTTGCTGAAGCAATAAGAACCCCTGCTGCCTCGCCATATGGCCTTAATGCTGGGAAATCATCCAATGACTTCTCCCGCTCTGGGTGGAGTGGAAGGGAGTGTCAGACTCTTACTGACTAAAACCCATCCATATTCCTTCCTTAGCCGTTTATGTTCCGGGGTAGCGGTAACCCTTTCGGACAATCCCGCTTACCCGGCAGGCTTGGCCCTAAGGGGACCCCTTCATATGCTGACATCTCTTTGAGGCGCGCGTGGAACATATATGCGCCGTCCGGCACGGGCCTGGTCCTGATCGGACGGTGAGGTACCCATTACTCACCGTCCGCAGGCCCGCGCTCACCACAAATGGCCTGCGTCAACCATTGGGTAGGTATCTTGTTAATAAGAGAGTAAATTCATGTGAAGGCTGTACCTACAACATGTTTCAAAAATATAAAACAAATTAAATCTTTAGGATGATAATAATTGTGTATATGCAGAGCTTTGTAATAACTATAGGAGAGACTAATTACGGCTCTATCATTTCCTCGAAATGCATAATTCCTTGGTAAAACATAAATTACGAAAAACAACCACAATGCAAATATTATTTTTTAACAAAAGACCTTGTTTACAAGTAGTTACAGGGATGGCAAACGTCTATGATTTGCAGCCAGAGCCGTTTGGCACTATGCCAAGCCCAGATACCCTCTCGAAGGTGGGGTGTTGAGTGGCTTTGTAAATTCACCCAATGAAAAGATTAGATAGGGGATTTATGCAAAATCAGGTATGTTAGCGAATTGGCAAGGTGCCATTTTGAATTAGCGCAGGAAATACCGCATGCGGCCACTGTTTGGATAAGTAGAGATTTAGATTATTTAGGTACTCACTCGCCACCCGCCCCGGCTTCGCACGGATGCAATCAGTGCAATGTAGATGATGTAGGATAGTGCAATGTAGATGTAGTGCAAGGCAAAACCGCGGGTGAATGCTAGTTAGACTTCTTATAAACCTTTCTCTTGAATCACTCTTATCTATTGACGAAAACTGCATTAAAATCCGTTGGGAAGTTTATATTTATACTAGCTTCTGCCCGCGGCTTCGCTCGCGTGGAGGTCGGAAATTATCCCACAGGAATGTTCTACCGGGATAAAAAATATCCTATGTGTTAATCCAGGATATAAACCATCTCTGTGTCAAATTTCATCCAAATCTATACAGTAGTTTTTACGTGAAAGAGTAACAAACATCCATACATCCATACTTACAAACTTTCGCCTTTATAATAGTAGTAGGATTATGGTGAGCAGCGACTTTATTTTATACTATGTAGAGATAAAAACTTGTGATCTGCGATGGTGTTGTTTTGATGATGATTCATAGTTATTATTTGAAAGGAGTGGACGTACTCCATCAAGGATAGACGTGGTGATATTAATAGAAGACACAGGGAGGACATACAATAATCACATGCTCAAGTAAATAATATAAAACAAAGAACAAGATATAGGTAGATAGGAGGTACATAGTTACCACTTTTATCACTTGGTGAACGCTGGTTCTTGAGACTCTTCGCGTAACCTTACAGGTATAGCCTTTATGAAATAATTTCCGAATTAATTTATTTTAGAATTTAATACTTAAATAAATTTATATTTTTCCTCCTTAGGTCATTTATTGTTTCTCAAGTATCCGGAAAGAGTTTATGCTGGATTTATAGTCTCCCGTGCCATTTTGTGGAAACAAACTATTATTATAATATTATATAAGGAAAAATAAAAATGAATCACTGAACGCAACCGTAAAAAAGCTAAACGACGAACGAAGATGAACGCACCCGGACATAAAGTCGTTAATGGCGGGCCGCGTTTGTTGACTTTTATTTGTTGTTGTACGGAAAACGTGAATTATATTAGAAAATACTATTGGCATTAAATAAATATAAATAAGTGGCAGTGCCTGTATAGTTTTCACAGGGTTTAATAAAGTTGAAAGATGAGTTTCAACTTCGGTTCGGCTACTACGACGGCAGGAAGCACATTTGGAACCGCCACTCCTTCTACGGGTAAATATCTTTAATAATTCCCACCAATTACTAAGAAATACCCGTTAATCGGCTGTATTTCCTTGCTATCTCGATAATTTGAAAAAACTTGATCAAAATAAAATGGCTTTGATGTTTAATCCTAACCTAACCTTTTCTAACATTGTGAAATAGCAGAACACAGAAACACCCTATTTTCCATTTAACTTGATTACTGGATTTCAAAGAAACATTCTAGACAACTTAAAGTTCCTAGTACTATCTTTTGTGGCAAAATAAACCAATATAAATGTCCAAAATTTTTGTTTTGTCAAAGACAAAATTATTAGGTTTTTGATAAAAAATCAAACGACGGTGACTTTGCAGGTTCTGGGTTCGCATTTGGCAGTGGTGACGCTGCGAAACAAGGATTGTTTGGAGCTGGAGGCAATAATGCAGGTAAAACTATGCCTTGAGTACTATCTTTCAGGTTTGTTCAATCATTATCATTATTTATATTTAATAATTATTGACTAATTTAAGAATTGTTATCCACTCACCTATCATCCTTCTATGATGGTGATTGAAGATGCAGTTGGCAAAGGTGCACACTGGCCTTAAAGAAACCTATTCACTTGCTACTAGTTTTAAGACACTTTTAAAAGGGTTCCTGTCTCTACAATACACAACGACTTAATTTTATCTTTAAGTTTTTTTGTCATTAAGTAAGTACAGTCAAAACCAACTATTATAACTTCCAAGGTACTGTCGGATTATGGCTGTTATAGCGAAAAGAGGAGAGTCTGACGGTCTCTTTGAAGTCATCATAACCCGTTTTTACCAGATCTTTGTTTACATAAAATGTTGTAAATCAGATGTTACAAACATTTCTACAGATAAGACCGGCTGATATAGTAAGTAATAGGTAAACCTGTGACCTTTTTTTTTTTGAGGTTGGGAAATCATCAAGTCACTCCTCCAGCCCTGTGTGGAGCGGAAGGGAGTGACAGAATTTTACTGACTTTAACCCATCCATGTTCCTTCCTTAGCCCTTTATGTTCCGGGGTAGTGGTAACCCTTTCGGACAATCCTGCCTGTTACAGACATTTTGAGTGCAGGAATTTTCCTGCCATAAGTTTCTGCCCGCAACTTTGTTTGCATGAAAGTGGAACATTGGCAATATGCTAAAATAACAGCCACATTTGTAGAAAACACCCTCTCAGACCCACTGCGTCTTATTGCATACCCTATCATGCTTTTACTTTGTTTTCGCCTGCTGCTTTCAGACTTTTATTCTTTTTCTCTGCTTCCAAGAGTCGTAGTCTGATATAAGTAGCCCTATGGCTACGCTATGGCTAGATTAGGCTATCGTGATTTAAACTGCCTCAAGGATTACGGAAAAAACTCATTATATTAGCATAGAACAGTTACAGTACCTAGTATAAATTTTAAACACGAGAATATTATTATTCCTGTTTTTTTAAACAAGAAATCATATTGTAAACTTTTTGTTTGTCTATTACAGAAAACAAGCCAGCATTCAATTTTGCAAGTAGTCCTTCGGGTGGAGGGTTCGCATTTGGCGCTGCTAAAACTACCGCTGCACCCACATCTTCACTGTGTATGTCCTTTTAACATCGTTTTTATGCCTAAGTGGGGGCACAATTCCCTTTCATGCTAAGCAATATTTTAAAAAGAGAGTAGTAGTAGAGTGTACATACTAATTAGCTAGAAAACTACATAGAGATGCACCTTGAAAACCATAAGTTACATCAATCATCAATAATGTTCTTTTGAAGCTTCAATATAAGAAACAAAACAGCTTTGTATAATATTATTATAATCCTAACACGAGAACTAGACCAAGTAAATGAGATATCATAAAATTCATAATCTAAAAAAATAGGTGGGTTCTTTCTATCTTTTGGTGTGTTATATTGGGGGCATGATAAGGAAGGACAAATTATTATTTGTTAAGTATCTTTTTCCTATTTTAATGATGTTAATTCGGTAAATATGTATTAGTTATAAATCAAAATACAACCTGCCTGACACTACTAACACCTGAAAATGCAAACAAAGTTAAGAAAAAATGAATTCCCCGGCCAACCCTAGCTCTTTGTTCCTTAAGATCAACACAATCTGTAACATTATTCCTAATAATAAAATATTCACATTCACAGTTTCAACGCCAACCACAAGTTCTGGGGCTAGTCCAGCCTTTGGTGCGGCTAAATCACCGGTGAGCTTTGGAGGATTTGCGTCACCACCCAACCAGACTGTTGGCAGTCCGAACTTTGGACAAATGCAGGTATGTTTCGGTCAAGGTCATTTATAAAAATCAAGATTTTATAATGACCTTGACCTTGACCAAGTTATTTTTTTGTGAACTAAAATTTTTGTTAATTGATTCATATTGGTGAGGAGTCAAGTTAGTGGTGATTGAAGAGTTGAAGAAGATTGTCATGTTATACCCATCAACAAAGCTATTGTGAGAAATTCCAATTCTTACCATAATATATAAATACATTTATACAATACATGTTATTTATATTTTGAGTTTCCATTATAGATGGAATAGGCAGTCCCTGCATGTAAAAAGCTACATCTGGTTAGGCTGAAAGCCGAACCTAACATAGTTGGTAAAAGGTTAAGCAGATGATGATGATAATGAAATTAAATACGCAAAAGCAGTGGGGCATATAAGTATGTTTTTCAAAGACGGAAAAAGCATTCAAAGAAAATATTATTCATATTTTCAGGGTGGTGCAAGCTCGCTTCGTGGCAATAATCCGGCACCGGCGTTTGGTACTCCTACCACACAAGGTTAGTGGAGTTAATACAGCAAAAAACAGCACTTTCCAAGGCACGAAGGGGTCTCGATATGTAATAAATGGTCACCCATCTGGGCAAGCGTAGCTTAACCTTAGATCAACCTGTATGGCTGTTATTATTTAGCCACAAGCCCCTGCCTCTTGACCTCTTCCCAGAAGACCAAACGATTTTCGTGATTTTCTGGATGTAAATATATGAGTTTGACTTCACTTATATAGACACCCTTATTATTTATTATTATTATAGTGTCCTACTGCTGGGAAAAGAATATCTAGTACTGTATATTATTTGACCATTCCCTCTTTGTAGCTTCAGCCGGTTTCGGCTCATCACCTGGTTTCGGTTTCGGCCAACCCAGCCAGCCCGCGTCTACGGCTTTCGGCCAATCGCCTCAGCCAGCTACTACCGGTTTTGGCCAGCCCGCTCAATCAGCGACTACCGGTTTCGGCCAACCTGCTCAACAAGCGACTACCGGTTTCGGCCAATCTGCTCAACCAGCGACTACCGGTTTCGGGCAACCCGCTCAACCAGCGGCTACCGGTTTTGGCCAACCCGCTCAACCAACAACTACCGGTTTCGGCCAACCCGCTCAATCAGCAACTGCCGGTTTCGGGCAACCCGCTCAAGCAACACCTACCGGTTTCGGCCAACCGGCTCAACCAGCAACTACCGGTTTCGGCCAACCCGCCCAACCAGCTGCTATTGGTTTTGGTACTCAACCTTCTGGTTTCGGTTTCTCGACACCGGCTTCTGGATTCTCTGCACCTCAAGCTACCGCTGTGAGTATATTATTGAATACTATCTTTTGAACGCGACTTCGTCCACGTAGAGTTCGGATTTATAGCAAAAAAAGTGGTTGTTTTTATTTGACAAAATATATTCGACATAAAGAAAATAATTTTATTAGGACACAAATTAAAAACACTATACAATTCCTGTATATTATAAATTCCTTGGCAAGGTTTAAGAATAACAATCTCGTTCAGGCCATAAGCATAATAATATCTCTGTATGACATCACATCAACGCGGGCGAAGCCGCTAGTAGATATTTGTGTTACATAGTTATTTCCCCAGATACTGCCAGAAGATACTTAACCTTTTGAACGCCAGAGCACTATGGCAAGCTACAAATTTATTTCTTCTTGTTATCATGAATTTCCCAACATCCATGGTGTCTTTTAATTTGTTTCATGTAATTAAAAACGTATGAGAGCTTAAATTTTTAAGATATTTATATTAACACTCACAAAAGTATTGGTTTAATTGTTTATGTGTTGTGATAGTGTTGTTGCCAGTGTCACATATTTGTGTCGTTGGAGTACAAGGCATGCGCTTGCTTGTCACGTATATGTGACAATGGCGTTGAAGAGTTTGAAAAATATCTATAATTGAGTATTTGAAAACGTAGTCAATAACGTTGCTTTTTATGAACTGTCGAAACGCGGCATCTGTACGTGATTTGTTTGAAATATAACAATGTGACGTCACGGATTTTTAGAGTCAAATGGAATACTTATTAGCATTAAATGCAATTTAATAGTTATATTTTTTTTTTGATGGTGGGAAATCATCCAATTACTTCTCCCGCTGTGGGTGGAACGGAAGGGAGTGTCAGACTAAAACCCATCCATGTTACTTCCATAGCCCTTTTTGTTCCGGGGTAGCGGTAACCCTTTCGGACAATCCCGCTTACCAAAAATTATATCTTCGCATTATATTTAATTTCTGTATGGTGATAGAAGTTTTTATGACGAGCGGGCTTTTTTCCATGTGATTTCATATTTTATTTTTGACCGATTCAAATAGTCAATTGTTCTTTATAGGCTGCAACAACATCGGCGGCTGCCCCGACCCAGTCGTTCCTGTCGGGCGGCGCTACCAGCGGGTTTGCTCAGACCACGTTCGGCGCTAAGCCGGGCTCGGCGTTCAGTTTCGGTGGAGGGAATGCTGCAGCCCCACCTGCTTTTAGCTCTGCGCCGGCGCCTAGTAAGTTTTTGGAATAATTTTACTGTTAAAGGCCAATTTCTTGGTATACTTGGTTAAATTTAAGTCGTTTTAAACCTCTTTAGGGGTCATTGTAGTCATTATAACGAGCAACTTTTAATATGGGACCTAAACTGAAATCGCAAAACAAAAATTTAGCTATTCAGTACATTTATGTTCGCCTAACTCGCTAAAATGTACTGAACAGCTGTTTTTTTTTCTTGCATATTCACATTCATCAATAAGTTGTCTAGTATAACATTTAGCGCCAATTTCACTAATAAAACAACGCTATCATCACACCTCAACGCGCTCAACAGCTCTCAGTGTCAATATTCTCGTAGAATTATGACAGTGACAGTGAACGCCGTTTAAGAGTTCTGGACGCGTTTGGTTTTATTGGTGAAATTGGCCCAACTTACAAGCTGTGGGCTAAATAGCACAGAATTAGTGCCCAGAGACTGACGCGAGGTCGCGGTAGACCGTACAGGAGATGGCAGGACGAGCTGGATAGATACCGTCAAAACTGGAAAGAGGACCCACTCTCAGAAGATGGAAGGAGTGCAGGGAGGGAGGCCTAGGAGTGGAACAGCGTAGCCTAAATTTAAAAAAATGATGTCAATGTGTGTGTAAATTAATTATTCTTCCCTCAGCATCAACTTCTGGAGGTTTCGGCCAAAAACCAGCCGGTCTAAGCTTCGGCGCTATCGGTAGTGCCACCACCGGAGCCCCGACCGGTCAGCCCACCAGCCTTACTGCCGGTCAGACCGGACTTAGCTTTGGTGCAGCACAAACTACGGCCACCACTGCGCCGGCATTTGGAACTATGACGCCGAGCTTTCAAGCTTCTGGTCAAGCAACGGATGGACAACAGTTCAATGCCGCCTTCGGTGGTGGACGTGAGTTTAACTTGTTTTTTTTTTTATTGACTTAGAAAAAAGGAGGAGGTTCTATTTTCGACCGTTTTTTTTTTCATGTGTTTCTACCGATTTCTCCGTTAATTGTGAACCGATTTTGAAAATTATTTTTTTGTTTAACACGTTGAACGCCAACGCGGTCACCGTGTGTCCGACAAACAATAGATTTTCTATTGTGTCTGCTGCGTGGCAGTCAATGACTTAATAGGGTATGCTTTCGAAATGGTTCCATATAAATTGTATTAACTTTGCTCGAATTGTTTTTGAGTCAGCTTCGATAATACGTATTTAATCCACTCTTTTTTCATCTTGAGGATTTTTTTTAACTCTTAATTTAATGCTTTTTTTAAACACATAACATAAAAAAATAACTAGGTAAATGGCGTATCTTATTGTTAGAAAGAAAAAGCAATACTTAATAATGACGTCATTATTAAGGCGATAGCTACAAGGCGAAATTGTAGCCTTATTTACATATCGCTTGCTTATAAAATAGTCCATAATTGACTATTTGACACGGTCAAAAATAAAATATATAAATATGAAATCACATAGAAAAAGAACGCTCATCTTAAAAACTCCCATCACTAATAAGTATTCGAGTTCATTCTAAAAATCCGTGACATCACGTTGCTAAGTTACATACAAATCACGTACAAATTCCGCGTTTTGTCAGTTCATAAAAAGTAACGTTATTGACTACCATTTCAAATACCCAATTTTTATCTAATTTTCAGAACAAGCCCCACTTAATTTCGGCACCATCAAGCCAACAACCCAACAATCGGGGCTTAACTTCGCCCCAACATCAACTGCCACTACCCAGCCAGGGCTTAGCTTTGGAACACCCACCACATCCCAACCTGGGCTCAGCTTCGGAACGGCACTACCCACACAAGCCCCTATAAGTACTGCTGGAGTGATTGGGACGTCGACAGCCAATCAGAAGCCTTTGATGTTGGGACAACCGTTGCCAGCAGGACAAGGAACGCAGTTCCCAAAGACGTCAGCTGCCCCAATTAGTTTTGCTCCAGTTTCTACTGCGCAAGGTAAGTTGTTTTCTAGTTCTTATACTTAACTGCGACCAGCCTCTGCTTCGCATGGTTCAAACTCAAACTCAGAAAGATGAAGATGCCCATTCCTAAGCAGTAGATACCTATGAAATAGAAAATTATACATGTTAGAACGATACATAACGTAAAAAGAGTCCATAATTAAAAAGATTAAAGAAAGTAATAAAAAACAATTGAAAATTACATTAAATTATAAAAATATCTGTATGCTGTGTTTAAAAATATCTCAATATAATCCTCTATTCTACTGGAGAATAATTTACTTAAATTACCTACTCCGCGCCTCAAAGAGATGTCAGCATATGAAGGGGCCCCTCAGGGCCAAGCCTGCCGGGTAAGCGGCTATTGACGTCATGCTTTGAAGAACTGATACATAAATTTTGCTTGGATTTCTAGAATGTTTTCACAGTAATTATTTTAGCCTCTCAAATGTCGTATGAACCCTTTAGGTTCATAAGAAAAAATATCTCGAAACGACATTCAATATTACCGTATAAATCGTTGAGCTCTTATAAGCAAACGGCTTCTAATAGGCGAACATCTAACGGGTTAAGTTATTCTTCCAAGAAGTAATCAGCGATATCATTGCATCATAGAAAAGTGATAAAGTTATTCGGTTCAACAATAACACAATCCAACGAAATACGACAATGATTCTAAATCAGTTGTTTTGATGATTCTAATGATAACAATTCTGTAAATGCGAGCGGTTGCGAATCATATTTCAATCAACGTGACACTGACCTGCAAATTGCAAAAAACCTTTGAAAATTTGAATATCGGGGGCTACCTTGACACATTTTCTTGCCCGGTCTTCTCCATAGGTACCTACTGTTGTGGTATGGGCAACTAGCTTTATCTTCCTCCGACCCCTTGACAGTTCAAAAGTGCATGTCAATAAAAATCTGCCTAGCCTTTTCCCCAACTATGTTGGGATCGGCTTCAGCCTAACCGGATGCATACCAGTATTTTACACGGAGCGGCTGCCTATCTGACCACCACAACCCAGTAACTGGGTAACACGATACCCCTTGGTAAGACTGGCTGTCAGACTTTCGGGCTTCTGACGACCCGTAACGACTGTCAAAGATCCACGAATGACAGCCGGGACCAACGGCTTAACGTGCTTGCCGAGGCACGGAGGAGTCTCGATATCTAAATATGGTCACCCATCCACAGACCAACCCCGGCGAGCGTAGCTTAGCCTGAAGGTTAAATCTGTGCGGCTGTTATTACTTAGCCACAAGCTCTTCAAAAGTTAAGCGGGATTGTCCGAAAGGGTTACCGCTACCCCGGAACATAAAGGGCTACGGAAGGAACATGGATGGGTTTTAGTCAGTAAGAGTCTGACACTCCCTTCCGCTCCACCCAGAGCGGGAGCAGTCATTGGATGATTTCCCAGCCTTAAAAAAATAAGACATTCCCCTTAAATAAGCAATTTCTTTCTTCCGCAGGAGTCAGTGCATCATCAACCACAGCAGTTCCATCGACGGGTCTCACAGCGTGGTCCACTCCCCTTGCCACCACAACTCAATCAACACCTGGCCTCACCTTCGGTACCAGTACCGCTGCTCCTACGGACCTTAGTTTCGGAGCGGTGTCCACGGCCGCGTCTACCATGCAGTCTGGATTTGGTTTGCCTGGTACCAGCGCTAAAAGTGTGCTTGGCTTTGGGAAGCCGATAACTTCTATAGCTGCTTCCTCCGCAGGTATTTTTTTTTTAACAATTGGAGTGTTAGGCCACAAAAGGAATGAATGAAAGACAATTTATTTTGGGTATTTGAAAGGGTAGTCAATAACGTTACTTTTTATGAACTGTCAAAACGCGGGATTTGTACGTGATTTGTATGAAATATAACAATGTGAGGTCACAGATTTTTAGAATCAAATGGAATACTTATTAGCATTAAATGCAATTTCACAATTATATCTTCGCTTTATAATCAATTTCTGTATGGTGAAGGAAGTTCTTATGAGGAGCGGGCTTTTTTCATGTGGTTTCATAATATTTTATTTTTTGATCGGCTTTTTTTTCATGTGGTTTCATATTTTATTTTTTGATCGATTCAAATAGGCAATTGCCTGCAGCTGAGATGAGAGTGCGGCAATTGAGAAGAGTGTGGAATGAGTACTACTCTGTCAAGAAAGTACCGGGAAAAGATCAATAATACACAAAATGTCTGTTATTCATCCAAATTTATTTTATCACCTTCAAAGTATGCTCCTTTAGAAACGATACACTTGCGCCAACGAATAATCCATTCATCAAAACATTTTTTAAACGCTGCTTCCGGAATTGAGTTCAGTTCTCGCCGCGAATTCTCCTTTATGTCTTCTATCGATTGAAAACGGGTGCCACGAAGAGGTAATTTGAGTTTAGGAAAAAGAAAAAAGTCAGCAGGAGCCATATCTGGTGAATATGGTGGTTGCTGGATGGTATTTGTTGAGTGTTTGGTCAAAAATTGATAGCCTTGTGCGAAGGCGCATTGTCGTGGTGCAAAATCCAAGAATTTTCTTTCCACAAATCTGGCCTTTTTCGTCGAAATTGCTCTCTTAAACGCCGCATAACGCTCAAATAATATTCTTTATTTACCGTTAGACCTTCCGGTAAGAATTCAGAGTGCACAACACCGCGATAGTCAAAGAAAACAGTCAACATGACTTTGACTTTTGATCGACTTTGGCGTGGTTTTTTCGGTTTCGGTTCAGTTGGAAGGCGCCACTCCGAAGTTTGTTGACTAGTTTGCATGTCAAACTCGTAAACCCACGTCTCGGCACCAGTAACAATGCGTTTCATGAATGTTGGGTCCGAACTGACTCGTTCTAGCATGTCCTCAGCGACTTTCATGCGATTGAGTTTTTGGAACATGTTTCATACCCAAATGATTAGTTAAAATGGTACGGATCGACTCGTGAGATACAGAAAGTTCGGCGGCTATCTCTCTCAGAGTTGAATGGGGATTTTCCACAGATATCTATATCTGTGGGATTTTCAGTCACTATTTTCTTCACTTTTGCGATGTTAACTTCAGTTGCAGACGTTGACGGACTACCAGAGCGAGGCAAATCTTCCATCACATCTCGACCGCTTTTGAACGCTTTGAACCACTCATAAGCACGAGTTTTTGATAAAGTCGATTCACCGTAAGCCTTCTGTAACATTTTCAGTGACCCCGAACACGAAATTCCATTGGTGATGCAAAATTTAAGACAAACTCTTCGTTCGATATTTTTGTCCATTATGAAATTCGCAATACACACTATATATGATATTACTAAAACCAGCACTGTATTTAATATAAATAACAGATGCAACTCAAACTCCGCGCCAAAATGGAAAACAGTTGTGCCAATCTAACAACTACAAAAAAACAAAAATTTGAATTTGGAACCATAAACAAATCATCCATTCCCGATACTTTTTTGACTGAATGTATATAAGAGGAAGTCTGAAAGTGACACCAGTGACTGAAAGTTATGGGGAAATCGATTGTCATGGTACGGGCATGTTATGAGGAGGAATGAGGAAAATGTTGTCAGGAAAGTTGTGAGTATTAATGTGGATGGCTATACAAGTAGAGGAAGAACAAAGAAACGATGGATGGATTGTGTGTAGGATAATATGGCTAGAACGGGAGTGACTATCGAGATGACGACTAATAAAGAAGTATGGAAGAACAAGACAAGTTGCGCCGACCCCCAAATAAATTGGGATAAGGGCAGGAGAATGATGAATGGCATCTCGCAGTTTAACCATAGGGTTGTTTACTGCTTAACCGGATTTGCTTAAGGACCTCGGCTTAGGGCGTCGCTTGGGGAGAGGAAGGGACAAGCTGGATCGGGGGTATTTAAAACTACAGGCTCAACGAAAACGCGGGCTGGTTCGAGCAAAATTCGGGGGGGGGTCTGCAGTTGAATGAATTCAGATATTTGTATAGCCAGTCCGCTTTTCTGAGGTAGCTGCACGCTGCGAGAGGATTATGGTGACGTGATGCGCAAGCGCACTGATTCGTCATCTTGTGACAACTGTCCCTCTCATCTTGTCCCTTCCACACCGCGTAATTACTTCTGGAACGGTCTTTGTTAAGCAGTCGGGATATAGTAGTACCGTACCCATGTCGAAGTGAGTGATTTTGCAGTTGTTAAAAAGCACCATTATAAAATCGAAATAAAAAGTCATTTATTCAAACTAGGCTGAAACTCAACACTTTTTGATGGTCAAAGTTACATAAGACAGTCCCCCAAAAACGCCCACCCTTCACCACTTCCTAGTGCTTTAGCTGGGAAGAAGAAGTGGCGCAACAAACTCCCCAGCAGCACAGCTGTCTGATCAGTTGGAAGAACTTGATTCTACACATTTATCGTACTTCTGACATCTCTTGTCGTGAAGATATTACCAACGATTTCTGTCTGAAAAAGATTTTATTCAAATAAGTACCATTGCATTCTTAATTCAAATATTTAAAATCATGTCGAGATGACACTGTCTAAAAATTGTTTGTCATAAAATTATTAACGTTTTCTAATCATTTTACAAAATTATTAGTAATTAAATAGAGGACTTATCGTCTTAATATTAAAGGTTATTTTAACATAAACGCACCTTTCCAAAAAATACTAAAAGAATTTTGGTTAGTTACCAAAACGAAATAGATTGACAAAATCGCTTTCGTCATTACATTATGCTGTTTTAGCACATTTGTATAAAATTGGGTCATTCGAAAATCATAAACCAATAATTATTCTTTAATTTAAGCATTTTTTTTTTAATATTTCAGCATCTACAACAGCGCCATCTGGTATCATAGCTCTTGGCAAAACGACTGCCACCACAACTATGGCGTCTTTGACTACAGCCACTACGTAAGTATGAACATATTATTATATTTCTGTAAACTTGCCCTGGCTACTGGCACATTTAAATCAGTAATTGTCAAGTCAAGTCAAAAGTTGCCCGTTCTTCTCCATAGGTACCTACTACTTTGGAATGGGCAACTAGCTTCATCTTTCTGACAGACCGACTGAACTGTCAACTACTGAATGAATGAATGAAACCACCGTTGCGTTTGGATGCTAGTTTATTACTGGTTCGCGAAGTATCGTTATGGTGCAGGCACGCACACACACATGCATATTTATAGATACACAGAGACATACACATCACCGACCCCTTGACAACTCAAAAGTGCCTGTAATTGGTTTATTTGAAATAAATGCTTTGAGATTGAAAGAAAGAAAATATGTTTATTTAAAAATGACGCAGTAAGAAAAAGTTGTGGGAAAGTATGCGTCACACACATCCGCGCAAAACGGCCATCGCTCAGCATAATGCTCCGACCCCATGCATGACAGAGCCACAGCGCTGATTTTCAGCGACAGCCGGCGTTGCTCAACTATGTCTTAGAGATATCAAAGACTCATACAAAACGCCTGCATTTCCCAAAGGGCGCCTAGCCCTAGCCTAGCCTAGAAATGCAGGCGTTTTGTATAGCAGCCAGGACATCAAGTTACCCAAATCTGTCAGATTTCTTTGATCGATTTTCAACTTTATTTCAAAAGCATAAGGTTTATTTTCAATTAAGAAAATTTGTCCACTTGATGTGCTGGCGTCTGTATACCATAAAAATGTCAGATATAAATACACATAAAAAAATTAATTAAAATTTTATTTCCAGTACAACACCCGCCGTCCCTCCACAAACAATAACATCAATATCCTTCGCTCAACTCGAAGAAAATATCAACAAATGGACGCTAGAATTAGAAGAACAAGAAAAAACGTTTATCAACCAAGCGACGCAGATCAACGCGTGGGACCGACTGCTCATAGCTAACGGGGAGAAGGTATACCTGTCATCTGTACAGACGCTAGCTCATCAAGCTATCCCAAACTGTCAAATATTCCCAATTGAACATTAACCTTATTCTTTTTGTAATAAAGTTGAAAATCTATGAAAGAAATTTGACAGATTGCGGTTGCTTGTCCTCTGTTTAATCAGTTATATTTTTCATGCCTCTTTTTTATTCGCCACATCAATTGTAAAAAAACTTGACGCGATCAGCACTTCTAAACCAGTTTCAAGACCTGTCAATATCAATATTCCATAGAAAATAATGACACAGACAGTCTTTAAACGGAGTCCATGTGCTGATGGCGTTTAGTTTCATTGGTGAAATTTGCCCTCAATAATCAATTTCTTTCCCAGATCGTAGAACTAAACGACGCCGTCCAATCAGTGAAGAACGAACAACAGAGCCTTGAACACGAGTTGGACTTCGTGCTGGCGCAGCAGAAGGAGCTAGAAGATCTGCTGGCGCCAATGGAGAAACAGCTGTCTGAGGAGACTGTTGACAGGCTGCGGGATCCTGAAAGGGAGCATATGTGAGTCACTTCATCGAAAGCCCGTTACATAACGCCTGTATTTCCGAAGGACAAACAGAGGCCCGAATTATGTAATGCCCTTTTTTTTTAAGGCTGGGAAATCATCCCATGACTTCTCCCGCTGTGGGTGGAGCGGAAGGGAGTGTCAGACTCTGTAAAACCAGTAATACTGACTAAAACCCATCCATGTTCCTTCCTTAGCCCTTTATGTTCCGCGGTAGCGGTAACCCTTTTGGACAATCCCGCTTACCCGGCAGGCTTGGCCCTAAGGGGCCCCTTCATATGTAATGCCCTAAATGACTATTTGAAACGGTCAAAAATAAAATATGAAATCACATAGAAAAAAGACCGCTCGTCTTAAAAACTTCCATCACCGTACAGAAATTAGATATTGTGCAAAGATATAATTGTAAAATTGCATTTAATTCTAATAACTATTCCATTTGATTCTAAAAATCTGTCAAGTCATATTGCTATATTTCATATAAATCACGTACAAATGCCGCGTTTTGACAGTTCATAAAAAGTAACGTTATTGACTACCCTTTCAAATACCCAATTGCCTTCAACCGGTTATGCAATTCCTAATCTTAGAAAAAGCTTGGGGATCAAATTTTGGATCCGATAAGTCAGCGATCCGCTTTTTTTTTATTAGCCATTATTCACCCACTGCTAGGCAAAGACTCTCTCTATCCACGTCTCTCAGTCCAGAGCTGCTGTCCAATGATCAGACTCTAATGAAGAACTCTCCGTCGCGCTTTTAAGAACACTAAACCAAAGATACAATTTTCATTTTGAAAAACTTTGCTTTCGAATGGCTGTCATGCTATTCAGTGCATTCTGCATTCAATTTACAATTTTAACTACTGGGTAAAAAGGGGTGAATAGGACGCTGGGGTGAATCAGGACGAAAGTTTAAAAGGGATTTTAACATTGAAATATATAGTTACTGACCAAAAAGCACACGTAATGTGTTTACTGTTTTATAATCGACCTGTCCTTGTAAGGAAATGCATTCCTATTCACTCCGTTTGACGGGACATTTCAAAATAATATTAATTCATATTTTAAAAATCTTATTTCTCATTTTCAGGTATTCTCTAGCAGAGAACTTGGACACACAACTGAGACAGATGTCAGAAGACTTGAAGGAAGTTATTGAACACCTCAATGAAACGAATAGGAGTCAGGACAGCAACGACCCTGTAAGTAAAATTTCACAACTAAACCGCGTTCAGGTGTAAAAGACTAAAGACAGTGGTCTTTATTCTTAGGGAATATTGACACTGATAGCGGTTGAACGCAGTTCAGATTTGCTAAAGGTGTCCAGTTTCATTGGTGAAATTAGCCCTAAGTAGTCCCATGTAATTGGAGGTGAGCCTATTGCCATCAACCGGGTGCAGTTCCAGACTTCAGGCTGCTACTGAGAAATTTCATATGGAATCGGAACCCTCATGCTCAGAAGCTCTTGGTCATAAGCGCTTCTAGCTCTAGCCTAACGATACTCATATTTAATTCCTACAACAATATTATATTTCAAACAGTAACTATCAAGTTTCTTGCCTGTTCTTCTCCATACGAAACTACCTTTTGGAAGGGGCAACTAGAATATATTTTTTTTTTTGTAAATTTTGACATTCAGAAGTGCTTTTAATGTGCCTATTTAAAATAAATCATTTGCACTCTTTTTCAGATCGTCCAAATAGGCCGCATACTCAACGCTCACATGTCATCAATGCAATGGATAGACAACTCCATAGCACAAATATCAACAAAGCTGGACCAACTGAAGGCGACGCACGACACGTTACGAAGAGATAATGAAAGGTCATACCAACTTACTTACAATTGATGTTAACAGTATTCGAAGTTATTAAGTGTTGATTGTTATAGCCCGACCGCTTAACTGAGACTGTTCCTGAAGTAACTGCGCGGTGCGGGTGACAGTTGACTAATTAGTGCGCTTGCGCATCAAGTCATCATCTCCCCCGCACCGCACCGCGCAGCTACCTCAGGAACGGTCTCAGATAAGTGGTCGGGATATAGACTATCTGGCGTTGATTTTGTTAAGTACTGGCTAAGTTAAAGGGTGGGGATTCGCTATGGTAGTCCATGAAATACAATTTTTTTTACTGTTTTTTTTTGCAATGGGCAGGTTATTGTCAGGTTGTATGTCGATCTAAATAGGGTTTGTGGCCGTAGCAAGGACGTTATTACAGAATTATAATCTTTAGAACTATCAATACAAGTGTCTAGCATGCTTTAGTAATTGGTAATAATGCACGTTAATATCGGTTGGTTATTGCTTATCAAACAGGACAAGGCTTTTTCTTATGAAAAAAGCCTAAGTTAGAATGGTCCTCAAATGTCATCTTCTTCTTCTTTTCGTGTGGTTAGTGACTAACCGGCTGTCAGAGCTTTTATGCTGCCCATGGGCCTCTGACTTACCTTCACATGGTGTTGAGAAATGTCATGATATCATGAAATAGTCATTCTGTAGGGTGATTGGTGATTTTAATGATGACAGTTCTGTAAATACGTACTTGCTGCATTTAATTTTGAATTTCACGCTACCGTAGCGCTTTTACCTTAAATTAGTGTTGCTATCTTTTTTTAATGGGTAAATTGAGAAAGAGATGAAGTTAGTTAGAGGTGCCAAAATCACTACTTAGTCACTATAAAGTCAGTGTCATTTTCGAAGTGCTAATATCAAATAATGCTGAACGGAATTCATTATAATTTGGATATTTAATATTGATTTGTACGGTCAGTATTTTATTATGTTTTCCGTCTAAACTTGTATGGAAGATTAGTTCAGCCTCATTTGATACCGCTTACTTTCTTGTCTCTTTTTATTTTTATCTGCGAGAAAAAGATAGCGATAGTGTTGTAGCCATTTAGCCTCGTCAGTGCGTAGCAGAATCAGCGACATAGTTTGTATAATAAAATGTAAAAGAATACGATTTGCGTTCGTATATTGTGAAGTGTGGACCATTTAAATGTTAGATATACTAGTCTTCATTCGAGCGTGTCCATTCTTGGTTTCTGAAGCCAGTTTGGCAAGAACGCTCTTAAATCTCGTGTCCCCAGGTTTTGTCACCAGACTAGTTAGAAAAAAGCACGTATTATGACAACAGGGAAAAAAAACAAAAAATATATAATGTATTTACTCCGTCAGTCAGATAATAAAAAAATATTAGACACGTATTTTGTGCTTTATCATATTAACAAAAATTACGCATTAAAGTTGGGTAGTGGGGGCTCGCTGCGTCACAAGTAAGTATAAAAACTACATACTCGTGACGTCATGCCACATTTCAACTCAATGTATCAGCGTAATCTTTGAATTACGTAATAATAGAAAAAATACGTGTTCACAATTTTTTAATAATCTAGCTGACGGATTAAAAAATAAATTTTAGTCATCATCCCTATTGTTTGCAATTCTTTTCATTTTGACAGTTCAAAACTCGTAAAAACGAAACCTTCTTTGATTACCTAAACAGTGAATGTCCTAGTAACTAATCTCTATTTATGTATCTGCAAGTGATAACGTATAGACTTATAATAATGCTGTGAAAGATGTAATTAAATAACTCGAACAAAAAAATATTTTCATGAGCATAATCTTAGACATGGCCAAAATATTATTCTAAACTACAATTTTTAATCCTGGAATAAATTGTTTGTTAATTGTGTATGTAATTTGTATTAAAAGTGTATTTCTGTGAAATAAAAGTGATTATTGGTTCATAATGTTTATTATTCAACGAACTGCTTTATCTAACCTACGAATTATGACTATACTATTACTATGCCAAAGCGTTGAAGGCATTCGACTGTATATTCTAAACCCATTAGATGTTCTTAGTATCTTAAGAGCTCAACGATTTATACGGTTATATTTATTGTCATTTCGAGAGAATTTTTTTTATGAACTTATAGGGTTCATGCGACATTTGAGGGGTTCTTCCCAGTTGTTCCCACCATTGGTGACAAATGGGATTTTTTTCCAAAAAAATGTCCCGTTTGTCACTAGGGGTGACAGTTGGGACTGTTGGGAGTAGCTACTCTTTTTGTTCCCAGTTGTCATTAGCGGTGTCAGATGGGAAAATACGAATCAAATCAATAAAAAGGCGAGAAAAATATGAAACATGGTAAGTCTTCACGATGTCTGACGAAAAAAATAAACAAGAAATTAATGAAATATTATGTAAAATTATTCAACAATTTATTTCAATACACAATTCCACTTATAAAACACTGTAATTTAACATTTTCGTCAGTCTGTAAGCATAATATCACTAGTTTTTTATGCACTATACTGCAGACAGTCCTATTAGTTGATATCTGGTCAGCACTTAGGAACATTGATAGTTTCTTAGCATCAACGCGGCAGTAACATATACGGGTTATGTCTTCATTTGCTTGCGTTTCTTCTGTCTCGGAGTCTGAATGATCTATTGGACCTGGAAAGTGCGAAATGGATAGATTCATATCTTACTAGCTCCTGTCAGCGGCTTCGCCCGTGTGTCGATGTCGGATGTCGGAAATTATCCCAAGGGAACCCCTACTACCGGGATACAAAGTGTCTTCTTCTTCTTTTCGTGTGGTTAGTGACTAACCTGGTGTCAGAGTTTTTATGCTGCCCATGGGCCTCTAACTTAGCTTCACATGCTGTTGCGAAATATCTCTCAGACATGCTGGTTTCCTCACGATGTTTTCCTTCACCGATTTTTAAGAAAGTGATAACTATACAATAGATACGCACATGAATCCTTAAAATCAGAGGTGCGTGGCTAGGGTTCGAACTTGAGACCTATGACTTGGCAGTCCAAAGGTCACACCATTAGGCTATCAATGCTATTATTCTATGTGTTAATCCAAATCATAACCTAACTCTGTAACGGGTAAGCGGGATTGTCCGAAAGGGTTACCGCTACCCCGGAACATAAAGGGCTACGGAAGGAACATGGATGGGTTTTAGTCAGTAAGAGTCTGACACTCCCTTCCGCTCCACCCAGAGCGGGAGAAGTAATTGGATGATTTCCCAGCCTTAAAAAAAAAGGGGAACTAACTGCTGTTACGGACTGTTCCCGCGACCCTTGTACAGGTGTGAGAGGGAACACCGGGGTGATTTTTAGTCAGTAAAAGTCTGACAGACCCCGGTCGGAGGACATCCATAAGAATCCAGGGCCAAAAAAGGCGAAGTAACGGGTGCAGTTGCTGCCCTGAGTTTGACACGATATTAACTGTTCCATTGTTTGTGGAACAGCTACCACATATATGCACTCCAACTACTCCAAGGCAACTAAGCAGGTATTGTTTGCTTTTTACTACCTAGGTCCGGAGCCTGTTTAAAGACTTTCAGGTTAGCCAAGGCAACAATTCCGGGTGGGAGATCTTTAGCAGATGGAACGAATGGTGTGGGTTAGGAAACATTGTCTAGCCACAGCTTCAATCTTTCTTTTGATCGTTCGTCAGTGACTGGGACACACTTTTAAAACTGTGTTGACTTTCAGCTTCGCACAAGGTTGTTATGGTGCGTAATGTGTCGTTTGTCGGAGACCATTTTGGCTCTCGCTCCAGCGAAAGCGTGCCACCTGCTCTGCGAACTTCTGGTGGTGCTATGCCTGCTAGTGGATACAACATTTGTACTGGTTTCGGTTTTAGACAACCAGTAATGATCTGGCACCTTTCATTCGAAGCATTATGGAAGGGGCCTGTGGCGGCTGACACCTGGGTCAGTAAACGGCCTGCCGGGAACACAAAGGTCTAAGGTAGGAACATAGATGGGTTTTAGTCAGTAAGAGTGACAATCTGCTTCACCCAGGGTGGGAGGGGTCATTTGATGATTTCCAACCCTCAAAAAAGAAAATACCTTGTTAACTGTACAGAATAGTCTCAATTATCATATTATTTACCTCCAAAATTCTCCACTCTTAACCCTTTAAACCTCGTCGACACTTTAGCCATATCAGTCTTGATCTGTAATGTCAGCCTACCTTCAGCCGATGCCCTGATTACAACCTCAGGGCCCATTGTCCTCATTCTGTCTATGGTTGTGCGTAGCTGTTTTAGTGATGGTAGTTCTATTGATATCTGAAAATAAAATAACAAAATCTATACTAATCCGCGGGTACGAAAATTGAAAAATTATTTTTGTCTTGGATAGTCCATTTATCGAGGAAGGCTATAGGCTATGTAACATCACGCTACGGTCAATCGGAGTCGGGCAGCGGGTGAAACCACGCGGGAGTAGCTAGTATAGTATAAAATCATGCTTGTAATCCCCAATAGGTGATATAAGAATTGGTGTGGGTGACTGTGGGGTAGGTTAATAACTAAAGAGTGAAAGTAATTACTTGTCTTTGGTTTTCTATTTTCGTTTTTAAACCACCCACTTCCGAAATTAAGGTTGATGTTCCAGGGTAGCCCGCGAAATTCAAATTTTCTTAAGTTTTTTGCAATTTGCAGGCCAGTGATAGGTTGTATGTTGATGAACATTTGATTCGCGGCTGTAAGACGTATGTAGTTACAGAATTATAATCATCAAAATCATTAATACAACCCTCCGAGCTCATAAAGGTGTAAAAATGACTTTTTACAAGGTCAAAGTCATTCCGGAGCTTGGAGGGTTGTATTAATGATTTTGATGATTATAATTCTGTAACTACATACGTCTTACAGCCGCGAATCAAATGTTCATCAACATACAACCTATCACTGGCCTGCAAATTGCAAAAAACTTAAGAAAATTTGAATTTCGCGGGCTGGTTGGAGGATTCACCTTAAAGTTATTTTTCACTTTGTACTTAGTGTTTTTTGGAAGTCAGTCGATTTTTTTTTTAAATAATGTTATTGTTTGTCCATTACCTGTTATAATTATTGGTGGTAGCGTAATGCTGTAATTACTCACACAGATAATCTTGAAATTAATTTTTTAGTCAACAATTACTTGATTATTTGGGCACCTAAACTTAAAAATCTGTATTTTTACTATCTCACATACTATTTATATATCAGAAAAACTCAATTAGTAATATTAATAACTTACATCAGGGTCAGGTATCCTTGGTTCAAGGTAGTCAGACCATAATTTCCTAGGTATTATTGTTACTGGTATATCATGCGTCACATGTCTTGTCTGCTGTGATAATACACATGGCTGAAAATTGAAAGAATTACTTTTTACTGTTTGTAGGTTTATAGGAGGACTTCGTGGCTAAATGATAACATTCACACAGATTGATAAACCTTTTGAACGCCAGAGCAAGGCACGCGCGTACCCTCCACGCCAAGCTACAAATTTATTTTCTTCTTGTTATCATGAATTTCCCAATATCCATGGTGCTTTTCAATTTGTTTCATGTCATTTAATACGTACGAGAGCTTCAATTTTTAAGATATCTATATAAAACACTCACAAAAGTAATGATTTAATTGTTTATTTCGTGTGAATAGTGTTGTTGCCACTGTCACATATTTGTGACGCGGGCGTTCAGGGTACCTATGCGCTGGCTTGTCACGTATATATGACAATGGTGTTCAAAAGGTTTATGGTTAATCTATGCTTGCCAAGATTGACTTGAATGGGTGACTACCCACTACATATCAAGACCAGACTTGACTCAGAAAGCATTTTAGGCAGTTAATCCCAACATGCAGCAGTCATTCAAAGAGCTATGACAGTTGTTAACCCATGAACACAGCTATGTGTTTTCTGTTTTATCTCACATTACCCTGCACACGCATACATGCTCAAAACATTTTGATCCATTCTAAGCTTGGTGCTTTCATCGCAAATATGTGTTTATTGTCCATACATTGCAATGCATGTTGAAGGCACTCAGTAAGGATTTTGGTGACACATATGTGTGTTGAAGGCACTGAGTTTAAAATAGTATCTGACAAAAATTGTGGCATTGTTTGCATTATGAGTAATCAGAAGCTCAGAAGTCTAACTTTCTAAAAAAAAAAAATGTGATGTACGAGGGTGCTGCATTGTATAACAAACTACCAACAAACATCAAAAACGCAAAATCAATGTCAATATTTAAGAAACACCTAAAATTACACATCTGTAATAAAACGAGCGCACCTTAGTACATTACATACCACATCTAGTTGCGCGCGTTCCGTGTATGTTTACTGTTTAGCTGTGTCAAATTTATTAACGACTACCTTATACTTTTAAAATATTTTTGTATATTGTAATTTTGTTGTCAAAACTGTACGTTTACTCAATATTGTTTTAAAATTAGTTTAATATTTCTCATGTAAGTGAAATTTCTTATGGGAAATAAAGACATCTCAAACCCGAAGTCTGATGCCTGACCTAAATATTAAATACATATTAAAATCTAGTCACTTTTTATGTCTCACTGTGTGACCATGTTGTTCTTCTAAAGTATGTAACAGATTTTGGTGGGTTTTATCAACGTTTAGAGAATTCATTCTAGAAAATGTATGTGCATATTACACTCACACACATTTATATTATACTCACCGAATGAAAAAGTAATCTCAATATTTTGTCAAGTGAAGCAAGGGCCAGTAGCTAGTAATTAAATAAATAAAATTATACAGGTGTTTTTTAATAGACAAGCAGAAGTAAACAGGCAGGCATGGCTCTTGTTAAATAAAAAATATCATTTAAATAAACAAGCATTCAAAAAATTTACTTACTGTTTCAATTTCTAAGGTAAGACATGGACACTGTTTCTTTGTTAGCTTCATTTTCAAAGATTTTGCTGTCTTTAAAGTGACTAGAGATCTTGCTAAATTACCTGTAAAGCAAATTCAAGATTCTGATGTTAGTTACATGGGCTTTTTAACCATTTAAAATGCTGTTTGTTTATTGTTCAGTTTTACAAAAATTTCCATGCGAAATAAGAATGACTTATAAATAGTGAAAGATTTACACTAACCTGAATTTAAAGCCATATAAATGTCTTTGTGCCCTTCATCCAACCCAATCATCTGATACTCAGAACAAAGCATCGCTTGAGGAATCTCACACCATAATATAGGTGGACTCGGCCCGGTATTCTCTTCACTCACAATAAAATACAACTGGTCGTCAGTCAGTCTTAGCACACATTCTTTGGATAACTTCGATATTATTGTCACTACATCTGTAAACAAACAATTTTTTAAGTTGAAATGGTACGATTCTATCCATTTTATTTGTGAGGTTAAGTATGGTACTTGAAAATTCTCGCATCGGCCCAGCATCTATCATTAAAGCGCGAAATTTCATATTATAGGAGATAATCGACACATTAATCGAAATCTTTCTCTGTATAAAACTTCGCGGGCTTCCAACACCGACCGAATTTGGTTTGTTTTGACAGCAGGCGATCGGTTGGCAAGAAGCAATAAGCATAGACTAGACAACGTTTAGGGTGGCTGTAATAAAAATGTTTATGAAGTGGAGATCTATACTAACTAAATAAATATAAAATCGACTAAAATATGTATAAGGTGTCCTCAATCTTTGTTCAATTTTAAAATTATAATGAAAAACACTGCCCCTCCGTAAATATCAGTTTATGTTCCTTTGTTTTATTTCATGATAATTACTGCACATTCATAAGTCTGTTTATGTATGTACGTACACGTGTATGTGTACAACATTAGTTTTAGTATATGCGATATCCGAAACACGTGTCTAGTATTTTTATGTAAATAATATGTGTACATAATTTTAAAAACTGTATTATGAAAAACCACAAAGTTATAAGCTTGTAATGTTACCTGGTTGTCCGTAAAAAAACATGGTCACTACGTCCAGCGGTGCCCGCGCCTCCAGCATCGTCTTGCGCTCATTCACGTTAATGTTCAGTGTCCAACTTGTAACCTTATAATAAAGAGTCTTTTTTTTTATATTATTCTAAAACGTGTCCCGTCTCCAGTAAAGTAATGTACGGGATTGTTAATACTACATTCCCGGACGCGGAGTCCCGAATTGTGTGAATAATTGGTTTTGATATTAAAAGGAAAACATTTTTTTTTAAGTATGACTTCGTTGTCCAACAGTTATTTATGATCCAAACTCTTTCTCGGAAATGGATAAAGTTCATAGAGGAATAAAGTTTATCTAAAAACGTTTGAGCGCAACAGAGCTAACAAGCTTTTTCGCAAATACCTGTATGTACAAAAGGAGTTTCTTTTGTTGTTTCACGGAGCCCTAAAGAGTAGCAGTTTTCTGTTCCTCTGCAAGATAATTAAACTTACATCAGAGTATTTTTTTTTAATTAGACTAGTCGATTTTATTATTTTACAATGGTATCATTTTAGCATAGACAAAGATCTATGCGTTCCGATTTCCTACAAAGATGGCTCGGACTGGCGCTGTCGTGTTGATAAATTTCTATTTACGGTACATCTTCGCTCTCTGTCTCACATGCACCGATGCTCGTTTGTACGAATGAGAGAGGCAATGTTCCATTTTGATTGTAACGAATATTAGACGAATTGTGGTTATATGACTTGAAAAAGTTTTTATTTATTTTACTTAATTTTTGTGCAATCCAGAGTACTTTATTTGCTGTTATAGTTAATGTATTGTCTATAATTTTTCATTGTAATTTTATTTTCGTATTAACATAAGACACGGAGGATAAATGGCGAAAAATGAACAGTCAAGGTATGTGGACGATCGATAATGTCGTCATTATGAATGTGTTCTAACCACAAATACACTTTCCTGGTCACATATTTTCACTTCTACCGTGCTTATTTGTTGTTATCAACCTCATTGTTGACATTAATGCGGGTATTTAAGAGAAAATGATGACAGGAGTTGTTTATTTTGGGATATTATTGGCACAACGTTCACCGTTGGCCATAACGTTTTTCCTTCGAATTCGATCTTCGAATATTTAACGGATTCCAATTTGAAAGAAATTCGTTATTTTGTGTTTTAATTAAGCGTCCATAGACGGTGTGAGTAAATTCAGCCAGATAAATTCTGTATTCAATGAGATTTTTGCCTTCTCATGAACGTAAATTCAATGCATAACTACGTAATACGGTTCAATGTCGTCCGTGATTAGGTGCGATGATTATGCAACGTTAACTCAGCCATTTTATTTAAGTACTTGATTTTCAAACTCGCAGAGTTCTGTCATTTTCTTAATACCTATTATCTGGAGAGATGCTTGTTAAAATATTGTGAAACACCATTTTCGTTTATGAACGCACTTGAGGGGATTATCTGTCCGCATGTAGATAGTAAACACATGCGATGATAGCGCTTAATTTTGTGTTTACTTTCCTTATCCGGGACGTAGGTACCTACTAGGTACGTAACAAAAATTTAGCTCTAAAGGGGCCCCGAGACGGTCAAACGGTTTGATTCAAACCTTACGTGTTTGATGAAACCGTTTGATGTCAGTTTGAACGGTTGTCAAACGGCATTGCGCAGTTTGGTTCGGTACGCCGCCATAATTAGACTTGTGTGTGATGCAGACAAGATGCTTTATAACGTTAATGTCCTGCGTCAGAAGAGAAAAAAAAAGAAAAAGACTTTGGTCCAAAGAATGGTACAAACTAAGATATCGTTTTACCCACGAACATCTACAGAAAATGCAAGAAATCTAGCACTAAACTAAGCCGAGTTTGTTCAAACGCGTCGGAACACGATCAAACGGCGCGTCAAACACAACAAAAATATGAAATTTCATCAAACAAGCTTCAAACCCGTAAATGTTTGACAAACCGTTCAAACTAGCTATGTAAACGATCAAAATGGTTTCGAGTCAAACCAAAATTTACGTGTTTGAATCAAACCGTTTGACCGTTTCGGGGGCCCTTAAGAAGACTACATGCATGTGTTTTTTGTATAAAGTACCGTAGGTAGGAGAAGAAACAATAGAGCAGTCTTTATTAAAAGTAAGTAGGTACATACCTAGGTATTAATTTACCTTTGATACCTACTTAGGTGTTTTTTTTTTATCGAGGGCGAAGTGAATGCCTTTAAAACTTCCTAGACTTCCTAGGACTGATTATTAGGGTAATGAACCATGAAGGTAGCGAGGCTCTGAGGCGAACTCTATACAGTCTCTTTATTGCCCACTAATGCCCACACAGCAGTTGCACAGGGGGGGGCAGGTGACGTTTATAACCATGTTTGTGGTCCTCTCCCATTTGTACCTACCACAGATAATATAGGTAATACATCTGGTACAGTAGGTACTACCTACCATTACGCAGGTCCTACCTACATCAACTATCCGGTTACGACTTACCAAGTTCTCAAGTAGATCGTAGGGTACCGGACGACCGGAGTACCGGATGAACCCACAAGTCACAACCGGAAATAAACACGTGTGGAGATAATTTTTTTTATGCCTGGCAATTTTGAACTTTAGCAAAGTCTTCCGGCTTGGCAATTTGGAGTTCAGTCTTTCTTTAGACTTTCTATGATAGCGGTTTGAAAGGGAAATGGATAGTTCACCATTGAAAGCCAAAAATGACGCTAATAGAATTTATTAGACGAAACTGAGGTGTCATTAAGTCCTCGAAAATACAGGAGAGTAATTGATTCAATATAAATCCTGTTGATTGAAATCATGATGAATAAAGAAAGAAACATAAGTACTTCTATTCTAAATCTGAATAGAAGGACGATTTTTTCGTGAGTATTACACTTCTGAATTCTGTTTTTTGTAAGAGGAATTATGAAAGATGCGAACTGATTCATGAATATGCCCAACTCAATGAAGATGAATCTTCTAAGAATCTCGACATAGAAGGAAGTCATTGGCAATGGTTGCTGGCGTTTGTCCTTTAACCTTTTGAACGCCATTGTCACATAAACGTAGCACGCAAGCGTCAACGACACAAATATGGCAACAACACTATAACACGAAATTTTTTTTCAGTAGTTAATGATTGATTTGTTTAAGTAACAAATCAATCATTAACTACTGAAAAAAAATTGAAGCTCTTGTACCTACCTATTTAATGACATGAAAGAAATTAAAAGACACTATGGATATTGGGAAAATCATGATAACAAGAAGAAATAAATTTGTAGCTTGGCGTGGTGGACACACGCGTGCGTTTATTCTCTCCTAGATATATTTCAAGGTAAGCATGATTTCGAGGATGACTCATGATACATTGATGTATAGCTTCTATTTGTATGCATCCCTTTGATTATCTCGAACCCTGGTTACGACAGAACATAACTTATTAATGATCCATGAATGGAATTAATCGCTCGAATTACTCAAATTGATTTTAATGGATGCATTTGCCATCCATTCAATATGCCAATAACTTAATCACCTACAATGGACAAGGACCGGTTTCTTACGTGAATGTTGAAAAACAGCTGATGTTATTTTTATTTCTGTGAGAATTAAACACGTTTAAATCCTGGAGGATTATCATAATTTATAATTATAACGTGTATAAATGCTGAATGCGAAAATAATGACATCACTCAATTATTATTGGGTGTGCCTGTACCTTTTTATATTTACAAAAAGAGTTCTGTTATCATGATACAACCTTCTTAAACCTAAGGAGATCCAAATAATTAAACCTGATGATATCACGACAGTAGCCTTCGTGTAGCCTCTACCCGCTAAGTGTCGAAATATTGTGCGAATATTGAGGGCGCTTCATTCGCTCTAATAAATTTTATTTGTCGCACTACCGGTGGTGTTCTTTCTCAAATACTTTTGCCTCATTCCTTTGTTTTTTTTTTTTTTTTTAAGGCTGGGAAATCATCCAATGACTGCTCCCGCTCTGGGTGGAGCGCAAGGGAGTGTCAGACTCTTACTGACTAAAACCCATCCATGTTCCTTCCGTAGCCCTTTATGTTCCGGGGAAGCGGTAACCCTTTCGGACAATCCCGCTTACCCGGCAGGCTTGGCCCTGGGGGGCCCCTTCATATGCTGACATCTCTTTGAGGCGCGCGTGGAACATATACGCGCCGTACGGCACGGGTCTGGTGCTGATCGGACGGTGAGTCACCCATTACTCACCGTCCGCAAGCCCGCGCCTACGGTGGCCGGGAGTCGTCACGTGGCTCTCGACGCCCGGGGCGTCTCCTGCGGCGGCTGGGACGGGAGGACCTTTCTCTCTCCCATCCCGCCACCTCCTTCGCGAGCATAACTTTTTCGCAGAATGAGGTGACTGCCTCCCACTCCCTCTCGCCCCGGACCATGGCTTACACCAGGGCCGGGCGCGAGAGGTCGCCGCCGCCGATCGCCTCTACGAGGACACGGCGGTGCTCCGCCCAAGCGGGGCAGGTTTGCACCGTGTGCTCTACCGTGTACTCTGGGCGATCCTCGCAGTGGTGACACCCGGGCGTTTCCTCCCGCTTGCCTCATTCCTGAGGTACTCAGTTGAACACAAATATAGCTATTGATTTGGAAAAGTTATCTATTTAGTCAAGAGACCAGGACATCGTCCCAGAACAGATTAACTCTAGGGTAGACCTTCGAAGATCATTTTGGCATAAGTTCAATCCATGATTTTGATAAGGAAAGTCATTCTTTAACCGAGTATTCAGACTACAGTGTGTCAAGATATCGACCCTGTGTGCGCTTTTACAAGTTTTAGCATGACGAGATACATGATATAACGTTATCTAAGTTTAAAAGCGTCTTCATATATTTCCATACATTTTACACATGGGAACTGTGTGGCCGTCCACATTATAACGTGGCGCTTTGACGATATATCGCCAAAGCGCACACTAGCACAGATCAATTCCTATTTAGCTTTGTAACCGACCAGTATTATAAATGAGGCTTAATACTTCGTCCTTCCTTAATTTAACGACCGAGGAGTCTAGCTAACACACTCAAAAGAAAAACGATAGACTAACCTCTACTTAGGCTTGTAGTCCAGCAGGCAAGACATTAAACATTATTATTTTCACGGTTCTTTCACGCAGTAATTGGAGCTTTAAATGACATTGGCACCAGGTGCATCTTTATAATTCCAAGCCACATGTCGGTAGTTGGATTTAAGATACTTATCGTAGTGAATAAATAATAGATCGTACGTCCTTAGGGCATGCCTAGGGACGTACGGTCCATAAGCTATTCGGTCCCTCTCCCTTCAAAAATCGAATTACCATTATTTTAATGAGAAGTAAAAAGTAAGTAAGTCTCGAGTTCGACCCAAAGGCACCTTTGAAAAATCAAATGCAATACGCACATGAAACCTTAAAAACGGTTTCATGTGCGTATTGTTTAATTATCACTTGCTTAAAAATCGGTGAAGGAAAACATCGTGAGGGAAGCCCGAGAGATATTTCTCAACAGCATGTGTAGCTAAGTTAGAAGCCCATGGGCCAAGCATAAAACTCAGACACCGGGTTAGTCACTAACCACACGGAAGGAAGAAGAAGACGTTAAAACGGATCGACGGAAACGAATGCACTCAAATTCAACATCATGTCAATTAGACCATTTAATTCAACATCATGCAAATTAGAATTATAATTAGAGCCCATAAGTCGAATTCAAAAATATTAACCCACACCCTAATTGCGTAACACAGCTTCAATCACAATCTAAAGGATTTTGATGGAAATTGCGAATTCATTACTTGAAATGTTTGCTAAATTCGTCAGCTCTACACATCGATCACTAATAAAGAACTAGATACACAATCTCATACAAAAGTTCTCTTAAAAATGTCGCCAATTGTGTTTAGGTAAAATAAATCTATATTAATGTAATTTCAACCTTACCTGCAAGGTTTAAAGCCGTATTCACAAAGCTATTGCAAAAAGCAATAAAATTTTACGACCGGTACTCGCTGCTCAACATACATCAAAACAATTTCAACCTTATACGCATGCTTTAAAGTAACAATTACTAAGTGTCAAAAAAAAGTAATAAAATTTTACAACCGAGGCTCGCCACTAGCACAAGGAACGAGTGGAGACGAACCAGAACAATATTTTTTGTTTGTACTGTAAATTATTATGTATGGTATTTTAACATACTTCAAAAAAAGGAGGAGGTTACTCAATGCGTCGCGTATTTATAATTTATTTTTTATTTTTATGTTGCACACCACCCATAAGTCGAAGACGAATCGACCGATTGAGATGATTCATTACATTAGGTTTGTTCCCAAGTTTGTCCTGTTTACATCTAATCCTCGTTCTGATGATGGAATCTACTAGGAATGTAGGCAACGCCTTAAATATTAAAGGCAATTAGCGATTTTGGTATTTTTAGATAAATCAGAACTTTACATTCAGAAAATATAAATTAGTGAGGAAGAATATACAAAAATCAAAGAATATTATTGTCCCAATTTTTTGACATATTGTTCATAATAAATTACAAATGTCGATAAAAAGAAATACTTCGGATCGAAGAATTCTTCGGATCTTTGACGTGCTGTAACTGATATCCATTCTCCACACCTCACTGGATCACGAGGAAAGCTAAAAATAATTGAATATTTTCAAAGTCCCGACTAAACAACCACAAAAAAATATTGGGAATATCAAAAAACCCGACTGATAAAAAACAACTAACAAGTTCCAAACAAGTCACTTTTCAAGTAGTCTTATGCAGTTAGTGGCAGTTATTTTAGGTCAATTATTCATACATAGGCTAATAAACACATAACCCTCCCTTGCATCGCGCAGTCAGGTAAATGAAAACAAAAATCAAATCTCGCATTAAAAAAAATAAGAACTATAATAGCGTCTCCAACAAATGGAACAGAGTCAACGCGGATAACCCAAACAATTTAAGTGGACATGCGTAAATATGATTAATACGTTTAGTAAGAGTCTTTACAATTGAGCTGCATTATATCGCCTGCCATTTGTTACGACTTAATTTAAAATAAAGTTTTTACGATGATTTCTTGAAAAAATATTAGTATTTACAATACAATGTTAACAATTATATAATGATAATATTAATACTTAGCAAAAATAAGAAACTCCATCCTTTTTTAGCGTCCTAGACGTGTGATTTTTGCAGTTTTTAAACGAGCACTGAGACATGTTTACCGTCGGAGCGTTCGAATGCTACTAGATGAAAAGACCACCCAAATGTTCAATTGGGTGGTCATTCGGTGAGGACATTTTTTGACGCTGATTGTGTATCTAGTTCTTTATTAGTGATCGATGGCTCTACAATGTAAATAACGCAATGAAAATGAAAGGCATTGTCATTGTTGAAGTGTTTTACGCAATTACAACGCTGCTCTTAAACGCAGATGACAGGTTACTCGTTCTACAATTCGTTTTTGTTTAATTTTGAATTATTGAATTACTTTCTCCTAGGTTATTTACTGTGACTTGTGATTGTGATTCTTGGTAGACTAGTGAGGCAGTGGTGAGATTTAAATAATCATTTCCCATCAAACACGGTGGTCTCGTTAACTTTTAATTACATTTTCACCTCACAGGCTCGGAAAGAGTCTGTTTGTCATTCGAAATCTGAGCCGAAAATCGATTTTTGCTCTCTAGCGTGGAAAGAGTTTTTAAAAATCGAACCTTTCTATTTAATAATTTTCTATACTGCCAGTCCACTGAAAATGCATGACACGGTCTAAAATAAAATATTAAATAATACCGCTCACCTTAAAAACTTCCATCACAGTACAGAAATTAAATAATTTGCGAGGATATAATTGTAAAATTGGAATTAATGTTAATAAGTATTCCATTTGATTAAAAAAATCTGTGACGTCACATTTGAATATGCCATAAAAATACTACCCTGTCAAATACCCAATTGTGTAGTAATTTAAGTTTAATTTTTTAAATAAAATAAATACTAATATAATATGTTATTTAATCCTTTGCTTGGCAAAAATATATAAGTATTAAATTAAATGAGTTAGTTATTTTTATTAAATTAGTTTTTTTCTTTCATTCTCCTTAGAGGACAAGTAGGATATAGAACAAAATACAGGGTATTTAATTTTGGAGATATTCTATGTAACTCATAAGATACATTGCCAAGTATCTGTTATTTTCTTCACAATATGAGTCAATGTATCTGAGACGCTCGAACAAAATAAAACTCAACAACACCTGTTTTCTTGCACCTAGCAGTTTCCTCGCTGTAGTGAGGTGAAAAATTGTGTGTTGCGCTCGGCAGCAAAGCTTTTCTGCGTCTCGTACCTTTGAAACCTTCGTTACGCTCAGGATTCTATATTTGAACCACTCGCTTCGCTCATGGTTCAACCCTAGAATCCTTCGCTTACTCAGGTTTCAATAGAAGTACTCGCGCCAAAAATCAACTTTGCAGCCTTGCATAACAAATAACTATTTTGCGCGAGTATTGTGCCTAGTCTCACTCTCCAAGTTGTCGTGCGTGACACGTCTCCTTGTATCCTTTTATTACCTATGTTCTGGAAACAGGTTTCGTTCAATCAATCAAAATTACCGGACACTCGGCAACTTATTTCTATTCTGAGGGGAGCAATCTTGATGACAAATAATCACAGGATAGGAGTGAACTCGGGGGATAATGCTCTTTGCTATGAAATGTCGGCTTTCGATTATTATTTTAAATATATATATTTTATTTTAAAATTTATCGGGCAAAGACTAGCTAATATATTTAATAAGCTACCGGAAAGTTTAAAAGCCCTAACAAATGACTTAATTTTCTCGAAACAGTTAAAATACTATAGCGTTGAGCTTCGATCAATAATACACTATTGATCGAAGGCGTTGAGGAATTTAAAGCTGACAAATTGTGAATCGATTGACCTTGTAATAATACTATGCTTGACGTAAATGTGAAATAGTAACCTACTAATAATTTACCTACATGGCTATAATACTACAATAAATGGAAAAATGTATTTGATAATAATTATTTACGGTGAACGAAATGTAATGAATTATTGTAATAATTTAGAGTCATTATTGTCTTATTAATTCGATATATTTTGCAGTGCCCTTACAGGGTGCATGTCTGAATACTGTGTCATGAAATTTTAATGCATGCCTACTTACCAGTGTTTTACATGTTAGCAAATAAATAAATATTATTCTATTATCTTCCGCCCGCGGCTTCGCCCGCATAATATATCGACAAATCATATACATAAACCTTCCTCTTCATTCACTCTATCTATTAAAAAAAAACCGCATCAAAATCCGTTGCGTAGTTTTAAAGATTTAAGCATACATACGGATATAGGGACAGAGAAAGCGACTTTGTTTTATACTATGTAGTGATGTATTAGGTTAAATGCTGCCCTAGCGAAAGCCTACATATATCTCAAGACTCAAAGAATGGTACAGAGAGATCTATATGACCTCAAGATAGATATATATATTATACGCTCACGTTCACTAAAACAAAAAGAGAGTCACCGTCTGAGGTCTTAATTTTAAATACATCCCCGGGTTGCGGCTCCTTATTTTCCGAAATATTCCATACATGACAGCACTGGTGCACTCGTCTAAGTTTCTAATTCCAACCATGCTTGGTTCACAGAATGGATGAAGAAAAAGGAACAAAATCCTATCTGCAGTTCCAGATAGAGAGACTGAAAGTCTTACAAGCAAAACTGTCGACGGAAGCTGAAGAAGATTATGTCATAATAAAAAAAGAAGAGTAAGTATTAGCGATAAGTTATGTGAAAAAAAATAAGAAAACAAAAAGATTCTATTTGATGAAGGTGATATTACAATTTTGACGTTCAAAAGTGCCTTTCTTGTGCCTATTAAAAATAAATGATTTGACTTGGAAAAAAACCGGTATTACAACAGTAAATCCAGTATCTTATATGATAATCGTAAATTGGGTTACCTGCGGGGTAAATACATTAGGGCCTATGCACACCACGTTTTTTAAACGCGCCGTCGACGCGCGTTTGTAGCGATACAGACGCGATACGCACGCAAGTCAGACGCAGCCTGTAGACCTTTGCACACCTGACGCGCTTGTGTCGCGATGCAAACGCGCGTGTGTAGCGATACAGACGCGATACAGACGCGCGTGTGTAGCGATACAAACGAGATGCAAACGCGCGTGTGTAGCGATGCAGACGCGATTCAAACGCTACTAGCGTAGATTCACACTTCGCTTTCCCTCGTTGCTAGCGCTCGTATCGGTGTCGCGCGTTTGAATCGATACAGACGCGCCGGTGCCGCGCGTTTGTATCGATACAGACGCGCCGGTGCCGCGCGTTTGTATCGATACACACGCGCCGGTGCCGCGCGTTTGTATCGATACAAACGACAACAAACTGCTCTGCAGGATAAAAACGCGCCGGCGACGCGCGTTCCCAAAACGCGCGTCGACGGCGCGTTTAAAAAACGTGGTGTGCATAGGCCCTAACTCTGTACTTACATTTAAGGGCCTATGCACACCACGTTTTTTAAACGCGCCGTCGACGCGCGTTTGTAGCGATACAGACGCGATACGCACGCAAGTCAGACGCAGCCTGTAGACCTTTGCACACCTGACGCGCTTGTGTAGCGATACAGACGCGCGTGTGTAGCGATACAGACGCGCGTGTGTAGCGATACAGACGAGATGCAAACGCGCGTGTGTAGCGATGCAGACGCGATGCAAACGAAGTTATTTATTTATTTATTTAATGACTTTGGAAGACTTACAGCTAAATACAATGGTCATAGATAATAGTATGATAATCAGACAGCCAATTACAGGTCTTCGCGTCTAGAGCTTGTCTAGTATAAATGTACTGTGGAACAGAATGTACACACTGCCAAATAATGCCAATATAATAAAAAAAAATGATGTTATGAAGTTTTCTGTGTCGAAAGGCTCCATTTTTTTGTTCAAAAGACGTGCGGTGCATACCATCGCTCGATTGCTACTAGCTTAGATTCACACTTCCCTTTCCCTCGTTGCGGGGGAAACCCCGTCCGTAGGGAAGGCGCGCGCGCTCGCGCTCGTATCGGTGTCGCGCGTTTGAATCGATACAGACGCGCCGGTGCCGCGCGTTTGTATCGATACAAACGACAACAAACTGCTCTGCAGGATAAAAACGCGCCGGCGACGCGCGTTCCCAAAACGCGCGTCGACGGCGCGCGGTTTAAAAAACGTGGTGTGCATAGGCCCTTAACAGTAGCAATTTTTTGACAGTTTGTTTCATTTTGGCGGTTCAACAACATTCATTGCCTTATTTACGTTGTTGAGCAGACAATTTTTTCGAACGTATCAAGCAATGGATTAGCAATAATTCCTTCTAAAATCTTTCAGTTTGTGATTGATAGAGAAAAAGATTATGAATCTTGAAATGAAGAATATGAATCTTTTATAAGACATTGTTTATGGTCCAGTCGAAGAGGGTACTCTTGAGCATATCACTTTACTAATAGACATTGCTAAATGCAAGACACGAAGACGTATCGTAGAATTAGAAGATAAATTAACATTGCATTTACACTAATTACGAAACATCTTACTTACAATTAAATCCACGCAATCTACTCCCATAACTCCATCCCTTTATCTGTCAAGGCTGGAGTGGTTTGTCCTGTTGCGAATACCACAAGATTCCAACTGACTTTATAAGGACCTCGGACTGAATAGTTAAATAATAGCTTGGCTTGGTACTATGTAATGTGGGAATACAGTGTCGGTCGTGCGGCGGCGCGATGTGCAAGCGACATTTTTACCATAGGTGGTAGATCTTGGATGAGGCTGGCATTGGGTTTGGTCCAAGAAAAGAGAGGCCTATACTCAGCAGTGGGTGAAATCCGTCTGAGGATGATGATGATGATGAATGTGGGCAACGAGAGCCAGGGCCATCTGAATATAAAAGTTAATTTAACTAAATTCTAGCGTTGATACCTAACCTTGACGTTATCAAATAACTAGCGAAGCGAGCTAGGCATTTGGAGCACTGTGACTGTGGAGCAGTTTTGTCAAAGAGCCAGCGAAGCGAGCTCAAAAATTAGACATTGCAATTTTACAGAGCGCAATGAGGTAGAAGATTAGTTTGAGTTTGATGCACTAAAGGTAACCCGTCTATCGACGCATGCATGGAAGTTACGAATTCAAAGCTGCTTCGACTTGTGGTAGATACTTCATTTTTGACAAGTCTCAGGTTTTATTACAAGGACCTTTTGGCGTGACATTGACAATAGGGCACTGGTAGTCAAAATTTGTGAAATTGTATTGAAAAAAGTAGATGGCGACTTTAGTTCCGATTTGACCACGCACCAAAAGATCTTTGAAAGACTGTCGAAAACTAAACACACAAGACTTGTTCTTTTCTTTGCTTGCAAAGGTATGATTAACCAATTTGCAGACTGAACCATAAGCTTTTACACGTTCAACAGCGAACAATTTTTTTTTTGTTTTTGCAACGATTATTACTTATCGAATGGATTTACATACATATTGCGATTATAAACTCGTGTGCATGAAGCGACCATTCCTTATCGTGTAAAGAAAGACCCATTCATTAGTCTCCTAGATCCTCTTTAATGTAACATTATCTAAGAAAACCCACGACTACAAGTCTACAACTTCGAAGGCAGGCTTCACTAAGATATTTTGAATAAAGAACGTAGGTGTGGTATGGAGCCTGTTTGGACATCTTATTCGCACGCGAAATTCAAAGGTGCGTCGGTGACGTCATGATTCAGTAGTGGATTGAAAACGAAATGTCATAAGTCCGAAGTTGAACTATAGGTTTTTAATTACTTCAAGATTATTAATACTTGTAAACGTGAGGGTTTTACAGTATTCGGATAAATCAGTCACAAAAATCCAAAAATTGAATTCATGACATTTTTTGTACTTAAAGCCATTGCAATATAACCCTTAATTCATTGCATTAAAGTATAAATTAGAACGATTGCCGAAAGTTCTTAAGGCATCATTCATAATTATCCATATAGACACGGCCAGACATTTTGACTGCATCATATTATTACAGGAGATAAAACTGACCCTTACTAATGCCATACACCAATACCACCAGTACCTATTGCATAACAATAAAAGGAAAACCAGGTTAAGGCAAATACTCTGCGTATAATGTTGATAGCCTTTATCTGACCTGAAGGCAGCAGACTGTTTCCTTTGCTTCTACCTAAAGGTACCGGATAATTCGAAACTGTCAAATATTCCCATTTGAAAATGAACCTTATGTCTTTGCAATAAAGTTGAAATACTATCAAAGAAATTTGACAGATTGTGGTAACTTGATGTGCTGGCCTCTGTACATTGTAACTCGCCACGGCATGCAGCACCAGACTTTGTATTTTACTGGAATGGGGTCAGTTTAGAAAACAGCTGTTTTTGAAATTGTTGTACAAGGAAGTAAGAAAAGAAAAAAAAAGAGAAGAGAGAGTAATAAAGAGTGTTTTAAAATATTCAATTCTGGCTAAACCTTCGAGAATTTAATACAACCGCAATAGATAAACACTTGTTCATAGTGAGTACTACTGATATTTAACACAACATATTTAAAAAAAATACTACCTATAACCTATAAAAAAAAACTTGATAAAATTAAACGAAATTTAAAAATAAAGGATTACTGCGTGTTGTTAAAGTGGCAATAGAAATGCATACCTAATCTGTGAATATTTCAACTGGGTGCCTATTTATGGTTTATGAGATACAGCCCGCTGACAGACAGGTGGATGTACAGCAGAAGCTTAGTAAAAGGGTTTACATCCTTCGGGTACGGAACCCCAAAAGAATGTTATGTTAAAATTGTACGGTGGTAAACCCTTCGTGTGCGACTCTTACTTTTTCCGACCGCTTTTATCAGAACGTGATTTGACACGTCATCATCAATGTTCCAGCCACTGTGAAAGAAGAAGTTATTTCCTTATTTAAATAAATAAATTTAAATCAGCCGATGATAGATTGAAAATAGTAGTTACCTATCCAGTAAATTATCATGTTCTTCGAATTTAAATGCGAAAACTTGTTCTACGAAGGTCGAATTTGTTCTAGACTAGAGACAGACTTCTTTTACTTACTTGCCCTACAAATTATTATACTTACACCTGCTTAGATAGGTACAGTCAAAATCCAAAAACTACAATAAGTAAATAAATTGAACTATGTATTAATTAAGGAATTCCATGGTCATTATAGCACGGCCCCGGGCCATACGGGGACACGACGCGACGGTGCTGCCAGAAATTATCTTTAAATCTCCATCTAAATTAAATCTGACGCTAGACTTTGGTCCGTAATTACGTTACTAATTTAATAATGTCTCGCATATATTATATTATTATCTAAATTTTCATGTAGAGTGAATGACCAGGTTTGACGGTTTTTTAGCTCAAAATTATAAATGTCAAAGCGATGACGAATAAAGTACTTATTGCTATTCTAATGCAGTTCTTAATAACTTAATAAGAAATCTTTTTTGACTGTGGTGACACTCTTAATCGTAATACCTATCTGTAGGTAAGCGTGTGTGTGGCCCACTGACCACGCATACCTATATTATACCTAAGATAATTCTGGTAGCTTTAGAAAAGGCTCTTCTTGGATACTATTATAACATGTATTTAATAACGACATAAATAGTCTATAATCATCATTAAACTTTTTCTAGTTGTAGAAAAGCCTTTCAATGTCAACTTGCAGTCAAACGTTTTCAAATTATTTTAAGTCTTAGTTTTTTTTTTGTTTTTTTTTTCAACGTGCTCCATGAATTTGTAATTCTTTATTACACTCAGTCAAACAATCTGCTTAGCCCTTTCCCAACTATGTTGGTTTCGGCTTCCAGTCTTGCCGGATTCGTCGGTCTTGCTGAATACCAGTATTTTACATGGAGCGACTGCCTATCTGACCTCCACAACCCAGTAACTGGGTAATATGATACCCCTTTTATTACACTTACTCATTTAGTATAAAATTATTTTAAAAAAATATTTATGAGATGAAGATCATCAACTAAATCACAATACGAAGTGGAGAATCCCCGCGTTGGCAACACCATTGTCGAGGGATAACGCGCCGGGTTCCCGCGTCCGCCCGAGTCTGCCGCACGTTCCGTACTTCAGTCAGTCCGGCTTCGCGCGCGTTACAGCCGAGATTCACCGCGGTCTGCGTCACAAAAAAAAAACAATTAAAAAAAATAACCAAACCATCGATTTTTATGAATTTTTATCATTTTGGCGGTATCGTAAACCTAAACGTGATGTTCGCGTTAAAATCATACAAAAAAGTGTTAGAATAATGCTTTGCAACAATGATTCTAAGATTAAGTAGTGATAAGGGTGTTTTATTTATTCAATACGTAGCAATCTGTGTGTAAGAGATGCAATATCAAAGTAATGACGACGACTTGCAATATCGGATTTTTGGCGAATCCTTCAACTTTGCCATCGAGAACAAAACAATTGCCGGCCGGCGTAGAAAGTGAGTTCCTTGTTTATTAAGTTAACTTTATTATTTTTCTTTTGCATTCTTTATTTAAAATCTTTGCAGATAATCTAAAAGAAGTTTGTTTTGTTTTCGTTAATTACGCAAAAAGTATAAACTACAGCCTATTTTGAGGTTACCTACAATTTTACACTAAGTAGGTACCTATTTGGAACTTGAAAGTTAACTTTTAATCAAGCTTCCGAAAAACTCGAAGCGAAACCATGTTTGTTTATTATTTTTTCGTCGCTTTACGCTCCTGATGGCACAGTTGTTAGTTTATTATGAAGAACCCTATCAGCCTCGTCATAATATGTAATCCTGAAGACACGCATTGCAGAAAATACCTACTTATGTAGGTACTTATCTACCGCCCGCCTGTGGATACCTAACCTTCATGACTATGACCTATTCATGTTGATATTTTGTCCAATTTTTTCGGGTCGTCCGAAACGCGTAAGTCTGACAACCAGTGAAAAGGCTATCGTATTGTGGAGGTCAGATATGCTGTCGCTCCATGTAAAATACTGGTATTCAGCTGGAAGTCGACCCCAATAGTTGGGAAAAGACTCGGTGAAGGATTTTTAAATATTTTTTTTGTATAAGTAGGTAAATTCGCCCGGTCGTCGAAGTTAACACTTTAGCCTTGAGCTGACCTATCGAAGCAAGGAGTTCCAATAGATTATGATGCCAGCTTATAATGGTGGACGTGCTGTTTTATGTACCTACTATGGTACCTACGCCTGTATGTAACCTACCTATATGAATTTGCCTAGCCTTTTCCCAAATATGTTGGGGTCGGCTTCCAGTCTAACCGGATGTAGCTGAATAATATCTGACCTCCACAACCCAGTCAGTAACTGGGTAATACCGCTTGGCAAGACGTCAGATTTTCACGTTTCTGAGTACCTGGGTGGGACGACTGTCAAAGATCCACGAATCATAGCCTGGACCAACGGCTTAACGTGCTTTCCCCCTACCTAGGTATATCTGTAGTCTTTTTATGAAACATGTCAAAAGAACTATCAGTAAGTACCTACCTCGGGAAGGAAATACGTACTTACCTTAGCACCGCATGCACCAGATGACCATACTTAGCTACTTTTCACCACGCGATGCTCAATGTTTGTATTTTTGTATCTACCTAGGTACCTATTACGCGTGTCGCGACTTCGCGAGGCATACCACTTGGGACCTACCTTTTTTTTTTGAGGGTGGGAAATCGTCAGATGACTTCTCCCGCTCTGGGTGGAGCGGAAGGGAGTGTCATACTTTTACTGACTAAACCCACCATGTTCCTTCCTTAGCCCTTTATGTTCCGGGCTAGCGGTAACCCTTTCGGATAATCCCGCTTAAGCTTGGGACCTACCTAATAGGGAGTTATTATAAATGCCTTGCATTTTACCTAAACTCCTTGTACCTAAATATCCCTTATAGCTTGGACCATGAAGCAAATGGCTTGGACACACCGACTTGGGCGACTCCACAAACGTAACATCTGTTCTGTCATGCCGATGCCATCCATCATAAATTCATAACCTACCTACTAACATCTCTGATTGTATTAGCAAATAATGATATGTTAGGTTACCTACCTACTAAGTTACCTTAGCTATCGTTAGGTTATTTGCTTTCGGGCTTTATCATACCAGCTTACAAATAGGGAGGATGCGCTGAGGTAACCTGCGATATTTGCAGGTCAGTGTCAGGTAGTATGTTTGATCAAAATATGATTCTCAACTGTGTATTTATAGAATTGAAATCATTTAACTCATCAATACGAATCTCTAAGTAATATTTAACCTAAAATGTAACGATTTCATGAAACAGTCATTCGATTGAGTAATGTGTACTTAGAAAGTTGCATTGATGATTTTAATGCTTGCAATTCTATTAAACAATATACAACCTGATAATGACCTGCGATTTCGCGGGCTAACCTGTAGATTTCACCTTTAATGTCCCTAGTTCTGTGTATCTTCGTAAGGATAATGATTAATATTATGTCAGCTTCATCGTAATAAACTTAACTATCCTGATCGTAACGTAGATTGGTAATATAGATATACCTATAGAGGATAAGGTCAATAGGAGATACTACTTCATCAGGTGACATGCAACCGGCATGCGTCCGCGTCAGCTGCAACCGTCGATGCGTGTCTAAAGTACGAGCCACGAGAAGCTATAAATTATGTAAACAAACATCTTTTACTAAGTAAACATTTTATACTGCGAGATAATAATAAATTGACCATTTTCAATCGACATGAAATTTAGACGGGTTATATGAAAGTAACAACCTATTTAATTTAGTCGGATCATATTTTAACGACGCAAAGCGCTATCGTTTGTGTTTATTGGTACCGGAACGCGTCCGTCGCAGGGATTGTAAACTATCGGGACGCCATTTTGAAATAAACGCGTCATTCGAGTTTCGAATGCGTACGAGTTTGTTTCACACAGAAATGGAAACATCTGAATCTGACGAATAATTATTCTTAAATAATATATGTTAATTAATATTTGTTACTTAATAATTTATTAAATCTTAAACAAATTCATTTTTTTTGTTGGTCCAAATGTTGTGAACTCCTGAACACTTGTTTACAAAATTTATAGCTTCTCATGACGCTTACTTTACGTAGGTATAAGAGCCATAGAAATATAAAGACTACATACATTAAAAGAAGTCACTGTTCACCACTTCTGTCGTTCAACTTTGTAAAAATTCTTTTAGTTAAGCAACGCGTTCGTATTTCAAAATTAATCCGACATTATCATGACACCTCCGCAGCCTGCATTCCATGTACCTAGGTAACTTTGCTTTACCGTCTATGATAAACGATATTACCCCAGTCCACGACATTACCAAGCCATTTGCGAGACCACAAATGCTAGGTCCACGGCCTAGGTCATTCGATACGCTCACTAAACAGCCTTAAGTACCGTCGCATTGTTTAAAAAGGTCTATTTCTAGTTTCAAACATAATTGTTTATGGGAAATATTAATAGTCTAATAGCAGGCTTGGTTATTGTTTCAGTTGAAGACTAAACTTGGATTTAAGGGACTATTTGAAAGACAGTAACGATTTTGCGTGATTAACCTTACCGTCGGGAGTCGGGCTAATATTTCACTATGAAAATAATAGGTATAATGTCTTATAGGTCGTGCTGTTGCCGACTCGAGAGAAGAATTAACAATTCGCACCATGTTTTAAAGATACCTACTGATATATTTATTCTAACACTAGCACTTTGCCCGCGGCTTCGCTCCCGTGGTCTTTCCCGTGGGACCCGTTATTTTTCCCGGGATAAAAAGTAGCCTATGTTACTCCTAGAAAACTAAGCTTTCCAACGGTGAAAGAATTTTTAAAATCGGTCCAGTAGTTTTTGAGCCTATTCATTACAACCAAACAAACAAACAAAGTTTTCCTCTTTATAATATTATTAAGTATAGATAATATGAAGTAAGTATTACGTAATCTGTGGTATTGATTTCTATCCTGCTTTACAATCGCTTAAAGTTTTTACTATTATTTTTTACTCCTAGAAAACTAAGCTTTCCAACGGTGAAAGAATTTTTAAAATCGGTCCAGTAGTTTTTGAGCCTATTCATTACAACCAAACAAACAAACAAAGTTTTCCTCTTTATAATATTATTAAGTATAGATAATATGAAGTAAGTATTACGTAATCTGTGGTATTGATTTCTATCCTGCTTTACAATCGCTTAAAGTTTTTACTATTATTTTTCTTAACTACAACTACAACACGCGGTCAAGTCTGATTTCTGGTGCTAGTAGTAATTTGGTAATAAATAGTAATTGCCACAGAACAGATAAAATTATCTGTTTTGTGGTAATTTCTATGAAGTTTTCATAAAAATAGTTCTAACTAGATTCGCGTTGCTTATGTGCCATAAAAGTCTTTGTCAAGTTGATTTTAATGAACGTTTAGTGATAACCATTATATTTCCATAAGTTTATGGCTGACTGTTGTAACAAATAGAAGACAATAAAAAGAAAAGTAATGAATATAATAAATTTGCAAATCGAAAGAGCACATTTAATGCGATGCTTCGCATTTCATAGGCAATACAAACAAAGCAAAGCACTTAATAAAGCTAGCATTATGATTTGGTAAGCAATATGTTTGCTCTAAGTTGTTAACTACAACAAATTCTTGAAACGTAACATCTACCCGCCCACATAGCTGTCACCACAATCTCCTCAAGACACAGACTAAACGTATCAATATGCAGCCAGCAACATTTCATGGTTTTAGCATAAAGCACCATTTCGAACCTTGCGCACACGTGAATAATGTACTTAAACTACCTATGTAAAACCAAGACCTTGATTACAGTCACAGCAGATTAAATGGCCATATTTCTATGCGGTAACTATGAGGAAGCGAGCTCGTTTAAAACCTCATTTCCTTGAACTTTTTGACCTCTCAAATAATTTGGCGGCTGGAGCCCCAAGTTTGTTGGAAATATCCAAATTAGTAGCTATTGAAAATGTAAATCAAGTCTTATGAAATGACAAAGGAATCGAAAAATTGCCCGACATGAATTTGGTTGAGCCCGAAGAGAACCTACATAGTTGCTTGAAGGAAATAGACCCACAAAAATGGTCGTACGTATACAACAAAGAGGAATGAGAAGATATTTAGTGTAGAAATAACTCGTTTCTCTTAGAAAGATGTTATCTAAATGCTTTTAAGAGAACAAGGTCGTTTTTTGTACGTGACCAGTTGGAATCCAAAAAAACGCTTTATCAGCTAGCGATATTTACTCGGAACAGTCGGAACTTAAATAAAACCAGCCGTGATTGTGACACTGCAGGAACTTGCGGATGAGGGAGACCGAATCGTGTGAGGGAGGTATGATGGAAGAAAGTGTATTTAAAAAAATAGAGGATGGAAGAGAATGGATTTGCACCGAATTCCAAGTAAGATAAGATCATGAAAATACCAAGACGAACAAGTAAAATCTTACAGCATATTTTAAAAACGAAATCAGCAGTGGCATTATTATAGAATTGATGCTATTGTCAGCGTCAAAATGATCAAAAATGTGACTGAAGATAATAAATATACAAATAGAAAAGGAAGCAGAGACATACAAAGCATGGGGCTTCATGTGAATAAAATTTAAATACTTAAGTTAGTTACGACTTGACTAGCAAATGGCCCGGATAATCCTGCGTGCTTTCGGAGACCTTGAGATGTTACCAAGGTCTCACGTAGCTTCGCGAGATGCCTTTGCTTTAGCGTAGGTAGTGTAACTACATAGTTGGGTGTTGTACTCTGATTGAATGAAGTCATAGCCGGCTTCATTCAAAGCTTGTAACACCCATAATGTCGGCCTTGTCGTTGGGATATGTTTTTTTCGAGGCTCTATTTAATAAATTATTCTGGAATGATTTCGAGGATGTTGTATAGACAAATTTTATATATTTTTCGATCACTGTGTCCACGAATGACATCGAAATTGCTTTATAGGAATTCCAACCTAAAGTAAATATAAAATATTGCTCAATGAAGAAAAAACGCTGGTTTCAATATATAAATATGATAATTTTCCGGAATTTTGTAAGAATATCATAATACGATACGACCAGCCATTGAGTATATCATAAAATTAAAATAAACAGTGTTATTTCAAGATATACATAAGAATTTAATTTTATATAGAAAATAATTCGCTCTTGATAAGTTTCTTAGTTATCGAAGTAATAATTACTTGAAATTCGTTAATTAGCTAAAATCTAATTTCTATCCCAAAATTTTTCTCCTACTCGTTGTATCCAACAAAGAACAACGGGATATTAGAATAAATGCTGTGCTATCATCTAGTTTCAAATTTTATGGATTCAGTTTTTAATACCTTTCTTGCGGCTGTTCAGTCTTCAAAATCTTACCACCTTACACAACACTTCAGAATCTCCCGTCGAAAGTCCTACCACGTTTGTCCTCTTTGTCTGCCGTGGGAGTCTAAACATCAAACAATGAACCTGGTGCATTGACCATGTTGCAACCCCTCCGTACTGAGGTAAACGACCATTGTACAGAGGGTGGCACCCCCAAAGAACCGATGGCCTTAATTGCCTCACGTGCATTGCGGCAGATGGCAAGCAAGGTGCGAGTAAGTGATGTCCCTCGTTTATCGATAAAATGCGCTTGCGACTTTTGATCTTTGCGCTTGGAATTCTGTTTTTATTTAAAAAAAGTATTTAGTTATTTGCGTTCTGTTGGGTGGTTTGAATTCTATGGATGTTCTTGTTGTTTTATTGCTTGCTGTAGCTATCTTTCTTTATGAGTAGTATCGGCTATAAAACAGCTGTGAACTCCATGAGAAAATGATCATAGGAAATTTACATTCAAGTGCGTGCTGTAAGATTGTTCGTTTAATTTAATCATTTATTTTGTGCCTTCTTCCAGTAAGAATTTTAATCCCAAATCCTATTTTTAACCACGGAGGTTTGGAATTACCAATTTGTCAAAATTCATTTCCTATTTAGCATTTTTGTCAAAACCTTTCTTGGTTAAAGATTTACTTAGTTCAGGTTTTATGTTTATATTATACGTTTAATTTTTAATATCAATAAACTATCGATAAGTGACCCGTCCAGCCTTATCTAACGTGGCTTGTCTATGAATACTAAGTAATTGGGGTGAGTGTATGACTCGACTTTCACACGATTGGAACTGCACCTAATGCTAGAGCACACATTACGTCCTCTTTACGAGTTTATTAAACATGTCAGGGAAGTTTTTACTGACGCCTTGCCAAGTTGACATTTTAGGAAGACGTTTTTTCACTTAATAACTCACTAGCAATTTATTTGCTACATGGAACACTTACGATGAATAATTTATTACCGTAGTCCTGACAAAATAACTTTGAGTCACCATTCAAGCGTTTTAATAATATCTGTGTAGAACCAGTCGAATTTCCGATCACGTGGAGACATGCCGTGTTTTTTTTTTAGTTTTAAACATTGAATAGACCAGCTGGTTTGATGTCAGAAGAAATATTGTATACACTTTAGAGGGGAGACCAAGAAATTGAGGGAGCTATTCTTTTTTGGGACCTTCTTAACAAAAGTTCGTACGAGCCGTCTTTTGTTATTTGCTATCCGCGAGACGGATTCGCAATGGCTGACGAGTAGGTACGATTTTTTTCGCCCATGAATAAGTTACATGGGTCGGTCTTGTATTTGTGTCAAAGTTCATCAAGGCCCCTTTAAATACAGTTGCGAGAATATACCGGAATCACGGAACGAGATCGAATTTTATTGACAGTCCCCAAAATAAGCTTAAAATATGCGGTATTCTTTTATGATCAAAGCTACGATATTTTTTCATTAAATGCTGGCTTGAACTGACGTAATATCAAATAGCGTTACGGAAACATATTTAAAAAGCTATGTAAAAAGGTTGATATTCATTCGCTATTCCGACAAAGCCATGCTTAGCGAAAATATCAATTGTGAGCACAACGGATGAATGAATCGATTTATGCCAGTGATGCGTAGGTGTTTTGATAAGCTGCGCCCGCGCTAGCGCGTGCTATGCCTTCAAGCCGGGTGCGTTCAGAATTACTTATGCACCGAAGATGTTCAACGTCGTGAGTTAATTCAAATGAGGTTTTTGCTACCCCCACGGTGCGTCAGACAATTTCTTCGTACTCGTTTGTAAAGAGCGACGATGTTTATCAAGTACCCCTATATTGGTCAGTTTGCTTTTGTTTCCAAATCTTCAACCGTGAAAGGCAAACACCCAAAAAATTTTCCTTATGTTCCTTATTGATGTTCTTTCAAAATGAAATCCTGTTTAGAATAAAAACATTGAATTCATGGACAGGTTTTTGGACTTGCGTCAGTACAAGCAATTTGGCGTGCGTTCTGATATCTTCAATGCCCTTTGCCATCGTTGTAATTATGTCCAGGATATTCGTCACTGTTTTATGTTTATCAGTATTTTACAGGAAATTCTATATATATTTACAACGTGCTCTAATGATGTTAAAGACTTCTGTTTGTTTGAAAGGCTGGATAATAATAGGAAGTAGAACATTGTTATTGTATCGTCCATTACGTTTTATTCGTTTTTAAATCTTGGCAGGTGTTGTCCGCTGCAATTCCTTCTCTATTTTCATATAGATTTTGAAGACTTATTTCCTGAGCAGTTGTGCCCTTAATTTATTCTGCTAAACATTGCTATTAACTGGGAGGGTACTTAAAATACGTTAAATTTATTACAGCTGTCAAGTTTTATCTTTATCATTTATGTAGTGCAAAACTGAAGGATTCATGAACGCACCTTTAGATAACCTGTCTTTCTCCTTAAGTTAGCAACTAGTAATGATAAGTAGTTTCACTTTTATTACTCTTCCACTCCTAAATAATCTTGCAGTTGTCGAAACCACAACTATAAACTTAAACAGTAAAAATTGCTTGCAAATGCGGGTATTATGTTCAGTCAAGAAATTCTCAAGGGGCCCCTATGTTTTAGATAATTTCACTGTTTTATGGAAAGTATTGTTAGTTTCCCATTACCTTGCATGAGGGTTTTTTTAATTCCCTCTGCCATATGTCGAACCAATCGATTTTATGGATTCTCTGGCATGTTACACAATATTTTATATTAAAATTAAACTTTAATATCATTTGGAACCGGTTCGTTCGGATGTTTTTTTAGTATCTACTTCATAGGTGTTTTTACTTACGTTGGAATAAACGATGTTACTTTTAAAGCGTGAATAGGAACGTTAGTTAAGCATCTTTCTCAAAAATATGTGAACCAATTTTGATGATTTCGTAAATGTTTGGTGAAATCACGAAACAGGTTCTGTGGTTCTCTGGTCTCGAATATTCAAGGCACGCCTTACTCATATTTGGGCTCTTGACTTTTTGAATTATGTTTGCTGTACTTAAGCTTTTTAAAAAGGTCTAAAAATATGCCTTTGACTGAGTTATGATGATTTCAGGTACTTAGTAATCATTTCGTTAATTCTTAATAGAAATAGATCTACTGCCTTTAAAATCTGAAGAGCATGTTTACTTACAATCATTCTGTAGGGTTTCAGGTGCATAAAGATTCCTTTTTCCACGCCCTTGAATAAGATCATGCTTAAACTCAACAAGCATATAATCGTTCTCAATGCTTATTTATTCATTACTAATGAAGAAGTAATGGTATCGTTTAGTTATCACCGAGCGTGAACGCCATATTGTTCGTGAGTCATGGTCATGCCATGCTCTGATGATTTGCGAAGATGTGTCTACATGGGAAACAGAATATATTAAAAGCCTTGAACTAATTCTGGTTTTTGTACAAGTTTTTTTCGGCCACAATTTGCCTATTGATAGTATCTTTCATCATTTATCATTGAAATGGTTCTGGTATCCTTTGTATTGTACGGAAGTTTTTTTGTTTAGGAATTTTAAGCACTTAAAATGTTGGTTGGTTTCTTTAAATGTGTGTCGTGTTCTAGCATATTAAAAAGGAAAAACTGGAGCTCTGCATCTATTGATCTACATTTATAATTCAAACCTTTTTATGTACTCAACAATAAGATTTGATATATTCGATGTAATTCCCGCATCGAATTACCCAATCACGCGTGAATGGAATCAAAATACTGATTGTAATTTATTGCACTTATAATTAATGTAAGGGTAGACGAACCACCCTATTCTACAGGTAACTACGGCATATTCCCACGACTCAAAAAACAGGGGGCTTGCATAGGTTCGGACAAGGGGCCAAAGCATTGGTGCATGTCCTCTCTGATCTTTTTAATCTAAATTTGTAAACGATGAACAAGCAGATGTGGTGTCATGTTTATTAAATTTCCGATGTTCCCATGTAGGATTTGAACCCCAGAATTGGGTTAGATAAGTCGAATTATCTGTGTTAGGGAAAATATTGAATTCATCGTACACGTCAACGTCATGGCAAAGCAATGTAACTCTGAATACTCAATGGTGGGTGTCTGTTGGCAGCTTCGTTCTTCAAGTAATCTCCTTTGATTTTGGTAAAGGCTTTTCAACTCTCGCTTTCAAGGCTCGATTCTAAAGACTGAAAAGTATCGCGGTCTTCTTACAGAAGTATTTTATGTTATACAAAACTACTGGGAGACTCGGTTCTTAAAAAAAGTTACAAAATCTTTTATCTACCTTCAAAAGCACAATTAATACAAAAGTTTCTTCCTTCCATTAATAAGGGCTCACGCTTCTTCCCGAGATTATCCATAACAAATATACCTCCAAACCTGTTTCGGTACTACGAGAATAAGGTTTTTTAATAAGTACCCCTTTAGTTTAAAAGGGTGACTATTGTTAAGATTTTGGAAGTGCATTGCCCTCTTAATGGGTCATTTTGCCAAAGGGTTTTAAAGCATGTAAATAAGCTTCAAATTACGCATTGTGCAGGTAACTGGAATATTCCGGGAATAAAAAAAAAATTGTCTTAAGAATTTCTCCATCCGATTGGTTCAACCTAATTCGAAAGAGGACATGAAGGAAAGAGTTATTTAGCTTGGATATTCTAAGAATACATTTTTAGTTCAACATTTTATTGAATTGCATTCAACCGGTTCTCAATCTAAATCGTATCCGATCCATATGCTCATCATAACATCGGAAACAGATACTCAACATAAAATTCTAAACTCATCAACCAATTTGTTATACCATCCGAAACTATAGGAAAAGGAAATGATAACACCATAAAATAAACATAATATTACACACAAAAGAAACCCCTACTTTAATCACTCTCCATTGACTGAACCAGTACCGAAAGGCATTACGTTCGTGCTTTGTGATTGGTCCGCTACGCGCATCCCTCAAAATGCCCAAGCGCAGCTGCGCGGTGCGTGGGGGTCGCAGATGGCGTAAGCGCACTCCCGCTCGGAATTGGGAATACACGTACCAAAATCGATATTTTGTATGACTTGTGTCGTTTTTTGTTTCATGTGAGTTTAGTTGAGTTAACTTTGTCATGTTATGTCGTTGTACGACTGCTTTTATGTAACGTTTCTGATAACTTTGAGGTAATGCAATCGGGCAGATATAGTCTCATTAAGTAGGTATTAACCTATGAAATTCCTGTACGGGTGCCTAAGTAGGTATAATAGTTTTGCATTTGACTTCATTTTTGTTAAATTTTTATTCACTTTCCAACTAACTCTATTCTAAACTTTAAACTATACTAAACATGCTGTTTTGTGTGATAACTTGCATTGAAGCCAATTTAATCAATATTTTGAGATAAAAGTACTATGCATTGCATAAAATCAATACTATATTCCATCCCTAACATTCATTTACATCACTATATTCTCAAAATACTCTCAACTTCGAGGAGGTCCATCCACAAATGTTCACAAACTGTTTTATAATTAACAACTGCGAATTAAACTAATCGATAACTAATAGCTCATATAAAAATCAATAAAAACAAAAAAAAGCTACCGTGCGGGAAATTTACGGGAATCGTCCCGGACTCCCGGTAATTATTGCGAATCGGTATCGGTATCGTAAATTCGCCGTTCGTTGACACGTGGCAAGCCAGATGGCGGTATCACCTGCCGTCTGAGTAAAGAGGTATAGTCCTGTATGGGTTTGCGGAACAAGACGGTCCGGGACCGCATTCTTTAGTAAAACGAATTCCCATCACTACTCGGTCGTTGACTTTCTGTACGATTTTTTTTTATAATTTTTAGCACTTTTTTGCGGGTTTTAAAACTCTTGTTTAATTAGTTATAAGTTCTCATAGTTTATGACTTCTTCTTTAGTAGGATGAACTATATCCACATATTGTGTGTATAACAAGTTCTACTTGATGTAATCATAATATTCAGGATATAAGTGGTGCTTTTAATTAGTCAGTCAGTTTAGTTTTAAAGAAAATATAAACTTAAATTGAGGATCCATAAATCAGCTGATGAATGAAACATCTCCAAAATTCGGAAGTCGGAATTGACGTCTTTTACTTTCTTGTCAACTATTCGCAAATAATCTTAAACACTAACAGACAGAGCATGAATTTAAGGACATACACGCACAATTCCTGCAAATGATGAACATACAAACGGCACTAAAGCTAGAACAAAAATAAATCAACCTCCATTTTCGTAGCCTATAACTCCGCAATAATGTAATAAACTGTAGCAATTTAGAGGCACGCCTAGGAACAATGACCTCATACAATAATACGATCTTCCAGTGCCCCGGCGCAATCTGTTTCTCATATGTTGACACGTATATTGCTTATGATATGGTAGGCTATTGTGTAAGTGGCATTTCCTAACGTGGAGTTAATTAAAAAAGAGTTAAATGATGAAAAATTGTATGACAAGAATTTTGTACAAAATAGAGAATCCATACAGGTATAAATCTAGTCTGGTCAGTGCTAAGATTGTATAAATATTTCCGTGGTCGTAAGGACCAATTTCTGACACGGTTAAGTAGTACTTATGGTCCAATTATTTGTAATGTCAATAAACCAAGCTCATCATTACTCTTGTACTCGTTTCCTTGCCATACATTTCTTCAAGCAGTTTCTGTGTAAGTCTTGAAGGATCTTGTATCACAGTAAAAAATCCATTGACTCAAATTGCATTCACATTACAGTCTGTGCCATCATTAGAGTCTGCACGCCTCATCTTCATCGAAACCGTGACGTCTTGAAATTGAACTGCAGGGCCATGATCGATACACTCGGTGTAACTCCATCTCATTTAGTCAATAGCTTCGATTGGCCCTTATGGAACCTTGGATAAGACGGTCAACAAGTCAGTGGCATGCAATTATTCGATGAAAAATAAAAGTTGAAAAGCTGCTGATGATGTTTTTGTCACAATAATAAGAAAATATGTGAAGACGTGCTTTGATCCGAAATTAAGCCATTAACAGGGCTCTCTGTAAGTTCTTTTAGTATTATTGCCTTTTTATGCATCGTTTATTTTACGGCGTTGCAGCGAAATGTTCCATAACTGCGTTGACTTTAATTCTAAACTTTATTATTACTGTTCCACCGCCTTTTGTATCAGGAACTTAATATTTAATCGTTTGCTAAGTTCTTTATCAAGCAACCGGTCACAAAAGTACCAAAGATTCATTAATTCTAAGGTTCTCCATACTTCGTCTACCAGACTGTCACCATGAGCTTTAATTTGTCACTCAAAGCCATGTTCATTGCTTTTTAAAGGTATTGGATACAAGTAGAAAAACACCAAATTGCGCCCGCTGTATTGACTCTTACTTCCGATTTCTATACACAAAAGAACATTAACAAAACTGCACATTTCCTAAGCACGCGACATTTCACAAAAAAGTCTTCGACAAAAAAGGTCAGTATTAATAAAAAAATACATATAAATAAATGGTTCATTAACGCTTTCTCTAAACACCTTTAGGGCGCGTGCGTAATTATTGTAAGACGATATAATAAGGGAGGAAGTAGAAAAAATATAAGTCGGGGTAGAAATGTCAGGCCATGTGCGCGGGGGCGAGCCATTGTACTGTCTTAAGACATTAATCTTAGGGGGTGGCCAGGTGAACACCCTTGAACCTTTGTGCTTTCAACAATACGTAGTGCAGGCCAAAATTTTGACCGTTTTGTACAGCTGATGTTTTTTCTGGGGTCACCAAGTTGATACAAACGTGTTCCAAAAACAAATTATATTTTAGAATTTAGAATCTGTTTCGGCGGGTTTAAGCTGTAAGTTGTAATTCCATCCAAGTCAATGTCGAAATATTTCTTCTTATAAATAAATGTAGTTAAAATTATTAGATTTAAACGTATTTTCAAGGAAATGACTACTAGGCAATTGGAAGGGGAAACATTTTTAACTCTAAACACCGTTTTAACTCCATTTACACGTGATGGTGCAATGCAAAAACCATGCTATGCTAATTGAACAAAGTTGCAGCTTTATAACAGGACACATTTAGCTCTATTATCTTTATTTTTTATTCAACAAGTTCTTAACACTCCTCAGTCCTCAGAACTATTCGATTACTCAGCATTGTCGCTTCATCTTAATCTCTTTCATTCGCAAACGTATCTATAAACTTTAGTCAACTTGCATTTTCTTCAACGTCTTAATCCTGTACAAGTATCATAAAATACAAAGATTCGATATCGAGTCCTCAACTTAGGACCCTCGAGTAATTTCATACAGTCATGTTGCAACATGTATTGATGCTAATCGTTTTCAAAGGTAGCAGCTGGTCCTATTGTACGCACCCCTCGTATGAGTCCTAATGTCATCTATGTATAACTGAATTTAATTATGGTACTTAGTTCACTACGTTTTTTAGCGTTGGTAGTTATTTTCCTGTTTAGATTACTAAAAGGCATTTTACCTTGGTATTGCAAACTGTGTGCTTGATTTTTTTTAAGTCTATTTATTCTCGTATTTTTCTAAGGGATATCTAATTTTTGTGGTCTTAAATATGTTTCTTTCGGTAGATTTCTATCAACTGATGATTTAAACCTTTAACAGTAGGACGATAAGCCTTAAAATCTAAACTATCATTTTTAAGTCCCAAAATAACTGAAGCCCAATGTCCAAAAAAAATAAAGATAAAGAATCTCCATGTTCTTATACGTCTAACGCAATTAATTCTTATCAATATGTTGATAAAATTGAGACGATCGACAAACAGACGCTAAATATGGACGAGTTCAGCAAAAAGTTCACATATTATGTTTTAAATGTGTCATCCGCGGCATGTGGCTGTACGGCTGTTGCCTTTGACACATCACGATAGGTATGAAAAAAGTCCCCCTCTATTTGACTAGCAAGTCGGAAGTCGCTTCCAGATTTTGTAAGGAAAAGATGTTTTTGTTGTAATTTCGTAACGGGGCTTATCAAATTTGTATTTGCTTTAGGCGGCCCTAATGTCTGCAAAAAAAAAATCGGATATGAAAGAAGAAACCGCAATGGCTTCGACTAATTTGAAGTAACCTTTAAAACCTTATTTATTTAAAACAAACACCAGTTAATTACAAGAATAGTCCACGATAAGACTGATATATGTCCGGACTAACACAATAACTAACTATGATTAATCGCGCATGGCCATGCAAGACCTTTATATCCATTGCGTGAGAAAGTATATTAAAATAGACAAGGGTTTCTGTTTTCGCATACATCCCCTTCAAACTTTGTCTATCATCCTTTGTATAATCGTAGCGAGCCATCCTTTCATCTAATGTCTATTTATCTATGTTGTAAAGGCTAAGAACCTGTTTCTAACCCCTGCCTATGAATTAGGAGAGAATCTATCTTAGTTCAGGTGTTCTACGCATTGTGTGGAGATTAAATAGATTCTCAAGGGTGAGATCAGAATGAACTGTGGGTAAATTAGAGGCTATAGATGGTGTTCGTTTAATAAAAGCTACAAGGTCATAAAATCTTTGGCATGGATTCTTTCATTTGAGCGACATACTCATCAAGTTTATAGCTCTTGAAGATGACCGCAAAACTTAATGAGTATTTTGGTCAATGTCAAAATACGGATATAGGGCGTATCAATTAGTTGTCTGCTCCAATAATAGTAGTTCTAAGAACTTCATCTAATTGTGTTTCTATTCTTGTGATCCTTACAATTACCGTAGCTTTTGACTAGTTCCATGTTCGTGATCAAGATCTCGTTCGGTAAGATATCGGTCATGTTTATAGCTAAGTGAGAAAGCAAGTGCTGGCGTTGCAATTAAATCTGTACGTTTCAGTAGTAATTGTATCTTTTGTCAACCTGAACTGCTCCAATTTTGTTTCCCTGGAATGGTTAAAGATTTCAACTACTACATCATTTTTGTTCGACATTGTAGATTTCACTAGTTAAGTACTACATCGTTCTTATTTTCAATAGACCTTAATTTTACATCCTCAAACAAGCGGACAAACAAATTTATATCCAGACAGTGTGAGAACGTATCAACGTAGCATTAATTTCGCAAAGGGGTGTTTAAATAATAAAAGACCCATCTATTCTCCTATGACTCTAAATAGAAAATAGCGGCCTCTGAATAGGCAATCATTCATTTGGGTCAGCTCGTTTGTCTGCCTAACAAGGCAGTTCAGTGGCAAGAGCACTTGAATAAACATCGCTGAAATTTTAATCTCTGGGAAAAAGGGAGTGATAGTGATCTACATTATTATACCTATACATTTTAAGGAGAAAGGTAGTTGCCTAAAGTATTTTGAAACAGGAATGCAAATGTAATGAAGACCGAAAATAACTCCTCCCATTTTTGACAGGAATTGTTTTAATAATAAAACTGGAAACCTTATCTTTCCTTGATATACTTTTATCTTCGTTTGCTATAAGGAATTTCCGGACAACAAATTGTGAGTCATTTTTGCGGTAGCTAACACAAATGCAATTAACTGTGTGCTTTTTCCGTAGGCATATGGCATTGCATAGTAACAGCTCAAATTCAGGAACATGGATATTTCTTAATTGTCCTCCATGTAAAATGCTGGTGTCCCAGGGTTCGAAAATATCCGATATTTATTATAAATATCAAAATATCGGATATTTATGATATATATCCGATATATATCAAGTTTGATATAATATGTATATCCATTTTGTATGAACGTCATGTAATTTTATAGTATTATTTATGTATATTTTTTGCATATTATGTTTTACATAAACATAATAAATAATAAAAAAAAAACTAAAATGTTTTTAATCGTTTCTTTATATAGGTAAGTACTTAAAATCAGACAAATTAATCAAAAACATAAAATCTTCTTCTAGATCAGGCAAAATCAACTAAAAACATAAAACCTTTTTATAAATAATTCTAATTAGTCAATAATCATACCTACACTTAGGTAACAAAACTATAATTATTATTATTTAATTGAATATTTATAAAATATTGATATATATCACAAAAAGTCATTGGATATATATCGGATATATATCATGATATATATCCATTGATATATATCCTACGAACCCTGTGGTGTCCATAATCTGGTTCGTCTGGAAGTCACCCCACTATAGATGCCCAAGCAAAGGCTGGCAGATGATGACGATAATAATCTTTTCCAAACTTTGATGTCCTCTTCAGCTTTCAGTAATCTGGCCTCCTTAAAACACTGGCAAGTCTCACTAGATTTTTTCGCCATTATTCTAAAGGACAACAAATTAATTCCTCTTGATTGCTTTGGATTAAATTACGCAGTGGGCCACCACATCGAATCGACTTTCTCAGTTCTCAACGGCACAGATTCCGGTGTCAGATTGCTGAGCAAAAACAACATGGAGATTTAAGGTCTCTCGAAAGGAGTTTTTATGGTCCTTGTGTTTCTTCTGGTTGGTCTTTCTAACTTGTGTAATATTAAAGATTGTGAACATTTTATTTTTGGTTACGATTTAGACATTAATGCGTCATGCAGCCCTATATTGTCGAATCTAACTAACCTTAGAGTGAGGATTGGACTAATAACTAAAAACTATGTTTAAGGCGATTCTAAAGACCGTTTTTGAAATGTCTATTTTAAAGAAATATTTCATCTAGGAATACAGCGGGGTAATAGCGCAATGGTAGTAGCAATGGGTTTTATTTTCGGTTCAACAACATTAATTGCGTTATTAACATTATGGCCTGTGGGGCAGACAACATTTTTGAACATATGATGGATGATAATGGATTAGCAATAATATCCTTCAAAATTATTCAGATTGTGATTGATACTGGGATACGCAATTATTGTGCTGGTTATTCACAAATACCAATATTCATTTATCTTTATAAATAATATACCCACACGTTGCGTCTTTAATGAACATTCCTTGCTTTATCTACAAATTGTCGCGCATGACTCATTCATTCACCATTCCACGTCGAATGCAGTTGTCAACAAGGCATCTTATTCAAGACGTAATAAGAACCAGCCGATGTTTATCTTAATTATTTTCACTGCAAACCCGACTCTTTACAGCTTTGCCTTAATTGTGGGAGAGACCATTTGTAATGGAAGCCGATTGACTTCGAAGAAACGATGCTAAACTAGAATATAAATCTGATATGGAAAAAGTTATGTTGTTGTTTTAATTTGTGATCATGGGAAAGGAACTAGAGGAGTATATATGCGAACTAGTGTTTTCCAATTCTCCCATTGATAGTATTACTCGTGTTAGCAAATGAAAAGATTTTGTATTGTTAACGATGAGTGGCGTGTTCCTATTAATAAAGTAATTTACCAATTTAGTTAATAGGTGTTGCACACGTCATCCGTACTGGTCCTGCTCGAGCCTTACTGTTGACAGCTTAATTCTTGTATCCAATCAGTTTAGACTTGCCTTGTTGTCATATTGTGGACATTTAAATATTGATTATATTTGCCTAACTTAATCGGGCAAGTCTCAGCTCTTAGATCAGTACCTCACCTTTGCAATGTTTAACAAAAGAAGAGATACTTCCAGGGTGGAACTTTCAAATTTTCGTCTTTTACGTCTGGCTATGTTTGCCTTACGTAGTCTTCAGCCAAGCAGGATTTGCTTCAGCTGTAAAATGATCTTTTAGCAGTCTGAGCACATCGCTAAATTGTTTTTGTCTTTTCTACAAACAATGTGGCCCCTTCATTTATAGCATTCGAAATGAGAATATGCTGCCATGGGGTAAAATATTGGTCCTTTAGCCCATACCCGTCACGTCATCACATTCGTAAATTTTACGACTGTGTTTATAAAATATGCTCATTCAATCACATGAATGACCTGAAAAAACATTCTTAGTACAAAATATATGTAAAGTACATGTCTAGACTTTTGGCGCCACTATGGATTACAAGGTTTATCGTTCATTCCTTCCCACGGAATAGGTAGTGTTTGATATCATGCACTTTCAGATTGATATGAGTCGGGAAACTCTTGTTAAAGCTTAGTATCGTTCTCTCAAAGGCTTGACAAAAATACGAAAATGTTTCTCATTTACTACTTTTTGAGTACTGTTTCTTTCGGACACCAATTCTACCAGATACTTTTTATCAAGTTTAATTTTGTCGGACTCTCCTTTCTGCCTCATTGGTTACTTGACTAACTTACGTAATTACTCTTTCATTAATTTTAATGCGTTCTTAAATAAAACATGTTTAATTTATTTTCGATTTCATGCCTAGAACAGATTAGGTTTCATTTATTATTTATTATGTTTCCCATATAACTTTGTGCTTATCACTTGACCTATATGAGCGATATTATGAAATGTTTAAAGCTTATCGATAAGTTATAATTGAATCATTTGCATGTGTTTGTATGTTATTTCCTGTGCGGTGGTGTTTCATATTGACCCCTACATTGACTTATTTATTTAAAGAATCAAGTGTTTTTTGTTCTTGTGGTTTAATTTTAGCTTCACCAACACTTTTAGTATCATCCTTTAGAACTGCGTATACTAAGTAAGGGAAGCGTTTAAGTATCGACTTAAGGTGAATCCTCCAACCAGCCCGCGAAATTCTAATTTTCTTAAGTTTCCGGAATGACTTTGACCTTGTAAAAAGTCATTTTTACACCTTTATGAGCTCGGAGGGTTGTATTAATGATTTTGATGATTATAATTCTGTAACTACATACGTCTTACAGCCGCGAATCAAATGTTCATCAACATACAACCTATCACTGGCCTGCAAATTGCAAAAAACTTAAGAAAATTTGAATTTCGCGGGCTACCCTGGAACATCAACCTTAACAGGATATCGATATTCCAAGGCTTTATCCATTTAAAGCCTATGATGCAATCTCAATCGGAATTCGAGATGAATTATGAATGAACTGCAACATTTGTTCAGTGTATTTGAAGCATTGCCATCAATTCTATTCGTGTGCGGTATAATATTTATTTAGTATTTTAATCAGAAGTGAAGGTACTACTGTAATTAAATATTAATGTTTTAATCGGTTTTGTATGTGTAAGGCCAGTTTCTATGTTGCTTAGAGTTTAGTTTTCTGTAATTGCTATTTGTTTCGAAAGTTTCATCCAGAATGAAAATTACACCGACATACAGAATGTCCATTGGTAACGATGAAGCACCCTTCTTTAATAATTTGGTATTCGCCATGTCCGTATTGTTTTCTACTCTTTTTAAAGAAGAATTGGACCAGAACGATAACACAGAAAATTTTTCTACCTTGGAATTCGGTCCATTTGCATACTAAACTTAAATCAATCCCACGTTGCTTGCACGTGTATTCCAAAATACAAGTCACTGACCACGTAAAGAAGCTGTAAATTTCTAACGGGCACTTAGAATGTTTTGAGTAACCCGAAGTGCTAATAAGCAGGTCATACACACAACACAAAAGGGGACAGAGGACAGGAAACATGGGCGATGCGTGAGTTAACAGGACGCTTCCTTAGGGAACCCCTTGACAATTTTTTATGTCTTTTTTCCCCTTCTAAAATTGGCGATGTCCAGGTTTTTGTTTCGAATGAAAGGAAACTGTTTATAGTTAATTGGTAACCGTGAATGGAATCTAGGTTTGCGTCAATGGAAGTGGGTGGTCCTGATAACGCAGTAGGTAATTTGAGAACGTGCAAAATTATATATGAAGACATGAGTTGAGGCGGAGTAGATAATGACGGTTTAATTACTATCCACGCTGAACCGTCTCTTTTCATTGCAACTATGTTGCGTATTAAGTCATTATGTCTTACATTCCTTAATTTTGAATTGAACTTGCTGAAAAATTTCCTTGCATCCCCATTGCTTCATGGGTGAATATACGGTATTTGATTTTTTTATGTCCCTGAAGGAAATGTAACCTGTTCCATTCAATATTGATAATTTCTCTATTTAACACTATTTTTAAATTAGTAATGATGAGGGCCAGAAGATTTTTCAATTTTGTTGAGTTTTATAAGCACCAGAGGAAAATGTTACCAGAGGAGTGACACTATTGGCAGAGTAGTGACAGACCATTGATTATTAGCTAAGAAAGGGGACTAATCTATACATATAATAAATTTGTAGAAAAGTGGTGTCTGTACAATGGAAATATATAAAAAAAAAGTAGCAGGGGTTGTTATTATATCGATGCCGAACCCGAAATTGTAATTATTTTTTTTTTGTCTGTTTGTCTGTTTGTGTGTTTGTCTGTGTGTTTGTGCACGCTAATATCAGAAACGGCTTATTCGATTTAGATACGGTTTTCACTAATATATTGTAGTAAACTTCACTTAACATTTAGTGTTTATTTCATGTCAATCGGTTCATAAATAAAAAAGTTATGTCAATTTAAAGAATCACGGCAAACATTTGTTAAGGTATTCTATCAGAGTACGTATACGCATCGCGCCTGCGCGTCCGTGGCTATATAAAGCGCGCTGAGAGCCGCGCCGCTGTTACCCCGATCCAGCTGTCCCTTGCTGTTCTCCCCTAGCGACGCCCTAAGCCGAGGTCCATATCCCACAGGGGGTGCCCTTAGCGTGTAGTCGCTTAGTTTGTAAGTTTTTATAAGCCCTGGCTGGAGGCTACAATTCTTTTGTGGTATCCACAGGCAAGTCCGATTAAGCAGTATACAACCCTATGGTTGAGCTGCGAGATGCCACTATCAAAAAAAAAAAAACACCTCGCTGCCATAAGGATTCTGTTATTCGTAGCGAACGCACGTATCCTGGAGAGTATAGGCGAATAGTGGCATTCGATTATTGCGATTCACTTGAATACTGACTGTTTGCATATTTCATTTATTTATATTTTAGGGTTTTTAGGTTAGGTTCTTTTAATAAATTTTCCTTAAAATCTATCTATAATAAAATAAAACAGTAAAAAAACTGTGTCTGTACATTGAATATATTAAAAAATGATTGAATGGTTTAGAAACAGTAATAGAGCACGAATCCAAAAAAAAATCGGTCTGTTTGTCTGCATGTCTGTTTGTTTGTACACGCTAATCTTCGGAACTACTGGACGGTTTTGAATGTTTTTTTTTGTTGTGTAGGTATTTAGTCTGGGCAACAAAAAGACTATAATTTATATTGGAAACTTGAACACCTGATGCAGAACCGCAACTGACCAGCTAAACTATAAGAGATACAAAAATAGTAGGTACCGTAGCAAAAATTGTTCCACGTGATGAGCATTTTCTGCTGAGAGAATAAATTTGAAGATCTGGAACACCTGATGTGGAACTCCAAGAGCCCAGCTACACTATATCAGATATTGGAATGACGTCTTAGCAAAAGTTGTTCAGCCTGATGAGCACTCTCTGTTGACGCATAAAAATTTAAGATCTGGAGTACCTGTTGTGGAATTCCAAGAGCCCAGCTACACTATAACATATACAGAGTTGATACGACAGAGGGGCTTTCCTTTAAACACCTTATAAGAGGGACCATTTTAAAGCTCTGTTCCAAAAATCAATTAAATAGGAGCAGTAGTTTAGTCGCAAATGTTTTTTTAAGTTTTTGCCCCGTTTGAACACGACGGTCTTTCCTAACAGCGCTCCGGCGTGCACGCGTCGGTGCCGCTGCGTTACAAGGTCAGTTTTTATTTACAAAGGGTGGTTGCGTTTTACTCTGATTTGTAAGCTATTTAGTTTGTTTGAAAAAATAAAAACCTCATTTTTGGTGCTTTTTATTTTTATACCCTACCGAGTTAATACTAAACACGTATAGTATACGTAGTGTAATTTAATGCCCCTCTGTCATATCGACTCTGTATAGGAATGACGTCTTAGCAAAAGTTGTCCAATCCGATGAGCACTTTCTGTTGACTTATAAAAATCGACGTCTTAGCAAAAGTTGTTCGGTCTGATGGTCATTTCCTATTGACTTCTAAAAATCGAAAATCAGAAACATCTGATGTGGAAATCAAAGCTATCACTAATTTCACTGTATAATTATAAAATAACAAAAGCTGGGAGAACTTACACGCGGTGAAGGCGGTAACAGTTTAGGACTGATTTTCGCTGACGATGGTACAGACGCCAGCACATCAAGCTATCCCTAACTGTCAAATTTTCTCAATTAAAAATGAACCTTATGTCTTTGCAATAAAGTTGAAATACTATCAAAGAAATTTTACAGATTGTGGTAACTTGATGTGCTGGCCTCTGTACTTATATCATTGAAAATTTGACCCTGCTGGCCATAACTCCCATTTATTTATTTTTATTTTACCAAATAAATATGCCTTCGGACTTATGTTATTTGAGTGTTTAATTTCCTTTTCTATTTATCTTCGTGACACAGTAGCCTACCCGATAACGCCTGGGAGCAGTCCCTTAGATTTTAATTGATCACTTATATTCACAATAAAACTATAACCATGCCTAGAAAGAGGTCAAATCTTTCCCAATGTTCCAAAAGAGCTAAAAGATTGAAGATCATAAGATCCCAAGAATCTACCAAAGAGCGTCACGAGAGACTTGATGCTGTTTGAAAACATCCGGCTGCAACTCGCTCCGTGGAAACCTCTTCGGATCGCGAAGCACGCCTGCGTTCTCAGCGTATTTACGCATCTACATCCAGGTCTCTAGAGACCAGTGAAGAATATGATGCGCGACTGACCGCAGATCGTGCAAGTCATGCATTGTCTCGCGAATCGGAGACGTTCATGGATAGATAATTACGCTTGAGTTCCAAGCGTTTCTACGCATCGAGTTCTAGGTCTCTAAAGACAAGTGGGGAACGTGATGCGTGACTGACCGCTGATCGTGATTCAGATCTTCGATTTTGACGACCCCGTTGTCGCTGGCATAAGCAACAGGATACGCGTACGAAGTCGCGGGCAGAAGCTAGTATTAAATAAAACATATCTAAATTATAGTATTTGGATATTTTTTAATATATAAGATACATTCAGTCTTTACAGTTTCTAAATGCAACCTTATTTTTAATATTAATGGTTTGTTTTTTCTAACCTCTCCTCCCTTGTTTGCTTCTTTTTAACATTCGCCATGATGTCTGATCATGCTCGAGTATCTAGAACAAATGAAATGAAGCCATAACACATTAAATATTTAACGAAACAAAATTTCGTCACTTCTCTGGCGATCATGTATTTCTTTGGGTATGAAGTATGCCAGAGAAGTGACGCCAGAGAAGTGACAAAATCGCACATAACCTACAAAAACAACATCACTCTCTTTTCTCACCACAGTTTACCGTAATACATGACATCTACGCACAATAAACATTGCATTGTGCAAATATACAATTTCGTAACGATAAAATACAAAAACATATGCTTACCAAAGGAAATACTCCAACGACTGGCACAAACACGCTTTCCGACAATGAATCGCAAACTGATGCAAAAATATTGGAGTTTTACTCAACGTCGTTAGCTTGCTTCTAACTTCACACTGTTGCACGCGCGTAGTTCAACGTCAAAAACATACCTTTGTGGTTTCAAGTCAAATTTTACTTCTTTGAGTTTCGCCAGATGAAATGACATTATTGTAACATGACATGAAAATAAGTTATTTTTTTTATATTAATAAATATTTTTACAGTGTATTTTGATAAAATATGTGTCGATGTTTATAAAAGCATATGATCATATAAAAAAAAACATAATGAAATACGTATTTAAAGTATCTGGCCATAAAATCATTATAATCTATTAATGGGGAGGCCAGAGGAGTATACATTTATAACTATTTTAAACTATTAATGCCTTAAATTAAACAATTATCGTGAATAGACTATGTGGTCCAAATAAAAGGCTATATTCTTTATTGTTTAAGCATAGAGAAACAATAATGTAATAAGTTTAACATAAAATTTGTCTATGAACCATTGGAATTCAAATAGCGTATATTCACCCTCATATTGAAAATCGTATGTCAGGCTATCTGTTGTAAAAGTAGATATACGTGATAAGCTACCTCATAAATTAGAAAGGTTTTGGCTGTTACGATTCTCATTTATTTATGTAAAGACAACACAACCCTAAAGAAACTACAGGCGAATTCGAAAGTTACGGATTCACGGACTGTCTACGCACCTTTCGATAGAAATCTGTAAGGAACATAATTTAACTTTAACAAGGTTACAGGCCCCTATTCTTGTTCCATTTCCCCAAATAATCGCTCGTGAAATCAAATGTACATCAGGGGGTGGTCACGACTCGACAGGTGAAATGACGACACAAAATGGCTACCATTTCCTCATTTAAATTAGTTATGCCTCATATGTGATTAAAGTGTGATCTAAGATTGTGGTAGTTATTAATAATTATTATTATTGCCCTCGATAGCATTTCTATTGTCGTTTAATTAGGAAATTTTCGTTAAAATTAGATGTAACCAATATTGTAGTTGAAAACGTTTTATTGAGAGTAGAAGTTAAAAACAACACCGTTAGTAACTTAGTAGATAATCTGAAAGGGTTGCCATATTATCAGGCCAAGATGCAATAGATACTGATCTAGGTAGAATAGCAAAGGAAATGATAATACAAGTAGGATCTAGCAATGCAAATAATAATGTCGATGACGATGATGACGGAAAAATAAATAAACTTAATATTTGCAAGTTATCAATGGGCTCAAATTCTACGTGAATGGATAACGAAAACGAAACTCCACAATTCAGAGAAACACAAATGTGAAACGTCTCCCTTATCAAATATATCTGATTACATAAATTCGTATCTGACATTGCCCTTACATTTAATATGATCACATAGTGCATTCACAGTATTCTTATCATTGTGTGGCTGCGGAAGTAAGGTTGATAGCGCCTATTAATTTAAACTAATATTTGGACGAAATACCAGGCGTCTGATCAAACAGTTTACGAGTAATTGACAAAGCTTGTCGAAAACGATTGGAGTCAATGGAATTGTAAAAATGGAATTTGGTAAACATCGATTAGGGTGATAGATATAATCTTGAAGAATCGGATACACGGTATTGAATTGAAAAAATAAAAATAGGCGAAAAGATTTACTTCGTCAATTTCTTGAAAAATCGTGTGCCTATTTAGAGTTCTTGAAAAAACTCGATCCATCGGGTCAACTATGCGTGCCAGGGTTGGTTCGTAGATGGGTACACACCGAGATTCCTCCGTAAGTCGGAAAGCACGTTCATCCTTGCTGTTATTTGTGGATCTTTGACAGTCGTTACGGGACATCAGAAGCCTAAAAGTCTAACAACCAGTCCAACTAAGGGGTATCGTATTACTCAATTACTGGGTTATGGAGATCAGATAGGCAGTCACTCCATGTAAAATACTGGTATTTAGCTGCATCCGGTTAGACTGGAAGTCGATCCTAACATAGCTGAGAAAAAGCTAGGCAGGCAGATTTTTGGTCTTGGAGAAGCTTGGATCATGGGAGGTTTCACGGTCATGTGTAAACTCAAGACAAGACTTGGGCCAGAAAAGTTCTTGATTAAGCTATGGATGAATGCCATTGCCGTTGCTCCAAAATCATTTTCCACTTTTGCAACACCCATCTCAGCAAAAACAGAATCCCCGTTATCCAAAATTAGTTTAGCATCCGGCACACGTTCCTACCCTCTTGTTTGAACATTTTTTGTTGCAATCGAAAGTGCCGTTGGTCTAAAACATGTGGTTTGGTTTGAGTGTCCCGATTTCCCGAATTTGTGCAACTTTGGAATGCTGGGTTTGCGAAATTCTTTCTATGTATGTTTCGTTTCGCTTTCTTTTGATGAAATCGTTGTGGTCTTTGATAGAAATAGACTGAAGCGAGATATCTCCTCCAAGACACTAAGATTATGATTAATATCTTACTGTATATTACATTATTTATGTGAAAGCAAGGAAGAAATGCCTTCTTGGCTATATTTCAAACTTCCGCACACCCAAGTTTACAATGCACCTAATGTGCCATGCATGTTGTAATACGTTTACTTTACTGCCTAAGGCTTTGAAATACCACCCTGTTTCCTTTCCTTTGGGAATTTTAATACCATGTGATTATTTTTCTTTATGGTGACTACGCTGACCTATCCAATGAATTAAAAAAGATCAATTTTTCTTTGTACCTTTCTATTACTAACCTACACCTGCTTACCTTTGCCTGTGTTGCGTCACATTCCCACTGCGGGGTAATGATTTCTGTACCTGATTTTTCGTCCTTGTTTTTATCATTATTTCTCGTATTTGCTGTCTCCTTCATCGGAATTGCCGCGTCCCTTACAGGGTTTTTGTTGTTCCCCACACCCTTATTACGTTCTGAGTATGCGATCCATGTGGGTGTCTGTGAATATTCATGGTGTGTGTGTGTGGGAACATGTACGAATAGAATTTTTCTTCGGCAGTGTTGTTTCGGCATTCGATGCGCGTGCGTCGGGTTCCCGAAATGTGAGTTGGGTGCGTTTTGGCGGGAACTTTGGGGTATAATAACCTTAAAATGTATGGTGTTTTGTAAATGTATTATGTTTTTCAACTGTGTGGTGATGTTTTTAAGTGAATAATGGGGTTTTGTATGTCGGAGGTTGTTTTTATAATTCGTCGTGATGATAAATGTGTGAGTACCTATGATTTCTTGATAAACAAATTTAACTTGTGTGTTTTTTATTGTGCCGAAATCTACTGCTAAAGAACTGTGGAATATCTATGCCATTCCAAAGTTTTTGTGAGGTAAATTTACATGTAAGTGTGGAATATAGCCGTACATTGTTCATGAATTCAACATTCCTTGAATGTTGAAAGTCAAACCAAGGCGATCTCAAGATTCCACTTTTTCTTCCGAACAACAATAGCACGAGGCACTAAAAACAAAATCAATAAAAATATATTATACCGAAGTCAAGATCAAGATAGATTGCTTTATAAAATTCTTTAAAATAAGTCACTTTCAAGGCATCGCTCCGGTTTCCTTATTCCATCCATGTTATTTGCAATGAATGATAACTGAGAATACAAACTGGTTTCCATATCAGCTGATGGCGAGCACGGTATGCATAATAAGAACGCAGGTTTTTGCTACCTCGCCGAAACATGCCGATTCAAGAATTATTAGTCGTTTTAACATAGGTCTTCTATAGCTACACGAAACTCGTTTTTCGAAGAAATTGATCTACCTACTCCATTCAATTTTAGATTTTATTGTCGTGGAATTAAGTTCGGTTCTTTGGTAAGGGAAATTCCAAGGGCTGCTTGCTTCTTCGAATTTTATTGTGTGTCTACGGGGGATTCTGGCGCCAACGCGTTTTTTTTTGTCAGAATTGAGCCCGCAACAAATAATGTGAACAGTGAGGAGTAATTGTTAACCTAACAACATAGTGGCGTCGGCAAAAAAGTTGCAACATGTTTTATACGCGATCCTTCTTGGATAATACCATGATAATTCTTATTTTATATTCACTCTTGGGTGGCAAATACATTTCTGTTGTTCAAAATGATATCGGTAAAAAGTCGATACGTTTTTGCTATAATAATTTATTGACTGGCTGTACCGTCTGACATCCTCGAAGTGACACCGCACAAGTGCAAAATTGAGTTTTTTGGATTTTGTTTACATCAAGTTGCAGTTTCTTTTGCTTCCGAACTTGAAACTATCATCTCCCTCAAAATGATTGATAAACCGCTTTTCCCCGGCGAAGTACAAAATATACTTACTGTAAAAAAAACACAACTACCTACCTTCAAAGAAATAAATGAATAGTTTTTCATCTTATTACGTCTACAAAGTAATGTTTTGAAATGCAATCTCGAATAAGACCACACAGTATGAACTAGTATGTTTACATTTTCGTTTCAACACTCCTTTTATCGTAACTAAAAACATAACAATATTTTAACACACATTATGAATTGTTTGGTACATGCTCTGATAACACATGCTTAATTAATTTAATGTTGTGTTCTATCATATTCATCACATTTATTTTTAGGTGTCGTAACTCGTATCGTTCGCTTTTTTGCTATGCATCTGTGTTCGGCAATGATTTTTAATTATATCCAATTCATCTTGTTCCATTATAAAACCGGGCAAGTCTAAATTCTCTTTTGTTAAATTTTTCGGGTTTTCGTAAAAAAATCCAGATTATAAGAGTTACAGGTAAAATTAATGAGTGTATTTTAATTAAAATTCACGCCATCGGTTGGCGCCACACTGACCATAAATATTATTAAATATATTTACAATGACGTTCATCATTCGTTTCATTCATTTGGTAGTCATTCAGTCACCATCGGGAAATATAGGCGCTTTTGCACTCTGGACAAGTACTTGGTCATCAGTCTCAGTGCTGCCACGTAGTGTTAACGTGATTACATGTATTTTCATTGGTAGAAAAATCAGTTCTTTTTTGTTATGTCGCATGTCGTTTGATCAAATATTTTAATTTTTATAACTATAATATGTATAATTTGTTGTTTTACATACCTAAGCATGTCAATCTACTTCTTTTTAATTAAATTGAAATATATGGCGATTTCTATAACTGTCAATAGTCAAAATATGTTGAAACTTTTGTCAGCTATATTTGCATAGACCGAGTTTTAACAATTTAACCAAACACATTATCTTACAGATAAACAGAACTCTAATTATCTCGTAGACACTAAAAACACAGATACAATAATTACTATATTTTTATTATCTGTCAAAATGTTCTCATAGCTAGTAATAATATCACGTGTTTTGCCCAATCGGAGCCTCGGGACAATTCGGGAGATTACGTAATCCAAACATAATACTTAGACAGAGGATGAAAACAGGATCTGTGTACATAGAACCAACATAACTCTGCGGACGGCGAACCATGGAACTAAATATAAATGTATTGAATTTGACATGTTGTTGACAGTTTGCCTTTGTAAACAGCGCCACCGTGAACTGCATAATGTATTTTCCATTATATGTTGTTCTGATAATATGTCTTTAGATGGTAATTTTGGACGTGACTTGGTTTTCGTTTCGTTTTTTTTTTTGGAAATTTCGTGTCTGTGACTTGTTTACATGGAAGTCTTAAGTGGTACAGTTAGCACCGCAAATCATTGGAGAGAGCTTTCAAAAACTTTTATAAATTTATTAATTTGTAGTTTAGCCCATAGTTTATTAATTATTAGGCCGCAAACACGTGGGATAGTATAAGGCAATAATTACGATGTACTTTATTACACAATGTTGTTTTAAAAACTCCTAAGAAATTATTATATCCCACCCTTCTAACTACAAGATACTAAATACAAAACATCTTCACCGACGTCGTTTCAACATTATATAGCTTCATCTGAAGTATCACTATCATGGAGATGGATGGTACAGAGGCCAGCACATCAAGTTACCCCAATCTGTCAATATTTTTTGATAGTTTTTCAACTTTATTACGTAACCATAAGGTTCATTTTCAATTGGGCAAATTTGACTATTTGGGATAATTTGGCGTCTGTACATCTCCATGTTAGCACACAACGGTACTTGTGTGTCTAAGCAAGGTTGAATGTAAACAGTGACATCCTTCTGTAAACTTTGAAGACGAGGGAAAGAGAAAAAAAATGCGAAAACTTTAGATTTGAATTGTTTGAGGAGTATGTAGTACAATATAGGTACGTGGATGTAACTCAAACTCAAAGCATTTATCAAAAAACAATAACAGGCGCTTATGAATTATCAAGGGGTCGGTCAGTCGAAAGACGAAGCTAGTAAGCAATTCCACAAACGTAGTAGGTAGGTAGGATAAAAACAGGCAAAAAAACCACGGACTTAATGAGGAAATGTTTCATGTGACGTCACATAGCCTATAACCAGCCAGCGGTCGTTCAAGACGCTTCCCACGATACTTCATTTGTCAAATTATAATAAAAAGTTTAGAAGTTATAGGGAAAATATACACATAAGAATGCATACATACACATGTATACGGGTATACATATACATACATACATACCGGTCAAAATCAAAACCCTCCTTTTTGCTTGGCCGTAGTAGGATATAAATTCCTTCCTTTTAAAACATCGACTTTTGGACGCGTTTGAGAATCCTGTCACGAAGAAAAAAGGAATCTTCATTACCAACACCGAATTGAAACTCTCAAACGATAAGCGAGGGGTCATAATGTCCTATTAATTACCCCTATAAAGAAGACTCGAGTGAGTGTTTATCACTCTGGAGAACCAATTAACTATCCACCCTAACACTACTTATTTAAAGCCCATATTTCCTTATCAACAGACGTAGCGGCTATGATTCGGAGACGAGTGAATACTCAGAGGACTCGGCAGCGGCCTACGAGGATGTCCAGGTTGCAACCAAAAGCTCTGGGCCGCGGAAGAATATTAATAGGGGACGGTGGACGAAGGAAGAGGTAAGGATATGGATTGATAGTCAGTTGTCTAACTAAGCCTTGACCGCCTTGAGCTAGCCAGCGCCAGTTATACCAAACTGCCAAAAATGGTTTTTGAACCTTAAAACTTTAATTGGGTGGAGCGGAAGGGAGTGTCAGACTCTTACTGACTAAAACCCATCCATGTTCCTTCCTTAGCCCTTTATGTTCCGGGGTAGCGGTAACCCTTTCGGACAATACCGCTTACCCGGCAGGCTTGGCCCTAAGCGGCCCCTTCATATTCTGACATCTCTTTGAGGCGCGCGTGGAAGATATACGCGCCGTCCGGCAATCCAGACCCCCTGTAGATAATTTTATCTGAACTCCTCTCCGTGCATCTCCAATCTTGACACAATTATCTGGTAATCAATATGAGAACCCTTAACACATCAACTGCCAGAAACGCGGATCCACGCTTTCCTTTAGTACGAAGGTTTATACGAGCTTATCACCAGAGCATTTTCTTGCTAAAGTTAACTGAATTCTTGAACCATTCTGACCACTCAATAACACGCAACATTTTTTTTTCCAGGACAAAAAGCTGAAAGCATACGTTAAGATGTACAACGAGAACTGGGACCTGATATCGGCCGAGTTCGCCGACCGATCTGACGTCCAGTGCCAGCAGCGGTGGTGCAAAGTCGTCAACCCTGAACTAGTCAAAGGCCCGTGGACCAAGGAGGTAAATAACGTTTATTGACATAGCTGTTTTGATCTCTAATTATATAAGGTGACTGGTAATTAGTGACTGATATATAAACACGTGATTGTACTCATGATACCAATCAACTTTCCCAAAGAAACTTTTTTTGTTGACTCAATAGCTGCTAACAGCTGATCGGCTGATTCATTAAACTTTCCGCGCGCCAGTTGTATTGTTATTGTGATAAAAATAAAACTTGACTATACAAAAAAAGTTTCTTTGGGAAAGTTGATTGGTATCATGAGTACAATCACGTGTTTAAATATCGGTCACTAATTACCAGTCACCTTATATAACGCGGCTAAGCTATGTCAGAGGCCCATGGGCAGCATAAAACTCTGACACCAGGTTAGTCACTAACTACACGAAAAGGAAGGAGGCGGATATAACGCAGCCTGTCCCAAAGTGGGCGATATGCCACCTTGTGGGCGCTGCAGGCCTAAAGGGGCAGTATGAGACCCAGAAAAAATGGGGGCGTTGTGTAGAGGCTTAGGGGCGATTTGTAATTTCATCTAGATAGTGGTTTTTAAGTAAGATGGATGCGCAGAGCTCTTGGAAATGTTATGATTTTTGACATTATGACGTCGTATAAAAAATGTAACTCGGAGAGATGTATTGATGATTCTTATGGTTATCATTATGTAAATACATATTATTTCGTTACGGATCGCGAATCATATTTCAAACAAGATACAACCGGACAAATCGCAAAGAACGCAAGAAAATTTGAATTTCGCTGGCCACCTCAAAGTTCTATCTGCAAAAAGTTTTGCGTTCACGGCCATTTGAATTGCGAATCGACCCTGCATAATATAACAAGGGCATAAGTACCACATATTGTATATTGAAGGCTAACTAACTCCTTATAGAGTTGATAATTAATGTTATGTATGGCGCATCCTTTTGCGGTTAGAACAAATGGTTGAGAGTTTATTGAACGTAGTTACGTCACGATTTATTTACGTTGCAAATTGCAATGTTGTGATACATCCTTAAGTACATGTGTTTGAGGATATGGATTATGTTCCCAGGGGTATTGTGAGCTCATTGGCTAGGACAACACATGAACTTTGCGGCTACTTTTTTAGGGATAAGTACTCGTTTCGTAGAAATAATCATGTGGTCTTGATTTTTCTCACGGGATAGGTTTGGTGTGTTAATTATTAATTTTTATTAAAACTTTCTGCACGTAAAAATATTAAGTACAAAAGCGGACTTGGCTGTCAGTGTTGTGTGACTTGTGTGTCATTCCATAGAAATAATGAACTGGCTCTTAAACGTAGTTTATCCCCTGATCGCATTCAGTTTTATTGGTAAAATCTTACTCTTAATGTCTTAAGGTTTCTATCAGTCTTTTTAGGGTGAATTAGTGTAAATTAAAATGATTATTGGTGAAATCAGGATCTTGCATTGATTTAAACAAACTAAGGTACTCGTATTAGCCGACCAAGAAAACTTTCAAGAACTAAAGCACTTGACTATAGCTTGGAAAACTAGCCAAAAAAAAAATTTTTACAAAAAAAACAACCGGCCTCCCAAAAACACTAAAAAGTGAAAAATTACTTTAATTTATCAAAGTTAAATAGTATATAGTATACAAACGAACATATAACCTCCTTCTTTTTGAATATCGGTTAAGAGGCATTTTTACGTCATCAAACCAGTATTCCTTTCAAACCTTAAAGGCTATGATTTACAATTTTATCCTCAATCCATGTCCTAACATGCTCTCATGAGGAGTAAATTACTTCGTAATGGCTTCCGCTGGTACACTAACCACAATGTCTTGTTAAACCACGAGGATATCTTGTCCATAAGAAAAGGCACGTAATTGGACTCTTTAAAGGCTTCAGGCCATTCACGAAGAGATTGTTTTGTTAAAGGCAAGAAATAAGGTTTTACCACTTTTGCAAAATATTCACTTTTAAACGTAGAACAGTTTTTGTTTTGCAACATGTCACTGGCTGGTAAATTCTGCTAATTTCGGCCAAGCAAAGTTGTGTTTTAGTCGGAACGTGTTGGGTGCCGATTAAATGACTAACTTTTCCCAGCGCGGCGGCTCCGCGAGTATGGATGTCTTGACGACCCGGTTGGCGCAGTGGTTGAGCGATTGACTGCTGCGCACTATGTCGCGGGTTCGATTCCCGCACGGAACAAATATTTGTACGACCTGCAAGTATTTGTTACGAGTCTGGGTGTTTTTCTATCTATAATATGCATGTATTTACGAAAAAAAATGTATATAAGTAGTTTATCAGCCATCTCGTTACCATAACACAAGCATTAGGTTGCTTAGCTTGGGACGATATGGCGTTGTGTGAAATGTCCAAGGATGTTATTATATTATATTATTATAATTTCATCCAGATCCGTCCAGTAGTTTTTGCGTGAAAGAGTAAGTAACCCTCTCAAACTTTCATGTTTATAATATCAAATAAGATTTTAATTTTTGTTTCTAAATCAAAATCAAGTCATTTATTCAAACTAGGCTTAAAATCAGCACTTTTTGAAGGTCAAAGTTACATAAGACAGTCCCCCAAAAACGCCCACCCTTCACCATTTCCTAGTGCTTTAGCTGGGAAGAAGTGGCGCAGGAAGAACTTGATTCTACACATTTGTCGTATGAGAAGTAATTAACATTACGAAACACATCACATTAAAATCAATCATTTGCCACATGTCAGTTAGCATTCGCCAATATTAAAACATTGTACTGTACTCAAGCGTAATAAAATCTGAGATCGATTAAGCATAAGCTGCTCTAAAAATGCAATCCAAGCATGCAAGGTGGCGTCATTATTACCAGTCATCATGCATGTGCATCTAATTCTTCATCGCCCATAAATAAAAATAAAAAATTATTTATAACCACAACTACTACAGCACAGCACTCAAACACAACAGCCTGCATTTCTCCTATTACGTTTTACTGCACTTATTCAGCGTGCCAATCAGTCTAACAGCGCTTGGAAGTGGCGTTGAGTCACCGGTCGTTGGTACTGCGCGCGTGTGCGCATAGAATGTGCATAATTAGTAAGAAGTATTGGTGTGTCAATGTTTTGTGTGCAGAAGCAATCGTAAATTGGCATTTTGATGATTTTATTATTATTATTATTTTGATGGGAATTCATATTCATAGGTGATTGATGTTGGGCGTGGGGTACATGGTGTTGTTGCGGCGCAGGTGAGAGAGGGAACACCCGGGGTGGTTTTTAGTCAGTAAGAGTCTGACAGACCTCTCCCCCCCCCCCCCCCCCCCCGGGCGGGAGACATCCATGAGAACTTTAAAAAAAAATGGTGTCAATAGTTATAAATATTTTATTGACAGATATGAGTAGAAGGATTATCATTTCGATAATATCTTAACAATCAACCCATGCTTTTATTTAAATTATTAAAATTCAAATTTTATTTAAATTTATTTTGGTTACGTTTTCTATAAAAAGCGTGTCTTTTTTATATGACATAACATAACATCACGCCTGTTTTCCCCGTAGGGTTAGACAGAGGGGGACCAATAGTACACCCACATTTTACCTGTTATGTTCAAGTCCCATGGTCTTCATCTTCGTGTGGTTAGTGACTAACCTGGTATCAGAGTTTTTATGCTGCCCATAGGCCTCCGATTTAGCTTCACATGCCGTTGAGAAATATCTCTCAGACATGCTGGTTTGGTTTTCTCACGATGTTTTGTAAGCAAATGATAATTTTACAATACGCACATGAATCCGAAAAATCAGAGGTGCGTGCCTTACCCATGTATTAGGGCGCGATCCTATTTCCATTAATCGGGCACAAATCCTCCAGGCCAATGCTGCTGAGAAATTCCGTATGGAAAACTTTGGTCGACCTAGGAATCGAGCCCAGAGACTCGTGCTCAGATTGTTCTATGATTTAACCAAACAATCTAAACGTTGTCATCCAAATTCGAGCACGCACAAAATTGCCCATAAAACGCGCATACTGGCTTACGACACAAATTCTTAGATTTTATGAATGAATCCATTGTTTACGTGAACGCGGTTAGAATGTTAATGTTATCTTTAACTATCTACATAAGGATAGATGATAATCTTTATTATGTTACGTTTATGTTTGTAGGGTTTCTGTGTTCATAATCAGCCAATGCTGTTACACAGGCCTCCTCTCAGAGTAGCACATAGATAACGGTAAAACAGTGTGAATAAGGATGCAGGGGTGAATCGGTCCGGGTAAGCAGGATTGTCCGAAAGGGTTACTGCTACCCCGGAACATAAAGGGCTACGGAAGGAACATGGATACGTTTTAGTCAGTAAGAGTCTGACACTCCCTTCCGCTCCACCCAGAGCGGTAGAAGTAATTGGATTGGGACCCACCCTCAAAAAAAAAGGCGTGAATCGGTACGAAACTTATAAATGCATTTTAACATTGAAATAATAATAGTTTGTTGCCAACCAGAACAATTGAGCATTAATTATTATAGAGTAAATACATTGCGAGTCCTTTTTGGCCACAGACTATACTATTTAATGCTTAAATCGCTCTTAAATTTTCGTCCCGATACACTCTTGCATTCCTATTACTATACACCCCGTTTTACGGTACTTTTTATCCCGGTGGTAGGTTCTCTGGGGATTATTGCCGGCATCCACGCGAAGCCGGTGGCACTAGCTAGTCAATCAATAAAAAACTAAGTAATAAAAATATCTTCTCAGAACGGAACTATATTTTCACACATTTTATTACTTGGACACGCAATGAGTCAGCAGTAGGACAATAAAATCTATTACAATATTTATATTATAGAGCCTGCCTTCGCATTAAGTAGGGTTCCGTATGTTTTGATGTAAAACGAATGTCTGTGAAATAGAGGGTATAAGTAAAACCGGCCAAGTGCGAGTCGTATTCGCATAAGAAGCGTTCCTTCACCACTACATCACTATCACTACATAGTATAAAGCAAAGTCGCTTCCCGCGTCTGTACTAATGTCTGTGTGTATGTATGCTTAGATCTTTAAAACTACACAACGGATTTGATGCAGTTTTTCTAATAGAAACAGTGATTCAAGAGGAAGGTTTATATGTATAATAACATGCTTTATATATTAGAGAACCACTGATAATTTCCGAATTTAACGCGTGCGAAGCCACGGGCAAAAGCTAGTATTAAAATACAAAAATTGTTTAATTTTCTGTATAATGAGGTTATATTAATGTTTTAAATGATTAAAATTTTGTAAACACGTATTTGCTACGGCAGCGAATGATATTTTGATCAACATACAAACTGATAATTACCTGCAAATTGCAAAAAAAAATTAAGAAAATATGAATACTCAATACTTTACTGCGTTTCATAGATATTACATAAATGGATTAAAAAAGTTAAAGATCAATATGGACCCTGTCGGACACAGCAAAAATTAGGAGAGAGGACTTTCGCTGGTGTCCTGTAGCTTTCACATTAATTAACATTTTAAATCTTGGTTATTAGTAATCGTCTACCAAACGGACTACAAAGCTGGTTCCGTTGGGTCTGTTTCATACATAATATATTTATTAAACAGACCGAACGGAACCATGACAGTAATTGGGGATCCCAGCATTGGATCATGTGAGTGATTACGAATTTTGTCCCCAAAAGGAAATCTTGGCGAATCTAAATATCATAATTGAGAATTATATTTAAATTATTCACAGTTTTATTTCTTTCGATTTTTGGAAACTTCCTTGCAATGCGGAATTGAGTTATAAAACCATCTATGGAACTAATGTGTATGACATTTTGGATGATTAATGAAGATATAATATTTATGGAGATTTGTATAAAACATGTGTTAGAAAAGCCAGGGGGGTAGGGATATTGTATGGCCCAATTACTGGGTTTTGGAGGTCAGATAAGCAGTCGCTCCATGTAAAATACTGGTATTCAGCTGCATCCAGTTAGACTGGAAGCCGACACCAACATAGTTGGGAAAAGGCTAGGCAGATGATGATGTGTAAGAAAAGCCCAATCAGGAAAAGTGGAACAAGTATTGTTGCCTCAAGGTAAACCATACAAGGGCACGCCACGATAGTGGCGGTAAGGCCCCTCTTTGAGGAGTGGCTAGAGAGGCGTCACGGCGCCCTCACCTACCGCCTGACGCAGGTCCTCACCGGACATGGATGTTTCGGGAGGTTCCTGCACATCATCAGGCGGGAGGAAACGCCCGGGTGTCACCACTGCGAGGATCGCCCAGAGGACACGGTAGAGCACACGGTGCAAACCTACCCCGCATGGGCGGAGCACCGCCGTGTCCTCGTAGAGGCGATCGGCGGCGGCGACCTCTCGCGCCCGGCCCTGGTGCAAGCCATGGTCCGGGGCGAGAGGGAGTGGGAGGCAGTCACCTCCTTCTGCGAAAAAGTCATGCTCGCGAAGTAGGTGGCGGGATGGGAGAGAGAAAGGTCCTCCCGTCCCAGCCGCCGCAGGAGACGCCCCGGGCGTCGGGAGCCATGTGACGACTCCCGGCCACCGTAGGCGCGGGCCTGCGGGCGGTGAGTAATGGGTGACTCACCGTCCGATCAGCACCAGACCCGTGCCGTACGGTGCGTATATGTTCCACGCGCACCTCAAAGAGATGTCAGCATATGAAGGGGCCCCCCAGGGCCAAGCCTGCCGGGTAAGCGGGATTGTCCGAAAGGGTTACCGCTACCCCGGAACATAAAGGGCTACGGAAGGAACATGGATGGGTTTTAGTCAGTAAGAGTCTGACACTCCCTTCCGCTTCACCCAGAGCGGGAGCAGCCATTGGATGATTTCCCAGCCTTAAAAAAGGTAATCCATACAAGTGTTAACATCACCATGTGCCCCATGTATTGTATCTATTATATATCTATGATTTCACCTGTCTTTGCTATATTTGTTTTTTTTTCGTTTCACCTTTTGTGGTATAGTATTTTTATTCAAGGTGTTTAAGTTTGGAATATCAAGAAGTTTCAGTCTGGTTTTTTTTTCATCAATATTACTTACTTTTTAAAGAAAGTTTGGAATGGTCCCAAATTCCATTACAGGGCAAAGACCTCTTCTCATACAGAATTTGTTGCACGTTTACTGTCGGTTTCAGACTATTATAAGCCCAGCTTTCCTCATAATGTTCCTGTAGAGTATTTATATCTGACAAAAAAATAATCCAATTTAAGAGATACGTCCCAGCCTCCATTCGTATTATGAAATGACATCATCAATTACCAAACAAACTTGGTCTAGTTAATAATAGGCACTAAAACATCTTTGTATTATACTGCCAGTAAACTTGGACTTATTCGGGTTATTTCGTTAATGCAAAATGAACTTTATTTCAAAAGTCATTGGGTATATTTGTATTACCGGAACATTTTGACAAATACGCCAAGCGTCAGTGCCAGCACGAGAGCTGAGTACGAACAAACAGACAAAAAACTTCAAGTCAAGGGCAAGGATATTGACTTGAGGCCAGCTGTCTGATAAGGATAAAATTCCGGTCTGTATTTAGGTATTATTTTTAGGTAATAGAAGATTAGTATGCATTGCAGACACTTAGTATACGTTTACCAAGTCCAGATTTACCATAGGGCGTACCAGTGCCGGATTAACCATATAGCAAGAGTAGCAATTGCTACGGGCCCGCGCAAAAGAAAGCCCCGCGTAACCAAACGCGTCATTCTTTTGAGTAACACATAAAATGAGGTACACTACCCGGCGATAAATATTGCACATCGACCTCTGTGACTGACCTCGTAAAGATTTCCTTCTTTTTCCTAAAGATGGCATAGTACAACTTTAAATTATTGTAACAACTGTGTTTTGTGGGTAGGAACTCGTAGCAACTCTAAATATATATTTTGAACATTTAGAACATTTTGACAATTAGCTGATTGTCTCTTACCAGAGGTCGATGTGCAATATTTATCGCCGGGTACTGTATACAAAATTTACTTGACGTCATATTCATTTAATTTAGTTGTTAAGTGCGCTGCAGACTTTTGTAGAAAAGCATTTCTTGTTTCCGGTGTTACAGATCGTCGGGGTCTTCTTACGGAAGCTCTTACTTAAAAACATCCGATTTTAAAAAGGTTGTCGGATACTAGGTGGTCCGCCATAGCTGATGCATGATGCTACAAAGCACTTCTAATAGGAGAACCGATACATAGAACAGAACCTATAGATAGCAATTAAACGTATTTAGAGTTGAATTTTTTTTTACTACTTTTTACATAAGAGTCAGAATCAGAATCATTTATTTGTAAAACAGGTGAAAAATCAAGGTCTTATAAAACAATTAATAAACATCATGTCGCACTATGTTGACATACAAATATAAATTAATGCTACACTAATACAACAAACAACAAATAAGCAAATATATTAAGTACCCGTAAGTAAATGTACCCCGTATAGTAAGAATCAAATGTTATGGCGGCTCTGAAATGCGCTACTCGCTGCGCAGTACCGCTCCCGCCCCGCTCATTGGCATATTATTAAGGCGCAGATATATGCCAACGGCCTTGAATGTATAGCTTGCGTGTTCTGTGTTCTGTGCTTACTTAACGCATTGTACTACCACTCGGTAATGGGACTCGTCCATCAAGGAGCGTTATCCCAAATTAAACGCTTTTTTTACTTTTTTAACGCTTTTTTTTAAGTAACACAACCAAATCAATTTATTTTGTATTGCAAAGCAGTAGATATTTTGTTTTTACTCATTTGATTAAAAATGAAGGAGTAAAATTGATTAAAAGTTTCATCTCAACGAATTAGAGGTGATTTGTTGTTTTTTTTTCTTACCACGTGTTACTGATAGAAAAGTTATGGCTAAACCAAATTACGTATCATGTCATGTCGATTACTAGTTATTTTTATCAGATGTAATTTCTCTGTAAGTACCGACGAAAAGCTGCTTCATTTGCACGCGTTTTTTAAGCTTATTTCGAGAGATCAGCCTTAATGTGTTACTGCGCAGTCACTTGTCATGTTCTGAGCCGCCATGTATAATGCTGGTATTCAGCTGCATCCGGTTCGACTGGAAGCCGACCCTACTATATTGGGAAAAGGTTAGGTAGATGATGGTGACTTATCTAGGCCTGTGTCAATTCTGCCAGTTCTCAGTAAAGTGTTTGAAAAGTTGATGCTCAATCAAATGTTACGTCACTTTAATAAAAATTCCATCTTGCATGAACAACAGTTTGGTTTCACCAAAGGGCGTTGTACTACTGACGCTGGTGTCACCCTAATAAAGAACATTTTTAACGCCTGGGAAGAAGCACAAGATGCCATTGGAATCTTTTGCGATCTCTCTAAGGCGTTCGATTGCGTAGAACATGAGACGCTTCTGCTGAAACTAGAGCACTATGGGATTAGAAATACAGCCCTTGATTTACTTAGATCATACCTGAAAGATAGAAAGGTTAAAGTTCAAGTAAATGGTGTGAACTCGCTGGGGTCGGAAATGACAATGGGCGTTCCTCAAGGTTCGATATTGGGTCCATTCCTATTTTTAGTTTACATTAACGATTTACCCCAATTACTTCAAAATCAACCGAAGATGGTGTTATTTGCAGATGACACGTCATTAATTTTTAAAATTGATCGACGCTCACAAAATCTTGACGACGTGAATAACTCTATTCTTCAGGTCCAAGATTGGTTTACGGTAAATAATTTGGTACTAAATGAAAAAAACACCAAATGCATTAGATTTAAATTACCTAATGTTAAAAGTAGCGATTGTGACATCATATTGAACGGAGAAAAGCTAGAATTTACTAAGCAGACGGTTTTCCTGGGAATCACGCTAGACGACAAGTTACAATGGGGTCCCCACATAACAAGTCTTGCGGGACGGCTAAGCTCGGCCGCTTATGCTGTTAGAAAGATAAGGCAGTTGACAGACGTAGAAACCGCGCGCTTGGTCTACTTTAGTTACTTCCACAGCATTATGTCGTATGGCATCTTACTGTGGGGTCGGGCTGCTGACATTGAATCCATTTTTATTCTGCAAAAGCGAGCTATCAGAGCTATTTACAATCTACGTCGCCGCGAAGCGCTTAGGGAACTATTTAAAAGTATTAATATTATGACGGTACCATGCCAATTCATTTATGAAAACATTATGTATGTAAGAAAAAATCGACATCTTTTTAACAAAATAAGTGATAGGCATAACTTTAATACTAGAAATAAAGATAAAATAGATCAACCCTTTTTTAGATTATCAAAAGTACATACATCTTTTATGGGGTTCTGTGTTAAATGTTACAACAAAATACCTTGTGACATTCTGCAATTAAATGAAAGAAAATTTAAAACTCACATTAAAAATACACTTTGTAAACAAGCATATTACAAATTAGAGGATTATATTAAGGATAAGGATGCTTGGAAACATGCTGGTCCTGCTCCACAGGGCAATCTAGTGTCTAGACAAAATCAAACTGGTTGCTAAGTAAATTAGGTAATAATTTATTATTTATAAAATACTATTTTAACATGTTGAAATAACTTCTCACACATTGATTGATTTATTATATATTAACTTTTAGAATGTTTGTAAATATGTGAGCACCATGTACTTTTGACATACTTAAGTTACCTACCATTACTATATGTGTTTTTCTTTTCACCTTTTGTGGTGTAGTGTTTTTATTCTGGGTGCATCGTGTTCACATATAATGTTATAATTCATGTATACAAAACATTGTAAAACATTTTAAAAGAGTAACGGTGGAGTTTCTTGCCCATTCTTCTCCACACGAAACTACCTTTTGGAAGGGGCGACTAGAATCAATTCTATTTCTTGTTCATTTTGACGTTCAAAAGTGCCTTACTTGTGCCTATTTGAAATAAATGATTTGACTTTGACCGTTTTCCAAGACTTATTGCAAATTCCTTTATTATGACTGTTCCTTGTTGTGGGCAGTCCTCCTCCTCCTTCTTCTTCTTTCTCTCTATAATCTCATAAATATCTCTCAGGCATGCCGGTTACCTCACGATGTTTTCCTTCACCGATTTTAAGCAAGTGATAATTATTATGTTATATTATTATTGTAGGCAATGCTCGTACGAGTATATTATGAGCCTATAAGCGGGTGCAAAGAAGGTTTTTGGGTGTCACAAATGTGACACCCAAACACATCGATCTTGCAATGTGAATTGTTTTTTTTTTTAGTTTGCTGTATATTTCTTACTTATGATTTAAACTATTTTACTGCGGATTTCGAAATAAATTTCCATCGAAAAATTGTGTCCTGTCAAAATAATTTTTTGGTGTACTTATTTAGTTCGTGCCTTACCGATTATATCAACTACTCTTAATCAGTTACTTAGAACGAGACCACACCTTGTCTAAATACATCTTCAATGAACAATAACCAATCATACAAGGTCACTTATTAATCATTCAATCAATAATACCGATCCAAGTTTTTGTGATCAATCAAAATTGCTACAATCACACTATGACCAATTATTTGGTACAGTATTGAGCAAAAACTGTTATTATTTTAATTGAAAGGGCGTTTAAATTGGTTTCTACGTGACTCGCGATTTGATAGAGATATTTAGATGTAGGTACGTAGGTTACAATTAGACCAGTGGTTGTCAAACTTTTTTGGAACCCTTTTAGAAAAAGGAATATTGCAGCCCTAAAAGAATTAAAAATGGTTTTAGTTTGAAATATTAAGTAAGTACCTACAAATTCTTGACATTAAAATTTTCATATATTTTATTTCATGTTAGATATTGAGATTTTATTCAGGTTTCAGAGCTTTTTTTATTTCGTTATGACCAGTATTTTCGGTTAAAATAGTGAAAAGGATCACACTTCGAGTGTATCAAAATTAGACATAGTAAAATCAATAACACCTCCCATTTTTTTAAGGGCATATCGCAGTTTAACCTATGACGTTGTCTACTGTTTAACCGGATATGAAACCATTCCATCCATTTAACACGTGGAAGCACTTTTTATATAACTCAATAACACAAACTCACCAAACAGATAGATACAGAAGGTTGACTTCATACAACGCTGGCACACATAAATACGTTTCGAGTACGGTGAGTGCATGCGTACTCGCGGCGGTCGTTCGTTTGAAATTGCCCGTCTCGCACGTACGCGTTGAGTACGCGCGCACTATGAATGGTGCGTACGTCTGATTTAGCTCGTTGTCTGAAACGAGTCTTCTGTAGCTGTCTCTTTAGTATTAATCAGCTGATCAACCGCCCAGTTCATATTTTTTCGCCCACACACTCGTTCACCTTGCGATTTAACGTATTTTCGCACGCTATGATCAGATGTGCTATTGTTTTTTTATTTATAAACTTTTTGTTTGGAGAGGTTCCTTTAAGGATGAGCGGCGATTCGCAATTGTTTCGAATGGAAAGGGTGTTGGTTTAAGTAATGATTTGATGATTTTTGGCACTTCATTTTTTTTGACTGGTGGTCGAGGATATAGAAAAGATTGGGTTTTTAGTAGTTTTTTGTGTGGTTTTGTGTATAATCATCCTGTGACCTTCCTGCCTACCAAAAGAGACTAAACAATACCACATTGGGAGGTAAAAAAACTCCCATTAATTAACTTGCGGTCACATATCCACCTATCTAGACTAGTCTACAGTCTACACGGGTTATTAAACTGATCCACTGAAGAAATACATTTATATTAATAGTATCTAAAGACAATTTTATTTCATAGAAAAACAAGAATACATTTTTGCCTGTGTTGCTCGAGACATTCGTAAAATGTCTTTTTTGGTTGCCCGAATTTTTAGCACACAATTATGGGCTTTATTTGTATAAGACATGGTTTAGCTAATGTTTTTCTTCTGTTCCATTTCAGGAGGATGAAAAGGTGATGGAACTGGTCGCGAAATACGGGCCGAAGAAATGGACGCTCATCGCGCGTCATTTGAAAGGAAGGATAGGAAAACAGTGCAGGTGAATAATATTTTCAACAATATGGTGATGTAACGAGACGAACGTTTTTAGGAAGTACTTTCTTCTAAATAAAACTGAAAATAATTCAGAACTAGCTTCAGAAATTGGTCAGCGGGGTTGTCCGGAAGGGTTACCGCTGCCCCGGAACACAAAGGGGCTAAGAAAGGAACTTAGATGGGTTTTAGTCAGTAAGAGACTGACACTTCCGCTCCCCCCGGAGCGGGAGAAGCCATTTGATGATTTCTCATCCTTAAAAAAAAACTTCAGAAATTAAAAAAACATAGTTGCATTTGCATACCTGACTAGCTATTTCTAAAGTGCGTTGATGTTTATTTACAAGTCTTCTTTGAAACCGCATATAGCACAATTCGCATATTTGTAGGTACCTGTAATGTTCCCACCGCTGGGATGCAGACTTCCTCTCTGTGGGAGGAAGTGGGCTGTAATTCACCAAGCGGTGGACCCGCAGTTTAGCTACATGTCTTCGACTTTTTGGTTCTAAGACATGCTGGTTTCCTCACGATGTTATACGTCACCGCTTTGAGAGCAGTGGTCATGAAATGAAATACACAAAGTAAAGTGCTTGCTTAGTTCGAGTCGGGGCTGATACCACTGCTCACTCTTGACACCGAACTGTATAGAATTAAGAATGCAACAAAACTACATATTGTACAGTGTGTTAGGTTAAACGAGGGACATACTTGCAGGGTACTATATTCATGAAAATGAACAACCTTTGACTATGGAACTACACCTGAAATCATAAAATGAAATATCAAAAAAAAAAATCTCAGCTGTTCCATACATTTTGAGGAATTATGCAAACATAAATGTACTGAACAACAGATTTTTTTTTTTTGATATTTCAGTGTTTGCCCCTTAGATAAAGTTGTTGATTTCTTTGAGTACTATACAATCTGCAAGTATGTCCCTCGTTTAACCTAATACACTATACATTTTCTTACCTTGCAGTTTTCGAAACTTTATTTCTACCATATTCATGAAAAAAGATATAATTATGTTCCCCGTTGTGATCAGTTCATACCTAAAGGTTAATAATAAAATTTAATATGTTTCAGAGAACGATGGCACAACCATCTAAATCCCTCTATAAAGAAAACAGCGTGGACGGAGCACGAAGACAGAGTGATATACCAAGCGCACAAACAACTAGGCAACCAGTGGGCTAAGATAGCCAAATTATTGCCCGGCAGGTAAGGTCTTTTAAGCCACAGTAAAATGGACATTAATGCCATTTCCACTACTATGCACTAGGTTGTATTTTGCTTGAATAGGAAACTCGACCAGTATTACATTTAAGTGCATACTATAAATTACTAGCTTCCGCCCGCGGCTTCGCCCGCATAATATGTCGACAAATTATACACATAAACCCTCTTGAATCATTCTACCTAATAAAAAAAAACCGCATCCAAATCCGTTGCGTAGTTTTAAAGATTTAAGCATACATAGGGATATAGGGACAGAGAAAACGACTTTGTTTTATACTATGTAGTGATTAAGTAGGTAACATAATATTAAAACTTCTTAGACTGCTAACAGTCATATCAGCACGATTTTCTCTAACGCTGTTTAATTGATTTAAAGAAGGATATATATAGAAATTGCATCTTAAAAATAAATTATACCAGCAGTACAGTAGGATAGACAGCATAATCAGCCTATAATGTTCACTGCTGGGACACAGGCATCCCCTCTTAGAGGAGGAGTGGGCTGTAATCGACCACGCGGTTCCAGTGCCGGTTGGTAGATGCTACGTCTTCGAATGTGTTGTTCTAGGTCGATTTCTTTCACCGTTTTGAGAGCAGTGGTGGTGAAATTATTTACACAGAGTAAAGCGCTTCTCTGGATTTGAAACCACGACCCGATTAGTAAGTCGGCCACCACTGCCTACCATAGAACATAGAAGATAGGATAGACAGACGAAATCGAACAGGGTTTCTTTTTTACAACTTTAGCACGGAACGGATAAGCCTCCGATAAATATTCAGCCTCCCAAACTCATGTCAAGTGATTTGATTGACTATTTCATTACAGTCTGTCCTTACAGTCTTATGTAGTGGTCTTCACATATTATGTTATAATTTATGTACTTATACAGAATATTTTAAAAGAGTAACGGTGGGATTTCTTGCCCATTCTTCTCCGTACGAAAGAACCTTTTGGAAGGGGCAAATAGAATCAATTCTATTTCTTGTTCATTTTGACGTTCAAAAGTTCCTTTCTTGTGCCTATCACTACATAGTATAAAACAAAGTCGCTATTTTTGTCTGTCTGTTTGTCTGTATGCTTAAATCTTTAAAACTACGCAACGGATTTTGATGCGGATTTTTTTAATAGATAGAGTGATTCAGGAGGAAGGTTTATATGTATAATTTGTCGACATATTTTGCGGGCGAAGCCGCGGGCGGAAGCTAGTTTGAAATAAATGATTTGACTTTGACTAAATATTTTTTTGAACTGTTCCATATAAAAATCATCTGCCATTCCAGGACCGACAACGCAATAAAGAACCACTGGAACTCCACGATGCGTCGGAAGTATGAGCCGGATCTCCTCGACAGCTTCGAGTCGCTGCGACGCAAACAAACGCGGGTAAAGCCGCCGAGAGAGTTGTGCGAGAGTAGTGTCGCGGAGAAGGTGCAGGTCGCCTATAACGATGTTAGTCGCTTTTTGTTTTTTGTTTGACGTTACGATTTGGTTGGTACAAAAAGAATATTCGAAACAAGAGGCGGTCAGTCGCCTCAAAGGAAGCCAGTACTCGCCAAGCTGGTCAAAATTGGCGATCATACAGATGTACAGACGCCAGCACATCAAGCTAGCCTAACTGTCAAATTTTCTCAATTAAAAATGAACCTTATATCTTCGCAATGAAGTTGAAATACTCTCAAAGAAATTTGACAGATTGTGGTAACTTGATGTGTTGGCCTCTGTACCTAACCCGTTAGGACGGTAAATTGGATAAACGAGCAGTTATTATGAAAATATTCGAAACAAAAGACTAGCGCTTCTAGGTTATTATGGCGCGTGGTCAAAGTCGGAACTAAGGACGCCATCTTGTTTATTGAATACATTTCACACCATCTTGTTTTTTTTTTAAATGTAATTACTTATTTCATAAAGACAGGGTTCTTGATTAAGCGGGATTGTCCGAAAGGGTTACTGCTACCCCGCAACATAAAGGGCTAAGGAAGGAACATGGAGGGGTTTTAGTCAGTAAGAGTCTGACACTCCCTACCGCTCCACCCAGAGCGGGAGAAGTCATTGGATGATTTCCCACTCTCAAAAAAAATTAAAAAAGGGTTCTTGTTTATAATTAAAATTTTTCGTTTGTCGTTTTAACTTTTTACAGACCAATAACTTGTTTGTGTGGTTTTAACTGTAAATGCAAGTTGGTCATAATAAATAAATAAATCAATTGCACCAACAGCGCCCTCTGTCAACGTTAATGGAGCAGTAAAAGATCTTTGTAGCAGTATAAATTATTTAATTTCGTAATCAAATACAAAAAAAAACTAAAATAAAAGGAATAACATAGCATTATAATATCAAGCCTGTATTCCCCGAAGGGTTAAGCAGACGAATACCTATAGTATATACATTTCGCCATAATGTGTTTAAGTCCCATGTAATATGGGGTGAGCCTATTACCAACTGGACATAAATCCGGCCCCGGGATGCTACTGAGAAATTACAGATGGATGACAATCAATACCACCGTTCCTGACACGTGTTTTGATTGAGTAGAGTTATTTCGGTCTACCAATTCCAGTTCAAATTAAAAGCAGTACTTACTAAAAAGAAATGTCAAATATTTCACAAGTGACCAACCAAATCGATACGATAAGGCAAGCTATGGCTATAATAACCACACTTTAACATAAATCACGGTATTGGGAATACCATAGCCATATCTTCGCCTTAAGGTGAAAGCGTCAAGGTAGCCCACGAAGTTCAATTTTTTCTTACGTTTTTTTTTGGAATTTGCAGGTATTATGTTGATCAAAATATGATTCGAGGTTAGCAAGTACGTATTTACAGAACTGTAGTCATTAAAATCATCAATAAATCCCTCCTAAATTCATATTACCTTAAACAACTACTATTTCATGAAATAATGTCATTTGAGGGCAATTCTAACTTAGAGAGCTTTATGATAATATAGTGACAACCAGTCTTACCAAGGGGTATCGTATGGCCCAATTACTGGGCAGTGGAGGTCAGGTAGGCAGTCGCTCCATGTAAAATACTGGTATTATTTTTGACGACACGGTTGGCGCAGCGGTTGAGCGATTGACTGCTGCGCAGCATGTCGCGGGTTCGATTCCCGCACGGAACAAATATTTGTACGAACTGCAAGTATTTGTTACGTGTCTGGGTGTTTTTCTATCTATAATATGTATGTATTTACAAAAAAAATGTATATAAGTAGTTTATCAGCCATCTCGTTACCATTACACAAGCATTAGGTTGCTTAGCTTGGGACGATATGGCGTTGTGTGAAATGTCCAAGGATATTATTATTATTATTCAGCTGCATCCTGTTAGACTGGAAGCCGACCCCAACATAGTTGGGAAAAGGCTAGGCAGATGATAGCTATATGATATAATCAGAACTTTACTAATAAACGTTGTATAGCGTCTGTGTAGTTACACAACGCTTTGTCTTCTTTCAAAAGTCTAATATTTGACGACTGTAAGGGAGAAATCAGTGTTTAAGCAGTGCTAGCCTAGTGGTGTGACCGTCGGACTGCCAAGTCTTAGGTCTCGAGTTCGAACCCAAGGCACGCACCTCTGACTTTTCAGGATTCACGTGCGTATTGTATAATTATCACTTGCTTAAAAATCGGTGAAGGAAAACATCGTGAGGAAACCAGCATGACTGAGAGATGTTTCTCAACAGTATGTGATGCTGAGTCAGAGGCCCATGGGCAGCATTAATCTGACACCAGGTTAGTCACTAACCACACGAAAAGAAGAAGAAGTGTGTAACTATTCACCTGATATAATACGTTTATTAGTAAGGGGTTAAATGATTAAAACTCTGCAAATGGGCTCATGCTACGGCCGTGAATCATTTTGATCAACATACAACTTGACACTGACCTGCAAATTGCAAAAACACGTATGAAAAATTGAATTTGGCGAGCTACCCTGGCGCTTCTACCTTAACAATGGATATACTGACCGTATTTTATCTGAAACTTCTTAACTTTGGAAAATAAATAACTTTATAGAGATAAAAATTCAACATTTTAATTTTTTTTGTGGTCAGCATATACATTTACTCCCTTTTTATATTAATTTGCAATGTTTTTTCTGTTATCCATCTTACATCATTTTGTAATATAACACCATCACACAATATCATGAAATATGATAATGACACTGGGTTTTCAAATTTTTTTGTCTGGGCTGTGTGCTTTAAAGCTTTAGTAGATGTTTATGTGACTCACACAATGTAAATAATAATTCACTTTGTATAATAATTTCTCTAAATTAATGTGTTAATTTACATTTATTGCAAAAAAAATACAATTCCGAAGGGGATCGCAACGGCAGACTACTGTGGGCAAAGACAGACATCGCGTACACTGGCGGTGAAGTAATTTTCAATCTTATAACTATGTAAATAAGGTCGAAAATGGCTTTAACGCTAATTTTCGCAATGGTTCATATAAACCAGTCGCGTTTCGGGGCTTTCGCAAGTTCGAGGTTGCAGTTAATTTTCGGCATTGTGACTTAATTTACAGTCTAAAGGAAGCAGTATACCTTTTTAAAAAGACAGTTCTTTTCTTACCGGAATTTGGTCAGGAAAATACTGTCCCATGAAGCCTAGCGTAATATTGACTGTGTCCTAACCTGAAATCGAATCACAGGGTAATATAACCCGGTATGGGAGAACATATTAGCACCAGTGGCTAGAACTGAGCTATAAACGCAGAACACAAAAACTTAAACCTCCTTAATTATGAGTAATAAAACTCTACCTAACCATAAACTCTTCTACAGCAAACCTGGTCAGATCCTTTCAACGAATCAACACAAAGCAACTCCTCAAACACAAGTCAACCTCCTTCGAAGCACGTTCTTCACTTCAGGCAGCTATTAAAGGATCAGCTGACGAATCTACAACAGCAAACTGTTTCTCCCAAGTCCCCCGATAGGGGGGGACTGGTCGCCGCTGATATTGAAATAGCCGACGCTTCTTTCAAGTAAGTAGAATTGAAATGTTTCAAAAATGTTCTAGAAACGTGTTAAGCCGCAGTCCCACAGCCCGTTAACTAACAACCTGCGCCAGGCGTTGTTGCAGCTGTCGAGGCCCGTGCCGAGCATACTGACGACAGGCCTGAGGCCACCGCTGGCTCCATTAGATGCGACGGTACCCATGCCCTGTCGGCCCGCTTTCTTGTAAGAAAGCCGAGCCCGCCTGGACAGGTCGTGGGACCGCGGCTTTAGGCTTACTACCTTCTTCGAACGTAGTACAACATTAAACTGTTCCTCCGAAGTACCGTTTTGGAGGGATTGGTTACCGCAGATATGGACGCTCCTTTCAAAATTGAATTTAGAACGTTCTAGAATATTCAAAAAAGGTTTAGAATCATGTTAGGTTTAGCCAACCTTCTTTGAAGGTTCTTCTGTGTTACGTGCTTTGAAGAAGGTTCTAAGTTACGTGACACGATGTGTAACCCTATAGTGTACTGATAGTTACCCACTATGGTAGCAATCTTGATGAGAGTTGTGACTATGATATTCTAACATATGAGATACTAGCACTTTGCCCGCGGCTTCGCTCCCGTGATCTTTCCCGTCTGACCCGTTATTTTTACTCCTAGAAAACTAAGCTTTCCAACGGTGAAAGAATTTTTTTAATCGGTCCAGCTGTTTCGAACCCTATTCATTTCAAACAAACAAACAAAAAATCAAATCTGTCCTCTTTATAATATTAGTATAGAAAAACTTCAAGATTACCCACAAAATTCAATTGTTCGTGAGTTTTTTGCAATATGTAGATCAGCTAATACTTATCTGCGAATTGCGAAAAGCGTAAGAAAATTTGTATTAATGGAATAAAAAAATCTAGCAGTCTACATCAGCCCTTTGGCAGCCATACCATTCGAATAAAATAATAAACTATACAACATAATAGTATACTAAGATTATACAACATGTGATAGAATATACATTAGAGTAATGCACATTTGTTAAGCAGTATACACAATTCATTACAGATTCGTGACGATACCAACGGACTCACCTCTCAGGAATTACTTGAGCCATACTTCTACAGCGACAGAGAACAATCAAGATGCTGGTAAGTATTATTTATATAGTTAAAACAAAAGAGAGATTATGAGGTACAAAATTAGTGCTATAGAGAATATGGGGTCGTTTTATGTACTGGCGGCCTTCCAGATAAAACGCATAGATCGTAGTTTGTGAAATGCTTGAAGTATTGTAGCGCTTAAAGTGTGCTAATTATGTAGAGCCAAAGACACTCAATCTGTAATTTATTTGGTTTATCAATTTATCTTAAAGATAAGAGCGCACATCTACGCGTCTAATTTAATATGAAAACCTAATAAATCTTATTTTAAATTAATTAAATAATATAAAAAACTCACGCACTCATTGCCATACGAATGAATATAAATCAAATAAAATAGACTCGGATAAAATAAAATCAAAATAAATTAAGTTAAGCTTATTCTTGTTAATTCACCGATTTTAATTCAACCAAAATCCATTCAAATCTGTCTTAGGCAGTTAGTCACAAGTTAAGCCCATGGGCAGCATAAAATCACTGACAACCAGATTAGTCACTAACTACACGAAGAAGAGAAGTCACAAGTTATTTTATACTAAGTACTACCAATACTACTATATCACCTTTCTCACTTACAGTTACCTTCTCAGTGCGACCCGAATCAGCCAGAGAGATAGACGTACCCTCAATATACACGTCCCCTAAGAAGAAGGTGTTGGAGACAAGTAGCCCGCCCCCCATACTCAGGAGGAAACCTAAGAAGATCAACACGATCACACCCAACGCTAATGTGAGTCAGAGTATTGTATCTGTGTTTTTTTTTTTTGTACTATTGATTTTTAGAATTAGAGGGAGACCAAAGAAACGATGAATGGATTGTTTGAAAGGTGATATGGCTAGAAAGGGAGTGACTACTGAGATGACGACTAATAGCGAAGTATGGAAGAAAAAGACATGTTGCGCCGAGCACAAGTAAATTGGGATAAGGGCTGGAGAATGATGACTAATGGTTTTTAGAACTCAAAATGGCAATGGAACCGCTGCTCCCAGAGTGTTTTCGTATTATAATTAAAATGAAAGCATTATTAATTTTTTGACTTTCGCATAAAACAGTTTTATTTTAATTTTTAATTTCTTAAAACTCATTTCACAAAACTTCAAATACCATCGACATGATCGTCTTCCATGCGTTTGCGCAACACAATATCACAACCTGGTTTGGTTGTTTTCTTTGAGCTCCATAGTTTGAATGCCTATTGTTATTTAGTACTAATTAATATTTTCTTTATTTCCAGGCATGGACCGACACGCTATCGAAAGCGTTTGAGTGTCGCGAGTCGGGCGTGACTCCGATAAAGGCGCTCCCGTTCAGTCCGTCGCAGTTCCTCAACTCGCCTGCCGCGATATCCTTCGCACAGCTAGATTCTACTCCTCTTAGGCATGCTACTAAGGTAAAATATCATTAATTAATTATGTATGCCTGTTTTTCACTAAATGTGGTTTATGCCCATTTTTTTCTAACAATCTGGGTTATTGAAAACGGGCATAAGAATACGATTCGCCTTTTCGTATAATGTTGTCGTAAAACGTGAACGTTGATTCGCCGTTTAAAAATGTTAAAGAATAGCGAACGCTTAAGTTAATAAGTGGACATTTTTAATTGCAACATCGCTAGAAAGCTCATTTAGTGAGATCCAATAGTAGAATACGCCCGTATCACATTTAGCAACACACGATGTTCATCCCATCGGATTATGACGTTTATACACCGTGCACCGGCGCAAACGCAGCTAAGTTGACAGAACAAAATGTATACAGGGTGAAATTGAATTCATGGGCATTATTTTTAGAGGTCATTGTACTTATCATTGTGAACAACTTTCACGATGGCAACAAATCTGAAATCGCGAAAAAATCAGCTGTTCCATACATTATGCTCCCATAACTCGTCAAAATGTACGAAATAGCAGATTTTTTTTTCATGTACACTGTTACCATCGGAAGGGAAACCTGTACATTGATTTTTCTTGATACTTACAATTTTGAATGCGTATGCGTTCAAAAATTTGTTTCGCTCGGGGTCTGTTTTAAGAAATGAAATGATCATCGCGGTCCGCACAACATTTTATAGATAAAAATATTAATTAAACAAATGTAATTACGGAAATAACAAAGGTATTCTTCGCGTGTTAGCTCGTTACTTCGCCCTGCCGTTTTCCAATTGACGTCAACAAAGACAATTCGGGGGATACATTTTTATTAAATTACGTACTATGTAGTGCAAGTTGCTGTGTTTTCGCGGTCCGCACAAGATGGGTGTGCGGTCCGGATACGGACCCCTGACCTAGAGCCTATGTTATATCAAAACTTGAACACATCAAAATGATTTCTTTCAGGAATGGAGTGCGAGTCCACTGCTACAAACACCGACACCTGTAAACCACGTCACGCCAGGCGGACCCAATACGATGAAGAGTAATACACCCAAGTAAGTAGTAGTTTACATAACTTGGTATCAATAGATGTCTGATCGTCCACGGCACAGAAGTTCTATGGTCAGTGAGATTGTCCGAAAGGGTTACCGCTACCCCGGAACACAAAGGGCTAAGGAAGTAACATGGATGGGTTTTAGTCAGTAAGAGTTTGACACTCCCTTCCGCTCCACCCAGAGCGGGAGGATTCATTTAAATACTTCCTACTTTAAAAAAAAATATTGTAAGTAAAACTACGCACACAATTAACTCGAGAAAGTCTGGGTGTGCACCATTTCCGACCACATCCTTGCTCGAGTAAAATATTGGTAAAACAAATAACCTTAATCAATCAATCAATGAATTTGCCTAGCCTTTTCCCAACTAAGTTGGTGTTGGCTTCCAGTCTAGCCAAATGCAGTTGGATACCAGTATTTTACAATGAGCGACTGCCTATCTCATCTCTGCAACCCAGTTTTCGGGTACTACGATACCCTTGGTAGACTGGTTGTCAGACTTACGTAACGTCGTTCAAAGATCCACGAATGATACCCAGGACCAAAGGCAAAATTTTCAGAGGCACCGTGGGGTCTTGAAATACCGCCTACCGCATGGACTCATAGTACACCTACTTTATGATACACATCTCTGCCGAACCCTTCGATGATTACAGGCGTAATGTTATGTGTCATAGATTTATTTATTTAAACGTTTCGCACACAATAAAGGTACAAAGGCGGACTTGATGCCTTAGGCATTCTCTACCAGTCAACCAAGGGTGGTGAAGAGATTAGATGGCAGGTGCTTTAAAATATTAGGAACATGCAAAACATTGAGACATTTTATTTTACTTCTTTTTCTTTACAGAACTCCAACCCCCTTCAAGATCGCAATGGCAGAGCTCGGCAAGAAATCCGGTTTAAAATACGAGCCGTCAAGTCCCGGTTTACTAGTAGAAGATATCACTATGATGATGAAACGGGAGAACTCTGACAGTACGGTGCAGCTCAACGACTCGCTACTGTCTTCTACGGCAGACCAGGACAATGTTACTGTACAGGTAAATATTGTTGTAATATTTTTTTATTTCATTTCAATAAATCTTTTTATTACATCGTGAGGAAACCAGCATTTCTGAGAGGTATTTCTCAACAGCATGTGAAGAGGAGCTCTTGGCTAAGTACTAACAGCCGCACAGGTCGATCCATCAGGTTATGGCACGCTTGCCGGGGTTCGCCGTAGATGGGTGACCATCTTTACACACTGAGACTCCTCCGTGCCTCGGAAAGCACGTTAAGCCGTTGGTCCCGGCTGTCATTTATGAATTTTTGACAGTCGTTACGGGTCGTCAGAAGCCCGAAAATCTGACAGTCCCAGTCCAGACCAAGGGGTACCGTTATTGCCCAGTTACTGGGTTGTGGAAGTCAGATAGGCAGTCGCTCCATGTAAAATACTGGTATTCAGCTGCATCCGGTTATACTGGAAGCCGACCTCAACATAGTTGGGAAAAGGCTTGGCAGATGTTGATGTGAAGCTAAGTCAGAAGCCCATGGGCAGCATAAAAACTCTGACACCAGGTTGGTCACTAACCACACGAAAAGAAGATTTTAAATAATTTTATAAAACATTTAAAAAAAATATATGTATATACATGCAAAAAATAGTAGTAGCCCACCAATATCGGGACCATGGTCCAAGCTACCGGTGGTCAGGGCTCTTGAGAGAGGAACCTCCTAACAATACGCGCCGTGTCCAAGAGTACCGCTTTATAATAATTAATATTAACAAACTTTTGCACACGGCTTCGCCGGCATAGACGTCGGAAATTATCCCATGGCGATGTACTACCGCAATAAAAAGTTCCTATGTCCTAACTCAGGTCATGTTCTACCTGTGAGCCAAATTTCAGCCAAACCAGCTCAGTCGTTTTAAAGTGAAAGCGTAACAAACTCATCTCAATTTCGCATTCATGATATTGTTTGTTACCTCAGAGCATTCGACTGGGTGAACCGATTTTGATGATTCTTTTTTATTCGAAAGCTGGTGCATCCCTTATGGTCATATTTTGGTCCAGTTCTGATAATTTATGGTGACACCATGACACCATAAAAGTCTTAAATTTATATCTTGATTATAGCAAGTTTAGTAGTGCATACGAATTCATGTGGGGACTGTGGGGAAGGTTACCAAAAAAAAAAACGGAAGTCGGTGGCTTTGGTTTTGTAAAGAATGTCTCAATAACAGTTCACTTTTTCATATTAAAATAAAAAGAAGTATTTTATGACAGAGTTTGATCAGTGATCGGATAATCGGATGCATATTTACCTAAAGTGTAGGTGTTGGTTATGGAATGAAAAATGCGCACGGCGTTAAATCACACGATCTTGGTGGCCAGTTGACATCAGAATTTCGTGATAATGTGGTCTGGAAATCGTTGCTGCAATAAGTCGATTGTTTCATGCGCGGTGTGGAAACCACATGTTGTCCAGATTCATGCCGTCCAGTTGAGGCCACAGGAAGTCCGTTATCATATTCCTGTAACGAATGCCGTTCATTTTCAAAAAAGTAAGGTCCGATCACGCCGCCTGACCAAAATCCGCACCAGTCAGTTACTCGTTGTGGGTGCATTTGTTTCTCATGGGTTGCATGAGGATTTTCTGAGTCCCTAAATCGACAATTTTGTGTATTAACGAAGCCATTCATATGGAAAGGCGCTTCATCGGAGTAAATGACTTTTTTCGAAAAATTGGCATCAAGTTCACTTTGCTCCATTACCCATTGAACGAATTGCCGGCGCTTTACGTGGTCTGCTGGTTTGAGCTCCTGAGTTAACTGAATCTTGTACGCATGAAGGTCTTTAGTCAAAATTCGCTGCGCAGTGTTTCGCGAAATTTGAAGATGTTGAGAAAACGATGTTGAATTCATGTTTTCGGGTTTTCGGCGACACTCTCGTTTACAGCCGCCATGTTTGCAAGAGATCGACCGGTACGTTGACGCAAAGGATTCTTATTATCCAAAATTGACCCAGTTTCTTCAAATTTTTTGACCACTCTTCTAATGGTTGACATATTAGGTGCACTTTCTCGGCTGAAAATTTGGCGAAGTTTGCGAGCGGTTTCAGCGAAACTCCCCATTTTGTAATGAGTTTTCACAATTATAACGCGTTGTTCTTTCGAAAAGCGCTCCATTTTTAAAAATCGGAATAACCAGAGGTGACAGCTGTCAAATTTCAGAGTTGCCACTTGCATGAAAATAAAAATAAAAATTGTCATGTAAATCTTAAAATTATTTTTCTCACTGTAGCGTATTATTAGAAGTCAATTTTTTTTTGTAAAAAAAAATATTTTATATTACACAACTAAGTAAAAATTAAGGATTGCGTTTGAATGATATAATAACATCCATCGTTCTCACACAGATAAACGACTCCGGCATAGGCAGCCTCAAACGTCGTTCGGAACCTGGCAAAGAAAACCTCCCAGGAACACACAAGCGAGCTCGCAAGGCCCTCGCACACAGTTGGGGCGCGGTCACCAGCACGCCGCATGCGCATCACAACACGCACAGCAGAGTGCCTGATGTGTCTTATATTGAGACGCCGGTAAGTTAATGTGAACTGTAACACTAACACATAAGGTTCATTATCACACAAGCGAGCTCGCAAGGCCCTCGCACACAGTTGGGGCGCGGTCACCAGCACGCCGCATGCGCATCACAACACGCACAGCAGAGTGCCTGATGTGTCTTATATTGAGACGCCGGTAAGTTAATGTGAACTGTAACACTAACACATAAGGTTCATTATCACACAAGCGAGCTCGCAAGGCCCTCGCACACAGTTGGGGCGCGGTCACCAGCACGCCGCATGCGCATCACAACACGCACAGCAGAGTGCCTGATGTGTCTTATATTGAGACGCCGGTAAGTTAATGTGAACTGTAACACTAACACATAAGGTTCATTATCACACAAGCGAGCTCGCAAGGCCCTCGCACACAGTTGGGGCGCGGTCACCAGCACGCCGCATGCGCATCACAACACGCACAGCAGAGTGCCTGATGTGTCTTATATTGAGACGCCGGTAAGTTAATGTGAACTGTAACACTAACACATAAGGTTCATTATCACACAAGCGAGCTCGCAAGGCCCTCGCACACAGTTGGGGCGCGGTCACCAGCACGCCGCATGCGCATCACAACACGCACAGCAGAGTGCCTGATGTGTCTTATATTGAGACGCCGGTAAGTTAATGTGAACTGTAACACTAACACATAAGGTTCATTATCACACAAGCGAGCTCGCAAGGCCCTCGCACACAGTTGGGGCGCGGTCACCAGCACGCCGCATGCGCATCACAACACGCACAGCAGAGTGCCTGATGTGTCTTATATTGAGACGCCGGTAAGTTAATGTGAACTGTAACACTAACACATAAGGTTCATTATCACACAAGCGAGCTCGCAAGGCCCTCGCACACAGTTGGGGCGCGGTCACCAGCACGCCGCATGCGCATCACAACACGCACAGCAGAGTGCCTGATGTGTCTTATATTGAGACGCCGGTAAGTTAATGTGAACTGTAACACTAACACATAAGGTTCATTATCACACAAGCGAGCTCGCAAGGCCCTCGCACACAGTTGGGGCGCGGTCACCAGCACGCCGCATGCGCATCACAACACGCACAGCAGAGTGCCTGATGTGTCTTATATTGAGACGCCGGTAAGTTAATGTGAACTGTAACACTAACACATAAGGTTCATTATCACACAAGCGAGCTCGCAAGGCCCTCGCACACAGTTGGGGCGCGGTCACCAGCACGCCGCATGCGCATCACAACACGCACAGCAGAGTGCCTGATGTGTCTTATATTGAGACGCCGGTAAGTTAATGTGAACTGTAACACTAACACATAAGGTTCATTATCACACAAGCGAGCTCGCAAGGCCCTCGCACACAGTTGGGGCGCGGTCACCAGCACGCCGCATGCGCATCACAACACGCACAGCAGAGTGCCTGATGTGTCTTATATTGAGACGCCGGTAAGTTAATGTGAACTGTAACACTAACACATAAGGTTCATTATCACACAAGCGAGCTCGCAAGGCCCTCGCACACAGTTGGGGCGGGGTGACCAGTATTGTATAGTGTCTCATAATGAGACTGGTATGGGGTTACTATTTAAAATCACACACACTGTGCTCTTTTTGCTCCAACTTTTCTGAGTCTCCGGTATGATGTTACTGGCAACATAAAAATATAAAAGTTATACGACTAAATCCACGTCTTCTAAGGTCCTCGAACCTAGTCTAGATAAAACTCTTCATACTAAACAATAAAACGCTCTCATCTTGTTTCAGAGCAAAACCTTAGCTGGGGACAGCTCAGTAATGTTCTCACCACCATCGATCGTCAAGCATTCCCTCCTTGAAGAATCAACCAGCCTACATTCCCTTATAAGCCCCGAAAACACCCCTGAAACCAGCAAATACGAAGACATTGACATTGAGGCCGTCATCACTGAGAAAACTAAGGTACAACACAGGTCTTTACTCCTTACTAATCCCGAACCTAACACCTTAGGATCCACTGAAATCATATACCCTGAATACAACTCACAAATCGCAGAAAACACACCTTTTAGGGATCTTACGAATTTAGACAACCCTAGTTTTAGTCGACTAAACGCTGATCGATTACGAACTATTACATCGGGTAATGAATTAGCCTGTGACACACTTATCGCGCCAAAACAAGTCCTAGCCAATGCAATCACAGATCACATTTACAAAGTAACCAATCAGAAGCCGTCTACATCACGCATAGATGAGATTTTAACCAATAAGATTATGAATAAGAATGATTATGCGCAGAAGGAGAACCAATGGTGGACCGTTGATAAGGATAATGGACAAGAGGATGCGTTAAATGATTATTATATGTTCACTAATATGTAGGTCGGGATTACGCTTATTGAATTAGTTTGGTCTTGTGATATTTTGTTAGTCGGGAAATTTTGATTCGATTAATTTTTTATAGATTACAATCGATTAAAACGATTGAAAATGTCTGAAATCGACTGCATATTAAGCTTGTTAGTTCCTTTGCGTATTTTGCTGCATCGACATTACATAAAATATTGTAAAGGACGCTAAACATATTTTCAATCGATCAATATACTTATTTAAAAAACTTAAAAGCCTGACCAATATAACTCAAACAAAACAGTTTTTTTTAAAATGAAAACTGCTATCATAATATCACAAGACTATTTATGGACTGTGAATAATAGTGATTAAAATATAAGTTAAAGACACGCTTAACTAAGTCATAAACATAAACGAGTTAATAAAATAATTACGTGGGTCGCTAGCTAGTATAAGCATAACCAGCACATAATGTTTCCACTGCTGGGACACAGGTCTCGTCTTGGTGAGAGGGCCGTAATCATACGGGACCAATGCGGGTTGGTAGATGTCACATGTCTTCGACTTTTTAGTTCTTAGACATGCTAGTTTCATCACAATGTTTCCTTCAACGTTTTGAGAGCACTAGAGAAATTGCTAAAATGCTTAAATTCTTCTTCTTAAGCTTTAGTTTCCTAAGAAAGCAAATTTGACATATTTTGGCATTTTTTAACTGGTAACCCACATCTAATTAAACTAAACATTAAACGACTAATGAACTAACATAAAATTACGCGATATTACGAGTATTGTGATCTTTTACTAAAAATCAAGGCGCAAATCAGTGATCAATTTCGATTAATTTCTCGGTAAAATAGTTATCGATATCGATGAAAAATCGATTAGGACTAAATCGATCGGAAAAACGATATTTTAAAAATCATGACTAACTTATAATACTTTAAAATTAAAACAAATTACGTAATATAAAACTTAATGGCGTATAAAACTTAATATCGTATAAATATTGTTCGATTTACTCGTTACTTCGTAACTCAGGTTCGTACCGGCGAATTTTCATATCGCACAGGATTTTGAACTCTCGGTATTGAGCGTTGAGCATCCAACAGTCAGCAGCATCATCTCGGTGCGCCAAATAGCACACTGTTGGATTTTCAACTCTCTGCGCTAAGCAGTGCGTTGACAATCCAGTGCGCCATAAAAAATCGCCTCTGTGTACCTGGGCTTAACGTGTTGTCGATACGCTCGGTTGTAAATTTTTCTAATTTAATTTTCTCGAATTATCATTCTTAGGTAGGTTTTGCACCAAACTAATGTAAACGTTAAACGGTATTAGAAAATAAGGTACCAAAGATGAGGTTTTCATCAAATGAACTATTCGTTTTTTTTCTATTAATTTAATAATATATTCTTAATTCCCTAGTTAAAAATATAGTTGTAGGAATCGTCAAAGTATACCTCAAGTTTACCATGCACCAAATTATTTAAGTGTTACTAGTTATAATAATTTCAAGTATTAATTTGTTTAGGTTAAAAAAATACTTGTTCGTAGTAACAAAAAACAAATAAGTACAAAATAATTATTGAGTTTCAACAGTATTTAGGACACGCGATGTTCAATATTGATGATGAAATGTAAAAAATAATGTTTTTTTAATGATTTTGTCTTTGATACGGAATTGTTTGAGAAGAATCGTTGAGAAATGGACGTTTACGGTTTTTAGTTCTAGGGCACGAATTTTTCGATCGACTACTAACCCCTAGTAGGTGACCTGTCCTATCCCTGTATTTATTTATTTAGAAATTCTATTAATTATAATATTTTTGCTTTGTATTTTGCCTTTAAAATATTAACATTTTTTTATACTTAAATTTAACTTAACTGTCATTCGAATAACGACTAAAATGCTGTCGCATAGGTTGTGGAATTTGTATTTATACAGTCACTTTTTTATTTGTTAAATTGTAACATTTTTTATATCGGCAGCTACTTAAGAAAACTTTATTTGAAATAAATAAATGACATTACCCCTTACCCTTTTCCCTCCATTTTGTATTTTTCCCGCCAAATCCATTCCCGCACAATATTGACAGGCCAGTGTTGAATCTTCTTAAAGAATACTTATTTATTTATATCTTGTTATAGAAATTGTTTTTTGTTACTATTTATGTTTAAAAAAAATGTTTTAATTTATTCTGTAGCTGTAGTTTCTTTGTATTATGGCAACATTTTTTTTTGTATTTCGATGTGTTTTTCTTTTTTTATTGAGTAGTTTAGTGTCTCTGTCAATATTGTTTGTATTCCAATCCAATCCAAAAAGAGATCCGATGTCATTTTTTATTTCAATAAATGTATTTTGTACATTACATTTTTGTTTTTTTCCACCCTTGGCACAATCAGCTACAAGAGTCGCTGATCATTACGTAATACCATTATATTGGGTGTAACCGAAAGGGTATATGCATACAAAAGGATCATACCACCAAATTGAACAACTTTTACTACGGGAACAGTCCGAAATCGTGAAAAAAAATCTGCTACATTTCGATGAGTCACGTGACCAAAAATGTATAGAACAGCAGATATTTTTTTTGCGATTTCGGAGTTGGTCCCATAGTAAAAGTTGTTCAGTTTGGTAGTCTGTAGCATATGCTTTTGTATGTATATATCCTTTCGGTAACACCGTGTAGAAATAATTACTTATTATTTTTTGCTACTAACTGTACAGTCCGATTCAAACTTTATGATGGCTCCGAACATGAGGCGAGTCGCTTCGCAGTAACTAATGCATGTGACCGCGGGGGGAGGGGGCGGAACTGCGCAGTGAATGCACTTCGGCCGCCGCCATGATGTTTGACGACGAGCACCAATATGTATACACTTAGAAACATTCAAAAGCGATGTTCTCGTGAAATACCGATAATTCGTCATAATAGAACTTATTTCATATTAGTATGGGTTCCCAAATATTATGTTAATAACAACATAAAATTACAACCAATGCAGAAGGAGAAAATCACTTTTTAAAGTTGAACCGTGTATACATATTATGCTGCGCGTGACTGTACTATACTACAAATTTGGATTCAGTCACAAGGGCATACAAATAGTTTTTGGATTCAGTCACAAGAGCATACATATTGTTTAATTAGTTTAATTTTCTGGTGTAACAAACGAGGCCTCAAGACATTACTTGTACATTATTTTTAGGGTTCCGTACCTCAAAAGGAAAAAACGGAACCCTTATAGGATCACTTTGTTGTCCGTCCGTCCGTCCGTCCGTCTGTCAAGACCGTTTTTCTCAGGCACGCGTGGAGGTATCAAACTGAAATTTATAACAAATACTCAGGCCTACTGTCCCTTGGAGCTGTGAAAAAATCAAACTTCTAAGCCAAAGCAATCAAAAGATACAGCTGTTTATGCCGCATCGAAACTCGCACGGGAATCAGAACCTACAGGGTACTTCCCGTGAACTTAGAATCTTGAAATTTGGTACAAAGTAACGTCTTACAGTGCAGATAAAGGAAAAATTGCGAAAACCGTAAATTTTTAGTTACATCATATAATAAAAAAAAAATGCTTTTTTTTTCAAAATATAAAAATACCATAACTATGACTCGATTCTCGTGATGGTTGAACTTTTACTTATATACCTACAGGTTTGTACGGAACCCTCGGTGTGCGAGTCCGACTCGCACTTGGCCGTTTTTTTTATAATTGGAAATCATGTTTCATGCTAACAGCACACCAGCCTAATTGAAACATTCAAAGAAAGACGTTATAAAATACAGAAATACCTAATACACTTGACTAAATTGTATAAATAAAGAAATACAATTAGGTACACAAAAAAATTGCACATAAAAAAGGTATTAATAAGTTTAAAAAAAAACTTATTTCCATAAAGGACATAACTTAGTAAATGCCAGTTTTTAAACGGTGGTTAACTGCCTTTCTAAATTAAAAAAAATGCCTTCTTGCGGCTATTTGAAATAAATGATTTGACTTTTGACTTGACTTTAAAAGTACTGCAAAACTTTTTATTTTAAATGCTGCTACATAAATTGCACCCAAAATGTATTCCCTTATAGATCGCCCGTGGCAACGAAACCATACTTGTGAAGAAATCGGCCGTCCGATCCATCAAGTTCGATCGACTCGAAGAGCTCTCTGAAATAAAGGAGGAGAATCCATCGCCTTTTATATTGGTTAGTATCAGTTTTTCTTGAGAAATTGTGATAACTTCAAGTAACGATAAAGAAATAAAACTTGGTACTTCTATGATCTATAATGTACGTATTACACGCTTTGGGAGATGTCCAACACTTCTTAAGAAATGGTGGTCGGCCCCCAGGTCTTTTTGACCTATGCGGAATTGTCCGAAAGGGTTACCGTTACCCCGGAACATAAAGGGCTACGGAAGGAACATGGATGGGTTTTAGTCAGTAAGAGTCTGACACTCTCTTCCGCTCCACCCAGAGCGGGAGAAGTCATTGGATGATTTCCCAGCCTGAAAAAAAAAGGTCTTTTTGACCTGCCCAATAAGTAATTCGATACAATTGGTTTACATAGTAATAACATAACAACATAACGTCTGCAATCCCAGAATAATTGCCTGCCGGGTCAGCCGGATTGTGCGAAGGGGTTACCGATACCCCAAAACATAGCTAAGGAAGAAACATGAATGGGTTTTAGTCAGTAAGAGTCTGACACTCCCTTCTGTTTCCCCCAGAGCGGGAGGGTCACCAGATGATTTCCAACCCTAAAAAAAAAAATTCCCGGAAGGACAAGGCAGTGGTGTATTTGTAGTACACCCATATTTTGTAATAAGGGCTGAGCCTGTTCCCATCAACCTGGTATGAATTTTCGATGGAAAAACCCAATCACACTTCGCTTGACTAGGTAATTGAATCTAGGTCCTCATGCTCATTAGTAGTGCCTTGCGGCTAACGATGCCTCGTTCGTACTGCCGTACATAGTAATCTAAACAAACTAACTAAATAAATTAGGAGGAACAGTGAGAGTTTGGCCTATTGTCAGAACCAAGACCAGAGGTCCCTAGGATTTTTATTAAGACGCGTTTTTAAGAAAGGCCTGGTTATCGTAAAACAGAGCCATCGAGGCAGTACATAGTAATTTATTTACTAAAGTAATTAATTTGGAAGAGCAATGGCATTTTGGTTCCTTGGCAGAGCCATGACCTCAGTTTCCTTGGATTTCTATTAGGTCAAGTTTTTTAAAAGGTCGGGTTATCCTAAAAGAGCCATCGTAGCAATAAAAACTGCCAAGCCTCTTCCCAACTATGTTGGGGTTGGCTGCCAGTCTAACCGGATGCAGCTGAATATCAGTATTTTACATGGAGCGACTGCCTATCTGACTTCCAGAGCCATCGAGGCAGTACATAGTAATTTATTTACTTACTTAATTAATTTGGAAGGACAGTGACATTTCGGCCCAGTTTCCTAGGATTTTTATTAAGACATGTCTTTCAGAAAAGCCGAGACATCGTAAACCAGCTGATCTTTGACAATGGAGACCAGAGCATCAGCTGAAGTCCTAGAGATATCTCATTATAATGTAACCTTAAATTTTACAGGGTAACTACAAATGGCAAACCTTCGCATGCGGCATGACTCAAGACCAACTGGACCTCACTCAGTTAGCTCATCAATACATGAGGAAAACCGCTCTCAAACCTAGGTCCCTTAACTTCCTATAAATAAGTACTAGATTCTGAAAGAGTTGTGTGATTTTATTTATTATTGTCACTTTTATACCGTGGCCTGGATTTTGGCGTAACAAAATTATGTTTATCTTGAGGCCAGAAAAAGCAGATTTTTCTTCTAATATTGGGCCTGACAAGGCCATGATTTTTAAAGATAGTAAAAATACGATAAAGTCGTAAGTACGCTTATTATGTTAGAATATGGGTTTTAATTAGGTAAGTATAAATGTAATAGTATTTGTAAATAAAAACAGTGTGATTCTAGTGTAAGGACAATTATGTACCGATGTTTTGTAGCAGTAATTAAGAAAATAATATGGAGAATATTAACTGTTAGAATGTTCTAAGTAGGATTTGTATCTTTAAGTTTTTATAAATATATTTTTTAAGGTATTGTGGTAATTTAATAGTATGTCAGTCAGTTTGTAGTTTTCTTTTTAATATTGTGTGTGGAAAATATTGTTTAATTAAGTTGGCATATTTTAAAAGGTTTTATAAGGCAGAGAAATTTTATTTTGTATTTCCAATTTCCAAATACTTTAATGTCAAAATCACAAAAGTTTTTGCACAGATTACTCGTCGCATTTCAGATATATTGATCTAAAAACATCAATAGAAATAAAATAACTGTAATTAATCGAGAAAATCATTTAATTTTCATACTTAATGCATTGTAATAAGATCACTTTTTGCTATTGCTATGTTGTGTAATTGTGTTGCTAATTATGTATTAAATATTAGTAGATTTTGCACTAAATATCATGTAAGTTGAAATAAATTCATTGTAAGACTATCTGATAATTGAAAAGAGTACAAATATAGTGTTAAGTGTAATTCAATCCTAAACGTAGAATAAGTCTAGGCCGTTTTATAGTAAGTTTTTGTGCTTTGGCCTTTAAAAAATATAATAATTGATTTTCCATTTTCTTTGCATTTTGTGTAATATTAATTTACGAGATATGTTTACTGCCGACGCTTTTCAGTTTTGTTTCAAATGTTTGCTTTTCTGAACGTATAGTTTTATTTTATCTAAACTCGTGATTTGGCATGGACATTATATTTTTTAAATAGCATGTTCCTTAAAACTATTTGGTTTGGTTTTATTTAACAGGTGAAATTAAAAATGTTAGCTAAATAATTTTTCAAAAAAAGGAAATTGAAGAATAAAGATTAACGTTTAAATTTTGTATAATATTTATAATTTTAGAGGCAATATTTATACGAATTATGTTTAAAAATATTTTTATTGTACGTTTTTCTTGTGATTTGTATTCTATTAATTTATATTTTCTTTATTCGGAATTTTGTCATAGGCTGCTGAACAAAAAATACTGATTTCCAATAAATAATAAAGTAAAACATTTTTTCGGTAAATTGTTAATAGTACAGTCAATGACTTAAGTAGCTGCAGTCCCTTCTTAATTATGCTTATTTAGGTAATTGTTTGGGGTACAATCAAAAACATGTGTAATACCAGAAAACCTATCAGAAAAAATATCATAGACAAATTTTGATCGTTTGTCACAGTGGCGCCATCTAGCACATTGCATAATAGCCAAATTCTGACACAATACACTTTCACCGACACCAAACTATCAGATTTGACATATCCAAGAAAACTATTTATCTAAATACTCGTTATAAAATATTAACGAAAATAAACCGCAATTAAGTCCATTCATTTCATCCACCACTGCGTACAATTTGGATTAGTTTCTTGCTCAATGCGACCTATCATGTGAAGAGACACGGAATTAAAATGAGCGAGGATGATGCTGGTGTTGCCAAGTAAATTTCAATGTTGTTCGCTTTGTTCCGTCTATCGTAAGTATATTAAAAAAAAATGGATGCAAAAGATTGATAGCTCTACTTACAATTTTTTGGCGTCGGCTTCCAGTCTAACCGCATCCATTACTTCAATCCAGTCACTGGGTAACACGATACCCCTTGGAAAGACTGCTGGTCAGACTTTTGGGCTTCTGAATACACATGACTGTCAAGGATCTAAGAATGATAGCCGGGACCAACGGCTTAAACGTGCTTTTCAAGGCACCGAGCGGTTTCAATAGGTAATAGATGGTGTACCCATCCACTTAACGACCTCGGGAAGCGTAGCTTAACCTACGATCGACCTGTCTGGCTGTTATAATTTAGCTTAGAATCGCATAAAATGGATAATTATTTAAGTTGTTGACTGTAAAACCTTACATCACGGTAACGCCTTTTCCTTAAAAAAATCCTATTACAATATTAATTATTGTAGTCTAAAAGATAATTGTAGGTATTTTAAATTAACAGTCCTAGTAATAAGTGATTGCCATGTTTTATTTTATACAAAGAATTTGTGTTTTTATTTTGTGACAACAATTAGGTATATTGTTCTAGTTTGTACATAGAAGATAATTTAAGTAGGTTTATGTATGGTTATGTAAGGAAAATAAATGGTTTTATAGTGGTTTTTGGTATTATTTTCACACACAGTGGGGAATCGATCGACTTGAGACTATAGGGCGTTACAAGCACAATCTTGCGTAATGCGGGATTATTGACCCAACCGACTCTACGCCCAATGCGAATGCTCCTGACCAAACTAATCGAATCTCCCTACTTTTTTATAACTATTTTGGGTTCGGCTTCTAGTCTTACCGGGTGCAGCTGAATACCAGCAGTTTACCTGGAGCTACTGTCTATCTGATCTCAACAACCCGGTAAGACTGTGGGTATGTCAGACTTTCGGGCTTCTAACGACCCGTAACGACATCCACAATGACAGCTGGGACGAAAGGCCTAATATGCTTTTCGAAGCACGGAGGAGTTTCGGTATGTAAAGATGGAGACCAACCCCGCCAAGCGTAGCTGAACCTGATGGATCGATGAGTTTCTCCATATCCCATAATTATGTGCGTACATTTGCACTTCTGAAGACCTAAAAAAACCAATTGCGCGTTGGCGTGGCCTATTGTGATTGTGTCCAACGCCGGTATACTCCATATAATCATAACATTACACAAATAACGGTATAAATAATAAACTCCCTTATTTCACGATAAGTAGATACAGACGCTTGCACATCAAGCTATCCCAAACTGTCAAATATTCCCAATTGAACATGAACCTTGTACTTTTGTAATAAAGTTGAAAATCTATCTAAGTAATTTGACAGATTGGGGTAGCTTGATGTGCTGGCCTCTGTAAAATCGCCAGCATATCAAATTACCACAAACTGTCAGATTTTCTCAATCGATTTTGAACTTAATTCTTAACGTTTTAAGGTATCAAATCATTTGGCGAAATTTGACAGGTGAAACTTGATGCTCTGGCGACCGTACAAAGAAATATCACCTAATGACTATTCACATTGAAAAAATAGTTCTTAAGTGCAGTAATTTCAACAATAATAATACAATAAATGTCGTGATAAGCTTGCCTTACTCACTATTATTATTACAACGTAACGTATTAAACTAAACCGTTATAGGTAGATATAAACCAAGTCTTAGTTAATAACATTGACGGTAAAACCGTAGTGTCGTGATACAACGTAATGCCATCAGTAACTGAAACGTCTTGCGAAATTGCCTCCTAGCCTGGGACCGGGACCTATTAGCATGAGGACGAATTAAATTGTAAGGTAAGGTTGCGGGTGGTGACGAGCGGAGCGATTAGAGGAACGGAAGCGATTTTGTATTAACCTTTTCACCGCCAAGCACTTGAATAGAAGTTGCAGGTTTTCGTGCCACCAGCGCCATAACTTCATATGAAGATCTTTATTCTATCTTGATCGTTATGCATTTATACCTTGGTGCTGGGCATCGCGTCCTGTGTATGTTGGTGGTGAAATCGTGAAAGACTGGATAGAGTGGATACGGAAGGCGAGATTTGCGGGTAATTGCGAAACACACAATATCGGAGTTGTGGTCTTTTTTTTAAGGGTGGGAAATCATCAAATGACTGTCAATAAGTGTCAGACTCTTACCGCCTAAAACCCATCCATGTTTCCTCCTTAACTCTTTGTGTTACGGTGCGGCGCGGCGGTAACCCTTTCGGATAATCCCACTGAGGAGTTTTGGTTTTATTTTTATTTTTAAGGCTGGGAAATCATACAATGACTCCTCCCGCTTTGGGTGGAGCGGAAGGGAGTGTCAGACTCTTACTGACTAAAACCCATCCATGTTCCTTCCTTAGCCCTTTATGTTCCAGGGTAGCGGTAACCCTTTCGGACAATCCCGCTTACCCGGCAGGCTTGGCCCTGAGGGGCCCCTTCATATGCTGATATATAAGCGCGTGGAACATATACGCGCCGTCGGGCACGGGCCTAGTGCTAATCGGACGGTGAGTCACCCATTACTCACCGTCCGCAGGCCCGCGCCTACGGTGGCCGGGAGTCGTTACGTGGCTCCCGACGCCCGGGGCGTCTGGGACGGGAGGACCTTTCTCTCTGCCAACCCGCCACCTCCTTCGCGAGCATGACTTTTTCGCAGAAGGAGGTGACTGCCTCCCACTCCCTCTCGCTTCGGACCATGGCTTGCACCAGGGCCGGGCTCGAGAGGTCGCCGCCGCCGATCGTCTCTACGAGAACTCGGCGGTGCTCCGCCCAAGCGGGACAGGTTTGCACCGTGTGCTCTATCGTGTCCTCTGGACGATCCTCGCAGTGGTAGGAGTGTTGGTCTTGTGATTCGATTATGTAAAAATTTCACCGTGATATTTAGCCATAGTGAGCTTGAAGTTAACTGTTGCGCTTGATCAGCTATTCTATGTATCAGAATGGACTATCATTGGCCGACTTGATTGATTGATTCAAATCTACATACTGATATCGATCGGTGTGGAGATGAAGGAAGCAAAGGAATCTTTGCTATGTGCTCTTCTATAAATACAAAATCTAGAACAACTCAAGCGTGTAAGAAATTAAACTTCAATTTCTTTTTGTCTGTCTAACCAAAAGAATTGCCAGGACTCCTTCACAACTGGCTTAGTATTATCAAGGTCTAAAGAAGTAGGTACATCAGGGTATGATGCAGTTTAATAACATCAACCGTGTTCAGTACCTTTAGATAGTACAGTAGCCAGCCCATTATTCGGGAGGTTCCTGCACATCAACAGGCGGGAGGAAACGCCCGGGGGTCACCACTGCGAGGATCGCCCAGAGGACACGGTAGAGCACACGGTGCAAACCTGCCCCGCTTGGGCGGAGCACCGCCGTGTCCTCGTAGAGGCGATTGGCGGCGGCGACCTCTCGCGCCCGGCCCTGGTGCAAGCCATGGTCCGGGGCGAGAGGGAGTGGGAGGCAGTCACCTCCTTCTGTAAAAAAGTTATGCTCGCGAAGGAGGTGGCGGGATGGGAGAGAGAAAGGCCCTCCCGTCCCAGCCGCCGCAGGAGACGCCCTGGGCGTCGGGAGCCACGTGACGACTCCCGGCCACCGTAGGCGCGGGCCTGCGGACGGTGAGTAATGGGTGACTCACCGTCCGATCAGCACCAGGCCCGTGCCGGACGGCGCGTATATGTTCCACGCGCGCCTCAAAGAGATGCCAGCGTATGAAGGAGCTCCTCAGGGCCAAGCCTGCCGGGTAAGCGGGATTGTCCGAAAGGGTTACCGCTACCCCGGAACATAAAGGGCTACGGAAGGAACATGGATGGGTTTTAGTCAGTAAGAGTCTGACACTCCCTTCCGCTCCACCCAGAGCGGGAGCAGTCATTGGATGATTTCCCAGCCTTAAACAAAAAAAAAAGCCAGCCCATTAAGTTATCACAAACTATCAAATTTTCTCAATCGATTTTGAACTTAACAGTCGGCATTTAAGGTTTAAAATCATTCGGAGAAATGTGACAGTTTGGTATTTAGTTAATAAAATTAATTCAGCAAATTAGGCCCAGAGCAACAATTTTTATCAATTCCACATGAACAAACCACACACAACACTCCCAGTCCATAACTTATCTATACATATTATTAATAATTTAAACGGCACTTCATTACCACTAAGACCTTACCTTTACCTCGCCCAACGAGGCTACTTCCAAGCCAAAACCAACTTTCAGAACAGCAATTAAAGTTCTAATTACTTTGACTCAAACTTAAACCCCAGTCGAACGGTTGTAAATTGGAGTAACATCGCCCGGAGCTATTAAGATTGCATGTCACTGGTCTAAATTTAGTTTAATTCTACGGAATTTATCGGTGAGCTTGTCGGTATTATTTACTGCCAAATATGTTGGTGGGATATTAATTAATACATGTGGATTGTTCCAAGACAAACGCGAGCGAACTGAACCAGAAACCCCATCACTGTTATACTGAATGCAGGTCCCGTCCGTGAAATGAAAACAGTAGTAATAAACCGTTCTACGAACCGCTCTTACCAAAAGATCGTTTCAGTGCGGTTTGTGGAACACCTTAGGTGCCGTTCGGTCTTTGAAATCAGCCCGTCGATTCTGTAAAAATCTCAGCGTGATAGCTTACATGAAGTCAAAGTCAAAGTCAAAGTCAAATCATTTATTTCAAATAGGCACAAGTAAGGCACTTTTGAACGTCAAAATGAACAAGAAATAGAATTGATTCTAGTCGCCCCTTCCAAAAGGTAGTTTCGTGTGGAGAAGAATGGGCAAGAAACTCCACCGTTACTCTTTTAAAATGTTTTACAATGTTTTGTATACAAGAATTATAACATTATAATTATGTGAAGACGATGCACCCAGAATAAAAACACCTACACCACAAAAGGTGAAAAGAAAAACACATATAGTAATGGTAGGTAACTTAAGTATGTCAAAAGTACATGGTGCTCACATATTTACAAACATTCTAAAAGTTAATAATAATAAATCAATCAATGTGTGAGAAGGTATTTCAACATGTTAAAATAGTATTTTATAAATAATAAATTATTACCTAATTTACTTAGCAACCAGTTTGATTTTGTCTAGACACTAGATTGCCCTGTGGAGCAGGACCAGCATGTTTCCAAGCATCCTTATCCTTTATAATCCTCTAATTTGTAATATGCTTGTTTACAAAGTGTATTTTTAATGTGAGTTTTAAATTTTCTTTCATTTAATTGCAGAATGTCACAAGGTATTTTGTTGTAACATTTAACACAGAACCCCATAAAAGATGTATGTACTTTTGATAATCTAAAAGTGTGCAGTGTGTAGTGAGCGTGACGTTAGCTATCGTTCGACTTAGTGCTAGAGCTTGACAGCTGTCAATAGTGACAGTTATTTTAAACTAATTTCCTACATTTACACAGTGAGATTTTTACAGAATACCACTACAGTACCTAGTGCTATATCTACTATAAAAATCTTATTGTGATTACGTAGTTGAAGTGAGTTAGCGAGCTGTCAATATTGTCAATCCTTAGGATTATGTCACTGTCCATATTTTTATTTATACTGTGATTATGTGGGACGACTGCTCACTTCACCTACGTTTGCACGGTAAAGATTTTACAGAACCGACTGACTGTACTCTGAGTGGAATACCAAAAAAATTCGACGCGTGGGTTCCTTTTTATTTTAGTTTGTGGTGTTTCTGTCTAAGTTTTTCACTAAATGTAGCTTAAGGACAAATCTGAGCGGGAATACGCCACGTTAAACACGCATTTCTCCCCTCCATTAGTTCTCGTATTTAATAAAGATATGTATGGTAAAGATAGACTAAATTCTGACAGCCAGTCTTACCAAGGGGTATTGTATTGCCCAGTTACTTGGTTGTGGGGGTCAGATAGGTAGTGGCTCCATGTAAAATACTGGTATTCAGCTGGGGCCGGTTGGACTGGAAGCCGACCCCAACATAGTTGGGCAAGGCTAAGCAGGTGATGATTTATTAAAGATATCTCGTATCTAATTTAGATACCGTGGAATTTTTCGGCGCCATTTATTTTAATTAGTCATTAGTTTTAAATATTTGTACAGACGCCAGCACATCAAGCTATCCCTAACTGTCAAATTTTCTCAATTCAAAATGAACCATATATCTTTGCAATAAAGTTGAAATACTATCAAAGAAATTTGACAGATTGTGGTAACTTGATGTGCTGGCCTCTGTACATACCATTTTTATTTTTATTCTTTTTAGTTCTAGAAATAGATTAATACATAGTAGTAGGTACTTAAAAAAATACTGGTATTCAGCTGCATCCGGTTAGACTGGAAGCCGACCCCAACATAGTTGGGGAAAAGGCTAGGTAGATGAGATGATTATAGTAGGTACTTAACAGATTGTAATTTCGGATTAAATTACAATAGTTCGGGTCCGTAATTTAACTTCGAGTGTCATATGTTCGATTAATGGAAAGTCGACTGAACGATTGTTCGAATGGAATTTATTGCGAAACAACCTTTTATCGCCAAACGCTACTTCGACTGAACGATTCATCGAATATTTATTAATCGATGGACTGCTCTTTCGAATGAGTTTTAGTTATTATAAATTGAAATAAAATTATAAAAAAAAAGAATTTTCGTCACATATTATTTCATACATAATCGAGGAAATCAAACACTTTTAAGATATCGTACGTTTTTCCCGTAGATTTGAACATTATTATGAGAAGCGACTTGGCTTCATTTGTTCCCGCGAGAAATATTGTGTTTGTTTTTAGATTGCAGTAGGCACTTTGCATATTAAGTTTGGTAACTATCGCATCATTATCAAAGACTACAGGCTTGACTTCAGGAGCTCGATGGCTTACATTCGCCACTTTAAAAAATAAAACGTTAAAATTTTTAAATTTTATGATAATGATTCTTAGTGATTATTAGTTAATGTTTGGATTATTACTGGAGTTCTCAGGCGTTAAAGAACGCTAATCTACCGAAAAGGTTTTTGATTAAGTACAGGTTACCTTAATTTTGTGCGAAAATCGTTACGTAAGTGCTTTTTTTTATAATAAACAATTTCCCCTTCATTTGTGCTTTATTATCTTCCTTTTTATAAAATTTCATGTTTCCAAATCTACGGGCAGAACGTACGATAATTATCTTAAAAGTGTTTGATTTCCTCGATTATGTATGAAATAATATGTGACGAAAATTCTTTTTTTTTATAATTTTATTTCAATTTATAATAACTAAAACTCATTCGAAAGAGCAGTCCATCGATTAATAAATATTCGATGAATCGTTCAGTCGAAGTAGCGTTTGGCGATAAAAGGTTGTTTCGCAATAAATTCCATTCGAACTATCGTTCAGTCGACTTTCCATTAATCGAACATATGACTCTCGAAGTTAAATTACGGACCCCAATAGTTCCTATAATATCTGCGAAACAAACGATGTCGATTGATTTCGAGTCGCTTTTCCCCTTACATTACTCCCACAGAGCAAGTTTCCTTGCCTGTTGCATGCTAACAATAATTAAGAATCAGAAAAATTGCATCGTCTTACTTTTAAAGTCGCTTGAACTTAGGTACCTTTTTTTTTTGAGGGTGGGAAATCATCCAATGACTTCTCCCGCTCTGGGTGGAGCGGAAGGCAGTGTCAGACTCTTACTGACTAAAACGGCTAAAACCAATCCATGTTGCTTCCTTAGCCCTTTATGTTCCGGGGTAGCGGTAACCCTTTCGGACAATCCCGCTTACCCGAACTTAGGTACTACCTATGCCACAGACTGTTAAATCAATCAACTCGGGGGCAGTCCCGTCCACTACCGAACGTAGGTCTCTCCCAGGCTGCACCACAACACACACACACAGTCTGTTCCAGTCATCGTTTTAAGATCGTAGATCTAGCCGTGTATTCCCGTTCGTCCCACCGACTTTGTCCCCATCGTAAGACGAACGGGAATTTACAAAAATAATATTAAATTTGTTCCCGATCGTCCCATTCGGGATTTTGTGAGACGCACGGGAATATGTTCTTAGTTTAGTGCCACTCGTCCCACTAAATAATCGTGCAGCAGTGTTAAAAAAATAGTAATTAAGAAAAACACGTACCAATTTAGGGCTGCTCTCTTGAAAAAAGCTTTAAAAACCGTGCAAATGAAGCAGCTTTTCATCGGCATTTACAGTGAAATTACATCTGAAAAAAAATAGTTGGTAATCTACATGATATAATACGAAATTTGGTAGCCGTAAAGGAGATTGTTCTAGACCGCCCTATGACCAACAAACATTTGACGTGTACGTTAATTTTAATTATATTTTAATATGCTTTTTAAAAATAATAAATTCAAGCGGACACTGTTTAATTCTTAATAGGTTTTTAAAAGTGACCTCATTGATTTTATTACCAACTGAACTCGCCATCTTTCAAGGAATTGTCAATGTGAATGTCACAAAAGATTTGTCAGTGTCGCTCTCGCTGATTTTACATAAATATCGATATCGACGACGATGTCCATAATATCTAGTGATAAATAATGGATGTTCGATATTTATTACTTCCAAAACATTGAAAATGTGCAACATAAAAGTTTTTCATGCTTATTTTTTTTATGGAATTAGTTCCGTGAACATTTTAATGGAACTTATGATGAATATGGCCTAGCACGATTATGATGAAAATATAATGAACAAAACAAACTCACAAAATGTACTTACTTCCGCAAAATTAACAGTATTAGCTTACCGGCGTTCCTGTCCTCTGTCCACAGCACTGAAAAGTTGACCGGGAAAATTTTAGCACCTTCCCTGGTTGATTCTGAAGTGCCGTGTTTGACCGACGCTGTGAACGCTTGGAAAATGGCTTGCCCAAACACTGATCGGCCCGTGAACCCATATTCCCAGAGGCAGTGGGATGAGCCGCTCTGCAGGTTGGTACGGAATAATCTTATTAATACGTCCACCAATACTGCTGAGCGTGCCCGCCTGCTGGCTGTGGGTGAGTGGGAGTCGGGCCTCTGGCTTCAGGCACTACCGTCACCCAACATAGGTACCATGCTGTGTGACACCACCTTCCGGGTCGCTACCTGTCTGCGTCTAGGCGCTCCTTGCGTGGCTCCGCATCGCTGCCAATGCGGTGAAGATGTCGACTGCCTCGGACACCATGGCCTATCCTGCAGTAAGAGTGCTGGCCGGTTAGCACGGCACGCCAGCATCAATGACATCATCCGTCGTGCTCTTGTCACCGCCGAGGTGCCAGCTGTTTTAGAACCTAAGGGCTTGGCACGCGACGATGGGAAGAGACCAGACGGAATGACACTGATGCCTTGGAAGGTGGGTAGGCCTTTGGTGTGGGATGCAACGTGTGTCGACACCCTTGCGCCATCCCACCTTTCTAGTACGGCGGGCTGTGCTGGAGCAGCCGCTGCAGGTGCAGAAAACCTCAAACGGCGCAAATACTCCAACCTTATTGGGACTTACATGTTCGAGCCGTTTGGGGTTGAAACACTAGGGCCATGGGGTCCGAGTGCACACTATGTTTTCCGAGACATCGCCAAGCGGTTGATCGACTCTTCACGTGACCAGAGGGCTGGCCTATTTTTTGGTCAAAGAATCAGCATTGCCATACAACGCGGCAATGCTGCCAGCCTTTTGGGAACTTTTCCTGTTGACAGCGATGTGGACGAATTTTTTGATGCTCTTTGATTATATACTTATTATTTCTGTATATATTACTATGAATATTTAGCTTTTAAATGTAAATATGATTATATTAGTCTTAGATTATTAACAAGGAAAAATAAATACGAATAAATGTTCAATTTTGTAACTGAAAAACTTTAATAAACAACACTTACTAGTCGAATGAGGGATTTTCTCACAAGTGAGAAAATATTACTTCAAAAGAGGCGTTGGTAAAAAATACGTCACTGTCTCAGGTTTTTGACATCAAATAAGCTTTCTTATTTACGGATCTTATTTTTGTTATCAGTAGCCAGTAAAACAAAGACGTATTTTTTACCCACGCCATCTATTGAACTATGTTTTTCCACTTGTCAGAAAATCTCTCATTTAACGATTGAAATGTCATTTACGGCGCAACTCTAGTGAATTGTTCTCATAACCATTTCACGACTTCAATAGCCATATTTTTACTTTTTAAGTACTTAAACTCTATTTTTAAAACTAACTAAAACGTTACACATTGTTCGTTGGGAACAAAACATTTTATTTTAGCATTAATTAAATTGGAGTAGAATCATAGCAACAACGTGTTTATGTTTGAAACGGAACAAATTAATTTACATTTGACATATTATTGATCTGTCATTTTGGTCTACTAAATTAAAACCACAGATTAAATAGGTGGTCATTGATAATCGATATACAATGATTGATCTTCAAGAGAGCATCTCTACGTCACTACGTCGTCAGTCGGTGCCTGTGGCTGTGTTATGTTGTTGTGAATATCTACCTAATTGGCGATTTCTTTTGGCGTTTTTGATTTTGTTTCAGTTTAACGGACTACAATTTGGATTGCTTTCAACGTGACCTGGCTTCGAATAACTGATTCTGTGATCTGCCACGACACCTTAGCATTTTGACAGCGGATAACGGACTTCGCTTAAAGCAACGAATTAATAGCATAAAGTAAACTTCAACCAATAAATAATAACTGTACCTAAAAGGCATAATACAACTGTATTTACGGTAATATTTTACTGTATTTGAAGTTTAATGCTTTGTAGAAAACAGAAATAGCGATTTTAGAAGGAATTACTTAAGTTTTCTTTTATTAAAAATAACCTCAAAATCTGTTCCTTTTCTTTAAATAAATCTTTTCTCTAAAGTGTCCGTCAAGAAACGTTGTTATTTTGGGCTTCTAAGGGCAGTTTACAAATAGAAAATGATTTTTTCTATGCTGTTGGCTCCAGGGCGAACAATGTATGGGCGTAGAACAATCTCCTTTACTATCGGTAACACGTTGTAAGAAAAAAAAAATACAACAAATCACCTCCAAATCATTGAGATGAAACCATTTTACTCCTTCGTTTTTTCTCAAAAGAGTATAAAAAAAATATCTACTGCTTTGCAATACAAAAGCAAATGATTTGGTTTTGTTACTTTAAAAAAAATATTATAATAGGTTAAAAAGGTGTTTAATTTAGGACAACGCTCCTCGATGGACGAGTCCTATTACTGGCTGGACGTACGACGCGTTGAGTGAGCTCAGCAAAGAACGCGCAAGCTCTGCACTCAAGGCCGTTGGCATCTCTCCACCCAGAGCGGGAGAAGTCATTGGATGATTTCCCAGCCTTAAAAAAAAGGCCGTTGGCATATACACGCGCCTTAACTAAACACAGGCGAATTTGTCTAGCATTAACCGTTCCTAGAATTCTCCATTCCTAATTATTTATTCACAAACAGCCACTCAGTCACACGCGTTTCCTAATTAACGGAACTGCCAGCTTCATAAACTAGCGAATAATTATATTATATAGGTACCTACTCAATAATTATTATGCTATAATATAGGTAAACAGTTGAGTCGTTGAGTTTGATTGAGCCTGCAATATTCCGTTTACCTAGTTTCTATATTAACTAGTCAATTAATGTGTTCTATGTTTACCAACATACTGTTGAATTTAGAGTGACAATGATTTTGGATTAAAATAATATATCCTTGTTTCTTACTAAGTGCGAGTTTCTTAGTTAGTGGTGCGACCGTCGGACTGTCAAGTTATGGGTTTCGTGTTGAACCCAAGCCACGCACCTCTGATTTTACGGATTCAACAAACACACTCGTAAATGAACCTTATGAACGCCAGAGCATAAACGCAACTGCAACTCCACGCCAAGCTAAAAATTTATTTTCTTTTTGTTATCATGAATTTCCCAATATCAATGGTGTACATTTCTGCACACGTAAGTCAATAAAATGTATGGAATAGCTCAGAGTACAATTAGCATTTAAGTAATTGTTTATTTCGAGTTATAGTGTTTTTGCCATTGTCACATATTTGTGTTGCTGGCGTACAGGGTATATGTGACAATGGCGTTCAAAAGGTTAAGAACCTGTTACCTCTTTTGATTCATAATACCCATAAAGACTTGGAGTTAAAGGACCAGAAACACATCGAAACTTTTACACACCGACCCAATTTTGATTAAAACGCAAAACTCCTTACAATACGAAAGTTATTTAATAAGCTCTGAGCATCCTTGGATTTAACACAAATATGGGGAAGCGAAGTTCTTGTTTGAGATTATTACTAAGTTAATATCAAGTGTGTGTTTGTCTTTCGGATAAGGATACGAAGCTTGTTCGTTAAGATGTTGTGGTGGTAGCCTGGAGGTTTATGCAAGTAGTTTTGTCCTACCATAATAGAACAATTCCTTAACCCCTTGCCCACGAGCTGTAGTGCTATTCTGTAGAAATAACTCAGTGAAAGGTAGCTGAAGTGAGTTAAAAGTGATCTGTCCATAGTTTTAACTCCTAGCATTAAGTGGAACGCCAACTATTTTTGTGAGATTTTTTTACAGAATCAACCGGCTCTATGCTAAAGTAACACACATCTTGCGACAGTGACTGCGTATAAAACAAATATGAAAGAAGTTGTTTCGACTCATCCGCCCGACCCTTGTTCGAGCCAACCCGCGTTGCCGCTGAGCCAGTAGTTTTAAATTCCCCCGATCCAGCTGCCCCTTGCTGTCCTCCCCCAGCGACGCCCTAAGCCGAGGTCCGTACCCCACAGGGGGTGCCCTTAGCGTGTAGTCGCTTAGTTTGTAAGTTAATATTTAAACCCTGGCCGGAGGCTCCAATTCTTTTGTGGCAACCACAGGCAAGTCCGGTTAAGCAGTAGACAAGACAACCCTATGGTTGAACAGCGAGATCAAAAAAAAAAAGTTGTTTCGACCATTCCATTCCATACTTCAGGTTTGAGATGACGCGCGTTTCGCTTTACATAAGGGGTGTCGCAATTCCCGAAGAAAGTCGCATCGTAACCGGAAAGGCGGAAGGGCCCCGAAGGTTTGTCTACTTCGTTGATGGGGAAACCTCAGAGAGTACCACATTGCCTAGTTGTCTTTCAGATGTAGGTAATAACTAGCCCTAACTAACTATACTATTGCTGAGGACTTAATTATTATGGACGAAAATCGCCAAGCGGCATTAAGCAATCACGAGCAATTAATACGGTGACTGAACTTTTTTCTTAGCGGTTCTTTTTCGTTAGCAGAAGTGAAATGTTCCCTGTTATTAAATGTATTATGTAAAAAAAGTTACAAAGAATGAAACACAATAGTCATTATAAAACAACAGGACTGCAGGTGTAAAATATTTATTACTAAAGTTTATAATGAAGGCGGTCCTACCGGTTTCTCTCTGTCTTTAAGACTTCGTTAAAGACAGAGAGTGCTAAGTTTATGAAAATAAGTGGAAACAGACGAGAGGTACACTGGGTGCTTTACTTTTTTTGTTGACCTTTGTCTGAAACTAATTTACAGAAACATGGAAATCTTTTGTAATACGAATCTTGTATTATAAAAGGCAACACAAAAATACGACTGACGGCTAAATTCATGTTAGCTGCTACTCTGATGACACAAAACCCTTTAATATACGGGGGTTGTTAAAGGGTTATTACATATTTACATGTTGCTCTGCAATAAGTGAATAATTCAACTTATTGGGAAAAGTGCTCGCTATCGAAATTGATAAAATAAATTGGTCCTTCGAGCCGGATTCCTTCTAAAACACAAGAACATCGTCGTATATATTCATCCGGCGTTTTAAAGCGCAATACGGACCAAAAATCATATTACGTCTAAACTCATTGCATCTCCTACAGAAAGAGCAGAGCGTCGCCGCGTTTCATTGAAGCGCAAAATGGGACGAACAACTTGTTACAGCAGTCTGTCTTCGGACAAAAAGAGTACGTCTCGCAACTCGGCGAACTACGCTGGCCTGCTTAAAGTATAAAATTGTTTTTCATATTATTTCCCATCGCATTTTAGTTGGAAACTCTCGCGAAGTTTGTTATGAAGTTCCGAACATGTAATGGTATTAAGTACTGGAAGATTAAACCTGGATGAGTTTTGAGTTCGTCTTTAGTATTTTCTCTATGCTGTTGTGTCTGCCAAAGGGGTATCGTATTACCCAATTACTGGGTTGTGGAAGTGTTGGAAATTGTATGGAAGTTGTATCTGATCTCCTCTATTTGACACTGGTATTCAGCTGGATCCGGTTAAACTGGAAGCCGACCCCAACATAGTTGGGAAAAGATAAGATAAAGATAAGATAAGTCTTTATTTGCTTTAAACATGGTATAATGGTGTTACAGTTTTAAACAATGTCCACATGTTAAGCTATACAGAATATCAATTGCATGCAAAATAATAATCATGTCAAAACAACAGTAAATATCAATTAAATCATTCAAATTATTAGATGGATATAATGTTATAAAATGTCAAAGAAATCTTTAATGTCATAGAAATTATGTCCAATCAGCCACTTATACAGTTTATTTTAAATGAATTATCATTATTTATACATTTGAGTTCTTTCGGAATTTTGTTGAAAATGCGTACACACATCACAAGGCAACTTTTAGCATACTTGGCTGATTTAGGATTCTCCTTCGTTACAAGTCTGTGTGGATCTTTTGTTGGACGAGAGATTATTTCATAAGCTTTTCTGAACAATCCCTTATTACTGTAGACAAAGTTACAGATTGCGTATATATAAAGTGCAGGAAGTGGTAACAGACCAAGTTTTTTAAAAAATGGCTCATCCGAACGAAGTCCGCAAATGGCCTTGATGCACCTTTTTTGTGCAATGAATGCTCTGTCTTTATCGGTACTGTTCCCCCATAAGATAAACCCGTAACTTAAAATAGATTCAATATATGCATGGTATGTGGTAATTGCCGTTTTAACGGTTGTTACGTTCTTTACCTGTCTGAGGGCGTAAGTAAATTTATTAATCCTATTGCATAAATCATCTAAATGTCCTTTCCAATTTAAGTCTTGGTCTATGAGCACACCTAGGAATTTGGTTTGCGTTACTTCTTTTAGTCTGACAATATTAAGTTTAAAATTGTATTTGGCATGTTTCGACCTATTAAATTGAATAAAATTCGATTTCTCTAAGTTAATTTTTAATTTATTAGTCTGTAGCCATTGTAAAATTTTGTCAATAGTATTATTAATGTCTATTTCATGATCAGAAGGTGATTTTTGTCAGATGATACGATAATTGAAATGTCATCTGCGAATAATATAATTTTATGATGAGTCACCAGTGGTATGTCATTTATATATAGCAAGAATAATATGGGACCTAATACACTTCCTTGAGGGACGCCACATTTATTTACCCTAGATACAGAACAGTAGGAAGTGAGTACGTTTTCATTTACTTTGTCTATAACAACGTATTGTTTTCGATCACTTATATAAGACGAAATCCACTGCAGTGCAACTCCTCTTATTCCCAGTATTTCCAACTTTTTCAATAATACGTCATGTGCTACGAAGTCAAAAGCTTGTGACAAGTCGAAAAAAAGACCTGTTGTTAATTTATTATTGTTTAAGTTACTCAGGATATTGCCCACTAGAGTAAATATTGCTTGTGTTGTTGACTTTTGCTTTTGGAATCCAAACTGTTCCTTTGCTATAATATTAAATTTTCTACAGAAGTCTACAAGTCTCTTAAGCATACATTTTTCGAAAACCTTTGACAAAATAGGAATCAGAGTAATCGGGCGATAGTTTTTGACGTTCTTTTTATCGTGCTTTTTGTACAATGGCTTCACGACAGCTAATTTTAGGGCATTAGGAAATGTACCTGTCGAAAATGAGAGGTTAATTAAATATGTCAAGATGGGTATTAATTCCGTGCTGCACGCTTTAACAATTTTTGTGATGATTCCATCATAACCTTCAGAGTTAGTATTATTTAACGACATTATTTCTTTTTTAACTTCATCTTCAGTCATAGCGCTAAGGAAAATGGAGTTAGGAATTGACTTAATATTATTGTCATTATAATAATGTCGATTATTGGATGTCAAGGTATTAGTCGAGTCAATATTTAATAATTATTAAAAGCATTCGCTATGTCAGGGGGATTTGTCAGAGGCATCAAAGGCTAAGCAGATTGATTTTTGTTGTGACTACCAGGGGCAGACTGAACTGTAATTTTCATGGCTTATCACGAGTAGACACAATAGTTAATCAACATGGGTGGGTCGTTGGACAGTATTTTTTTAAATTATAACGCAGCATTAAAAATTTTGAACAAAATTCGAAAGATGTTTTTTTTCTTTTTTTAATTTGTTCTCGATATTGAAATTCGTTTGAGCTTTCATGCATTATGAAGACGGACTATGTCCTTCTCATTTATCTGCTGATCTATACAGTGTGTTAGGTTAAATGAGGGACATTCTTTAGGAGAGTGAATATTACCAATATGGGGCTGACTCCAAAATTTGGAAAAGTAGCACCTGGTCTCTACAGTTTGTCCAACTATGCGAACAAAAACTTATGGAGCAGCTAGTTCTGTTGTTCAAATATCTGAGTTGGTCGCTTTGTAAAACTAGTATGAATGTAGTAGTAGTAGCATTTTCATGAGTAACTCACTCTCCTAAACTTTGTCCCACGTTTAACCAAAAACGCTGTATAATTATCATCGTTTATCCTTATCATCTTTCAGGCTACCCAGTAGCAATGTATTGGATGAATTTAGGATATAAAGGAGAGTATCTGACTGCTAATTAATGAAAAAAAAATGTACGGTAGGTAATAAAATTATAGAACAAACGTAACTAAAACATTTTTTTATTCACATATCTTTTACGGAACTAATTTATAAATGCAATACAATACAAATTGTGTACCTTACTTTTAAAATAACTACTTATATATATAAACTTATATCAACATTTCAAAATATTTACACTTATTTTTCACAAGTCAATATTAATTAATACTTTGGCAATAAAAACCACTTGTCTAATAATTTTCGTAGCTCAATACTAATATTTCTTGTTAAGGAAAGAATACCGCGAATAACCGCGTAAAATAACTCTTTTTGACAAACAAAACATTACAACTGAATTTTAAAATATTAACATCGTAAAAATTACTGCACAAGGAAAAACAATGATAATGATTCGATTGTAACTACCAATACATGGTTTCGTAAATCGGTGTCTCTGACTTAGGTAATTTGTATTTTGAGTAAAGTTAAAAGAACTTCCTGAAAGTAAAACCAGTCGATGGTTCCCACGACGAGCTCCTCATAAAGGGTGACACAGACTTGCTCAAGCCTGCGTTGAAGTCTAGAGAACTGCTCTTATCTCTGAAGAGGTTCAAGTTTCCGTTGGCAGAGTAATCAGTGCGTTGCAGGAATGGAGTGTGAGCTGCCCCTAACGAGGCACCGACTCTGTTTCTGTAAAAGAGGAACATAATTAGAAACCTAAGTATTTAAGGCAACGCAATTACTGATTATGTAGAAGATTTGCCTATTTATTCAAAAAAATAAATAAAGAACAAAAGGGTGGATGTATCGTGTAAGAAACGCATTATGGCTACAAATCTGCCTAGCCTTTTCCCAACTATATTGGGGTCGACTTCCAGTCTTACCGGGTGCAGCTGAATACCAGTGTTTTACATAGCGACTACCTATCTGACCTCCACAACTCAGTCAGTAACTGGGTAATACGATACCCATTGGTAAGACTGGCTGTCCGACTTTCCAGCTTCTGATACCCGTAACGACTGTCAAAGTCAACGAATGACCGCCAGGACCAACGACTTAATGTGCTTTCCGAGGCACGGAGGAATCTCGATATCTTAAGATAGTCACCCATCCACAGACCATCCCGCGGCAAACGTAGCTTAACTTGATGCATCGATCCGTGCGGCTGTTATTACTTAGCCAAAGGCTACAAAGGAGTTAATTGTCGATTTTTATATTTACTTATACGTGCCGCAAAACAGCGTTCATTCTGGTTTGAAGCTGCCTGATGATTTGTATACCTAACCTACCTTGGCTTTTAGGGATACGGATGCCAGTGTAATTGCAAAAATGACAGACGAGATTTATCTCTTGAATGACAGCGTACTGACCACTCCTCTGGTATTGCTCCAGACGATACGTCGACGAGCCATCATCTTTTAACTTTAATCTTCTATCTAGCCTTTTCCAAACTATGTTGGGGTCGCTTTCCTGTCTTACCAGTGGAAGGGAGTGTCAGACTTTTACTTTTACTTACTGACTAAAACCTATCCATGTTCCTTCCTTAGGCCTTTATGTTCCGGGGTAGCGGTAACCCTTTCGGACAATCCCGCATACTCGGCAGGCTTCGGCCCTATAGGGCCCTTTCAAATACTGACATCTTTTTGAGGCGCTCGTGGAACACGTACGCGCCGTCCCAGTACTCACCGTCCGCAGGTCGCCACGCGGCTCCCGACGCCCGGGGCGTCTCCCGCGGCGGCTGGGATGGGAGGACCTTTCCCTCTCCCATCCCGCCATCACGTCCGCGACCATAACTGCTTCTCACTCTCTTTCGCTCTCGGACCATGGCTTACACCAGGGCCGGGCGCGAGAGGTGTCTTGTAACCTTAATATTATGATAAAATACTCACTTGTACATATAATCAACTCCTCCTCCATAAGTGTTGAAGTTCGGTACTTGAGGGATGGTCGGCATACTCCTGGTCAGGAAGGCATTAGCTCCAACGTCGTGGTTCGGGTTGTGGAAGAGGTTCGCGTGGCCTGCAGCTGTGACCCGCTCGCCGAAGTTAGGGATATGCGTGTTGGTGAGGGAAAGTCCGTGGCCGCGGCTGAAATAAAGGAAGTTCCATATGTGAAATTAGCTTCAAAAGGATTGATATTTAGACTATGGTTATGCAAGAAAAATAAAGCTTATGCCATAACTAAGAGATTTAATGATCAAAACAGTATTAGCGTGGCTGTCTATAAGTAGTATAATGCATACCTACACGCTACACGTTGTGTAGAATAATTTATGATCTTTTTAAATAACTATTTAGGTATAGATTTTTCTGGAATCTACACTAAATAGCTTTCAAAAGCAAGAGTATTATTCAGTGACTGCATTCTTATGTTGTATAGTTAGTATGACCATGTCAGCAGTGTTACTTTGAGAGCACTTTAACGTCGTAGCAGTAAGGTTGAATTTCGTAGCGTAAGAGTTATTTCTGAATTGCGATTGACCGTGAATCCAGCTCAATTAGGACTGTGAATTCTGATACCAAAATCTTGACTCTTGTTTTTCTTTTAGTTTCCTACACTATCCCACTGCCAAGCAAAGGCCATCCCCAAATACTTCCAGGCATTATTTTCCAGAGTGATAGTCTAGGGGTGCTTGAACCTTTGGACTGCGAAGTCATGGGTCTCGAGTTCGAACCCAAGGCACGCACCTCTGATTTTACGGATTCATGTACGTGTTGTATAATTATCACTTGCTTAAAATCGGTGAAGGTAAACATCGTGAGGAAACCAGCATGTCTGAGAGATATTTCTTAAAAGCATGTGAAGCTAAGTCTGAGGCCCATGGGCAGCAAAAAAACTCTGACACCAGGTGAGACAGTAACCATACGAAAAGAAGAAGAACAAGATTTTTCAGAGTCATCTTGCAGACTGTAGAATTCATGCGAACAAGTAATAATAAAATCATAAATATGAAAACACTTACACATTGTCTAATGCCAGTCCAGCGGTTGCTGACTGCAGGTGCCTGTTGGCGTCGAAGTTAGCACCACCAATAGCGCTCAGGACATTCCTATCGTTACCAGCAAAGGGCAGCTTGGCATTGAAACCTGGGAGACGAAGAATAAACAAATGAATAACGATATTTTTTTACTTATTGGAAGCAGTTGCCTATTGGTCTTGTGGTCGTAAGCTCTACTGGTGAGCGTGAGGTCCTTGGTTCGATTCCCGGGTCGGGCAAACAGTTATTGGGTTTTTCCATTTGAAATTGCACAGTAGCAGCCCGAAGACTAGATTTGTGTTGAGACCACTCCCGCTCTGGGTGGAGCGGAAGGGAGTGTCAGATTCTTACTGACTAATGTTCCATCCTTAGGCCTTTATGTTCTAGGGTAGCGGTAACCCTTTCGGACAATCCCCCTGTAAGGTATACCTGCCTAACCCTTTGGGGATTAGAGACGTGGTGTTATGTCACACTTTTTAAGGAACTGATGCAAATACAAAAAAAAAAAAACTCACTGCTAGTTTGGTCAGAATTCACAATCGCACTTCCATGTAACTGACGGGTCTGTCTCCGATGTTCGTTCTGATGCAAATACCGATAGAAGTCATCGTTCAGCTCCTGCTCCTCAGGGCTGAACTCCAGTTGGTAACCTTCGGGGACTGTCTCCCACGCCGTTACACTTACTACGAAAACAGTGAAGAGAATTGGAGAGAACATGTTTGCTTTGTTCTGGACTCACGAATGATGTCTCTCAATGGATCCCAGTGTTTATATAGGGAAGTTTGTAATTAGAGATAATTTTGTTCAGCGCATCGGGACTTTACCAGCATAGTTTGAACTCGTGCTCTCACTTTTATCAATGTTTTGTATGTGTGACGTAGTAATTGATGTGAATATTGATGTAGTTAATACTTCTATTTTTCCCTCATTTCGTAGAAGTCAAAGGTTAAGCTGAAAACCAGCGCTTAGCAAGTCGCTAGGGGACCTAAGCACAATACTCATGCTTAAATCGTTTGCCTACGTTATTATAATTTTGTCTATATACATATACCGTTAGAATACGGAATACGTTAATATGCGCTATAACTAGGTAATCAGCAAATTACCGGGTACAATCCGTTAAAGTGTGAAATTTGACTTAAAGTGGCAGATATCCCCACTTTACCTAGTTAATCTTCATATTAACAGATGTCACTTCCTTAAAGTAAAAATTGGGTTATATAGGTGCGTTGTTAAATGAGATAATTTTTGTACTGGGCATCGGGACTTTACCAGCGACCAATCCAGCGGTTTGTTTTTGTATGATATCATGTGTGTGACGTAGTTTTGATTAATAGTTATGTACGTGTTATTTTGTGTTTTTATTAATTAAAGCTTTGATTAGGGATGATGCCTGGTTAAAAAAAAAACATCGACATTGTTTTGTAAAAGTAATATGATTGAAAAGAACAGATTGCGATAGAAACTAAATATGGCATAATGATAAAATAAAATACACACACGCGCGACCCACACAGTACACACTACTGCATATAGACTGTATATATACACCATCATATAGCACCAGAAATTAGTTTTACGTGCGGCTATAGATGTTTCACATCAAAAAGAAATTATGTAGTACAAAATTTTGTCACGTATCTTTTGCTTTATCATATTAACAAAAAATTACTGAGATATAGTAAAACGCATTAAAGTTGGGGAGTGGGGACTCGTTACGTCACAAGTAAGTAAAAAAAATACATACTCGTGACATCATGCCACATTTCAACTCAATGTATCAGCGTAATCTTTGAATTACGTATAAACAGAAAAAAATACGTGTCCAATATTTTTTGTACCTACATCTAGTTTGCAAACTAAAAAAAAAAATATTCATCATCCCTATTGGTGATGTTAGTGTTTCTTAGGTTGTTATGTACTCTTAAGTTTAGCCTAGCCTTTAGCCCAATAAATAAAACCAAATAAAAAACATTTATTTATAAAAAAAATCACCGATTAAAAAAAAACATTAAGAGCGTGAATAACACTTTAGTTTCGAAAGTGCGAGCTTTGTATTTTTGTTTATTGGAAATTGAAGTTATTTCACTTTGTCGTGTTTTCATGGAAATCGGTTCTACTTTAAAGGTTCCCGAAGGGTGCCAATCAGAAATTAATCCTCCGCTACCCGTTCGTCCAACTAGCTATATTTTAGCACTGTTAGCTTTTAAATTATTAATATAAAAAATAAAATCTTTCCTAGTCGAATAAGGTTTTTCACGTTGTTACATTAGATAGCTAGTGCTACAGAAAAAACTCAATTCAGAGGCAGACAGATAAATGAACGCCACTTCCAACTTCGTAATGGATGTAGTTTTTCCTTTTTCGTCTACAGAAACTTTGTCTCTTATTATTGTGGCTGGCTTTACTGAGTAGAAAAGAAAAACACATTAGATTTAAGATTGAAATCATAGAGCAGTAGTGGCTCAGTGGTAATGGCAGCGACTTACGAGTTGTTAGTCGGGTTCGACCCCAAGCAGGCACTTTTCATTGTGTAAATTATTTCATCAAGTGGTGAACAAAAAAAATTGTGAGGGTAACTGGTATGTGTTTGAACCAAAAATTCGAAGACAAGTGACATCCGCCAACCCACACTGAGACCGCGTGGTGGATTATGGCCTCCTCCCTCTCACAGAGGAGGGAACAGTGAAACAGTGGGAACATTATAGCCATCATTCAGCCTGATTATGTATAAATATTCTATGTGTTAGGTTAAACGAGGGACATACTTTCAGGTTGTATAATACTCATGAAAATCAACAACTTTGTCCATGGGACCAATTCTGAAATACGAAAAAAATATCAGCTGTTCCATACATTTACAATGCTCCCACGAAATATTAGAGTAAATTTTTTAATATGCAAACATAAATGTACTTAACAGCTGACTTTTTTTCGTGATTTCAGGTATAGTTCCATAGTCAAAGTTGTTCATTTTCATGAGTATAGTACCCCCTGAAAGTATGTCCCTCGTTTAACCTAACATACTGTATACAGAGTGTAACCGTAAAAGGTATATGCATACAAAAGGATATGCTACAGACCACCAAACTGAACAACTTTTACTATGGGACCAACTCTGAAATCGTGAAAATAAATCAGCTGTTCCCTACATTTCGACGAGTCACGTGACCAAAAATGTATAGAACAGCTGCAGCGTTTTCAGTTGCTAACTCTACTCGCTTTTAAGTGATTGACGGCGGTGAGACTGGTGCCTTAGGCACTGCCTATGTTTTACTAAACAAGAGTGGGTGCAACTCTTAAATATATTTTTGTCCATCGACCATAATGACGTAGGCTCGGAGTACATACCTGCCAGCATCATCATCTGCCTAGCCTTTTCCCAACTATGTTGGGGTCGGCTTCCAATCGAACTGGATGCAGTTACCAATATTTTACATGGAGCGACTGCCTATCCGACCTCCACAACCCAGTAACTAGGCTATACGTTAAATATAGAAAAATACAGATTTTCGGACTTCTGACGACCCGAACGGCTTAACTTGCTTTGCACGGAGGATTGTCGGTTGTAAAGATGGTCACCCATCCACGGCTTAACCTGATGGATCGACCTGTGCGGCTGTTCGTAGTTAGCCACGAGCTCCTCATACATACCTGCCAATATGAGTGTACCGTATAGGTATACCTTTTAAAATCTTACTTTATGTTTTCTTAAGCTGTTCCTAACACCATTTCTTCTCTAAAACCACTCTTATAAGTATACAGACTTTTTATAAACCACTTAGTGATTCTCAGGCAGCAGCAGATCCATTAATCTGTCCGAAAGTGACGGTAGAAGGTAGCTACGGTATCTTTTTAAACGGCGGTCTATAAAGACATGGTCCCACGGCCTGTTAACTGATAGGCCGCGCCAGGTATTGCTACGCCTGTCGAGGCCAGTCTCTGCCTATTCAGATGCGACGGTTCCTGCAGCCTGGTTTCTTACAGGCCAGATCGCGCCAGGCCAGGCCGTGGGACCGCGGCTTAACGCGGAGAGGAGTAAAAGTTTTCACTAATCTTATAGCTATGCTTTGTAGGGCTGCCCGGAGTTGGCAAGAAGTAATAGATATACACTGCGTTGCAAAAAAATCTAGCTGTTTTAGTCTCACTAATATTATAAAGGCGAAAGTTTGTGTGTGTGTTTGTATGTTTGTCACATCTTCACGCTTAAACGGCTGAACGGATCTGGATGAAAGTTGGCACAGAGATAGTTTATGACCTGGGGGATACATAGGATACTTTAATCCCGGTAGTACGTTCTTGTAAGTTACTAAATAACCATCCCAGCCGCCGCGGGAGCGCCCTGGGCGTCGGGAGCTGCGTGACAACTCCCGGCCACCGTAGGCCCGGGCCTGCGGACGGTGAGTAATGGGTAGCTCACCGTCCGATGAGGAAGAGGCCCGTGCCGGCGCGTACGTGTACCACGCGCGCCTCAAAGAGATGTCAGCATTTGAAGGGGTCCGTTAGGACCGGAACCTGCCGGGCAAGCGGGATTATTCGAAAGGGTTACCGTTACCCTGGAACATAAAGGGAAGGAACATGGATGGGTTTTAGTCAGTAAAAGTCTGACACTCCCCTCCGCTCCACCCAGAGTGGGAGGAGTCATTTGATGACTTCCCACCCTGAAAAAGAACTATCTAACCTCTTAGTTAAGATCATCATCGTCATAATACACAGACATACATTAACATTCCTGATATATGACCCTTTTAACTTAACTTATGACCCCATCTCCATATAACCCTAAAAATGAAAAATCCTCATAATAAACCATGTTACCACATTTGGCACACCCCTAAAAGGCTTCAGTTAATCGTCTAAAAGGTCATTTAAATTGAAAGCGCCTGTAATTTACGTTCCAATTTGAATTGTTTCTCTCAATAAAAGTCCGGAAGGATTGTTTGAAACTGTTAGGTACCCTGAACTTTTGCTATTTCGACTATACAGCGTGTATCAGAGATGTGTGGTCATATTTATTTATTTAAGTAACATGGGAGACTTACCGCTAAAACAAACAGATCAATGACAGTGCAATAGTCAGAAAGCTATTTAATATTTCAGGGTTTGGTACACTAAGAGTTCAAAAGTGTTTTAATGGCATCTCGCAGTTCAAGTAAGGGTTTGTCTACTGCTAAACCGGACTTGCCTGTGGATGCCACAATAAAATTTCAGCCTCCAGCCAGGGCTTAGTAAAAACTTACAAACTAAGGGACTACACGCTAAGGGTATCCCCTGTGGGGTATGGACCTTGGCATAGGGCGTCGCTGGGGACAGCAAGGGACATGCTGTGTGCAAAAGTACAGGCTCAACTGCAACGCGGGCTGGCTCGTTCAAGGGTCGGGTCGGAGATTCAAAAGTGGATTGGCACCGTAAGAGTTATACTGGATGTAACCGAAAGGGTATATACATACAACAGCATGTGCTACAGACCACCAAACTGAATAACTTTTACTACGGGACAAACTCCGAAATCTACAAAAAAAATGCTACATTTTGACGAGTCACGTGACCAAAAATATATAGAACAGCTATTTTTTTGAGCATCAGAGCAGAGCAGAGATCACAGTTAAGCACATTACACACTGTCATATCGTTACAAAGTCACGTCTCATGAGAAAATTGATATTTTTTTCGCGATTCGTGGTTGGTCTTACGGAGAAAGTTGTTTAGATTGATGTTCTCAACCACACCCTTAAACATAAACACGCATTTCTGGCACACGCTGTATGTTTCGTTATTTATGAAGAGTTTGTGGCTTTATAACAGCCGTGTTTCGTGTATATCGGTGTATGTGAGGGGTTAAGCTATACCGTCTGAGGTCTATGCATGGTCTTTCACGTTTCGAAATCCTCTACAGGGTGGATTTGAATTAATGAGTAATATTTTAAGGGGTCTTTGCACTCATCATTGTGAACAACTTGTACCATGGGAACAAATCTGAAATTGTGAAAATAAAATCTGCTTTTCCATACATTATGCTCGCATTACTCGTCAAAATGTAGGGAACAGCTGTATTTTTTTCGCGATTTCAGGTTTTTTCCCATAGTAAAAGACCCCATAAAATATTGCCCACAATTCAATGTCACCCTGTTTAGAACAATATTTTTGCAGGTCCTTCGATACAAATTGGTTTTGAACTTGGGTTCTTCCAACTGCACAGAAAGCTGGTGTTGGGAAGTTTGTTGTGCCAATTCTTCATCAACTAAGTTAAATCATTAAGAAGTGGTGAAGGGGGGCGTTTTGAGGGACTGTCTTACGGAATTTCGACAGCCAATAAACGGCTCTTTTAAAATTTAATTTAATTTTGAATTGTTTTTTAAAATCTTTTCTCACATGTATATTTCAACATGAATGATATAACCCAGTTTATGTAAGCATATTTTGATTTAAAAGAGTGTCCGTGGAGTTTCTTGCCCGTTCTTCTCCATAGGTGACTACTGCTTTGGAATGGGCAACTAGCTTCATCTTTCTGACTAACCGACCCCTTGACAATTCAAAAGTGCCTGTAATTGGTTTATTTGAAATAGATGCTTTGAGTTTGAATAAAAATCTATCCTTAATATTGCCTCTGGTCTGCCACTTTTCTATAGCAATCCACCTTAATCTCTAAACCGACAAGAAACTCATCAAGTTGACCTTTTAATGTATTCAAATAAATCCTACAAATAGGTAGGCCAACCTTAAATACGACATCATCGTTAAAACCGAATTAATTTCCCTAAATTAATCAATCTTGAAAACAAAAAGGTGTTGAACATTTGAGAATTATTCCAAATCTGTGGACCGTAATCCGTTTTAGGAAACAATTTATATCCTCGACGGCTGATGGCTAAAAATTTTCACATTCCACGAACGATTTGGGGAATGTCACTTGAGATCAAAATAAATAGCCCTATACTTTGGGACCTTTCGGCCCCTTTCCTGATTTCAATAGAGGCAGTGTACAAGGCTTTAGGCAGGGAGAGGGAGCGTGCGTTTGTTGCTGTCATTAAATTCTCATTAATTATTTTTAAGTTGGTTTTAAAACCACGGGTCGATCATTAAGGTTAAAGAACGCTTGCCACGGCGGTCCTTAAATGGGTAAAACTTCATTACATACCGAGACCCTTCCGTGCCTTAGAAAACACTAGCAGTTGTTCCCGGCTGTCATTCGTAGATATTTGACAGTTGTTATGGATATGAGAAGTCCGAAATTGTGACAACCAGTCTTGCCAAGTGTTATCGTGTACTTCAGTAACTGGTTTGTGGAGATCAGATAGGCAGTACGAGTAGTTCCATGTAAAAACTACCTCTTATTTTAAATGAAACTTCATATCATCATAAAACCTGAAATATCTAGTAGGTATTTTCGTAATCAGTTTGAGAAAATCACAGTTTATCAATTTAATTATTTATTAAACAGAGTTTTGCTCATCTAATTTAAATCCGGATTATACAGCATAAAAGTCACAAGTTTAAATCCGTGGAATCCGCAAGGAATCCACTTATAGAACTTTGTTTTCAACTTAATAAAGTACTGTCATAGAGTCTCGTTGACTTGACATATAATTATGAACTTTCGTACTATTCTTTGTGACTTTTCCAAGTTCGGTTTAAACAGAATTTATTTTTGGATCTTTGTGATTAATGATTTTATTTCTCTTAGGTTTTGTAAACACTTTTCATGTCAATCATATTTTAAGAACTAGATGAGGACTTTCGTCGTGTTGTAACCGTCTACTCTGACAAGAAAGGCCGAAAAATGCTCTTCTTCTTTTAAAGTCTAGCCATAATCTTTGTCAAATCATGTAAAATACCATACAATATTGGTGTCTGAAATGGTTTGTTGCGAAAGAACCTCACAGATGGTGTTGCTACATTCCATTTTTTTTGTTTTATATTAAAGGAGTTATTTTATTCCTTTTCTGGAAAGGAGTTATGTTTTGAAATTAATATAAAAACTGTTAGTTTTGATACCAAACAGTAAGTTAAGGTGCTTATCACAAAAAATATCGACCATTATGTATTGGCGTTTCGACTTCTATAATAGTGTAACAATTAAAATTCCAATAATATTCTGGACATTTTCTGGATTATAAAAGTACATTGGTGGGTACTTGCCAGGTGTTTAACCTTAAACCAGTTGCTATACAAGCTATCTATCTATCATTAGAGAAAAAATCGAACTTTTAACTTGCAAAATAAATACAAGGGAAATCCTCTTAGGTTATTAAAATCCGATCCATCTCTTGGACTATTCACTTATTTTGGCTTACATAACATTTTTACATGACCCTTATATCTTCCACAATAAGGGTCACATTCGCAATGTAAACGTTCGTAAAATCGCAGACCTTTTTGGCTTTGTTGAGGATTTTTATCGTGACGTTAAGGTTTTTTTTATTTAGTGTGATATTGAATTTTCCAGCTTTAGCACGAACGCGTTGGTTGTAACAACAAGCGAAAATGAACTCTGCATTGATGACTATAGAGTCAAATTGCATTTTTCCAAAGGTCAGTGCGAAATGGTTATTCGACGATATTTTTATACAAGCTTTTAGTCAAAGAAAAAGGCTTAAATGTTTCTTTTTGAGATAATGTTCTGAGATGGTGTGATAGAAAAATGCTGCCATTAATTTGTTGCAAAATGGACTTTGAAAAGAAAGTTCCTTATAGCGGCAAATGTTAGGAGGATCGCCCTTTGATGAGAGGAGGTATTGGTGCGATAAGAAAAGTGGGAGCAGGAAAGAGGTTCTAAATGCTCTTGGCAAGTAGGAAAAAAGTTAAAGCTGATTATCGGTATATTCTTTTTGTTTGGTATGTTTAGGTGAGAAGAAACTCTTTTATCGGAATCTTGTGTATAAAACTTCACTCTTATTGGTGAAGTCATTGGAAATGCGACTGCCAAGCGTGGGTGGTTTGATTCTCATCTCGATTTATCAATCATTCTGCCTACCCTTTTTCCGACTATGTTGGGGTTGGCTTCCACTCTAACCGTCTGCAGCTGAATACCAGAATGTACATGGAGCTAGTACTACTTTAGGTTCTACCCATGGGAGCATTGGTGGCCCAGTGCCGGCACCCCCGATTTGTAGGTCACGAGTTCAAACCCAGACAGGCCCTTTGTGTATTCAGTGTGTTAGGTTAAACGAGGGACATACTTTCAGAGGGTATAGTACCGATGAAAATGAACAACATTGACTTTGGGACCAACACTGATATTACGAAAAAAAAAAACAGCTGTTCAGTACATTTTATGTTCGCACAATTCGTCAAAATGAATGAAACAGCTATTTAACGAACGTATAAAATTTAATAGAACAGATATTTTTTTTATATTTCAGAGTTGGTCCCATAGTGAAAGTTGTTCATTTTCATGAGTATTATAACCTCTGAAAGTATGTCCCTCGTTTAACCTAACGCACTGTATAACTTCATCACCACTGCACTAAAAACGGTGAGGGAAAACATCATAGACAACATGTCCTAGAACCAAAAAATCGAAGTCATGAGACTTCCGCCAACCTGCACTGGGCAAACAAACGTATCCTAGACTCGAAAATTGGCAGACAAATTACATCCACCAAGCTTTCGGTTCTTCGGACATGCCGCTTTCCTCACTTCTCAGTCAGAGGACTGATAGGAGGCCTGTGTTTCAGCAGTGGGAAAATTATAGGCTGATTATGATGATAAATATGAAGCTGATTGTGGAACAGGCCTGCTCTTGATCTCGATCAGGCCTGGTGGAAAGCGATGAATGAAGTCCATGATAGAGCGAGCGTGCCCAAGAGATGCCTGTTCACTCTTGAATTGTCAGTTAGTTCAAGCTCCTGATAGGTGCAACGTGACACTAATAGAATTATTTTTCTATGAAAACTTCACGGATTTTTTGAAGTGAAACTTCTTTATCGGGGTTGGAAAAAAATTTAGTGTAACATTTTTTCGTTACGCGTCACATTTTTCCGTTACGCGCCATCTTTTTCGTGCCCCTACCACGGTTGATTCGAACGAAGTGTACTTTTTCCAGCGGAGTAAAGATAGCATGTCGTTTAAGCAGACTTACTCTCACCACCAGAATTGAGCATTTTTCTGTTGCACCCTTATTTATTTTTATTTGTATTCATGTCTATGATAATAAAAGCCTTTTGTTTAAACTTTATCTAATTTAACTTTATTTAACCAATTTCTTTAAAGTTGCATATAGTAGATCATTTTCCGGAAAATTAAAGGTCTTAAAGAAGTTTCACTTCTTACGTGTGTACACTAGTACACGCACACTTTTTTTTTTTAACCAAAATTACGTCACACTGTCGCGTCGCGCCTGCCTGTGGGAGATCCCTTTATCTTAGCACTGTTTGATTCGAAGAGCCAATTCTTTTTTATTAATCTGTCTCGCCCAGAGATTCAATTCTCAGTACTGCCAGAGGAATCCCCTGGCCCACGCGGTATCTTAAGATTAAACTGACCGCATTTGACCTCAAACAATAATAGCAAATAATGACTTACACTTATCAAAATACGCGGTTCTCTCCCCTTATCTTAAATTAAATGTGTCAGGTTCATAATGAGACGTAGTATCACGCCTATCTTCTTAAAGAAGGTAGGTCGAAAACTAAAAAAGTATAGCAGCTTATGCTATTGAAACTCCTTACTACGCTGATATCAATCAATCTGCCTAGCCTTTTCCCAACTATGTTGGGGTCGGCTTCCAGTATAACCGGATGCAGCTCAATACCAGTATTTTACATGGAGCGACTGCCTATCTGACCTCCACAACCCAGTAACTGGGTAATACGATACCCCTTGGTAAGACTGGGTTGGTACCGGCTGTCATCCGTGGATCTTTGATAGTCGCTATGGGTATTCAGAAGCTCGAAAGCCAGTCTTGCCAAGGGGTATCGTATTACCCAGTTATTGACTGGGTTGTGGAGGTCAGATAGGCAGTCGATTCAAGTAAAATACTGGTGTTCAGCTGCATCCGGTTAGACAGGAAGCCGACTCCAACATAGTTGGAAAAAGGCTAGGCAGGCAGATTTGATTCTGATATGATATTAAACTCAATACATCAACATGTCAGGTGCCTTGTCAGTGGATATGGCTTGTTTTAATTTAATTATGGAATTGTTTTTCATACATTTATTACGGATGCTTTTAACGATCTGCATAGTTCTCGTCCTCGGGAGCTCTGGGCGGAGCGGAAGGGAGTGTCAGACTCTTACAGGCTAAACCTCATCCATGTTCCTGCCTTTGCCCTTTGTGTTTCGGGCCAGTGATAATCTTTTCGGACAATCCTGCTGAATCTGTACCGACGTTTAATGCTGACCTAACTATTAGTTTTACTTACCACAATAACAACCGCAATAAAAAACAGTTACTGTAACAAACCTTATTTCAACCCACTAACGCCACCTATCATAAAAGAGAGACACTACAACATGCCGCTTCTCGACGCTAGATGGCGCTGTCGCATTACGTCACGTTTCTGAATCGCGGTGTTAAGAGTCTCCGAAGGTTAATGACCTCCGCTAGTGTATTTAATTTTTTCGAGCAAGCCCGGTTAAGCAGTAGACAACCCTTTGGTTGAACTGCGAGATGCCATGATCAAAAAAAAAAAAAAATAATTTTTTCGAAGACTGAACTAGTGGTGCATTCGTGAACTACGTCCTACTTGGAATAGTTACATGAGACTCCGCTACTAAGTTAGCCTACCCTTAGACAAAATACTGTCATCTTTTTGGTTTAGAGGACCCCTCATCCCCTTCTTCGTCCCTTCTGGGAAAAGTTGTGTGGATTCGTCCTATACATAATCTGTACGTTGTGTAAATAAATCCCTGTCTTCACAACTGGACTTCTCTGTGTCGGAAACGGTGACCACATCCCTCTACATTACTTTATTATTTATTTTTCTTTTGTTTCTTATTAATGTTATCAAAATAAATAAAGTTATTGTTAATGCATGACTAAAGCCTATTATGTATTTAGAACTTTTTATATTTGTGCCTGCGGTTTCTGTCAAGGAAAAATCATCGTAAATTACTTGCATTGTTAAAATCATCCTCGCGGTAAAGGTGCATTGAACTCTAAGATGATACATTAGGATGGCATCCCGTCTTACTTACTTATCACAGTCGTTTACTTGAGAAGGGAGACCAGCACAATTAACAGTGACATTACATTCCTTCTGCCTTTCTCACAAAACTCAGACAATTGACTATTTGAAACGATCAAAAATAAAATATGAAAAATAATCACATAGAAAACAGACCGCTCGTCTTAAAAACGTACATCACCGTACAGAAATTAAATATTATGGCAAGATATAATTTATTTATTTATTTATTTAAACATGGAAGACTTACACCTATTAAAAGCTATATGGCGGCTATTTAATTGTAAAATTACATTTAATGCTAATAAATAATAATTATTCCATTAGATTCTAAAAATAAGTGACGTCACATTGTCACAAATGTCGCGTTTTGACAGTTAATAAAAAGTAATGTTATTGACTACCCATTAAAATATCCAATTATTAGTCCTTTAACACATGCACATTTAACACTTTATCCTAGTATAAACACTCAAACTCAACTCAAACTCAAAGCATTTATTTCAAATAAACCAATTACAGGCAATTTTGAATCGTCAAGGGGTCGGTCAGTCAGAAAGATGAAGCTAGTTGCCCATTCCAAAGCAGTAGGTACCTATGGAGAAGAACGGGCAAGAAACTCCATGGACACTCTTTTAAACCAAAATATGTACACTAGCACCGATTATCTCACACTAAACTATAGCTTTCAAAACCTTTTGCTAATAACATAACCCATTCACTAATGTAAACTGCTCTTTAAGTATGTTTATTTTAAAGAGCTAAAGGAAGGAACATGGACGGGATTGACTAAAAAGTCAATAAGAGTCTGACACTCCTTTCCGCTCCACCCAGAGCGAAAGACGTAACTTAATGATTTCCCACCCTCAAAAAAAAAAGTATGTTTATTTAGTTAAATAAACATACTTTTTTTAACACGCCAACGTGGTAACCGTGTGTCCGCGAACAATAGCTTTACTATTCTGTCTGCTGCCTGGCAGTCAGTGACTATATTAAAATAAAGATATATTTTTTAATACTCAATATCTTTATTGCTTTCAAACAAGGCTGAGAAATTAGCACTTATTAAACGTCAAAATTACATAAGACAGTCTCCCAAAACGCCCGCCCTAGAAGAAGTGGTTCAACAAAGTTCCTAGCCTACCAGCACAGCTGTATGTTTAGTCAGAAGAATTTCACACTCACACTAAAGTAAACTATCGCACTCAAAGCTTGTATTGTAATGGAATAGAATAAACATTTATTGTGTCCAGTATTACAGCTAGTGGTGGTGTATATGTTACCGTTAGAATACACAATACGTTAATATGCGCATTAACTAGGTAATCTGCGAATTACCGGGTACAATCCGTTAAAGTGTGAGTTTTGACTTAAAGTAGTAGATATCTCCACTTTACCTAGTTAATCTGCATCTGATACAATACATCATTAAATCACGTAAGAGAGTGATCTAAAAACTTTTGAATTTAATCGGTTATTTCACTGGAGTAACATACAAGTAAAATTTTAATTACACACTATTGTATTGATATATTTATTATTATTTATTTTTAATTATGCGTGAAATGGTACAAAACTTTATATTTTTATTAGACATTAAAACTAAATTATTACAATGAATTCGAATGTTTTATTCAAGCAATGACTCTGTTTTATTTACTTAACCGTATGCTTGTCAATTAGTCTGCAGATTGCTTAGGAAGTCTGCAGATTATCTAGGTAATATAAGAACTTAAACATTTCTTTCCACTTTAACGGCCTCAACCAGATACTCAGACAGATAAAAAAATAACCACGAAGAGGGTCTCTTCGTGGTAATTTTTTTTAAAACCACCCAGATTTAGGAGCCCCGCCAAGCGAGGCTCCGTGGAGTACGCCATGTAATTAATATTTTTCCAGAATTTTACTTTGAAGATACTGTACCCGGTAATTTGCTGATTACCTCGTTAATGCCCATATTAACGTATTACGTATTCTAATGGCTACATAGACACATAATTATAATAACGTAGGCAAAAGGTTAAAACGTCAGCATTATGCTTAGGTCCCCTAGCGACTTGCTATGCGCTGGTTTTCAGCTTAACCTTTGACTTCTACAAAACGAAACATAGAAGTATTAACAACATCAATTACTACGTCACACATACAAAAACATTGATAAAAGAGCGACCACGAGTTCAAACTAACGCTGGTAAAGTCCCGATGCGCTGAACAAAATTATCTCTAAATACAAACTTCCCTATATAAACACTGGGATCCATTGAGAGACATCATTCGTGAGTCCTGAACAAAGCAAACATGTTCTCTCCAATTCTCTTCACTGTTTTCGTAGTAAGTGTAACGGCGTGGGAGACAGTCCCCGAAGGTTACCAACTGGATTTCAGCCCTGAGGAGCAGGAGCTGAACGATGACTTCTATCGGTATTTGCATCAGAACGAACATCGGAGACAGACCCGTCAGTTACATGGAAGTACGTTTGTGAATTCGGACAAAACTAGCGGTAAGTGTTTTTTTATATATTTTCTCATTGTCAGTGTTGTTTTACTAACAGCCGCACAGGTCGACCCATCAGGTTAAGCTACGCTTGTCGGGGTTTGCCGTGGATGAGTGACCATCTTTACATGCCGAGACTCCTGCCTCGGAAAGCACTTTAAGTCGATGGTCCCGGCTGTCATTTGTGCATCTTTGACAGTCGTTACGGGTCGTCAGAAGCCCGAAAAGAGTCTTACCAAGGGGTATCGTATTGCCTAGTTACTGGGTTGTGGAGGTCAGATAGGCAGTTGCTCCATGTAAAATACTAGTATTCAGCTGCATCTGGTTAGACTGGAAGCCGACCCCAGCATAGTTGGGAAAAGGCTTGGCAGATGTTTATTGTTCTTGTTTATTTATTATACACGGTGAGTTTTAATACAAGTTTAACCTTTCGTGAGATGAGAGTACCCATGATTATAAACCACTTTTACTATAGGACCAACTACGAGATCTGTTTCATACATTTTCATCGATTAAATATAGCATTTTTGTATGAAAAAAATCAGCCGTCAAAATGTATGGAACAGCTCATATTTTTTTTTCATATTTCAGAGATGGTCCCATGGAAAAACTTGTTGACTTTCATGTGTACTATACAACCTGAAAGTATGTCCCTCGTTTAACCTAACACACTGTAAAGCCCGGGGTCTAGGTTTGTACCCGGTTGATGACAATAGGCTCGCCCCTTAAATAAGACATAAACATTACCTACTAGCGAAATGTGGGTATACCTATTAGAGGTACAGACGCCAGCACATCAAGCTATACCAAACTGTCCATTTTTTCCAATTGAACATGAACCTTATCGTTTTGCTATAAAGTTGAAAATCTATCAAAGTAATTTGACAGATTGTAGTAGCTTGAAGTGCTGGCCTCTGTACCTTCACCTCTGCCTAACTTACAGGCATGATGTTGTGTGTGTGTGTTATTGGTAAAGAATTACTACAAAACACCCGTGTAACGTTTGTTTGTAGTAATTTTTGGAAATATCGATGCGATTACAAAAAATAGAGGTGTATGAAATCAAATATCGTCAGTAATTTTTTAAATACATACATGGGGTATGGGCGAGCTAATTGCCTTTAACCATACTGCTGGCTGCTACTTACAGAGGAATACCGCATACCACTTCGCCTGACCTAAGAATCGAATCTAGGATTCCATGCTAAACAGTACCGAATGCAACCACTAAACAAAAAGGCAGTCGACTGCTTCCAATAATTTAAAATATCGTTATTCATTTGTTTATTCTTCGTTCCCAGGTTTCAATGCCAAGCTGCCCTTTGCTGGTAACGATAGGAACGTCCTGAGCGCTATTGGTGGAGCTAACTTCGACGCCAACAGGCACCTGCAGTCAGCCACCGCTGGACTGGCATTAGACAATGTGTAAGTGTTTTTATATTTATGATTTTCTTATTACTTGTTCGCATGACTTCTACAGTCTGCAAGATGACTCTGGAAAATCTTCTTCTTCTTTTCGGGGGTTACATACCCGGGAGTTTTTATGCTGCCCATGGGCCTCAGACTTAGCTTCACATGCTATTGAGAAATATCTCTCAGACATGCTGGTTTCCTCACGATGTTTACCTTCACCGATTTTAAGCAAGTGATAATTATACAACACATGAATCCGTAAAATCAGAGGTACGTGCCTTGGGCTCGAACTCGAGACCCATGACTTCGCAGTCCATAGGTCACACCACTAGAAGTGTTTTTATATTTATTCCTTGCTTTTGTCCGCGACTTCGGTTATATCGCAATATTAACCCCATATTTCCCTCCTTTGATTCCTTTTTTATTATTAACACGCTTTTATTAGCTCGGGTTGTATCTATGTATGTATTTGTATGTATGTATGTAACGGAATCTTTGAGCTTAATTTTCACCGGTTTCTAAAAGTCTGATCAACTTGAAACTTTGCACACGTCTCAAGGACCGATGACAATGCAATAATTTGATAATAGTTTCCCATTATCCTTATTTTACACGCTTTATATTAGCTTCACTTGTACCTATGTATGTTTGTAACCGACTCCTTTAGACGCGATTTTCACCCACTTTAAACGGCCAGATTTCGTTCAAACTTTGTAGATTTATCGAGGACCGATGACAATACATTAATTTGAACTAAAAAGTAGGAAATAAAAAATAGTTTAAAAAACTAAAAACACGCTTTTTATAGAAAACCGAACTAAAAATAGAAAATGAATTTTACTTTTTAAAAAGCGTGGGGTGCATGGTGGTGGTGAATATTATCTTAAAAAGCACCCCACGCTTTTTAAAAAGTATTTTTTTTTCATATTTTTAGTTCGGTTTTCTATAAAAAGCGTGTTTTTTAAACTATTTTTTTTTGAGACAAAAAGTAGCCTATGTCCTTTCCTGGGGTGTAATCTATCTTTTTGCGAAATTTTATCGAAATCTTCTTTTATTTCAGCCGCGGCCACGGACTTTCCCTCACCAACACGCATATCCCTAACTTCGGCGACCGGGTCACTGCTGCAGGCCACGCGAACCTCTTCCACAACCCGAACCACGACGTTGGAGCTAATGCCTTCCTGACCAGGAGTATGCCGACCATCCCTCAAGTTCCGAACTTCAACACTTATGGAGGAGGTGTTGATTATATGTACAAGTGAGTATTTTAGCAAAATATTAAAGTTACAAGACAGTCTTACCAAGGAGTATCGTGCTACCCTGTAACTGGTCAGACTAACATAGATTTATTTTTATGTTTTTTTGATAACTATTAAGTCTTGGCCTTATCGCCCAACGGTTCAACGTCGACTTCCGGGGCACCCTGTATATTTTAATTCTAGATAAACTACGATAATATGACTCGCCCCCCCAAAGTTCAAAACGTTTGAAAGTAATTACAAACCGCCACCAAGACTCACAACGCATGTTGCTGCCGGCCTGCTACTGAAGACGAATACTTACAACTACGTACTACGAACTCTTTCGTAAGGATGAACTTTCGACTACGAACATTGAAACAGTAATTTGGAGGGGCGCGCCATGTTATCGTTGTTTATCTACACACATCGTGTTATATGTGATTGTGTTGTCTTTAAAATATGGGTTCCTAATTATTTCCCTATATTACAGAAACAGAGTCGGCGCCTCGTTAGGGGCAGCTCACACTCCGTTCCTGCAACGCACTGATTACTCTGCCAACGGAAACTTGAACCTCTTCAGAGATAAGAGCAGTTCTCTAGACTTCAACGCAGGCTTGAGCAAGTCTGTGTCACCCTTTATGAGGAGCTCGTCGTGGGAGCCATCGACTGGTTTTACTTTCAGGAAATTCTTTTAACTTTACCCAAAATACAAACTACCTAAGTTAAAGATTTACGATTTACGAAACCATGTATTGGTAGTTACAAACGACTTATTATCTTTGTCTTTCCTTGTATCCGTGATCAGTGGTTTTTAGTATGTTAATATTTTTAAATTAACTGAATTTAATGTAATGTTTTATTAGACAAAAAAATATTTTACTCGGTTTATTCTCATTGTCACGTTTTTCTTGGTTCTTTCCTTTACAAAAAATATTAGTATGTAAGCTACGAACATTATTAGACAAGTAGTTTTTATTGCCAAAGTATTAATTAATAATCTGAGTTGTGAAAAATAAGTGTAAATATTTAAAAAATACAGTCATGAGATTGTGTAATTATAGTATATAAGTATTAATTTTAAAGTAAGTACACATTTTGTATTGATTAATTGCATTTATTTTAGTTTCGTCAAAGATCTGTGAATAAAAAAATATATTTTATTACCTACCGTATTTTTTTACAATCATTAACTATCTTCTCAGTATATTCTTCATATTTAATAATAATAATAATAATATAATAATATAATATCCTTGGACATTTCACACAGCGCCTTATCGTCCCAAGCTAAGCAACCTAATGCTTGTGTTATGGTAACGAGATGGCTGATATACTACTTATATACATTTTTTTTTGTAAATACATACATATTATAGATAGAAAAACACCCAGACTCGTAACAAATACTTGCAGGTCGTACAAATATTTGTTCCGTGCGGGAATCGAACCCGCGACATAGTGCGCATCAGTCAATCGCTCAACCACTACGCCAACCGTGTATTTCCATGGTTATATTAATTATAAATACCTATATTTATAATATCAACATGGTAGATAAACACAAGTGGTTTTTTAGGGTTCCGTCCCCAGAGGGTAAAACGGGACCCTATTACTAAGACTCCGTTGTCCTTCCGTCCGTCTGTACGTCCCTGTATCACCCACAAGGCTGTATCTCAAGAACCGTGATAGTTAGACAGTTTTTCTGTTGCCGCTATAACAACGAATACAAAAAAAAACAGAATAAAATAAATATTTATGAGAGAGGGAGGGGAATACAACAGGCATGATTCTATTGCCGTTTTTGTAGATAATGGTACGGAACCCTTCGTGCGCGAGTCCGACTCACAATTGGCCGAGTTTTGATTTACCATAAATCTAGGGTATGAACGAGACCTTATAAAAGAACGAATTGGCATAGGCATTATTCTTGCAATTATCATGTCTATTTGTTTTCATTTTTTATACAAATTAATTTAAAAAATATCACGAATATTAGGCATGAAACACCTTTAGGTACGTGAAATATGACAACGTCGCATTTTCTTACCTTTAAATATGAGTGATTGGTTTGAATTAAAATGAATTACCTCCTTGTGAATATCAATAAAACTTAGATACACACACCGAGACAAATTAATTATTATTGTTGATATCTTCGAAACTATGCATTTTTGGATCACATATTCTATGACTTGTTTATTTTTACTTAAAGAACGTCTTTTTAAACTTGTGTAATTTCTGGATCTTTATCATAAATCGACCGCTTGATTTAAGCTGACCGTCCTTGCTGTGATGTGCTGGTTTGACGGTGTTCCGTTTCGATGACTCCCGTTTATAATTCGACCGAAAGTTTTCGGCAAAGCTGTTTGAATTTCGTTTGTGTGATTTTGGTTATGTCAAAGGGGTTTGTTTTGAGGGTGGGAAATCATCAAATGAGGAGTCATTTGATGATTTCCCGCTCTGGGTGGAACGGAAGGGAGTGTCAGACTTTTATTGACTAAAACCCATCCATGTTCCTTCCTTAGCCCTTTATGTTTTGGGGTAACCCTTTCGGACAATCCCACTTACCCGGCAGGCTTCGGCCCTGACGGGCCCCTTCAAATGCCCTGACAACTCTTTGAGGCGCGTGTGGAACACGTACACGCCGTCCCGCACGAGTCTGGTCCTAATCGGAGGTTGAGCTACCCATTACTCCACAGGCCAGCGGCTACAGTGGTCGGGAGTCTTTACGTAGCTCCCGACGCCCGGGGCGTCTTCCACGGCGGCTGGGACGGGAGGACCTTTCCTTCTCCCATCCCGCCACCTTCTTCGCGAGCATAGCTGCTTCGCAGAAGGAGTTAACTGCCTCCCACTCCCTCTCGCTCCAGACCATGGCTTGCACCAGGGCCGGGAGCGAGAGGTCACCGCCGCCGCCAATCGCCTCTACGAGGATACGGCGGTGCTCCGCCCAAGCGGGGCAGATCTCCACCGTGTCCTCTCGGCGATCCTCACAGTGGTGACACCCGTACGTTTCCTCCCGCCAGATTATGTGCCGGAACCTCCCGAAATGTTCATGTCCGGTGAGGACCTACGTCAGGCGGTAGGTGAGGGCGCCGTAACACCTCTCTAGCCACTCCTCAAAGAGGGTCCTTACCGACATCATCCTGGCGTGCCCAGCGCTGGGTTGCGACAGTCATTGTTTCCAGGCCGCCATGAGATCGCGCCAGAGGTCCGTCCGCTCCGCCGCAATTTGCCGCGGAATCGGAGTTTTCCCCCGGATGCAGGACCCCTGGACCCCTGCACAGTGACAGTCTGTGACTTCCAATACAAAGAGATGTTTATTATTTGACCCGTGTCCAGTAATGGCTGCTGTAACAGTACGCAGCTGTTGTTTAGTTAGTCGAAGTTTCGTGAGGCGGCCATCATTCCATTGTCAGTTGCAACAATATCGAATCCAGTGAAGTGCTCTAATTACAATTCCTAGTACAGATAACCGCACATCATTAATACATGTCCTAACTTCCTAACTAACATTATAAATGTGAAAGTGAGTTTGTTGTTATCTTTTCTTAAATTTTGCAACGTTGTCAGGTGTACAGAAACGGACGTAGTACAAAGTCAAAGTCAAATCATTTATTTCAAATAGGCACAAGAAAGGCACTTTTGAACGTCAAAATGAACAAGAAATGGAATTGATTCTAGTCGCGCCTTCCAAAAGGTAGTTTCGTGTGGAGAAGAATGGCCAAGAAACTCCACCTTTACTCTTTTAAAATGTTCATCCCAAATAAAAAAAATGTTCTCGAGGAAAGAGGAAAACAATAATAACGTTCTTATGATAATAGAGAAGAAAAAATAAATTATATTTTAGTCCATAAAAAAATATTAGACACGTATTCTTTGGTTCCAAACAAAAAATACAGTTAAAACTCATTCAAGTTGGGCAGTGGGAGCGCTTCAGGAGCGCGTCAGCGCAGTGACGTCATGCCAACACAATTTAGCGACGTAATATCCAATATTTTTTAATATTCTAGCTGACGGACTAAAAAATAAAGTTTAGTCATCTTAAACCTCTCAATTTAAATAAGAGAAATTCTCTCGAAACGACAATAAATATAACCGTATAAATCGTTGAGCTCATAAAAGCGAAGGACTTCTAACAGGCGAACATCTAATGGGTTAATACATTTTACCAATGGCGTGGGGTTGACTGTACGGTCAACTATGCGTCGATGTGGTGTTGTATGGCGCATTTGTATAGACCATTCTTCTTCTTCTATCGTGTCAAGAGAGTGTGTAGGTAACCCTTACCGTCTTATTAGAAAATTAGTTCTTATTTTAGTCTAAACCTGAACCTTCTTACCAGTTATTGTATTTTAAGTTTTATTCTAAGCACGGTAAAGTTAATAATACAAAATTGTTAAATTCTAACTCGGCTTACGTGATATTTTTTGTAATTAGAACTTTAATGTGTTCGAAAAATATTTCGAAATTCAAAAATGGTTCGAATGTTTAAACATGGGTCTAAATAAACCTTGTTTTGTAATAAGGCCGTGAGTATTTAACCTCCTTACTAATAAACGTATAGTCCATTGAAATGTTACAATTTAAGGACCGAATATTGCATTTCTTAGAGGACGCAATATTATTTTTGGGACATGTTTGGGGGGTCAATAGAAGCTTAACCTCAAGTTTGTGGGGTCACCACCCTTGTCCCCCGGCCACCATCTTGGAAAAAGGGTGAAAACACTTTTTTCGCGATATCTCGGAAACAATGCGTCTTACAAAAAAATTGCAAAGACATAATTTGTAGCAAATTGTTCTGCCTACAAATATGTAATACAACTTTTTGCCCTAAATTAAAAATTATAGAAGTTATAAGCAAAAAAGTGAGATTTTTTTATAAAAAATTTCTTTTTTAGTCTATAACTTTTTTTTAATACATTTTACAAAAAAAATACCTCAGACCAATCTTGTCGATGATCTTTTAAGGAGAATTTTTCCCTAATTTTTTTAAATTTCATTCATTAATAACGCTGTTACAGCGCTCCAAAGTTGACCGGGTTCGTCAATGTTCATGAGAATCCGGTCGAAACGAAATGTTTCACTTATTTTTGTTTTTTTTTTATTGTAAATATATTCTTACAAAAATCAAACTTGATAGATCTTCTCAAAACTGCTCTTTCAGGGGTTGGTTTTTCTGTCGACCAAGCTGAATTCAGATGCATCATGATTCTGTTATTATTGTGGCAGAGGACATTGCCATTCTTGTATTGCTCACGGCATTAGGCACAGCTTTTTTTTAAGGCTGGGAAATCATCCAAAGTCTTCTCCAGTTCTGGGTGGAGCGCGAGGGAGTGTCAGACTCTTACTGGCTAAAACCCATTCATGTTCCTTCCGTAGCCCTTTATGTTCCGGGCTAGCGGTAACCCTTTCGGACAATCCCGCTTACCCGGCAGGCTTGGCCCTAATGGGTCCCTTCATGTGCTGACATCTCTTTGAGGTGCGGGTGGAACATATACGCGCCGTCCGGCACGGGCCGGGTCATGATCGGGTGGTGAGCCACCCATTGCTCACCGCCCGCAGGCCCACGCCTACGGTGGCCGGGAGTCTTCACGTGGCTCCCAACGCCCGGGGCGTCTCCCGCGGCGGCTGGGACGGGAGGACCTTTCTCTTTTCCATTCCACCACCTCCTTCGCGGGCATGACTGTTTCGCAGAAGGAGGTGACTGCCTCCCACTCCCTCTCACTTCGGACCATGGCTTGCACCAGGGCCGGGCGCGCGAGGTCTCCGCCGCCGATCGCCTCTACGAGAACACGGCGGTGCTCCGCTCAAGTGGGGCAGGTTTCCACCGTTTGCTCCACCGTGTCCTCTGGGCGATCCTCGCAGTGGTGACACCCGGGCGTTTCCTCCCGCCTGATGATGTGCAGGAACCTCCCGAAACATCTATGTCTGGTGAGGATCTGCGTCAGGCGGTAGGTGAGGGCGTCGTGAGGCCTCTCCAGCCACTCCTCAAAGAAGGGCCTTATCGCCACTGACGTGGCGTGCCCTAGGTACAAGACAGCCTAGCATGTATTTTTCAAAACCTTCAAAAGGGAGCACATCTGCTCAGATATAGCCCTTCAAGTTTTATGTATGGAGATCTCATAACACAGAATTTGCTGTTTCTTCATGCTTTTTCAGGATGTGATACAACATCAGCAGCCTATAAAATGGGGAAATTAAAATGTATTAAAACTATGGAGAAACATCCTTAATTAGCTATTCCATCTTTGCTCACTCTTGTTGGCGAACGTTTTTTCATATCTTTATACGGCTTTATACCAGCTAATTCAATTGCTGATGTTGTATCACATCCTGAAAAAACAGGTTTTGAAAAATTAATGTTAGGCTGTCTTCTGCCACAATAATAACAGAATCATGAGATCGGGATGCAGTAAGCGCAGCAGAGACGATGATTGAATCTGCATCTGATTCAGCTTGGTCGACAGAAAAACCAACCTCTGAAAGAGCAGTTTTAAGAAGATCTATCAAGTTTGATTAGTTTTTTTAATTTAACAGAATTTTTGTAAGCATAATTTATAATAAAAAAAAACAAAAATAAGTTAAACATTTCGTTTCGACCGGATTCTCATGAACATTGACGAACCCGGTCAACTTTGGAGCGCTGTAACATCGTTATTAATGAATGAAATTAAAAAAAAATAGGGAAAAATTTTCCTTAAAAGATCATCTACAAGATTGGTCTGAGGTATTTTTTTTGTAAAATGTATTAAAAAAAAGTTATAGACCAAAAGAGAAGATTTTTATTAAAAAAAAACACTTTTTTGCTTATAACTTCTATAATTTTTAATATAAGGCAAAAAGTTGTATTACATATTTGTAGGCAAAACAATTTGCTACAAATTATGTCTTTGCAATTTTTTTGTAAGACGCATTGTTTCCGAGATATCGCGTAAAAAGTGTTTTCACCCTTTTTCCAAGATGGCGGCCGGGGGACAAGCCTGGCGACCCCACAAACTTGAGGTTAAGCATCAATTGACCCCCCAAACATGTCCCAAAAATAAAATTGCGTCCTCTAAAAAATGCAAAGCTAATGTAACATTTCAATGGACTAGTATTATATCAGGTGAATAAGTTACACAGCGATTTCTCTCTTTCAGTCGTCAGAAAATTGACATTTGAAAGAAGAAGACAATGCGTTGTGTAACTAAACAGACGCTATATATCGTTTATTAGTAAGGAGGTATTTTATGTTTAGTTTGATCATAATTATCTTCCACTAGTGTTGTGTCTGCTTGTAAGTTTAAAAATAGTGAAGTGTCTTTTTAAACGGGACCCGTCTTACGCAACCCTTTGACTATTGCTAAGCTAATGTGTGTGTTGGTTTGTGTGTGTTGTACTGTATGTAACGTGAATCCTGATGGTAGTTTGTTCTAAATCAACCGCTGAATCCTATTCCAATATTGTGTCATTAACACAATTTGGCACACAAGTAGGTACTAGATTACGTACTGTAGAACAACCTATTTGGTATACGGAGAGCTAATGTTTAAACAATATTGTGAATGTGCTTAGTGACGGGCTCGTGGCTAAGTAATAACAGCCGCAAGGGTCGATCGATCGGGTTAAGCTACGCTTCATGCGGTCGATCAGTGGATGGGTCAAATGAAGACACCCCCGTGCCCCGTAGAGTACGTTAAGCCGTTGCTCCTAGCTGTCATTCGTGGATCTTTGACAGTAGATACGGGTCGCCAGACGCCCGAAAGTCTGACGGCCAGTTTTACCCAAGGGTATCATACTCGTATTACCCAGTTACTGGTTGTGGAGGTCAGGTAGCCCTTCACTCCATGTAAAATACTGATAGTCAGTTGCATCTGGTTAGACCGGAAACCGACTCCAATATAGTTGGGAAAAGGCAAGGCAGATGAGCGACTGCTTATCTGACCTCCAAAACCCAGTAACTGGGCAATAGGATACGCCTTGGTAAGACTGGCTGGCAGATTTTCGAGCTTCTGACGACCCGGTATGACGGTCAAAGATGCAGAAATGACAGCCGGGACCAACGGCTTAACGTGCTTTCCGAGGCACGGAGGAGTCTCGGTATGTAAAGATGGTCACCCATCCACGGACACACCCCGTCAAGCTTAGTTTGACCTGATAGATCGACCTGTTTGGCTCTTAGTACTTAGCCACGAGCTCCATCACTCTTTTAAGTATACCATAAACTAAAAAGTTATTTTGCAAACAATCAAAAACAATATAGGCAGTAAAGCGTTGCCTGTAGGTATACCAATTAGCTGGTTTGACAGTACCTGTAAATCAAATCATTTATTTACTTGAATAAGGTGTGGTAGATATAATAATAGATACAAACAACAAAAGTACTTCTTACCATATCCTACCTGAACTGCAGTGCTATTCTATAAAATTCTCACCGTGGAAATGTTGGTGAAGTGAGTTTAACGTGAGCTGTCAATAGTGCCAATCCCTAGTTTTTTTTTTTTTTTTTTAATGCTGGGAATTCATCCAATTACTGCTCCCGCTCTGGGTGGAGCGGAAGGGAGTCGTCACGTGGCTCCCGGCCGGGCGTCGACTTTTTCGCAGAAGGAGGTGACTGCCTCCCACTCCCTCACGCCCCGGACCATGGCTTGCACCAGCGCCGGGCGCGAGAGGTCGCCGCCGCCGATCGCCTCTACGAGGACACGGTGGTGCTCCGCCCATGCGGGGCAGGTTTGCACCGTGTGCTCTACCGTGTCCTCTGGGCGATCCTCGCAAATCTCCCCCCCCCTAGCATTAGGTGGACCGACAGCTCACTTCACGTTCACTTCGTCTAAGTTATCACGGTGACTTTTTTACAGAATCGACTGACAGGTGTGCAAATACGGAACATGGTAAGGCTTTAGTCAGTAAGAGTCTGACACTCCCTTCCGCTCCACCCAGAGCGGGAGAAGTCATTTGATTATTTCCCACCCTCAAAAAAAAACGTGTGCAAATAAGTAGGTATAAAAACGTGTGCAAATAAGTAGGTATAAAAACGTGTGCAAATAAGTAGGTATAAAAACGTGTGCAAATAAGTAGGTATAAAAATATAATATACTAGCTGTTCCCGCGCGGTTTCACCCGCTGCTCGGCTCCTATTGATCGTAGCGTGATGTTACATAGCCTATTGCCTTCCTCGATAAATGGTCTATTCAACACAAAAATAATTTTTCAATTCGAACCAGTAGTTCCTGAGATTAGCGCGTTCAAACAAACAAACTCTTCAGGTTTATAATATTAGTATAGATTATTTTTATACCTACATATAAGTATAAGTGCAAATCACTTATCTTTATATGTAGTAGTTTTCTAAAGAAGTGAAACCAAGGGTAAAACCTAATACTGTAGAAAATAATATTAAACATTTCTTTGATGTGTCTCTCCATAAATATCTCTCAAATAAACAGTGTTTCTTCTCAATATTTGTTGAACAAATCCTTTTGTTTCGAAACCAATGGACCGCAACTTGCAATCATAACAGACTGGTGACAATTTCCAAAGAAGTATTTTCACTGGATGTGGTGACGATTTTTATTGATACGAAACTCCTTACCGCTCGTGGTTAAGTAATAACAGCCGCATGTTTTTTTTTTTATTTTTTGGAAATGGCATCTCGCATTTCAACCAAAGGGTTGACTACTGCTTAACCGGGCTTGCCTGTGGCTGCCACAAAAGAATTGTAGCCTCCAGCCAGGGCAACAGCCGCATGGGTCGATCCATCAGGTTAAGCAACTCTTGCCGGGGCTGGACCGTGGATGGGTGACCATCTTTACATATCGAAACCACCGTGCTTCAAAAGCACGTTAAGCCATTTTCCCCGCTGTCATTTGTAGATTTTTGACAGTCGTTACGGGTCGTCAGAAGGCCGTAAATCTGACAGCTAGTCTAACCAAGGGGTATCGTATTACCCAGTTACTGGGTTGTGGAGGTCAGATAGGCAGTCGCTCTATGTAAAATACTGGTATTCAGCTGCATCTGGTTAGACTGGAAGCCGACCCCAACATAGTTGGGAAAAGGCTAGGTAGATGATGGTAGGTTTGTGACTTGCCCCCTATCAAATAGGCACTTATAGTGAAGAGGCGTGTAACGATTTTTGTATTTACCAGATTCTAAAAAATTCAAGCATAATAACTGGCAAAAGACTGGCTGTCAGACTTTCGGGCCTCAGACGTCCAGTAACGTCTGCCAAAGACTCACGAATGACAGACGTCACACACTAAACGTTTCACATTCTTTATTTTTTTATAGCGTACAGTGCTGTAACAAAAATATTTTTTTAAATTTCTCTTCTTGTTGTATTAAACATCTTTGTCAACGGAAACGAAGCGAAGTTTTCGAGACATTAACAAGAGCTTTCAGCGTCGGAAAATTGTCGTGAAAATTCCTTCAGTTTGGAGCTATTCTGATGCAAAAGATAACACTTGCAATTGTAGCTTAGATATTAAAGGATTGACGATAATAATAGATAGATAGAACACTCGCTTGGGAAGTATTTGTTTGAACCGATTGGGCTTCAAGCACTAGGGCTGTGGTGCACTGAAGGTGCAGGTCCGAGAGCTCATGGAGTATTGCGAGATATCACTCAACGGTTGGTCGACTCTACACGTGAACAGAGGGCTGGCCGGTTTTTTGGTCAAAGAATCAGCATTGCCACCCAACGCTGCCAACCGGGACCAACGGCTTAACGTGCTTTCCGAGACACGGAGGAGTCTGGATATGTAAAGATGGTCACCCATCCACGGATCAACCCCGGTAAGCGGAGCTTAACCTGATGGATCAATCCATGCGGCTGTTATTACTTGGCCACGATCTCAAATTTACCATTTAATATCGTTTTCTATTTTTTTTTCAGCATCACGTATTTCACTCATATGAACCGGCTTTAATGCCTCATCCACCATTAGGAAACGAATTACCAAGAAGTTTTTAGTCTCGTTTTAAAAAGAAGTTAGAAAAGTCGAAATGTTAGTTTTAACCTTTTTGGGGCTTATCCATGTAGCATGTTCGAATTATATAACATCCTATGTGTATGGGAGTAAGCCTTTACCGGATTTTGACGAAGTGGATCCATTTGTTGAGTCGGAGGTCCATTACGAAACGATAAGCCCATTTGAATTGAAGAGACTACCTCGAAGAATAGATGGCATTCCAAAGCATCATATTCACGGTAAACAATTGTTGTTCAACTGTTTTTTTTTGTTGTTGAAACATGACGACACTGCTGGATAGCATGTCTCGGGTTCGATTCCCGCACGGAACAAATATTTGTACGACCTGCAAGTACTTTTACCGGGTCTGGGTGTTTGTCTATCTATAATATGAATGTTTTTACAAAAAAAAATGAATGTAAGTAGTTTATCAGCCATCTCGTTACCATAACACAAGCATTAGGTTGCTTAGCTTGGGACTATATATGGCGTTGTGTGAAATGTCTAAGGATATTATTATTTTCTACAGTGTGTTGACGTTGTTTCGAACATGTATTGTTAACTATTTTGTTCACCGTTTTGACACGTTTTGTATATAAGTCTTCACTACTTTTATAAACTCTATTTAGTATCTTTGAATAATTACATATTTACATTTTAAATCTAAATATTCATAATTATGTACAGAATTAATATGTATAATAATCAAAGAGCATCAAAAAATTCGTCCACATCGCTGTCAACAGGAAAAGTTCCCAAAAGGCTGGCAGCATTGCCGCGTTGTATGGCAATGCTGATTCTTTGACCAAAATATAGGCCAGCCCTCTGGTCACGTGAAGAGTCGATCAACCGCTTGGCGATATCTCGAAAAACGTAGTGGGCACTCGGACCCCATGGCCCTAGTGTTTCAACCCCAAACGACTCGAACATGTAAACTTCACTACTTGTTTTAGCCGTAAATTTTATCATTTACGCGGAGACAAAGACACAACATGTAGAATACATGTTTTATACCTCGGTGTAAGCGCGTGTTGTTGTCGCTGTGAAAATATGTTACGAAGTACTGCAACAATTGTTTTAGTGTTTTGCAACATGTTTATATGCAGCATAAACATCTGTTTAGCAACAATTTAATAAATATGTTGAACATTAATGAGGTAATTATAATCTTCCTCGAAAAATATAAATAAGTCTAGCTCTGTGGACAGGAAATATTTTTGTAATAATTCCATGTTCAAACTTCCTATAAGTATTAAAACTCTTTCTGAAGGATCTCGTCAGAGGAAGTATACCATGTCTTCCTACTTCTTCCGCACTTGGTTGTGCACCAGTGATAACGTTTAAATGACGGCACGTATGCCAATGGGTACGTATTACAATACCGAAATTTAAAAGACCGAATTTTAAAATACCATTGGACGAAATCCCGAAAAATTAAACGTCGAATAATTGTTTAGCCGAAAGTTTTAAATCACGGAAGTTCATTTGCCCAAAAGGTTAAAATCCCGAAGATCCATATCCCGAAGTTCAAAATCCCAAAAATCTTAACACCTAATGTATTTATTTAAAAACATTAGGTATTTCGATTTTAGGGATTTTAGGTAAATACCTGAGTAACTAACGCCTACCTAGGGCGTAGTTGACGAAGCCCCGATTCAACAGCTATCGGCTATCGATATGATGGCTATCGGCACCTAAAACTTTCGATATTTGGAATTTCGTTTCGGTATTTTGGGCGTCGGTATTTCAGTCAAAGGTATTATGCAATTTCGGGATTTCAATAAGTACCCATGCATGCCAATTCAATTTTGTCACTGGGATGTCAACGCAGCGGCGCTCCCTTTAGTATTACAAAGGACTCTAGACGTTGGTGACTTAACATTGGTAAGACGTTGGTTGGTATAAAAATCTGTTGTTTAACGGTTGTTTACCATGATAATGATGCTTTTCTCCCAATTCTGATGATGCTAAAGGCTTGAAAACGGAGGTAGTGATGGATCAAAATGAAAGAAATCTCCCTAATGGAGTTGGATTTGATGACGTCAAGAATAAAGTGCAGACAGTGTCGGAAGGGTTGGTGCTTCAAAATCTGTGAGTATAATCTCTGTGTGTGTTTGTGAGTAAGCTACTGCTGAGCATAAGGTCCTGGGTTCGATTCCCGGGTCGTGCAAAGTGTTATTGGGGTTTTCAATAAGCCGGGTCGACTGTCTATCGGACCTGCACAACCCAGTTACTAAGTGCGATATCTTCTACTTCTTCTAAGTGTGGTTAGTGACTAACCTAGTGTCAGTGTTTTTATGCTGCCAATGAGCCTCTGACTTAGCATCACATGCTGTTGGGAAATATCTCAGACATGTTTCCTTACGATGTCTATCTATTATAATAATAATGTGATGATATGATTGATACGATACGATATCTATCTATTATAATAATAAAGATTTCAAATAAAACTTTTCCATTTCAGCAAAAAGGTCGGTGCCTCCGTGAGCATCAGAAACCCGTTCCTCGGCAGTAAGAACCATTTGGGAGAGAGAAACCTCGTTTTCAGTCCTGCCACCTTGGTAGACATTAACGTTAGTTTCAAGATGATTGCTACTCCTCATACGAGGAGTAACTGGGAACCTAACTTTCTGCGCACTGTAATAGAGTGATCATTTGGGTCCATGCACAGCCATCATCATGGTCCATGCACAGCCATCAACATGGGCCATGCGTAGCCATCATCATGGGCCATGCATAGCCATCGTCATGGGCCATGCACAGCCATCAACATGGGCCATGCGTAGCCATCATCATGGGCCATGCATAGCCATCGTCATGGGCCATGCACAGCCATCATCATGGATTGAATAGCCACTTTGGCTTTAAACACATTGAAAACGAAATCTTTTGTTTTTTTTTTTGTATGTTTAAATATCTACTGAATCATTAACTACTAAAATAAACGATTTCTACTATAAGGGCTGTTTATTTAAGGTTCCGTATTCAAAGGCTGAAAACGGGGGCCACTAAGAATATGCAGTCCGTCTGTCCGTCCGTCTGGCCGGTCTTTTTTGTCACCGGCCAGTTAGAAAACCTCTTTCATGGAACATGCCTTTCTCCGCTCACATACAATACTCCGCGAGGGGACCTGTTTGCTGCAAGAAAACAGGCCTCCTTATCCTATCAGAGATTTAAGTATCATGACAGCATTCAACATTGCTATACTATTAACTCAGAATTGACATGATCAGCGGGATTGTCAGAAAGGGTTCTCGCTGCCCCGGAACACAATGGGCTACGGAAGGAACAGGGATGAGTTTTAGTCAGTAAGAGTCTGACACTCCCTTCCCCTCCACCCACAGCGGGATGAGACATTTCCCATCCTTAAGCAAAACCCGTTTGACATAACCAAAATCACACATAAACGAAATTCAGCTTTGCCGAAAACTTTCGGTCGAATTAAAAACGGGATTCATCGAAACGGAACACCGTATGCCGTGTTCGAGGAAAACTCGTATTTTTTAAAACCACATTTTCCGCGGGTAGTTTGAAAATATGACTGTTTCGAAAACATTATTACTGTCGATACAACATTAAAGTAAGCACGCCCTGATTTAGCGCTGTGAGATGGAAAAGAGTTTAGGGACTATTCTAGTGAACGTTCGATAACGTAGTGAAATTTATTTCGAATTTATTTTCGGGGGCTTTTTTTGAGGATGGTAAATAAAATAATTGTATTCATTTATTGATAGTGACTTAGTTTAGTAGTTACAAGAAATATAATCATATTTACCTACATTAAATGGTTCCTTACGCTTTGGGTGGAGCGGAAGGGAGTGTCAGACTCTTACTGACTAAAACCCATCCATGTTCCTTTCTTAGCCCTTAGTGTTCCGGGGAACCCTTTCGGAAAATGGAGCTTGCATGGTATGTATTGTCCTCAAAATTTTCAGGGACTTTGTATTGTCTTGTACTCAAGTGTTACACGAAATCATCATTTCATAATTATGGTTAGATGAATTTTGAAGGTTGTATAATGATTTTAAAAATTACAATTTTGATAATACGTACACGTTTCGGCCGTGAATAATATATTGATCAGGTGGTACTGATCGGGCTACCTTTTACGTTAACTATGATGATTGAAATAAAAAAAAAATGTTATGACATTAAATGGATATTGTAAGAAGATCTTTTAACATACTTCCACACAGCTGCGTCGCAGCTGAAAACCAGTATTTTACATGGAGCGACCGCCTATCTATACTGGGTAACTCGATACCCCTTGGCAGGACTGATTAACAAACTTTCGGGCTTCTAACTACCCGTAACTACTGTCAAATATACGCAAACGACAACCGAACCCAGTAGCTTAACATGCTCTCGGAACCACGGAGCTTTTCCGGTATCCTCCTTCTTCTTTTCATGTGGTCAGTGACTAATCTTGTGAGTTTTTATGCTGCCCATGAGCCTCTGACTTAGCTTTACATGTTGTTGAGCAATATTTTTCAGACATTCTGGTTACCTCACGATGTTTTCCTTCACCGATTTCAAAGTAAGTGATAATTTATTATACAATACGCTCATGAATCCGTAAAATCAGATGTGCGTTGTGGTGGTTCGGTATGCTATTGGTACACACGGCTACACATCAAGCTATACATTTCCAGTTTAAGCTGATCTCGCATTGTATAGGATTTCCGTACGATGCGAGACCAGCGTAAACTGGTTTTGTATAGCTTGATGTGTAGCCGTGTGTACACGGACCGACCTCGGCGAGCATTACTTAACCTTGAAGATCAAACCGTTTATTTAGCCACGAGCCCTCTCTGTAAAAAGTATTCATACAAAAAGTATTAATGTATTATACTTTTTGTTCAAGGAGTTTAACCTACATATATGTTCTTTGAAGTTTTACAATCAATGAATACGTGTTGTGTTATAAAAGATTTCTAGACATTGTTTGAAGATTTTTTCCTAATCATTGTTACTTTGTGAACTTACATGGTCTCTTATGATTTTGTAAGTAGCAACGCCGTCTTAGATCAAGCCAGGGCGCGTAAAACCAATATCTGTGTATGAACCAGCGCTCTTGGCGTTGAGCCTCAACATTATGCGTACCCGTTATCGAGGATGTTATGAATTTTCTAACGGTCAAACTCTGTTACGAATTAACTCATGGAAACAGATTATATATTATTTAAAGAATTTCGGCGCATGTTAGTTGCATTCCCTTTCTGATATACATTAATATATTATACAGATACAAAAAGAAACTAAAATCATGAACGTTTAATAATTTCATTTAAAAATAAAGTAAGTACATAAAGTAAGAAAAAGTAGTTATTTAGTAGAACTCAGTAGGTAGTTTTAGTGATTTTTCGCATTTGGTCTATTTAATTTTACAGTTGCAGATAAACAATGACATCGTTTATTATTAGCAAGGGTTTTTCTGCGTTGGTAGGGTTGGTAGTTGCGTTCTTTGATTCGTAGTTTATTAATTATAGTACAATATTCATCACACACCACATTTAAAAAGGTTTTTAAAGTCATTTTCCTCTGTCAATTTAATTTTTTTTTCACGTAATAACCGAACCAAGCACTAATATTAAGAAAGTTTTTTACAAAGTAAACAAATAACAAGTCCCGAGGTCAATGTCATAGTTCAACTGACCTAAATAATAGCAAACGAATGCAATATACTTGTCTCGCTCTAACTCACTCGATATTCGGCACAGATTTATTCCTAGACGCCTTTACAATCATGTTGCGGTACAGCGCGTAGGTATAGAAAAGTGTTTAGAGCGAACATGATTGTTCTCTTATCTGTAGCAAACATGAGGGTCAAACTCTGTGCGGTAAAAACCAATCAACTAGAGGAGCTGGCTCGACACAAGTTTGTATGCTTGTTTTCAAAATTGTGCAGGGCAATGTCTGTGTACTATTCAGCACCATCCAGTGTTGAGTCATATACAGGGATTGGTTTTACGCTGCCGGGGCCCTTGGGCACACAAAAATTTGGGGCCCTCTTGGAAAGTAGAAAAAGTAATGGATAAAAACATTTTTCTGTTATAATAAAACAAAATAAAAAAGAAACCTAACATTTTTGTTATTATGGTTAATTGGTACAAATAAAATATACTTAGGTTGTGTAGCCTTAGAGGCCTGAGGATTTAAGTTTTCGATTTTTTTAAACTTTGTTTGCACATAATTAACTAATTAGTTTGGCGTTTCGGGGCCCTGGGCATATGGTAAAGGTGGTACAGGTTAGTACCTAGGTATATATTCCTTACCAATCTGCACATACTGGCTACCCCGTGGTTCAGTGGTTGCAATCGTGACACCTGGTTTGATTACCAGGTCGACCAAGTGTTATTGGGTTTTTTATTGTGTTAGTGGTATATTTGTGACTTGCCCCCTATTGGGGGTTTGGTGGCACTGCACCTTGAAGATTATTATGATTATCATTTTTACTAGATTGTACCGAATTAAAACATACATGACAAAAATTAAAATAATTTTAATTAAAGCCCATATTTTTTGGATAGCTTAATAATAACATTCGCAATAAAAAATCTCGTAATTTCTAGAATAGGGGCCTGCGCCCGCATTTCACTCCCGCTGCCATTAAACAGATTGAGGCAGAAAAACAAGGATCTAGAAACTTGTGTCTCCATGCTAAATATACGGCTGTAGAGAGACACGGAGGAGGAGTAAATGGAGTATTAACATTATAATCATGTTGTTGTTGTTGTTATGTTGTGTTCGTTATATTATGTTATGGGTCTTTGCTACCTGAAATAAATGATATATTATTATTATTACTAGCTTCTGCCCGCGACTTCGTACGCGGACCCTGTTGCTTATGCTAGCGACAACGGGGTCGCCATTTATGTTATTTTTTATCATTTTTCCCATTTAAATCTTTTATCACACTGAGCTTTAGTTTTATTTCATCCCAACAACCACCAAAACATACAGTTCATTTGTCATCATTTTCATTTTGGTAACCGCATTATTATATTCCCCCCTTGTCTCTAGAGACCTAGAAGTCAATACGTAGATATGGTTGGAACTCAAGCACAATTCTCTATCCGTGACTATCTTCGACTCGCGAGACAATACATGACGTTCACGATCAGCGGTCAGTCGCGCATCATATTCTTCACTGGTCTCTAGAGACCTTAATGAATACGCTGAGAGCCCAGGCGTGCTTCGCGATCCGAAGAGGTTTCCACGAAGTGTGTTGCAGCCTGATGTTCTCGAACAGCATCAAGTCTCTACTGACTTCTGACGCTCTTCGGTAGATTCTTGGGACTTTATGATCCTCAATCTTTTAGCTCTCTTGGAATATTGGGAAAGATTTGACCTCTTTCTAACGAATACCTGATCAATTAAAATCTAAATTAAAATGACTGCTGCCCTGTGTTACCGGGTAGGCTACCGTGTCACGAAGATAAGCCCGAAGGCATGTTTATACGATAAAATAAAAAAATAAATGGGGGTTTTGGCCAGTAGGGTCAATTCAAGTTAAATCAGTTCAATGATATACCATCGTCATCGAAATTCAGTTCTAAACTGTTACCGCCTTCACCGCGTGCAGGTACTCCTAGCTTATGTTATTTTATACTTAAACAGTGAAATTAGTGATAGCTTTGATTTCCACATCAGCTGTTACGGATCTTCGATTTTTATAAGTCAACAGGAAATGCCCATCAGACCGAACAACCTTTGCTAAGACGTCATTCCTATATGTGTTATGGTGTAGCTGGGCTCTTGGAGTTCCACAACAGGTGTTCCAGATCTTCGATTTTTATAAGTCAACAGAGAGTGCTCATCAGATTGAACCACTTGTGCTAAGAACCTTATTCCTATATGTGTTATGGTGTAGCTAGGCTCTTGGACTTCCACAACAGGTGTTCCAGATTTTCAATTTTTACACGTCAACAGAGAGTGCTCATCAGGCTGAACAACTCTTACGAAAACGTCATTCCTATATTTGTTAAAGTGTAGCTGGGGTCTTGTAGTTCCACATCAGGTGTTCCAGATCTTCAAATTGATTCTCTCAGCACAAAATGCTCATCACGTGGAACAATTTTGCTATGGTATCATTTTTGTATCTCTTATAGTTTAGCTTGTCTGTTGCGGTTCTGCATCAGGTGTTCAAGTTTCCAAGTTAAATTATAGCCTATATGTTACCCAGACTTAATACCAATACAACAAATCCAATCCGTCCAGTAGTTCCGAAGATTCGCGTGTACAAACAAACAGACATAAGGACAATATTTTTTTTTGGATTCGTGCTCTATTACTGTTTCTAACCCCCCTGAATTATTTTTTTTCTAATATTTTCAATGTACAGATACTCAAACTCAAACTCAAACTCAAAGTATTTATTTCAAATAAACCAATTACAGGCACTTTTGAATTGTCAAGGTGTCGGTCAGTCAGAGAGATGAAGCTAGTTGCCCATTCCAAAGCAGTAGGTACCTATGGAGAAGAACGGGCAAGAAACTCCATGGACACTCTTTTAAACAAAATATGGTTACAAAATATTTGTTACATAGTTCATATTAATATTATACACGTGAGAACGATGCAGAACGTTAAAAGCATCCGATATAAAATATGTAAAAACTATTCAAAAATTAAATTAAAACAAGCCTTAGCCGCTAAGAGATGACCAGTCCCTACTGACAGCGCTCGTTCACGAACATGACGCATATATTAGCACCATTCAGCTCAACCATTTTGAAAGGAGCTAAATGATACAGTGTTTTTACTGTTTTATTATAATGCATATAGGTTTTAAAGAAAATTAAGAAAAAGAACCTAACCTACAAACCCTAAAATATAAATAAATGAAATATTATGCAAACAGTCAGTATTCAAGTGAATCGCAATAATTGAATGCAACTATTCGCCTATACTCTCCAGGATACGTGCGTTTCGCTTAATAACTGAATCCTTATGGCCGCGCGTTTTTTTTTTGGTAATGGCATCTCGCAGATCAGCCATAGGGGCTTAGGGCACCCCCTGTGGGGTATGGACCTCGGCTTAGGGCGTCGCTGGGGGAGGACAGCAAGGGACAGCTGGATCGGGGGTATTTAAAACTACTGGCTTAGCGGCAACGCGGGCTGGCTCGAGCAAGGGTCGGAGGGATGGGAATGAACAGGGTTGTCGCGATGGGCCTCGACGGCGAGGACGGAACGACGGAAAGCAGCGACGCGGCTCTCAGCGCGCTTAGTATAGTCACGGACGCGCAGCCGCGAGGCATATATTACTCTGATAGAATACCTTAACAAATGTTTGCCGTGATTCTTTAAATTGACATAACTTTTTTATTTATGAACCGATTGACATGAAATAAACTCTAAATGTTAAGTGAAGCTTACTACAATATATTAGTGAAAACCGCAACTAAATCGAATAAGCCGTTTCTGATATTAGCGTGCATAAACACACAGACAAACAGACAAAAAAAAAGTTAATTAAAATTTCGGGTTCGGCATCGATATAATAACAACCCCTGCTACTTTTTTTATATATTTCCATTGTATAGACACCACTTTTCTACAATTTTATTATATGTATAGATAGATGGGTCTTTGCTACCTGAAATAAATGATATATTATTATTATTATAACACGTCCTAGAGTCCCAGGAGTTATTCAGAAGTGGATAGTTTACACACACTTCTCCTGTTATATCAGTCTCATGTAATAAGGGTAGAATTACTTCAGAGAATACAGGTTCAGCGGGATTGTCCGAAAGGGTTACCGCTACCCCGGAACAGAAAGGGCTAAGAGGGGAACATGGAAGCGTTTTACTCTCTAAGAGTCAGACACTCCCTTCCGCTCCAACTAGGTTAGGGGGAGTCATTTGATGATTTCCCACCCTTAAAAAAAGGTAATATAGCCGTTAGATTATGTTGTGTATGTTAAGATATAAATTATATATAAATTGAAATAGCAAGTTAAAACGTTCTTCATTTGATGATTAACAACGTCGAATCAAATCCCGCGTTTCTGCATCGTTTTTACATGTATCTTTCAACATGAATGATGTAACCCAGATTTTGTAACCATATTTTGATTTACAAGAGTGTCCATGGAGTTTGTTGCCCGTTCTTTTCCATAGGTACGTCATCTTTCTTACTGACCGAACCCTTGACAATTCAAAAGTGCATGTAACTGGTTTATTTGAAATAAATGCTTTGAATTTCAGTTTATCCTTGCAGAAGTTTAGAAAACAAATTTTGATTTTTCCCAACAGTTTGTATGTGGAAATAATGCCTTGTATCATCATGAAATGCTTCTGTCATGCGTTTCAAATGCGACAAACGGCCAAAGGTCAATCAATCAATCTGCCTAGCCTTTTCCCAACAAAGTCAAAGTCAAAGTCAAAACATTTATTTCAAATAGGCACAAGAATGGCACTTTTGAACGTCAAAATGAACAAGAAATAGAACTGATTCTAGTCGCCCCTTCCAAAAAGTAGTTTCGTGTGGAGAAGAATGGGCAAGAAACTCCACCGTTACTCTTTTAAAATGTTTCACAATGTTTTGTATACATGTATTATAACATTATATGTGAAGACGATGTACCCAGAATAAAAACAATACATCACAAAAGGTGAAAAGAAAAACACATGTAGCAGTGGCAAGTAAACTTAATTATGTCATAAGTGCATGGTGCTCACATATTTACAAACATTCTAAAAGTTAATAATATTAAATTAATCAATGAACTATGTTAGGGTCGGCTTCCAGTCTAACCGGATGCAGCTGAATACCAGTATTTTATATGGAGCGACTGCCGATCTTACCTTCACAACCCAGTCAGTAACTGTGTAATACGATACCCCTTGGTAAGATTGGCTGTGAGACTTCGGGCTTCTGACTACCCCTAACGACTGTCAAAGTTCCACGAATGACAGCCGAGACCAACGGCTTAACGTGTTTTCCGAGGCACGGATGAGTCTCGGTATGTAAAGATGGTCACCCATTCTCGGGGCTGGCTGGGTCGCTCCAACACTGACTGTATAAGTACATCCGTGGTGGGGAGACCCTGGCTGCCAGGCACTTCTTCTCCTGCAACCGAGCGGTTGGGCAGGTTGCGGATAGCCCAACTCCGGTTGTGGGGCTGATGCGCAAGCAGCCGGCCCCGCATCCGGAGCATCTCGGTTTTGAGATCCCGGACAAGAGAAGTTCCTTAGAGCCAAATCCCAGACCCTAAGGTAACCTAAGCACCCTCATCCCATGCTCCTTCCCTCAACTGAACCATCCTACCCACAATCCATACTTCCCATCTATCCATAAACCCGCATGCCAGATCCCGGGCATACGGTGACCCCAAACAACCCAAACCCACACCCAAACACCATCCCTCCCACTCCTGCATCCTGTCGGTCCCAGAGGAAGGGCAACCTCGATTCCAAAAAAGCCCACCCCCTAAAAAAACAAAATGCAAGCGGACAAAAGGAAACGTACCCAGGTGGGTCCCGGCCAAGCCGGGGAATCCCACACCGCTCCGGCGGTCAGCCCCCATCGTATTCTGGGGGGGGCATCTTCTTGTGATTTGGAGCCGCGCTCTTTAGCGCGGCTGGCTGCTACTTTAGCGCCCAGCACGCAGGCAGCGACCAACGCGCCAAATAATAACACCCAGGCAGCGACCAACGCGCCATTACCATCCACCTCGGCAGCGACTAACGCGCCACAAACCCTTCCCTCGGCAGCGACCAACGCGCCAATATCCTCATCCCCGGCAGCGACCAACGCGCCAACACCAGCAACGAGCTGTACACCCCACGCTGGCCTCTGGCAACAGAGCATCGTGAGGAACAGTATAAAAAACCCAGACCAAGACCAGAACAGACAGACGGGGAGTAAGGACGGACCCGGCTTCTCTGGCAGGAAACCAGGCGACCGAAAGCGCAAGACCCGCGAAGGCTTCGGTCAGCGCGAAGCGCGATCGGCCGCCGCAGAGGAAGTACGCGACCAGCCGCAAGTACGCGAAGAGGCAACCCAGCGCGAAAAACGGCCGGACGCGGAAACACGTGACCAGCCGCTAATCCGCGAAGGGGAAACTCAGCGCGAAAAGCGACCGGACGCGGAACCGAGCGGGCTCGGGCAAGTACGCGAAGGGACAACCCAGCGCGAAAAGCCCCAGCAAGCACCAGAGCACACCGGAGCCGTTACTCGCCCCAAAAACACGGACAAGATACCAGACAGACCAAGGAGGCCAAGGGGTAGGCGGGCTGGAACTGCAGTCGCGAGGACGCTGCCGGCCACTACCACCGCGGCTGGCACCTCTAATCCGCAACCTGGACCAAGTGGTACAGTACCGGCGAAGAGGTTGCGCCCTGACGACACAGCTTCACCGTCAACGCTACAGGGGGACGCCAAGCGAGTGAGAGTCCACTCCGCTCAAGGGGAGCAGAGAACCTACGCGCGAGCCACGAAGGACATTCCGGCGCGGCTGGCCGTAGCGATCTGCTTCCCTCCCCCCTCCAGAGACTTGACCAGAACGGAAGCCGAATACATAAAGACGCAACTGGAACATCTGATGATGGACACCGACTCAACCACACCACTTCCCGCCTTCCGCGGCTACCCGCGTGTGGCGGAAGGCACCGTGCAGCTGTGGTGCGAAGACGAGAATGCCCTGACCTGGCTTAGCCAGAACGTACCAAAAATAACGCTCCCTGACATCGACCTTCCCCTCTCAGTTGTGAAGCAGTCTGACGTGCCCACCCGTGTCCGCGCCTCGCTTTCTGTCCCTAGATACAAGGGTGACATAGCGCGTCTGCAGAGTATTCTGATACGCCAGAATACTTGGTACGACATCGCCAGGTGGTCACTGTACAGGGCAACTACCGTCGGTGGCGACAACTATGGGACGTACCTGACCCTTGGATTGCCACCGAAGGAAGCTGAAAGAGTCCTGGCCCGGGAGCACCGGGTATCGTACCTACTCGGGTCGATATACGTGCGCTTCTGGCCCAGGGCCCTACCCTCAGACTCCCAACCCGACGACGAAAACCCGACGCCGACAACACTGACTACCATAAAGACGGACGACACGGACATGGTGAAGTTAGAGGAGGTCATGGCCCGTGCGGCCATGGCTGACGAAGAGGACGCCATCCCACCTGAATCACCTGGCTGGAACGAACGGCTGCTAGCCTCGTCGCCAGGCGACCAACACGCGGACGCCTACAGGGAGGAGGACGCGGAGAAATCCACGGATGGATCCATCTCCGACTAACCCCACCCCACCACCACCGTCGCCCCTAAACATCATCCAGACCAACCTCCAGCATAGCCAAACTGCCACGGCCAGCTTACGCAGGGCACTGGAGGAAAACCCCCAAACAATCGCACTGATCCAGGAGCCGTGGATCAGGAACAACAAGATATGCGGCCTCGGTAACATCGGAGGTAAGATAACCCTCAACACACACAACCCTGACAAACCCAGAACCTGTATCTACACACCCAAACAGGTTCCTATCACACCACTCACCCAATTCTGTTCCAGAGACCTGACAGCCGTCAGGCTCCAAACGGACAACAACGTCCCAGACGTTGTACTGGCTTCAGTATACATGCCTGGCGAAGACACAACATGCCCACCAAAGGAAATGGCCGACTTGGTGCAACACTGCGAGCTCACCAAGATGGACCTCATCATCTGCACCGATTCGAACGCTCACCACCCGCTCTGGGGTAGTGACGCATCAAACACCAGGGGAGAGGTATTATCCACATATTTATTCTCCACTAACCTTAATATTATAAACCGTGGCTCGGAACCCACCTGGGTCACGGCTCGAGGTCAAACAATAATAGATTTGACACTAGCCACAGAATCTGCTACAAAACTCATCACAGGCTGGCATGTGTCGAACGAACCATCCTGTTCTGATCACAGGAGAATCCGCTTCACACTAGCCACAAACACACCAAAACCTGAACCCAAGCGAAACCCGCGACGCACCGATGTCCCAGGATACAAACGTCTCCTAGCTTCCATGCTAGCCAGGCATGTAGCGCAAACACCCATAAGGGACCAAGCACACTTAGAATACACTGTTTCAACACTATCTAGATACCTAACCGAAGCCTACCACGCATGCTGTAAGCTAAGGGCGCCACAAACAAGCAGTCAGAGGACGCCTTGGTGGAACGCCGAACTCAGCAAACTCAGAGACACACTACGCAAACAATTCAACAGAGCCAAAAACACCAGACTACCGGAAGACTGGGAACTATACAAAGAAACCCAATACACGTACAAAAAACAAATCAGAACTGCCAGGAGAACAGCATGGCGGAATTTCTGTGAATCCATTGTAACAAACAACGAAGCCGCCAGGGTAAGGAAAATCTTATCAACAGATCAGAACCAAACCCTGGGTGTGTTGATAAAACCGGACAAATCATACACATTAACAGACCAAGAAACATGTAGGGTCCTCCTCGAGACCCACTTCCCGGACTGCAGACTCCTAGAGGACAAGGAATGGGAAGCAGAACCAGAATGGACCCCAACAGACCTAGACTGGTCCAGAGCCCACAAAATAGTCACAGCAGAGCGGATAAGGTGGGCAATCGACACCTTTAAACAATACAAGTCTGCAGGGCTGGACGGCATCTTTCCAGCCCTTCTGCAGTGGGGACTAGACCAAGTGACACCATGGCTGGTAGAGATATACCAAGCCAGCATAGCACTCAAATATGTACCTCTCGCATGGCGAGAAGTGAAAGTCATCTTCATACCCAAACCGGGTAAGACCGACTACACACAACCCAAAGCTTACAGACCAATAAGCCTCACATCATTCCTACTGAAAACCCTCGAGAGACTCTGTGATAGGTACATCCGAGACGGACCTCTCAGAGTAAAACCACTACACAAACAACAACATGCATACTCCGCAGGCAGATCAACGGAAACCGCGCTACACAGCGTGGTTTCCAAGATCGAATGCGCAGTGGACCACAAATGCTCGTCCCTGGCTGCCTTCATCGACATAGAGGGCGCCTTTGATAAAACCACTTTCAAAAGCATCAACATGGCCCTCAACAACCACAAGATAGACCCAACCTTGAACGGCTGGATCACCAATATGCTCAAAATGAGAGCTGTACAACTTACAGTAAACGACACCACAAGGGCCATCGTAGCGAAAGGATGCCCGCAAGGGGGCGTCCTCTCACCGCTACTATGGAACCTGGTCGTTGACAGCCTCATAAAAACACTCAACGAAAAAGGCTACTACACAGTAGGCTACGCCGACGACATAACCATTATAATAAACGGCACACATGAAAACACACTATGCAACCTCATGCGCCAAGCCTTGAAAATAGTAGAGGACTGGTGCCACAGACACCAACTATCAGTGAACCCAACGAAGACCGAGCTGATCCTCTTCACCAAAAAAAGGAAAATGGCCACACTACAACTACCCCGATTCTTCGGAACAACCCTAAGCCTATCAACTGAGACCAAATATCTGGGAATCTTTCTGGATAGTCAGCTGAACTGGGCAAGGCATACTAAACATATGATCACAAAAGCCACCATATCACTGTGGCAATGCAAACAACTGCTGGGCAGGAACTGGGGTGTTAAACCCAAAATCACACACTGGCTATACGCCACGGTCATCCGACCAACCATCACATATGGCTCACTAGTATGGTGGCCCAGAACAAACTTAAGCACAACCCAAAAAGAACTTGAGAAACTGCAGCGACTTGCTTGCGTAGCTATTACTAGCTGCATGAGAACAACGCCTACAGCTGCCCTACAGGCGATGCTAGGACTGCCGCCTCTACACCTCATCGTGCGAGAGGAGGCAACCATGGCCGCCTTTCGGCTAAACATAGCAGGAACCCTAAGTAAAGATTCCAGAGTAAAGCACACACGGGTAAGGGATGACGCAATCAGACATCAACCAATGCTAGCGTCACCCTGCGATAGAGCCCCAAAACAACACCAATTTCAAAAACACTATGAAATATCACTTATCGAAGAACAGTGTGACTACTCTGGTCCGGAAGAACTAAGAGTATACACCGACGGGTCCAAGACCGACTCCGGAAGCGGAGTCGGGGTGTTCTCACGAGACCTTAACATACACATATCCAGCCCACTGGGCAAGCACAACACCGTCTTCCAGGCGGAGTGTGTGGGCCTCATACAGGCGGCACACGCTATAGAAGCCAGGAAAGTCACCGATGCGCAAATACGCATAGTTTCCGACAGCGCCTCGGTCCTGCAATCCCTAAAGAAGCAACACCACACCTCAAAACTAACACTAGAATGTCACAACGCACTAGAACGTATATCAGTACTCTACCGCAACAAAGTGACACTACAATGGATAAAGGGACATAGCGGATCACTAGGTAACGACGCAGCTGACGAGCTAGCGAGGAGAGCCTCCAGTACGCCAGCCTGCGGACCGGAACCCATCATACCCATTCCCTTCAACCAGCTACGCAGATGGCTACAAGAAATCACACACACACAAGCGGAGAGATGGTGGACCTCGTCACCGGGCTGCAGGCAATCCAGGGAGGCCATGCCATCCCTGGATAAAAGGTTAACCAGACGGCTACTCCGCCTGAACAGAACCGGCCTGCGCCTGATGACGGGGACCATCACGGGACACTGCTCACTAAACAAACACTTCCACACAATAGACATAACGGACAGTCCTCTGTGCAGGGCCTGCATGGAGGCTGAAGAAACCGTTGCGCACGTACTCTTTGAGTGCACAGGAGTCACACAGATTAGGACACAAACCATTGGAACACCTAAATCTTTTACAGAAATATTACACAGACCAGGAGACGTCATCAACTTCTGGAAGGAGGTGGGCTGGCTGGAATAACCGCCACAGGCCGCCATGGCCCACGCACAATGGTCCGCCAAGGACTGAGTGCGGAAACCAAAGCCTCAAGAAGAAGAAGAAGAAGATGGTCACCCATCCACGGACCAACCCTGGCGAGCGTAGCTTAACCTAATGGATCGATCCGTGCGGCTGTTATTACTTAGAGCTTCTCAAAGGTATCTATGGATGAAGACGCATGAAATTGCTACAAAATGTCTGTACCTATACTGCATAGTGTCTGTATGAACTCTGCATAGCGACTCTTTTGACGCCGTATCGTGATTGTATACAGGGTGAATTTGAATTCTTGGGCAATATTTTAAAGGTTTATTGTACTCATCATTATGAATAAGTTTGACAAAACCATCCATACATTCTGCTCGCATAACTCGTCAAAATGTAGGAAACTATTGATTTACAATGACCCCTTCATTGTAAATCAGTTCTTTCCTACATTTTAATATATTGCCCATAACATAAGCTAACTTCATATTTTCAATTATAGAAGACAAAAGGATTTACTATTGTAATACTCGAGACCACACCGGTTTATAAAAAAAAAAAACAAACTAATACCGTTATTAAAAACGCAATAAAACTTTTCCTATTTCTCTATGCTTATCTCTTACCGTCATGAAAAAAAAAGGATTAATAAAAATAAAAAATAAAAATAAAGCTGCAAAAAGTTTTGCTATATCAGCAACAGTGAAGTACACTCGGTAACGCAAGTCTCAACTTTTAAGCGCTGGTACAATGGTGCACAGCGGTGGAAACTTAATTGAAGCGCCGGCGCCGCCGCCGACTCCTGCAAATTCAGCGAGGATTTTTTTCGAGTGCTCCATTCCTGTTTGTTGGCCAAAGTTCTGTGTTATCTTGGACTTTTTAATAATTTTTTGGTGGTACCGAAGTAATAAGTATATTACTGAAATATAATCATTTCTATTAAATATTTATTGACTATTGACTAATAAGTCGGCAGAATTCAGCCTTCTGACAGCTTGCTCTGCCTAAACCGTTAGAGTTACACGAAGGTAATTTATTGTAATACTGTTTGTCTTAAACAGTTTTATATAAAAGTCCGCGACAGCATACGTCTACCTTTATGTGGAAGCCAATACATACAAAAAATTTCTAAAATAAAATATCCTAAAGTTACTTCTTATAATATCACCTATCGGTTAGTGAGTGCCCCGTCAAAATCGATCCAGCTGTTTAGGAGATCCTGAACAAACAGACAGACAAACAAAAATTCATAAAAATAGAGACATATTAAAATGTAGTGTTTGTATGACCAGACGCATGCAAGAACAAGAGTAGTGTCTGCTTATGCTATTGGGAACCAAGCGTGAATTTATATGTATGGATGTTAAACATATCAAAAGTATAAGTAGTGCTGGTGCGTAACAGAATCTAGGCCAGTGCTATTTTAGACATCATGGAGGGTAGTTCGAGGGGTCTGCCCTCATTTTATAATAAGTAATGAGCCACTACTGTACCCTGTGTAGTTGAGTCCCCTCTATACGATGCGCACGCACGTTTGCTATCCGGAAAATGTGGTATATTTTCATTTATTTGTTCTGTTTAAAATAAATTGTCTATTTAAAAGAGGTAGGTATTTTTCACACGACCTTTTTGTTGATGTTTAACTCGGTAGGGACAGTCATAGGTCAATATAAATAAACTAGCTGGTCCCGCGCTTTCACCCGCTGCTCGGCTGCTATTGGTCGTAGCCTGATGTTAGTAGCCTATAGCTTTCCTCGATAAATGGACTATCCAACACAAAAAGAATTTTTCAATTCGAACCAGTGGTTCCAGAGATTAGCGCGTTCAAACAAACAAACTCTTCAGCTTTATAATATTCATACGTGTCAAAGCACCATTGTGCATTGTAACTGGTGTTAGTTGAAGTGAGTTGTCCTTTCACCAAATGCTAAGGATTGAGACTATTGACAGCTCACTTTAAACTCACTTCATCTACGTTTTCACGGTGAGCTTTGTACAGAATAACACCACTGAATACTAACAAAACTTTGGACCATTAAGTCTGAAATAAAGTTTATTTATTTATTTATTATTAGTGTTTATCAGGGGAAACTTGTGAAGGCTTTTATTAAATTGTTTGACAACACTGTATAAGTTTGTTGTTCGTTTCTCGAATTGAATAAAATAATATAAACTTAATTTCAAAGTTATGGGCAGTTTTAATGGAGAATAAGTAGGCTGTCAAGTTTCTGTCCAAAATAATACATTTAATTGGTGGCGGCGCCGTTTTATAACACTAATATCTTAAGATGGATTATGAAAAAAAATCTATCTTTGTGACGTAAAAACCATTCGATTTTTTAATAATGTATTGTACAGACGCCAGCACACCACTGGTGGTCGCGTTTAGTAGCGGCGACTGGTGGCGAATAAAAATGTAACTTAAAAGTATGGAAATAAAGTTGAAATTTCAATGTTCGCCTAAAAATACCTTGCCATGCCGTGCCGCCAATCGGTACCGGGCCTAAGGCTCGCAGATTGACTCGACGCGTCGACTGTGCGACGCGATTCAGGTAGAACAATTTCCTTGAAGATTTATAGAAATTGTTTTAACATGTGTGTGGATAGATTTTAGATATTCAGGGAGACACGTATTTTTAACAGTACACATATTTGCAATTTCTAACTATATTAGGTACCTAAAAGCATCGGAATGCCAGGAAAATCTCCACTTTTCCTATTTTCTTGGCCACCCCACCGTAAGACAGCGCGACTAAGTTTTTTAACTCAACGGAGGAAAACTATAGGAAAGGTGCTCTTCAATTGTTTTAGTTGGTTTCCGCGAAGTCTGCAGCTGAGAGGCCGAATTAGAATTGATTGGTTTTGGTTTGGATGGATAATGAAGCTCCAAGCAATTCTAGATTTCGTGATGTGTACGTATGTACACCGATTTCTCTCGTAATTATATGTATTATTTCGAATGGATAAATTATCAGCTGATCGCTTAGTATAGGGATGGTTTGAATCACAGGTTTTTATTTACCTAGCTGAGGCAGGTCACCACAAGGTTTAATGTCAGTACCAACGCACTTTTCATAGCTAATTAAAAATGTGTAAATTAAAGTAATTTAAGCCAATCTATTAAGAACTTGGTGCTACTAAGTATTTATAAGTTTGTAAATATAATACTTTATAAAACGACCTAAAAATATCTATATACATATAATAAAACAGTAAAAAAACTGTGTCTGTACATTGAATATATTAAAAAAATAATAATTGAGGGGGGTTTAGAAACAGTAATAGAGCACGAATCCAAAAAAAAAAATTGTCTGTTTGTCTGTATGTCTGTTTGTCTGTATGTCTGTTTGTCTGTTTGTCTGTTTGTTTGTACACGCTAATCTTCGGAACTACTGGACGGATTGGAATGTTTTTTTTTTTGTTGTATAGGTATTAAGTCTGGGCAACATATAGGCTATAATTTATCTTGGAAACTTGAACACCTGATGCAGAACCGCAACAGACCAGCTAAACTATAAGAGATACAAAAATGATACCTTAGCAAAAATTGTTCCACGTGATTAGCATTTTCTGCTGAGAGAATAAATTTCAAGATCTGGAACACCTGATGTGGAACTCCAAGAGCCCAGCTACACTGTAACATATATAGGAATGACGTCTTAGCAAAAGTTGTTCGGTCTGATGGGTATTTCCTTTTGACTTATAAAAATCGAAGAGCTGGAACACCTGTTGTGGAACTCCAAGAGCCTAGCTACACCATAACACATATAAGAATGACGTCTTAGCGAAAATTGTTCAGCCTGATGAGCACTCTCTGTTGACGTATAAAAATTGAAGATCTGGAACACCTGTTGTGGAACTCCAATAGCCTAGCTACACCATAACACATATAGGAATAACGTCTTAGCACAAGTTGTTCAATATGATGAGCACTCTCTGTTGACTTATAAAAATCGAAGATCTGGAACACCTGTTGTGGAATTCCAAGAGCCTAGTTACACTATAACATATATAGGAATGACGTCTTAGCAAAAGTTGTTCGGTCTGACGGGCATTTCCTGTTGACTTATAAAAATCGAAGATCTGGAACACCTGTTGTGGAACTCCAAGAGCCTAGCTACAACATAACACATATAGGAATGACGTCTTTGACGTCTTTGTTGTTCAATATGATAGGCATTTCCTGTTGACTTATAAAAATCGAAGATCAGGAACATCTGATGTGGAAATCAAAGCTATCACTAATTTTACTGTTTACCTATAAAATAACATAAACTGGGAGTACCTGCACGCGGTGAAGGCGTTAACAGTTTAGGACTGATTTTCGATGACGATGGTATATCATTGAAAATTTGACTCTACTGGCCAAAACTCCTATTTATTTTTTATTTTATCGTATGAATATGCCTTCGGGCTTATGTTGTTTGAGTGTTTAATTTCCTTTTCCATTTATCTTCGTGACACGGTAGCCTACCCGGTAACGCAGGGGAGCAGTCATTTTAATTTAGATTTTTATTGATCAGGTATCTTCACAATGAAACTATGACCATGCCTAGAAAGAGGTCAAATCTTTCCCAATGTTCCAAGAGAACTAAAAGATTGAGGATCATAAGATCCCAAGAATCTACCGAAGAGCGTCAGGAGAGACTTGATGCTGTTCGAGAACATTAAGCTGCTACTCGCTCCGTGGAAACCTCTTCGCGTCGCGAAGCACGCCTGCGTTCTCAAACCTCTTCGCGTCGCGAAGCACGCCTGCGTTCTCAGCGTATTCATTAGGTCTCTAGAGACCAGTGAAGAATATGATGCGCGACTGACCGCTGATCGTGAACGTCATGTATTGTCTCGCGAGTCAGAGACGTTCACGGAAAGAGAATTACGCTTGAGTTCCAAGCGTATCTACGCATCGACTTCTAGGTCTCTAGAGACAAGTGGGGCACGTGATGTGCGACTGACCGCTGATCGTGAACGTCATGTATTGTCTCGCGAGTTGGAGACGTTCACGGATAGAGAATTGTGCTTGAGTTCCAACCGTATCTACGCATTGACTTCTAGGTCTCTAGAGACAAGTGAGGAATATAATAATGCGGTTGCCAAAATGAAAACGATGACAAATGGACTGTATGTTTTGGTGGTTGTTGGAATGAAATAAAACTAAAGCTCAGTGTGATAAAAGATTTAAATGGGAAAAATGATAAAAAATAACATAAATGGCGACCCCGTTGTCGCTGGCATAAGCAACAGGGTCCGCGTACGAAGTCGCGGGCAGAAGCTAGTATATAATAAATTCATAGTTATCCTTAACACGTTAAACGCCACGTCGGTCACCGCCACAGAAATATTAAGAACAGGTCACCGCTGACCACGAACAATACATTTTCTATTGCGTCTGCTGCGTGGCAGTCAATGACGTAAAAAGCGAAAATTTGGACGGATGTTGTTTTGGATCATCTCAATCGCAGAAACGACAGCATCATATGCAAATACAACCACCAGTCCTCGAAAGATAACTCTCGAACATACGACTAAAGTATCAACCCCAAACGACAGAGCGGAGGCTCTCAATTTAAAGGTCGTAACTCCGTCTTTATTGCCACCCAATATAACTTGAGACATTTGAGGCAGTAAAATTTTAATGCCCAAGGTCCGTTGTAGATTATAACTGTCTTATGTTTTGTGGTGAAAAGACTGTCTCTTTTGTGCATTAGTTTTTTTAGGGTTCCGTAGCTAAAAAGTGTCAATGGAATTCCATTACTAAGACTCCATTTTTCGTTCGTCGAAAAATAATCTGTAATACTGTAATAATAATAGGTTTCTTCTAGGCAAGCGTGCTTCACTGTCGACCACATCATCGCTTACCATCATGTGAGATAGTGGTCATGCGCGAGCCTATTGATACTAAGAAAAAACTTGAGAGGTGTCAAGGGACACCCTGATGGAAAGAAGTTCCTTTCGATTAATTAGTGAAGGAATTGTAACACAATTTTATTTTTTTTAAGTGGTAATAATCAAACAAAACTGATCTAAAATTAACCAATAAAAAAATATTGATTAAAAAAGACATAATATTTTACTCAAAAAAAAGTGTCGTTACAACTTTTGGTCTTAATTTCCGTCCAGCCCCTTTTCGCAACGCGCGATAAGGAACTTCGTAAACGCTGTTTTTAGAACAAACAATTATTATTATGTGTAAATAAATAATCGAGAATTTTTTCAAGTTTCAAAGTGAGTTTTAGAGAATAACAAAACACCACATTAGCACCCCCTCCCCCCCTATCTTCCACATTTAAAAGCACCAACATACATACAATATAGCACCCAAATGCACTCATAAATCAACATGCGTTGCTAATGGAGCCCGTCGGAGCGGCCACTCCGAACTAAAAGCATGTTTTGACCAACCCTGTGCGAGCATGACTGTGAATTTAGAATCGCACTCCCTGTGTTAAATCTTAAATGTTGCTTTGAAGTGTGCTAGGGTAGTGCAGGGAATTAATAATGTAGTGACACTGTGGGAGGGAGGCTGACTTATATTTATTTATCTACCTCTTCATACTGAACCAGTGAAGGTAACAGTACACCCACATTTCGCCAGTTATCTTTAAGTCCCATATATTACGGGGCGCTCGTGGCTAAGTACTAACAGCCGTACAGGTCGATCCACCGGGTTAAGCTACGCTTGCCGGGGTTGAGACTCCTCCGTGCCTCGGAAAGCACGTTAAGCCGTTGGTCCCGGCTGTCATTTGTGCATCTTTGACAGTCGTTACGGGTCGTCAGAAGCCCGAAAATCTGACAACCAGTCTTACCAAGGGGTATCGTATTACCCAGTTACTGGGTTGTGGAGGTCAGATAGGCAGTCGCTCCATGTAAAATACTGGTATTCAGCTGCATTCGGTTAGACTGGAAGCCGACCCCAACATAGATGGGAAAAGGCTAGGCAGATGATGATATTACGGGGCGAACCTAGTGACATCAACCGGGGACAAATACAGACTCCGGGTTGCTACTGTGATATTCCTAATGGATCCTAAAAAATACCATCCTTCAGAAAAAAAAATGAGTTCGATCATACTTTTTTTTTTTTTGAGATTGGGTAATCATAGAATGCCTTTCCCGCTCTGGGTGGGCCGGAATGTTCCGGGGTAGCGGTAACCCTTTCGGAAAATCCCACTGAGATCTTTGAAATTACTGAGCTAACTTTTGATGCAGAAAATAGAACTACAACTAGGTACTTTTAGATAAAAGGAAAATGTTTATGAAGTGCTTTTGAAGCTCTCAATATTGTACCTACAAACTAACTATCGGAGAACATGTTTTTCACCTACAATATTAAGTTAGTTCTTGGGATAATTAATAACTACGGAACCGTTGATTGTGCGTGGTTTAACGCACTTAACTTTTTTACGGTTTATGTGACAGATTTTCTAAATGACGTCCGTTAAATAATTGACGGTACCGGTCTTTTAGTATAGTAAACCGTAGCTTAACAGTCCAAGCCTTATCACTAATCACTTTTTCATTCGCTTACCGTAATCTATATCATCTAGAATTCTAGACAGTTGTTATGTGTGTGGGAAGATACGTCGCTTAAGCTCAGAACATCAATCTGCCTAGTCTTTTCCCAACTATCTTGGAGTCGGACTTCCAGTCTCCAGTCCAACCGGATGCAGCTGAATACCAGTATTTTACATGGAGCGACTGCCTCTCTGACCTCCACACTCCAGTAACTGGGTAATACTGGCTGTCAGATTTTCGGGCTTCCGATGACTGTCGAAGATGCATAAATGACAGCCGGGACCAACGGCTTAACGTGCTTTTCTAGACACGGAGGAGTCTCTGTACATAAAGATGGTCACCCATCCACGGACCAACCCCGGCAAGGGTAGCTTAACCTGATAGATCGACCCGTGCGGCTGTTATTCCTTCACCACAAGCTTTGAGAATCGTTCATTGTACATAACTAAACTTCCTCTTAAAACAGTCTACCCCGACCCTTCCCCGCAATCTTGAACAGATAACCACGCCCGAGCAATTTCCGCACACCTCCGCATCTACGTCAGCTGTAAAAAAACACGTAACCGGCCTTTTTCACACGTAATCGGGTAACATCACGGCTCATTTCCCGCCGCGGAATCGGAACATCTTGTAAGTGATTGGAGCGCTCAGGTATTTTGGGGTTAACGTGTGTAATTCGATCGAGTTTTGTGTGGCATGACCTTTGGAGGAGTTAATGATGAGTTGCTTGAACTGTTACAGGTAAAGTTATGGTTTCCTCGAAGAACGGTGGCCACTATACAGGGTGTAACCGAAATGTATACATACAAAAGGATTTTCTACAGAACACCAAACTGAACAACTTTTACTATGGGACAAACTCCGAAATCGTGAAAAAAAATCAGCTGTTCCCTACACTTCGACGAGTCACGTGACCAAAAATGTATAGAACCACAGAACAGATAAAGAGGTTAGAATGGAAGTAGTTCCTGATTTGTATTAGAACGCGTGTCGCCGCATGTCTCCCACTCTTGTCTCTCCACTACAAGCAAAAGATAATACGTACGCGCATTACGCACACAAATAAACCACACGCACTTAGATCGCGTGTTTACTATTGGTTGTCACACTAACGCAAATACTGCTCTGGACGTACACTCACACACGTGTAAAAGCAATTTATTTCTCATATATGTTACGGCTACCAAAAGGTCGATTAATCATATCGATAAAATTACTGTAGTTTAGTTAATTAAAGTTTTGCATTTTTTCAAGTTGCGGATACGGTACGAATAACTTCCTAATTACATATAAATAAACTTAAATCAAAGACAAATTAAGGGGGAACATCCGATACTGCCGGGAAATTTAAATTTTCTTTAGTTTTATGCTAGTTGCAGCTCTGTTTTACGGCATAATAATAGAAAGAAAGAAAAATAGTATTTTGAATAACATAAAACGTAAAACAATGCTACAATATGCAAAAAAACTAAAAAGAAATTTTCAAATTTCACGTCCATATCGAATGTTAAGTCGAATTAACATAATATAATCTAATTAATTTATTGTGAACTACTCCGTGAAAAAGTATTTATTAATTTTATCATGTTAATTTATGAATAATATCTGTGCCCGCCGCCGCCGGTTTCACCCGCGTTACATAATCATTTTCTGCAAAATGTTGCGAACATAAATTGTGCTACATTTAGTACCTATCCTTTCAATTCTACCAGTTGCTTCAAACCACAGTTTTCTTGTAGCAGGATTTTTGGAAACTTAAAAAAAATTAAAAAGTGTTTGCATCATAAATTAGATTTTAGACGAAAAACCAACTAAGAAACTAAATTAATAATCCACATTATACAATAATTGGTGTTAATATAAACAAAGTTATTTTCATTGTTATATTACTGACAATAATCATTCGTATACACATCTTAATATCGACATTGTTTACAATTTGGTACAACACTATCGACGCGCATAGATTTCCCAGAATTGAAGCTTTGGATCGACGCACGCGACGTTCGCAGTGAACGCAATACATTGCGCGACCGCTCACGTCGTGCAAGATCGTACCAATGTAATGCAAGCAATGTATAATTTTGCATCTGAATGCGATTTTATCGTTTTTGTCTACAAACTACATAATACTTTTGTAATAATTACAAATATCACTCGTATTTTAAGGTTTTTGGAGTTACCGGTGAAAAGAAATCCCTCCTCGGGCCACATTACATTTCCGCGGAGAATTGAACGCTTTCACAATAAGAGCGTGACTGTTGACCGGTGATTTTAATTTCGGTTGGGTTTGGAGCGCCCGCGCAAATGTGTGGCGCGCCTGTCCCGCCCACAAGGCCCTTCTAACCTCTTTAACTGTTCTGTGTATAGAACAGATGATTTTTTTTGCGATTTCGGAGTTGGTCCCATAGTTAAAGTTGTTCTTGAATTGACAATACATTTCTTTCTGACATTTAATTTTTTTAATTGACTTAGTGACACTATTTTATTTTTTTTAATCAATAACATTATTTTTTTATTGATATTCCAAAATTGTGTTGGTAGTTTGCCGCCATTTTGTAATTTGCATGCCTCGAGGCGTAATATGGTCGGAACTGTACTCTCTGCTTTAAGAGCTTCTGGTCGGAACAACCTTACGTAATTTACCCATATTAGCAAATAAATGATTTTGAATTTGAATTCAAAATGCGATTAATTTTGATAAGGCGCTCGCTGGCCGCATTGGCAGTTAGTCGTCAGTTACAACTTCTTTTCTTGTTAGTGACTAACCTGGTGTCAGAGTTTTTATGCTGCCCATGGGCCTCTGACTTAGCTTCACATGCTTTTGAGAAATACCTCTCAGACATGCTGGTTTCCACACGATGTTTTCCTACAAATAAATCAATAAAAGAAGTACCTGAATCAAAAGAGCTCATTAAAAGAGGGTGAATTAAATATCTACCCTACCTATAGTATTGTTTATAAAGCGTGTACCACACATACTTATTTCTGCAATATATTGTCAGTCGAGTTCCGCGGTATCAGTCGTTATCATAACGATGACGCGAGATACGGTGGGGAACGTCACAGATATCGCAACTTGGAATATATTGTTCGTGTGGAGCAAAGAGTGAACGTACTGGAAGAGACCCGGTTTCTGTTGTCAAATGATTTTATCAACGGTAATAATTCTCACATTATTTTTTTTTAGAAAAATAATTATGATGTTGTCACCAGTTGGCAGTGCTATAAAAGAAGGAGTGAATGATAGCGTGACGGTTGACAGAAGAGAATGGAAGAAGAAAACGAGTTGCGTCGACCCTAAGGGACCTGGAGGCCTAGACAAAGTCACATTTTCATTAACTATAACGGAATTAGATTAATCCGAAAAGTATAGAATTGGCATAAGTTTTTGAAATGTCACGTGATCAATCGTTTTCGATCACTAAGTGCTAGAGAATGTGAAATTGTGTAACGAAACTCGGACAATATTCCCATAAAAATGCGTTGGCAAGGGACGTTCTTGACAATCCGAATCGCTGAGATAACGGATTGTTCGATCAACAATTTTCGAAATCGAACCGATACGGAGCGTGTTTAGGCTCCCTGGGCAGGAAATCTGACATAAAAAACTATTTGTTCTGAGATCCTAATCGTCCAAAAAAAGTTGGCAAGTTGTCGTAATGTTCGCCACGAATAAATGTTTTTTCTTTCCTTATTTCTTTTAAAAGTTTTCTTGATTCCATTAGGTTGTTTAGTTACGGAGTTTATTTCAGATAAACAAACTTGCAAAGTTTCCTAGTAATTATATTAGTCTTAAGTTCTCAAACAGAGAAGGCAATGTTCACCTCGCTTGATTGGCGATTTTAGACTTTATAAATGGGAAATACTTAGCTGATCCTCTAATGACTTGACCTTCTAATGATACAAACTTTTTAAATATTTCAGCCTCTTTTTAACTATAGTTAAGGTATGTACTGAGAAGACGAGATGGGCCTTCATTTAGGGAGCACTCAGATATTGTGTATTGTTATTTCTATTCCACAAATATAAACACACGGGGCAGCAGCTATTGAATAATATTACTATTCAGAATACATGTACATGGCTATTGACAGACCCCTATTTATTTCTTTTATAAAAACCTGTCAAACTATTCTATAATTTTAAAGCAATTCTACCTTTTTTTTTTTTAGTTTGATAGGATTAGCTGTCAGTTATGTTCTAACCGACCAGGGTCTAAGTTCCGCAAGGTCTCACTTAGGTTCTACAGTACCCTGACCAAGCGGGTTAGGTAACGTTGGAACTGTGACCGATCCGAATTGGTCGTAGTCTATGTTAGGGCACTCCGACGACATTTTAGGTTAGGTTAGAATTGTGATAAACTGCGCGTGAGCCGAACGAGCGCTACATCTAAGGGCTCATCAACAATCTAAACCGCGTTTAAGACCTGTCAATGACAACATTGTTGGGAAACACTGACAGTTCTTGAACGCAGTTCAGATATCCTGATCGCGTTCAATTTCATGGTTAAAATTGGCACTAAGCACAAATTTCACCTAAGAAACTGCACTCGATCAGCACGTAAACCTAGTTTAAGGGCTGTCAGTGTCATTATTTTATATAGAACTAGCTGACCCGACAGACGTTGTCCTGTCTTAACTATGATACCTACCCTACCTACCCTACCTACCCTACCTACCCTACCTACCCTACCTACCCTACCTACCCTACCTACCCTACCTACCCTACCTACCCTACCTACCCTACCTACCCTACCTACCCTACCTACCCTACCTACCCTACCTACCCTACCTACCCTACCTACCCTACCTACCCTACCTACCCTACCTACCCTACCTACCCTACCTACCCTACCTACCCTACCTACCCTACCTACCCTACCTACCCTACCTACCCTACCTACCCTACCTACCCTACCTACCCTACCTACCCTACCTACCCTACCTACCCTACCTACCCTACCTACCCTACCTACCCTACCTACCCTACCTACCCTACCTACCCTACCTACCCTACCTACCCTACCTACCCTACCTACCCTACCTACCCTACCTACCCTACCTACCCTACCTACCCTACCTACCCTACCTACCCTACCTACCCTACCTACCCTACCTACCCTACCTACCCTACCTACCCTACCTACCCTACCTACCCTACCTACCCTACCTACCCTACCTACCCTACCTACCCTACCTACCCTACCTACCCTACCTACCCTACCTACCCTACCTACCCTACCTACCCTACCTACCCTACCTACCCTACCTACCCTACCTACCCTACCTACCCTACCTACCCTACCTACCCTACCTACCCTACCTACCCTACCTACCCTACCTACCCTACCTACCCTACCTACCCTACCTACCCTACCTACCCTACCTACCCTACCTACCCTACCTACCCTACCTACCCTACCTACCCTACCTACCCTACCTACCCTACCTACCCTACCTACCCTACCTACCCTACCTACCCTACCTACCCTACCTACCCTACCTACCCTACCTACCCTACCTACCCTACCTACCCTACCTACCCTACCTACCCTACCTACCCTACCTACCCTACCTACCCTACCTACCCTACCTACCCTACCTACCCTACCTACCCTACCTACCCTACCTACCCTACCTACCCTACCTACCCTACCTACCCTACCTACCCTACCTACCCTACCTACCCTACCTACCCTACCTACCCTACCTACCCTACCTACCCTACCTACCCTACCTACCCTACCTACCCTACCTACCCTACCTACCCTACCTACCCTACCTACCCTACCTACCCTACCTACCCTACCTACCCTACCTACCCTACCTACCCTACCTACCCTACCTACCCTACCTACCCTACCTACCCTACCTACCCTACCTACCCTACCTACCCTACCTACCCTACCTACCCTACCTACCCTACCTACCCTACCTACCCTACCTACCCTACCTACCCTACCTACCCTACCTACCCTACCTACCCTACCTACCCTACCTACCCTACCTACCCTACCTACCCTACCTACCCTACCTACCCTACCTACCCTACCTACCCTACCTACCCTACCTACCCTACCTACCCTACCTACCCTACCTACCCTACCTACCCTACCTACCCTACCTACCCTACCTACCCTACCTACCCTACCTACCCTACCTACCCTACCTACCCTACCTACCCTACCTACCCTACCTACCCTACCTACCCTACCTACCCTACCTACCCTACCTACCCTACCTACCCTACCTACCCTACCTACCCTACCTACCCTACCTACCCTACCTACCCTACCTACCCTACCTACCCTACCTACCCTACCTACCCTACCTACCCTACCTACCCTACCTACCCTACCTACCCTACCTACCCTACCTACCCTACCTACCCTACCTACCCTACCTACCCTACCTACCCTACCTACCCTACCTACCCTACCTACCCTACCTACCCTACCTACCCTAGCAAAAATGTGCAATAAAAATATGTTTCTCATACAAACTTTGCCACCCCTTGTAATCCTTTTAGGGGTTGAATTTCCAAAAAATAATATGCCTATGTCCTTCTCATGAATTCAAACTATCTACATACCAAATTTCAGCAAAATCGGTTGGGTGGTTTAGGCGTGAAAAGGTAACAGACAGACAGACAGAGTTACTTTCGCATTTATAATATTATATAGTAAATATGGATATTGACACAGGCAGGTCTTGAACACAGTTTAGATCCAATGATCGCGTTCAGTTTCATTGGTGAAATTGGCACGAAGTTGGTCGCAGTAACTTTCTATTTAAGACCTCAAAAACCAGGAGTCGCTTCCATTAAATCGATGAAAATCACCGGAGCGCGCAGCATTTTGTCGTGGGCTATAAATTCAGAGCCACCCGTGCGAACCGACCGTATTAGTGACTGTCATATTTTTATACTTCAACGATCTTTAAGGCGAATCATTGAGTACGGATTTTGTGTTTTGTAGGGGGTGAAAGGGGTTAAAGGATTTTTTTGTTCATAATGGATTAAAGTCTAGGAAGTGGCTCGGTAGTTAAAACGCCTGCTTTCTAAGCATTAAGTAGATAAATACCCACTGTGCTATTATGTAGAAAAAATACCGTAAAAAGTTAAGTGAAATGAGTTGTCAATAGTGTTAAACCCTATTATCAGGTGGAATGACAACTCAATCCAAGCTGATTTTTTCTAAGTTCCTGACGGCAAATTTTTACAGTTCAAAATAAACCGGTTGGCAAGCAACAATTTGACGTTTCTTATGTCATGTTTGTTCCAATAGAAAGGTTCTCTCTTAGCATACCTCCATAATATCAAAGTATCATGCATCTATTTTAGTCATTTAAATAAGCTCGGCGATATTGACCTGACAGTCGAGTAACATTCTCACGAAATCATTTGGAATGTACAGAGGCCAGCACATCAAGTTACCACAATCTGTCAAATTTCTTTGATAGTATTTCAACTTTATAGCAAAGATATAGGGTTCATTTTTAATTGAGAAAAGGAGATTGTTCTAGACCGCCCTATAACCAACAAACATTTGACGTGTACGTTAATTTTAATTATATTTTAATATGCTTTTTAAAAATAATGAATTCAAGCGGACACTGTTTAATTCTTAATAGGTTTATAGAAATGACCTCATTGATTTTATTACCAACTGAACTCGCCATCTTTTAAGGAATTGTCAATGTGAATGTCACAAAAGTTTGACAGTGTCGCTCTCGCTCATATTACATAAATATCGATATCGACGACGATGTCCAAAATATCTAGTGATAAATAATGGATGTTCGATATTTATCACTTCCAAAACATTGAAAATGTGCAACATGAAAGTTTTTCATGCATATTTTTTTCATGGAATAAGTTCCGTGAACATTTTAATGGAACTTATGATGAATATGGCCTAGCACGATTATGCTGAAAATATAATGAACAAAACAAACTCACAAAATCTACTTACTAGTCGAATGAGGGATTTTCTCACAAGTGAGAAAAGTGAGAAATATTAGTTCAAAAGAGGCGTTGGTAAAAAATACGTCACTGTCTCAGGTTTTTGACATCAAATAAGCTTTCTAATTTACGGATCTTGTTTTTGTTATCAGTAGCCAGTAAAACAAAGACGTATTTTTTACCCACGCCATCTATTGAACTATGTTTTGACACTTGTCAGAAAATCTCTCATTTAACGATTGAAATGTCATTTACGACGCAACTCTAGTGAATTATTCTCATAACCATTTCACGACTTCAATAGCCATATTTTTACTTTTTAAGTACTTAAACTCTATTTTTAAATGTCGCAAACTAAAACGTTACACATTGTTCGTTGGGAACAAAATATTTTATTTTAGCATTAATTTAATCGAAGTAGAATCGTAGCAACAACGTGTTTATGTTTGAAACGGAACAAATTAATTTACTTTTGACATATTGATCTGTCATTTTGGTCTACTAAATTAAAACCACAGATTAAATAGGTGGTCATTGATAATCGATATACAATGATTGATCTTCGAGAGAGCATCTCTACGTCACTACGTCAGTCGGAGCGTCTCACCGAGACGAACCTGTGGCTGTGTTGTGTTGTTGTGACTACGTATTTTATTTGGCGATTTCTTTTGGCGTTTTTGATTTTGTTTCTGTTTAACGGACTACAATTTGGATTGCTTTCAACGTGACCTGGCTTCGAATAACTGATTCTGTGATCTGCTTAAACGACACCTTAGCATTTTGACAACGGATAACGGACTTCGCTTAAAGTAAACTTCAACCAATAAATAATAAATGTCCTACCTAAAAGGCATAATACAACTGTATGTACGGTAATATTTTACTGTATTTGAAGTTTAATGCTTTGTAGAAACCAGAAATAGCGATTTTAGAAGGAATTACTTACGTTTTCTTTTATTAAAAATAACCTCAAAATCGGTTCCTTTTCTTTAAATAAATCTGTTCTCTAAAGTGTCCGTCAAGAAACTTTGTTCTTATGGGCTAATAAGGGCAGTTTACAAATAGAAAATGATTTTTTCTATGCCGTTGGCTCCAGGGCGAACAATGTATGGGCGTAGAACAATCTCCTTTGACAGTTAGGGATAGCTTGATGTGCTGGCGTCTGTACAGAAAGTGTCACCTTGGTCGTAGTTTCTAGTAGTAAAATTTTTTCCCTTTTTTTTTTAAACAATTTTTTCTTACTTCAACCCCCAGGGGGTTGAAGTAAGAAAAAATCGTCAGTAAGTCACTGAAATATGTGTTTTTGTCCGAAAACAATTTGTTGGCCAATACCAAACAAAGTCAATGTCAAATCATTTATTTCAAATAGGCACAAGCAAGGCACTTTTGAACGTCAAAATGAACAAGAAATAGAATTGATTCTAGTCTAGTCCAAAAGGTAGTTTCGTATGGAGAAGAATGGGCAAGAAACTCTACCGTTACTCTTTTAAAATGTTTTGTATACATGAATTATAAGTTTAAACCATTATAAACAAAACCGTACAACATTTACCTACTGTACAAGTATCCTAGCTTCATCTACCTGCATATTAACACCACTCTATAAATTATTAACGAACTGACACGCTCAGTCACAAATCTAATTCGGCGGGTGCCGACCGACGACCGCTCCTGGCCGTACGGTTGGTCCGACGCATAAATCTGGAGGAAGACGGAAAACCGGGCCGTAATAAATCTCATCGCGGATCCGGAATATTCATGAGACCACATACGTACGTTTAACGGATGTTATACAGGGTGTTTCGGGTAGTAAGTGGTTGTTGTGTAGTTTGGTACTTGTAGAGGTTTGGTAGGAAAGTTAATGTACTATGTTTGGTTAAATTGATGGTTTTTTTTAAGACAAATGACGCCTTGTTCTCCTAGGTTCGGCATTTTCATGGGCGTCATTACGGCGGCGGCAGCGGCGGTGTACGTTGTGTGTTACACTAGTTGTTTATTATTGTAAATTTAATTTAATACTAACATTAGGCTATGATAAACTACTACTAGCAATATATGGATGTAATAATTCCGAAATAAAATATTTGAATTTGAATTTTACATGGTCAACAACCGCGCATAAATACTTTTTATTTATAACACTTTTACACTCAATCTGTACTGCACAGTTCTGCTGTTCAAATGATACTGGCCCAGAAGACTGAAATACGATTTATTAAGTGTCTCCGCTACAAAATGTAGCAAATCATGTAAATCTTAAGTCCAATCCATCCATGGATCACATGAAGGGGCCCTTTAGGGTCAAGCCTGCCGGGTAAGCGGGATTGTCCGAAAAGGTTACCGCTGCCCCGGAACATAAAGGGCTACGGAAGGAACATGGATGGGTTTTAGTCAGTAAGAGTCTGACACTCCCTTCCGCTCCACCCAGAGCGCGAGAAGTCACTGTCAAATTTTCCAATTAAAATGAACCTTACGTCTTTGCAATAAAGTTGAAATACTATCAAAGAAATTTGACAGTTTGTGGTAACTTGATGTGCTGGCCTTTGTACTACTGCACTACTACAACCAAATTATTTTTAGTTTTTACGGAATTTCAGCTATTCGAAAGCTCATGACCTACTTTTGAAGTAACGTGTAACGGATTTAACGTTTTATATTATTATTTTTAATGCCATGCAGGTCGTTTTATGTTTGTCGTGTTCATTAAGGATCGGGGAACGAACTACGGGTTAAAGTTTTATCTAGTTCCATCTTATTTCTGATCGTTTCTCAATAATTTCCTACGTCATTTATTATTTCTACCAAGCAACTACACTTTTTATAGAATATGTTTGAATTTTTTGATCTAAAACGTAAAATACATTAATTGGAACGAAGTTCCTTATCGCGCGTTGCGAAAGGGGGCTAGACGGAAAAAATTAAGACCAAAAGTTGTAACGACACTTTTTGCTATAGTTGTAAGCCGTGCGGCGTGCGCGTGTTTCTCTGTCTGTCTCTCTCTCTCTCATAGAAAGAAAGCCAGTTATTTTCGTTTCGTCTTTCTATTTCACATTGAACAGTGTGGTGTCACGACGATTATTTTTGTTGAGTGTATACAGGTTTTTAGTACATAATAAATAATATGATGTGTTTTTAATCAATATTTTTTGATTGGTTAATTTTAGATCAGATTTTTTTGATTATTATAACTTAAAAGAAATAAAATTATATTACAATTCCTTCACTAATAAATCGAAAGGAACTTCGTTCCATCCGGGTGTCCCTTGACACTTCTCAAGTTTTTTTTGCTTAATAGCATACCTACGAATATTAACAAATAATACTAGTCAATTAAAAAAGTCTTTAAACTAAAAAAGTCACAAATTCAAAATATTTCGTTTCTGTTTGTCGTTTTTTCCCAATAACATTAACGGGCACAGTGGACACTAGACTCGGTATTACCACTCCAAGAAAAAAAAAAAAACATTTCACACATAAAACCCATATCCGAAATTTAATTTCAACCCATATTTCACCCTCACATTTCACCCCTACATTGCAATGTTTTTTCAACCCGCTGTATAGTGCGAACATCAGACTAGTGGTCCAAATATTCTCATGCGGCAGTGTAATAACTTTATTGCGATGCTCTGTATTCGAATAGTGTAAAAAGGGTAGGTTTGATATCTTTTTGTATTTCTCTATAAAATGTTTCGACCCCTGAATTAATGATGGAGTCAGATGTTTATAGTTCTGCGCATTGGTTGGGGATGAAGTAGGACATGTCCACTATAATATAGCGTTGAGTTCGGTAAAATATTTGCGACTGAATAGTTCAGGACTTTTGCCTATGTGCATTTCAATAAATGCACGTATCGCATCTATTATCGAGTTAGTGCGTTATCTTAAAAGTAACCTTTTGTTATTCATGAATTTTTGTCAGTCGTTAGGGGTCGCCAGACGGCCGAAAGTATACCAGTTTACCAAGCTGTGGTTTTGCCAACTGGGTGGTTGAGGTCAGACAGGCAGTCGCTTTTTGAAAAAACACTGGTATCTATCTGCAAGCGGTTTGACTGGAAACTGACCTTAACATAGTTGGGGAAAGGCTAGGCTGGTGATGATGATGATGATGAATAAATATATAGCAAACTATATATAGCGTATTTCTGTTACAGTGTCCAATTTGGTAAACAAACACAGGACGAAAATTATGATTTTTAGTATCAATCATGCACTTTAAGTTAAGCTTAAACGTCTTGTTCTTTCTTTATACACATAAGGCATGAATTATAAAAACAAAAATACTTCAGAGACATGTACATTAACTAGAAATCTTAATATTCGTCGCGACATTTGTTTACCGAATGAGACAACTAAAGAAAAGTTCACTATAGGGTTAAACCTTTCGAAATGTATGAAGATAATCAGTCATCATAATCAGCTTATAATGTTCCCACTGCTGGGACACAGGGCTCCTCTAGTCGAGCGGGAGTGGGCCGTAATCCTCACAGAACAGTTCTCTGAAAGAACCTCTTTATCTGTTCTGTGGTAATCTTCCACGCGTGCCGAGACAGGTTTGGTGGATGTCGCACGTCTTCATTTGTTTCTAGGACATGCTGCTTTATTCACGATGTTTTCCTTCGCCGTTTTGAGAGCAGTGGTGATGAAATTATTTACATTGAGCAAAGCCCCTGCTTTGGTTCGAACCCACAACCTACACATCGTAAGTCGGTGCAGTTAGGTACAGACACCAGCACATCAAGCTATCCCTAACTGTCAAATTTTCTCAATTAAATATGATCCATAAGTCTTTGCAATAAAGTTGAAATACTATCAAAGAAATTTGACAGATAGTGGTAACTTGATGAGCTGGCCTCTGTACCACTGCTCTAGAAAATGAGTAACATATTTCACCACACAAATACGCCTGAAAATTTAATAATCCAGCGATTTAATGTTCAATTAATATAAGATGTTATAATCATTAATTCGCTCTAAGTCTGGTTCAGAAAGTTTGTCGAGTCTTAATTAAATAAATGAATTTCTCCCGTACCGGAGCTAAGTCGATTATTTTGCTCACTGAACTCTTACCAACTCGTTCTGGTTTACTGTTAATGTTGGTATGCGATTCGATTGTGGTTTAAGTGAGAATTGTGCGAGGTGAGATCTTTGTTGTGATTCGTGTTGTCAAGCTTTCCTCTCAAACCGTAATTAGTGTGTCATTTGTTTATTTCTTCGTGCTTTAAGCTACGCTTGCCGGGGTTAGCTGTGGATGGGTGACCATCTTTACATACCGATACTCCTCCGTGCCTCGGAAAGCACGTTAAGCCGTTGGTCCCGGCTGTCATGTGTGCATCTTTGACAGTCGTTACGTGTCGTTAGAATTCCGATCTGACTGCCAGTCTTACCAAGGCCCTCTTATCGTATTGCCCAGTTACTGGGTTGTGGAGGTCAGATAGGCAGTTGCTTCTTGTAAAATACTGGTATTCAGCTGCATCTGGTTGGATTGGAAGCCGACTCCAACATAGTTTGAAGAAGGCAGATTGATTAATTATTAATTATTGTTACTCTTTAATCTTCTTCTTCTTTTCGAGTGGTCAGTGACTAACCTGGTGTCAGAGTTTTTTTTTATGCTGCCCATGGGCCTTTGACTTAGCTTCACATGCTGTTGAGAAATATCTCTCAGACATACAGGTTTCCTCACGATGTTTAAGCAAGTGATAATTATACAATACGCACAGGAACCCGTAAAATCAGAGGTGAGTGCCTTGGGTTCGAACTCGAGACCCAAGACTTGGCAGTCCGTCGGTCACACCACTAGGCTATCACTGCTGTAATCTTTAATAAAAATAATGTATTTCGTGATAAAACAATGGTAGCGGCCCGATTTCATCGTGGCGATAACACAATGGTTTTCCATCGCGTTCACGGATCCCTATCAGTTCCGTATTTACATGAAACAACATAATAATTTGGTTGATAGCAGTATTCTGTTCATTGTATCAGTGTAAACGTATCGTTTTGGGTTGAAATACAAACTGTAATTTGGTGATGTGGAGTTATCAGATAGGTATGACTGTGTTTTAGGTCGTTGATATTTTTTTTGGTAGAATATTATTAGAGCATTTCAATTTGAATAAACCTCCAGTACTGGTATTCAGCTTCTTAGCGTGTCGATGGCAATCTAAATGAACTCGGCCTAGACTTCGGCTACGTGTTTGGCGCCATCACTAGCGTCCATCAGTTCCTGTGACGTGCAGATGACACGATATTAAGTGTCCCATCGTTTGTGGAACAGCACCACATTTACACTGCAAGGCGGAGTTGTCTATGAATCCCCACCTGAGCAGGTTTTCCTTGCTTCAGCCAACCTGGGTCCGGAGTCTGTTTAAAGACTTCCAGGTTGACCAAGGCAAGTCGCGCCCAGTAGGGAGACCTTCAGCAGGTGTAACGAATGGTGTGGGTAAAGAAGCACTGTCTCGCCACAGCTTCAGTCTTTCTTTTGATGGCTCGACAGTGAGTAGAATGACACACTTTAAAAATGATTCGGGTTTTCAGCCTTTGTGGCACAAGGATGTGGTCGTGCATGGGGTGTCGTCTGTCGGAGGCCATTTTGGCTCTTTTGCTGGAGCTTGCTACCGTTCTACGGACTTTTGGACGCTACGGACTTACGGACGCTATGCCAGTGCAGTTACAATGAGATATAATTAACAAAATAAGTTTACACAATACTTTGTTCTTTAGAACAACATTTATATTATATCATAAATGTTAAGTACGGATACCTAAGGCAAATCGTCAAACTCGCACATTCCTGAGTGTTTATGCCAAGCCCACAGAAAAGTGCAGCAACGATAACCGTCCAGCCAATAGGCGCCGACGCAGCAATATTCAATTATAGTAATAAAAACTAATTTCAAGTAATTTCAAATTATTCATTTTAATTTCAGCGGGATTGACCGAAAGGGTTACCGCTACCCCGGAATATAAAGGGCTAAGGAAGGAATATAGATGGGCAGTAAGAGTCTGACACTCCTTTCCACACACCCAGAGCGGCAGGAGTCACTTGAAGATTTCCCACCCTCAAAAAACAAAACATTTTAATTGTAATTTTCGTATAAAAAATTAATAGAATCCATTGCTTTATTTATCGAGCCACCTGCACCGTTACTCCCCTTAAATCGTTCAGTGGTTTACAGATTTATGATTAAAAATCCACATCAAATCAAGTTCCAAAAATATTTACTAAGCGCCTGCAAAGTCTGCAAACCAAATACCTGTACTTTAAAACAGTTTCCACTTCTGAGCTAGTAGGTAATAAAAAAGAAATATTTTAATATGTTCGTTTAGTAAGCAGAGGACACAATTTTCCGAGCCGGAGCGTTCTTTAAGTATAAAAGCAAATAAACTGGGGTAGAGTAGAGGCGCAACATTTTTAGGGATCCGCAATAAATATGCTATTTTATTTTTATGTGTTATGTTATTTGGTGTACGGTTCTGAACGTTATGTTTTTCCCCATAGGCAACGTAGTTCTGAGAAAGGGATCGAATAAAATGACGATAAATGAAAGTTAGGGGTATATTTTTTATTATTGTGTAGTTGGATACCATAGACCAAGGTGAAGTGCACTATGTAAGTCCGTAGGTAAAAGTCAGAATAAAGAAAAGACGTGCTGTAAACTTTGACTGAAAAAAGTAAAGATAAAAATCACGCACCTCTAATTTACCGCATTCATGTTCGTATTGTATTATTATCACTTGCTTAAAAATCGGTGAACGAAAACGTCGTGAGGAAACCAGCATGTCTGAGAGATAATTCTCAACAGCATGTGAAGTTAAGTCAGAGGCCGATTGGCAGCATAAGACTCTGACACCAGGTTAGTCACTAACCACACGAAAAGAAGAAGATAAAAATAAAATGATTGTTGTTGTGTTCGTTGCTATTTTTTTATTTTTCTATGGGTTTAGTCTATTTGTTCCATTGCGGGCAAAGGCGTACCTTTCTCCTTCCCTTTTATTTTTTTATTTTTCACTGGTGAAATGTAGGTGTACTAGGTACCTACACTCCTGCCTAACTCTACGGGGAAATATAATAGTAAAATTATAAAATCAGCCTAACCTTCCTGTCCTCCCGTCCCAGCCGCCGCAGGAGACGCCCCGGGCGTCGGGAGCCACGTGACGACTTCCGGCCACCGTAGGCGCGGGCCTGCGGACGGTGAGTAATGGGTGACTCACCGTCCGATCAGCACCAGACCCGTGCCGTACGGCGCGTATAAGTACCACGCACGCCTCAAAGAGATGTCAGCATATGAAGGGGCCCCTCAGGGCCAAGCCTGCCGGGTAAGCGGGATTGTCCGAAAGGGTTACCGCTACCCCGGAATATAAAGGGCTACGGAAGGAACATGGATGGGTTTTAGTCAGTAAGAGTCCGACTGTCCCTTCCGCTCCACCTAGAGCGGGAGCAGTCATTGGATGATTTCCCAGCCTTAAAAAAAAAAAGCCCAAGCCATGTTGAGGTCGGCTTCCAGTCTGCAACCAGTTGCATCTGAATTTTATATGTAAAGTTTTTTATATGGAGTGACTGTCTATCTGACCTCCACAACCCAGTTCCCGCTCAACATGATACCTCTTGGTAAGACAAGTTGTCAGACGTTTAATCTTCTGACCCGTACCTACCGACTACCCGTAATGACTGCCAAACAACAAAGAATGCTTTCCGAGGCATAGACAAAATTTCATATACTGTCGATGCCAATCTGCGCGACAAAAAACAAGCCAAAGGGTATCGCGTTTTCCAGTTACTGGGATGTTGAATTCAGATAGGCCTTTGTTCCATGTGAAATACAAATATTCAATTGCATCAGGTTAAACGGCTTAACGTGAATCTCGATATAACGGAGAGTCACCCATCCACGAACCAACCGTGGCTGTCATTATTTAACATTAATATAGCAAAAAAAAAAAACAAATATATAGATTATAAAAAAGAACACGAAACATTTGTATCCATTTTGCTAATACAGAATAAGCAACTATCATCCAAAGCCTAAACAAAACATACATATCTATTTAACTGCCACAAAAACTATACGGAACCCATCTCACTATGACATCACGGGGTTCCCTTCACTAACTAGGTATGTTCAGTTTGTGTGTTTTACAGCTCAGTGGCGCTATGCGTCCGCTGACTGTTTTTACTGCCGCTTAGCGTCGATCATTACCACTCTGTATGTAGAAAAGATTGGCTGTTTGGTTTTTGGAACAGCCTGTATATTGGGAGAATGTTTGTTTTTGGCAAATCGGTTTGAAATGACAGGTTTTATTTGATGGTACCGGATATTATTTTCTGATTTTAATGTAATTAGTAGGTCTTTGAAAAGATGGTTAGTTGCTCAAAGTACGATGCGTGCTTGTCAAGAATCAAACTGGCAAATCAGGGTGGTAACCAGAACCACTAAGACACTGGCCCACAACTAGAGTACTAGGCCACTCACCACTTCTAGGGCACCGGGCTACCAATAGGGCACCGGGCCTCCACTAGGGCACCCGGCCACCACTAAGGCACCGGGCCACCGCTAGGACACCGGGCCACCACTAAGACACTTGGTCACCACTAGGGTACTGGGCCACCACTAGGGCACCGGACCACCACTAGTGCACCGGGCCTCCACTAGGGCACCGGGTCACTATGAGGACACCGGGCTACCACTACGGCACCGGGCCATCACTAGTGCACCAGGCCACCACTAGGGTACCGGGGCACCACTAGGGCACCGTGTCACTATGAGGACACCGGGCCACCACTACGGCACCGGGCCATCACTATGGCACCAGGCCATCTGTAGGTCACTGGGCCACCACTAGTGCACCGGGCCATCACTAGGGCACCGGGCCACCACTAGTGCACCGGGCCTCCACTAGGGCACCGGGTCACTATGAGGACACCGGGCTACCACTACGGCACCGGGCCATCACTATGGCACCAGGCCATCTGTAGGTCACTGGGCCACCACTAGGGCACTGGGACATCACTACGGCACTGGGCCATCACGGGGGCACTGGGCCAGCACTCGAGTGTTCCACAATCAATATTATTCCGCTGAACACACATAGTCTGCTACTAATTCATAGGCCTCCGATGAACTACAAACGTCGCCGCGTCGTTCAGTCCTGTACTGATATTCTGTAAAAATGTACTACCGTGTAAATGTAGGTCAAGTGAGTTTAACGTGAGCTCACTTCACGCTCACGTCATCTAAGTTATCACGGTGACATTTTGATAGAATCGACCGGCTGAACTTCTCGCATTCAGCGGATACCTCCGTACTTCACCAGGGCATCGGTCCACCTAGTGTCGGGAACTACCGTACTGAATCGATTGCTAACAGAAACTTATCTCTAAGTAAACTGAGACAGCTGCGTCTTTTCTCACTCAAGTCATAACAAGGGAAGTCTTGTTAGGGGAAACACTCATTAGTGTTTTTCCTGAATTTGTTACTACTGTGTGTATCTGAACGGTGCGTAGTAAATCCAGTGTACGAATAAAAGTCGCCCGTACACACTTTCCTGTCCTTCTTTAAATTTCCAGTATAACCTGATCTCGCAAAGTATTGCATTTCCGTACAATGAGAGGTCAGCTTATACTGGATGTTTATAGCTTGTTAAGTAGCCGTGTCTACCTGGGCGTAAGTACTCTTTTTAATTTATGACTATTTCGACATAATATTATGATTCTAAAATTAAAAACAGACTTTAATGACAAAGTTATTTGAAAGGAGATCGCCCAAAAAAATATCGTCTACTCAAAAGTTTATCGAATGTCCAAACAAAATGTACGCTTATTTCTGACACCAGAAACTTAGTCATGAACAAAACATTGACATAATAAATTACTTTAGCAGTCTGAAGACATCAAATCAAATCCAGTGCTGCCAACTTGATTATTGTGAGAGTCCCGATCTACTGAGTTTGTGTATCTACGTGACGTCGGACGACTTCATTTAGTAAACGAAGCTGCTACTGTAACTGGGGACCTAGGTTGTTTTTTGATAGTAATTCCATTTTATAATATCATCATCATTATTATTTCAGCCAAAAGATGGCCATTACTGGACATGGGCCTCTCTTAATTCCCCCTTTTTAATTTAGTAAGTCAGATGCCCCAAGGGTAGCATAAAAACTCTGACACCAGGTTAGTCACTAAAAATCTGCCTAGCCTTTTCCCAACTGTATTGTTCAGCTTCCAGTCTAACCGGATGCAACTGCATACCAGTATTTTACATTGAGCGACTACCTATCTGAACTCCACAACCCAGTTAGTAACTGTGGGTAATACTTCGATACCCCTTGGTAAGACACCAAGTTAGACACTAACCAGACGAAAAGAAGAAGAAAAAGAAGAATTTAATATAGCTCAATTAATTCAAAGTAAGTTTTAAAGCTACATCATTTTATTATATTTATATCACGCAACGCAGGCCCATAGAGGTAGAACCTTAACCTACATACGTATTTTTACTATTAAATAGTACTACACTAGCTTGTTCTTGTATACGCCTCTCCTATGCTGACCTAGAACACTCAGAGAAATCGTACTTTGACTTAGAGTCAATTTCACCAATAAATCTGAACGCGATCAGCACACCTAAAACGCGTTAGTGAAGCTGTCATTATTTTCTATAGACACTGACAGCTCTTAAACGCGTTCTTTTTCCATGACATGTTTCCGTCCTTATCTTACACTTATATTTTGACATTTGTGCGATTGTGACAGAAATAATGTTTAGACGAAGTCACGTTTATAGATTTTGACCTAGTTTTTTAGGCTTTTTTGGAAGCCAACGAAAAATATGGTACGTATGGTTACAACAAGCCAGAAGTTTAGAAATCAATATATGAACATAAATGATCGAACTTGTATAACTTGACTTTGAGTAATCCGACAACTTTTGTGCCATATTAAGTACTGCTACAAATTACTAGTACTTACCACACGTACAATTTCTTTTCGGTATGGAAACTGAGAGTTCTCCTTTCTATGTCTCCGGCTCACAGTTATACCGAGTTGATTTGACATTAAATAACACTACGTATACTATACGTGTTGATTACTAATTCGATACCGTATAAAAATAACAAGAACCAAAAATGAGTTTTTTTTTCAAACAAACAATATAGCTTCCAGATCAGAGTAAAACGCAACCACTAAAACCCGTAAATAAAAACTGACCTTGTAACAACGCATCGTAGGTTATACTAAGATTTATCGTTTTAATGTGAATGATCTATGCGTATAAACATAATCAGCTCTTATAAAAGATACATCCTGTTCAAACGGGACAAAAACTTAAAAAATCATTTGCGACTAAACTACTGCTCCTATTTAATTGACTATTTGAATCGATCATAAATAAAATATGAAATCACATGGAAAAAAGCCCGCTCGTCATATAAACTTCCATCACTGTACATAAATTAAATATAATGCTAAGATATAATTGTTAAATTGCATTTAATGCTGCCATTTGATTCTAAAAATCTGTGACGTCACATTGTTATATTTCATACAAATCACGTACAAATGCCGCGTTTTGACAGTTCATAAAAGGAACGTTATTGACTACCCTTTAAAATACCCAATAGATGAATACAGAGCACAGAGCTTGAATATGGTACCTAGTATAGACAGTTTAAAGGAAAGCCCCTCTGTCGTATCAACACTCACGTATGACAAATTCTACTCTCAATGATTGAAATTGGTTCAGTGGTGTACCTTGTACGATTTACAAAAGGATCATACATGTACCTACGATGTAATTCCAGCTCAAAGTCAAAGCATTTCCATTGACGTGCGGTTTCGTGTATAATGTGCTTTACCGTGTGTGTGTAAATCAACTCCAAATTCAAAATCATTTATTCGCAAATCAATCTGCCTAGCCTTATCCCAACTATGTTAGGGTCGGCTTCCAATCTGACCGGATTTTGCCGGATGCAGCTGAATAGGCAGTATTTTACATTAAACGACTGCCTGCTTAACGTGCTTTCCGAGGTACGGAGGAGTTTCCTTAAATAAAGATCTTCACCCATCCACGGACCAACCCCGGCAAGCGTAGCTTAACCTGGTGGATCGATCCTATCTGACCTCCAGAACCCAGTAACTGGGTAATACCTTTGGTGAGACTAAATATCAGAGTTTCGGGCTTCTGACGACCTGTAACGACTGTCAAATATCGACTAACGAGAACCGGGACCAACGTCTTAACGTGCTTTCCGAGGCACGGAAGAGTCTCAGTATGTAAAGATAGTCCCCATCCACGGACCAATTTCGGCAAGCGTAGCTTAACCTGATGAAGCGGATGGATGGAAATGGAACGGCATGTGCGGTTATTAATTTGCCACAACCTCCTCACTCACATGTAAAGTACACACGTTAGCACATCAAGCTATCCTAAACTGTCAAATATTCCCAATTTAACATGAATCTTATTCTTTTGTGAAAGAGTTGAAAATCTATCAAAGAAATTTGACAGATTGGGGTAGCTTGACGTGCTGGCGTACATACGAATTTAATTAACGTAACATTCCTTTAAATCGAATCGTTTCTACAATAAAGCTGGACAAAATTCCAACATTTCAATAGCTCATTAAATGTATTCATATTTCATACACATTCCAGTACAAACCGCGACTGAAAACCATATACTCCATTTATTGTTTATTATTACTGAAAATATGAAATTCTTTATTTTAAACAATAGCTCTGAATCACCTCTATACTGAACGAGCTATTTGAATATGAAACCGTACAATTAAGTTGCCTTTAAATTGTAGCAGTATAATTATATCGAACTCGTTTTGTTGTCTATTTTTAGAGAAAGATAGATTTCTGACGAAATACAACAAACCGGCCAAGTGCGAAGCGGACTCGCGCACAATAGGTTCCTTACCATTATAAATATAAAAACGCGCATAAAAAATACGTTTGTAAAGTACATCAAGCTATCCCTAACTGCCAAATTTTCTCAATTAAACATGAACCTTATTTCTGTGCAATAAAGTTGAAATACTATCAAAGAAATTTGACAGATTGTGGTAACTTGAGGTGCTGGCCTCTGTACGTTGGTAAGTATGTTTTTTGGTATTTGTTGTCAAAGCGGCAACAGAAATACATCATCTGTGAAAATTTCAACTGTCTAACTGTCACGGTTCATGAGATAGGTTCTAGGAGAAGCCGGTTTCCTCACTAAGTTTTCCTTCACCGTTTCGAGAGCAGGCAGAGTGGTGGTGAAATTATTTACTCAATGTAATGTGCCTGCCTGGATTCGAAATCACGACCCACTCGTAAGTCGGGGCTGATAGCAGTGGGCCACCACTGCTTTTTCATCGAACATTCAAGAGATATTTTCTGGTCTACGGGATTGTCCGAAAGGGTTACCGCTGCCAAAAAAACACAAAGGGCTAAGGAAGGAACATGGATGGGTTTTAGTCAGTAAGCGTCTGACACTCCCTTCCGCTCCACCCAGTGTCATTGATGATTATCCCAACCTATTAATAAATTAGTTTTTTTTCGAGTCACCTGCAGCGTTACAGCCAAACTGTGTACTAAAGGTGTGAAATTTTCAGAAATCTGGTCTTAGCGGATGCCTTCGTAACTGACTACGAGTATCTGTGTGCTTTTCAGGCCAATTCGTTCAGTGGTTTATTATTACAATCAATCTGCCCAGCCTTTTTTTTTGAGATTTTTATTTTTGTTTAAGTCCCCTTTTACAGTAGTCGTACTATTCTGCGTAGAAGAGTTTACCAACTTTCAAAGTGGGTTCCGCTTATTGATTTACCGGATCGAAGCGCCCTAAAGAGGTTTGCTGAGGGCTTACGAGATAGATTGAAGGAAAACTTTGCCAGCTCTTACACAACAAAAAGTTGGCAACACAATTAAATGTTTTCGGCGAGAAAAAGAACTTAGTTTGTGGTGAAGAGGTTCGGATATGGAACGGGTTTAAATGTTTATTTCGCGAAGGATTTTGAACGGTATCTGAACTTCTTTAAGGTTTTTTTTTTAGATGTCTCGAGGTCTTAAAATGTCACAGAGAATGGTCTGGCTATTTTTAGGGTTCGGTATGTCTGAATGACAAAACGGAACCTTTAGCACTTTATAGGAGCACCTGTGTGCTAGAATGTCAGTCACAGTCAATTTGCTCCGAATCTACTGAACCTTAAATTTTGAAAAAAGTACAGAACATAGTTCTATAGATTCCTGGAGAACATATACATAGGTTCAAGTCTGTGTTCCTAATCCTATGCCCTAAAACTAAAAGCATTAATTGTTTTTGGGACAAAGTCCCTCAGATACGGAACCCGTCATTGTGGGTGATTAGACACGCTTTTGGCCGGTTTTTTTCTACATATAAACAGCGCATTTTGATTTATTTTTAACCGACTTCAAAAAAAGGAGGAGGTTCTCAATACGGTTGTATTTTTTTTTTTTTTTTTTTATGTTTGTTACCTCAGAACTCCGTTGTTTATGGATGGATTTGCAAATTTTTTTTTAAACTTTAAAGGATAAGCTTCCAGATAGGTCCCATTTTTTTCAAAATCCAGTTCTGATGATGGGATCCATGAGGAATCGAGGGAACTCCTCAAATATTATAGGCAACTATATAGTAATTTTAATATTTTCATCGAGAAATCAAGCGTTTACAGTCAAAAAGTAACATTTGATGAAGTGGAACTGGTGAAGAAGATCAGATATGGCTAACGGAACTTGACACTCGCATAGATATCACAATCAAGATAGTTAAGCAACTATGACAATACAAATAAACATACAATCCTGAATAGTTATGTTGAAAATTTTATCATTGAACTTATCTGGTGATGATGATGGAGCCGGAAGACAGGCACCGGAACTCCGTAATAAATGAATGTATTCGAGCCGTGTTTGGGCTTATTAGAATTGTCATGAAATGCACTTTGGCTATAAGGTACTATCGAACTGATCTGATGATAGAGCCGGAAGGTGCAAGTTTGGCATGAGAACTTCAAAATAAAACAATGTATCCTAGCAGTATTTGGGTTTATTAGAACTGTCATAAGATACATTCTGAATGCAAGGTGCCATTGAAAATTTAGTTCTGATGTTATCATGAATGTGTCCACAAAACAACTTCTGAAATATTAAAGGCATTTTGCTTACACTATAAAAAAAAGTCGCTTCTATTTATTTACTAAAATAAAATTTTGTATTTTACCGGCTTATCTATGCACGTGTGTATTGAATAATGCTAAAATAGACTACATTCCGTTGGAGTCTTTGAATTTTACCTGTCTGTTGAATTTATACCAAAGATTAATTTAACTTTTTTATTGTAACTATAGGAATCGACAGTATTTCATGCGTTATATTATCATCTCTCTACGGGATCAAATTAACGATCAGAAAGTAGACAGTAATATGTACCAACTTGTATGATGTTGGTATCTTTTTAACCGACTTCTAAAAAAGGAGGAGGTTCTCAATTCGACTGTATATCTATTTTTTTTTATGTTTGTTCGCACATAACTCCGTTGCTTGCCAACCGATTTGAAAAATTCTTTTTTTGTTGGAAAGGCTCTTCCCAAATGGTCCCATAAAAATTTTATCGAAACCTGATAAGCGGTTTTTGAAAATCAACAAAAATCTAAAAAAAATCCGACTTAATATATGTGGACAATGTTCTAATAAGTTCCTGTCACTGTAATTTACATACCAGGTAGTGGTATTAAAATTATGGGGGGGGGGGGTGGTACCAGGTACCACAACTAAAAAGTGAAAATTAAAAACTTTTTTACAAAAAATAAAACCGACTTCCAAAAAAAACACTACAAAGTGAAAAATAATTTTGATTTCGGAAGTCGGTGGCAAAAAATGAAAATACAAAACCGAAGACACCGACTTCCGAAATCAAAATTATTTTTCACTTTGTAGTGTTTTTTTTGGAAGTCGGTTTTATTTTTTGTAAAAAAGTTTTTTGTTATTCTGTTTTTATGTTTCATGTACGGACGCCAGAACATCAAGCTATCTCAAACTGTCCAACTTTCCCAATTGAAAATGAACCTTATGCTCTTGGAATACAGCTGAAAATTGTCAAAGAAATTTGACAGATTGCGGTAACTTGATATGCTGGCTCTGTACCTACGTCTACTGTTGCTAAATAAATGTAATTATTACTTTCTTAGAACTATTTTTTTTTTATTTTCCTTTATCAATTTAGTGTTATCTTGTATTCACGTGTTTCTGTTACAACTAAACCTAATTTTCTTTCTTTGGAAATGTTTACTTATACATTTATAGATGTTCAATGTCAAATAGTACCAATACTATATGCTAAGCATAATCAGCCTATAATGTTCCCACTGCTGGGACACAGGTCTCCTCTTATTGAGCGAGTGTGGGCAAAAAACCACGTGGGCCCAGTGCGGGTTGGTGGAGATCACATGTCTTCGAATTTTCGCTCGTTGCGAAAGGGAGCTAGACGGAAATTAAGACCAAAAGTTGTAAATAAACTTTTTGTGGAGTAAAATATGATGTCTTTTTAATCAATATTTTTTGATTGGTTAATTTTAGATCAGATTTTTTTTTGATTATTATAACTTAAAAGAAATAAATTTTTATTATAATCCCTTCACTAATTTTGGTTCTAGGAATGCAGGTTCTCTCACGATGTTTTCCTTCACCGTTTTGAGAGCAGTGGCGATACAATTAAATACACAAATTGATGGAATTTGTCCAATATGAATCTAGTAGAGAAATATTTTATTAAGGTCCCTGAATTTGAACAGAACCGATGTAGGCATGTTCCATACAATTCTATCCCAACTGAATGGCGACGATGCGAGCTCCCGTCTTGTGTTGGAACAATTGTTTAGGATACGATGGTACTGTGAAGACCAGATGGACCTTCACTTAGGGAGCTCTCAGTATTAGAGCTCGTGTAGTGTGTTGTGTTGCAGGGATGTCTATCCTACAAATACAAACACACGGGGCAGCAGCTATTGAATTATATTACTTTAAAAAAATACATGTGTTCTGTACATACGTCTATTCTGTAAAAATCTCACCGATTTGTCGTTTCACCTAATTCAAATTCAAATTCTTTAATTCAGACACGAGTCCATAGTGTTAGTATAACAAAATTACTTAAAGACTAGTGTTAGTTATAAAAGAAAAAGAAATGTACATCCTCAACTGGTGTGGATCCTTACCCACCGATCTCGGAACACACTCAGGAGACTATTAGTGGCGGTGCTCAGCCGGACGGCCATGGATGCGGTCCTTTTTCTTATTTTGGCGTAAAAATCGTCTGTGTGCGTCTCAGCAAACATACCGGACGCACTACAACGCCACGACAGCCCCAACAGTATCCTGAACGCGTTATTGTATTGGACACGCAGATCGCTGTACGTCCTCTACGTAAAACGAATGCTAGGGATTGACAATATTGACAGCTCACTTTCATCTCATTTCACATATAATAATAATAATATAATAATATCCTTGGACATTTCACACAACGCCATATCGTCCCAAGCTAAGCAACCTAATGCTTGTGTTATGGTAACGAGATGGCTGATAAACTACTTATTATACATTTTTTTTGTAAATACATACATATTGTAGATAGAAAAACACCCAGGACCGGAACAAATATTTGTAGGTCGTACAAATATTTGTTCCGTGCGGGAATCGAACCCGCGACATGCTGCGCAGCAGTCAATCGCTCAACCGCTGCGCCAACCGTGTCGTCAAGACCTATAATTACGGTGAGATTTTAACAGAATTGCACTAAGCAACACGGCTACTGACAGACCTTTATTCAATTCTTTATTAAAAAAAATATCAAAAGATTCTATAATTTTGAGAGGTAGAATGCTGTCAGTTATTTTCTAACCGACCAGCCCTAGATTCCACATAAGGTTTCATCCAGGCTCTCCAGTACTGACATACGTTATGCGTAAAAGCTTTAATAAATAGTAAAAAAAATACGCAAAGTAAAGTAGTTTTACATCAATCTGCATAGCCTTTTCCCAACTATGTTCGGGTCGGCTTCCATCTAACGGAATGCAGCTGAATACCACTATTTTACATGGGACGACTGCCTATCTGACCTCCACAACCCAGTCAGTAACTGGGTAATACGATACCCCTTGGTAAGACTGGCTGTCCGACTTTCAGGCTTCTGACTACCCGTAACGACTGTCAAAGATGACAGCTGGGATCAACGGTTTAACGTGCTTTTCGAGGCACGGAGCCTGCCGTGTAAGCGGGATTGTCCGAAAGGGTTACCGCTACCCCGGAACATAAAGGGCTACGGAAGGAACATGGATGGGTTTTAGTCAGTAAGAGTCTGACACTCCCTTCCGCTCCACCCAGAGCGGGAGCAGCCATTTATTTCAAATAGGCACATGTAAGGCACTTTTGAACGTCAAAATAAACAAGAAATAGAATTCATTTTAGTCGCCCCTACCAAAAGGTAGTTTCGAGTGGAGAAAAATGGGCAAGAAACTCCACCATTGTAAACATGGTTACCCATCTACGGACCAACCCCGGCAAGCGTTGCTTAACCTGATGAATCGATCCGTGGGCTGTTAATACTTAGCCACGGGCTCATCTTTTTTTACGTAATACCTACTATTATTCATTTCCACAATTTTTCCTACCTTCTCTGGAGCAAGTTAATAATATTATGACAAGCAAAAGAGATATAATATCTCAATGTTTACCCTCCCGTCAGCCGTAAGTAAGGAATGAATACTGCAATAGTTGTACCCTTGTTCCAATTTGATAGGTAGGACGGCTCATAACTTATTCATGGTCACAAACACCATGGAATGGAGAAAACATTGGTATTAATTGAATTCGCTTCTCCGAGTATTCCCTTGTATTTTTCGGGATATGGTAATTTAAGGATGTGTTTGGGGGGCACTGAATGTTGAATGGGATATACCATCTATTTGTCCCTATCGGTGCAGTTTTTAGTTAAGATTTGACGGTTAATGGTTAACGAATGGAGAAAATACGTATATTTGTGGTAAACATGACGCATAAAAAAAAGAACAAAGACACAAACAAAACAAATTACAAAAGGTTACGGGAAACATGAGTCACATCCAAGCAAAACGGCTTTCGGTCAGCATTATGCTGCGACCCTATGCAAGCCAGTAGAGCCCCAGCGCTGGTGGTATTCAGCGACAGTAATGACGACGTAATGACGAGGACCGGTGCAGGACGCTGTACGCTGCCACGCTGTGCATTGCGCATCAACCAATGTAATAGCTTGGTGTTCAATGGAACCCATTTGAGCACCAATCAATTTAATAGCTTGTTGGTCAATGGGACCCATTTGAGCACCTATTAATTTAATAGCTTGTTGGTCAATGGGACCCATTTGAGCACCTATCAATTTAATAACTTGTTGGTCAATGGACCCATTTGAGCACCAATCAATTTAATAACTTGTTGGTCAATGGGACCCATTTGAGCACCTATTAATTTAATAGCTTGTTGGTCAATGGGACCCATTTGAGCACCTATTAATTTAATAGCTGGTTGGTCAATGGGAACAATAAAAAATATTCAACTTTTCTTCCTTTGAAGCACCTTATAAAACACCGATAAAAATTGGCATTAATTTTTATTATGATTTATCTGGTAAGCAGGCTAGTAACGATTAGCTTCATGATTCTTTTAAAACTGATTATGGCAAAGCTTGGTCATTAATACCATTTACTTCTTGGAAACAGAGTTTTGGACAGTAGGACAGTGAAAAGATTGGTTTGTCTATGACGTTGCTTACTACTGCGTAAATAACCCTCTTAGAGTAATGAGTTACGGCCGAACACAATAAACTATCTTCAATGAATGATAGATCGCTACTAAAAACTGAAAGCCAAATATTTGATTTCAAATTTTGACTGTCAAAAAAGGATATAAGTAATTGAATCCAGTTGCACCTTTCAGAAAGTCGTTTTGTATGGAGAAGAATAGCTAAGAAACTCCGCCATTACTGTTTATGATTTACAGTCAATACTCGATACTCTAATGGAGGCTCGTGGTATAAGTATTAACAGCCGCACAGGTCGATCCGTCAGGATCCGTCCTCCGCTTGCCGGGGTTGGACGTGTATGGGTGACCAGTCTTTACGTACCGAGACTCCTCCGTGCCTCGGAAAGCACGTTAAGCCGTTGGTCCCGGCTGTCACTTGTGCATCTTTGACAGTCGTTACGGGTCGTCAGAAGCCCGAAAGTCGGACAGCCAATGCGGCCATTAGAGTATCAAGTCATCTGCCTAGCCTTTTCCCAACTATGGGGTCGGCTTCCAGTCTAACCGGATGCTGCTGAATACCAGTATTTTACATGGAACGACTGCCTATCTGAACTCCACAACGCAATCAGTAACTGGGTAATTCGATACCCTTGGTAAGACTGGCTGTCGGACTTTCAGATTTCTGGCAACCCGTAACGACTGTCACAGATCCACGAATGACAGCCGGGATCAACGGCTTAACATGCTTTCCGAGGCACGGAAAAGTTTCGATATGTAAGATGGTCACCCATCCATGGACCAACCCCGGCAAGCGTAGCTAAACCTGATGGATCGATTCGTGCGTCTGTTATTACCTTAGCCACGAGCACAAAATATATAAGCTTAGGTACATTTGCAATAAAATTTTTAATTCTGAAGGTAATTTAGTACGTTGCCCGATCTAGGCTTATTTAAACCCGTGTTTCAGGCAATATAGATAGAGATATTTCACTACTTTTCGAGCCTATTTCAAGCGTCTGGTATCTAGTTTGAAAAGAAGGTAAATTGCCTCAATTTGTCAGCGTGAGTAAGTACGAATCCCGTCGCAGTCGTGATGAAACGCACAATAGATTACACTGTCCTATAGAGGTATATAGTATGGCCCATAGTAGAGATTTGAGATAAATGGGGTAATCAGCTTTCACGCCGTCTTTTGTTTTGTTCAATAACTAGTTGAAATAGGAATACAGAATAGAATGTATAATTAATCACTTGCCTAAAAATCGGTGAAGGAAAACATCGTGAGGAAACCAACATGTCTGAGAGATATTACTCAACAGCATGTTATGCTAAGTCAGAGGCCCATGGGGAGTATAAAAACTCTGATACCAGGTTAGTCACTAATCACACGAAAAGAAAAAAGATACTGATATAGGAGCCTTTTTGACGCGGGTCTTGTTTTTTATTATTTTGTTTTTTCATTACTTTTTTCTATTGTACTTCCTGTGCATGTACCGAATAAAATATTTTTCTTTCTTTAAATTGATTATAAAATCTCGGCTTCCTAAATTAACTTATCTATTTATTTTTGAACGTCTAAAAAGAACACTTAAATTCTTTTTTCAAAGCTACGCACGTTGATAATATAAATAACAACACTTTTTTTTTAAGTTACACACGTAGAGCACAACACTAGAATTCCCTAAAACGTTTAGCAAAAAGATTTATACCACATTTTTTTGCCTCTTTTAACTCCCGAATACCATTTCCTCTAATACATCTTTTGTGTCATACATTCCGACAATCTAATATACTATGAAAATGTAATGTATTCAGAAACAGAACAATTTATTTAATTCCCCGGAGGAATCTTCAAGTAGGAGCGTAGGATTAGCAAATTTTTCCGTTTTAATTTTTAATACAGCCAGCCCTTAAAAGGTTCTCGTACATTATTTATAGGGCAGCATCTGGTATGTGAAACTATCTTAAATACGGAAGTGGAACACGACATGAATGAAGCCTTGGGTGAATTTAACCCAACTTTTGAGGAAAAAAAACAAAAGGTAAAAGGTTTATCACCGAAAAGTCAGGCTTCTAGCCTTATCCAAAACGAAGTTACAGGGGGTTGAAAATGTTCTGAATGGCGTTAAAACTCTTTGTTGGTTTTTTTTTAGTTCAACTTGGCGGGGGCACTAACATGTCCCCAGATGTCGATGGAAACTAAGTAAAACGAGTTATGCTGTATTGGAACGTAGCATAAATAATATAGTTTTAACAGGTTCACTGTTCACAAAGTAGACACAATAGTTAACACTTTGAGGGACAGTGAACGCCTATAGACGTAATAACAATAAAACTTCTATTGTGTCTCGTTCACTGTCCTTCAATGGGTTAAACAATCATCCTGAACCATATGTGGTTCATTGGACAGTGAATGGGTTAACCATAGGTACTTATTTCTGTGTAATAGGCTCGTCCTTCCCCCCTGGGGAAGACCAACAAGACGTAGGATGGATTGTATGAAAGATGATTTAGCTAGAAAGGGAGTGACTACTGAGATTGCGACTAATTGAGAAGTATGGAAGAGACATGTTGCGTCGACACCAAATAAATTGGTATAAGGGCAGGAGAATGACGCTGAGGAGCTGCGGAGCTCTGTTACATGGGACTCAAACATAACTAGAGAAACGTGTCTGTACTATAGGTACACCACTGCTTAACCCTTTGGGGATTACAGGCGTGATGTTATGGCAATTTTGTTTTTCTTGCATTTTTTTGTTATTATTTAAAAATAACTTTTGAGATTTGCAAGTCTTTAGTGTTTGTTGTCCATGTTCATGCTCATAGACAATAAGTGTCAGTGTTTTGTCTGTGTTGCATCCGTTGTCCATGGCCGAGATACAGATTGTCAATAGTTTTAAGGGCTCTGAATACGAGGTTTTTAGCTGCTTTGCACGGGTATATTTATTTACTCAGTTTAATTTTTAGAAATGCGCGTTTCGTTTGTGCATAGTAAACATTTTTTCTTTCTTCTACTTCTAGTACCAACGAACGTTGCTAGGTTGCGGAACATTACCTATTGATGATGGAGCTACTATCTCCATTTTATAGGCACATAAGACATTTTAGCTTTGTTGCTGGCAGCGCACTTGTGAAGCTTCTGGAATTCCATATACCTTAGCGGTGATGGAACCTTATCATCAGATAGGCTTCTGATTTTAAGATACTAGCTTCTGCCAGCAGAGCCACACAGGACGATCCATCAGGTTGAGCTGCGCTTGCCGGGGTTGGCGGTGGATGGGTGACCAGTCTTTACATACCGAGACTCCTCCGTGCCTCGGAAAGCACGTTAAGCCGTTGGTCCCGGCTGTCATTTGTGCATCTTTGACAGTCGTTACGGGTCGTCAGAAGCCCGAAAATCTGACAGACAGTCTAACCAAGGGGTATCGTATTACCCAGTTACTTGGTTGTGGAGTTCAGATAGGCAGTCGCTCCATGTAAAATACTGGTATTCAGCTGCATCCGGTTAGACTGGAAGCAGACCCCAACATAGTTGGGAAGATGTTAGGCAGAATGAGCTTCTGCCAGCAGCTTCGCCTGCGTGGATATCGGAAGTTCTCCCACGGGAATATATTGCCGGGATAAAAAGTATCGTATGTGCTATTCCAGATTATAATCTACATATCTCTGTGCCAAATTTTATCAGAGGACAGAATAGAGTAGGTATACGCCAGGTTCTGCAACTTCAACGATCATCCTCGACAGAACTAGGTGGGTCTTTAAATAAATCTCTCGAGTCACAAGGCAGAAGAAAACTAAAACCACACAAAATCTTCTAAAAATATAATTCCGACAAAAATTGTTCGTCTTTCGCCAAAAAAATGTAATTATAAAAGCGTAAAAATTCCCGAAAAATATTCACAGTGTCTTAACTCTTAACCATCGAAGTTTAGATGGATGTAAAGTAAGCGTGTGCACAGAACCATCTTTTGTAGCAGTATTATTTATATATTACTGCCATTTAACCTGATGGTCGATCCATTAGGTTAAGCTACGGTTGCCGGGGTTGGCCGTGGATGGGTGACCATCTTTACATAACGAGGCTCCTCCGTGCCTTGGAAAGCACGTTAAGCTGTTGATCCCGGTTGTCATTTGTGCATCTTTGACAGTCGTTACGGGTCGTCAGAAGCCCGAAAATCTGACAACCAGTCTTACCAACGGGTATCGTATTGCCCAGCTACTGGGTTGTAGAGGTCAGATAGGCAGTCGCTCCTTGTAAAATACTGATATTCAGCTGCATCCGGTTAGACTGGAAGCCGACCCCAACATAGTTGGGAAAAGGATAAGCAGATGATGATGACCTTCGTCCTACCATGGTATAAATATATTTTTTAGCCTATAGCATCCACTAATAAAGCAGCTTTCTATCAAATGTAAATCTATTTGAAGTGGAATTAAGTTCCGGACATTACCCCGTACACCTATATGTACCTCACCGTCCGATCAGGACCAGGCCCGTGCCGGACGAGATGACTTCAGTAAGGCCCGTCAGTGCCCAAGCCTGCCGGGTAAGCGGGATTTTCCAAAAGGTTTACCGCTACCCTGGAACATAAAAGGCTAAGGAAGGAACATGAATGGGTTCTAGTCAGTAAGAGTCTGACACTCCTTTCTGCTCCACCCACATACAAGCTTACAAACTTATTTTACTCCTACCTCTTTATAATATTAGTTTAGATACATATATATATATGGTCCCATTAAAATAGATGGACAAATTTTAACACAGCGGTTCAGTACGTAAAAAAGCACTGGTTAAAGTGATTTTAATTCGATCTAAAATATTAAATTGCCGGCTAGCTAGAATAACATCCATTATGGGTAGGTTCTTGTAGGTAACTAATGCGTTTTTCTTATTATTATTTTTACCATTGTCCTTATTTTGGTATACTGAATAATTTCTATAAGTTTGCCCATCTATTTTAATGGGACCTTATATTTATAACGATGGAGTGTTACTTTTCTAAAAATATGAAAATATAGTCTGTCTCACTTGTGCACACAGCTTAAGGATGGGTAAAAATTTTCATGATTGATACTCATCAAAAGTTAAGGGAAGCCTCGCTCAAGGCGGGTTGCTGTTTAATTAGTCTACTTAAAATTACGAGGAGTTATCGATTTTGTGGTCTTGAACCGATGACCTTTCATTAAGGGGCTAAAGATACTTGTGGTTTGAAGTTATAATTTATTTTTTCTCGTATAACAGTAACATAAGTCATTCTTTATAATATCAGCAATCTGACAGTGAAAACCCCGTCAAAATCGGTAAAACCGTTTCGGAGCTTAAATGGAACAAACAGACGAAAATGAAAACAATAAAAAATGGTTATAAGTACCGTAGATATGCAATTTGTAAAAATCTGTTATTTTGACATTACAATCAGACACTTCAATTTTATTTATTTGTATATATTTTAATTATTTCTCCTCCATTTTAAAATTTTGCTAATCCAAAGTATAATCTATCTCTGTGTTAAATTTCATCCAGATCCGTATTTTTTGCGTGAAGTAGTAACAAACATACATACTTACAAAATTTCGCCTTTATAATATTAGTGTGATTAATTCCTTACTTTCTTGTTCAGGGTATTCCCTCTCAGAATATAAACTTTATACTTTACATCTAAATAGGTACCTACCTACCTAATACATCGACAAAACTCTCTACTCTTCCAAATTGCTTTCCGAAGCGAATTTGTCGCGATTCATCACTAGAGCACTCCCGGGTGGGCCATAAAGGAAATTTGGACTCTGAATTAATGGATTATCCGATTTCCAATGATGCTCGTTTGTTTCCCGAAGTTCGGGTCGGATCTAGTATCTTTAGTGTTTATGTAGTTTCAGTGGAGGAAGTTATTTACTATTTATTTTAAGTTTGTTTTAGAACTATATTGCTACAAATAAGTAAAATTGTAAGTGTAAAATTACTTTAAGTTGAGTTGTAGTAGCTTAGTGGTGTGACCGTCGGACTGCCAAATCATAGGTCTCGAGTTCGAACCCAAGGCCCTCTGATTTTTCGGATTCATGTGCGTATTGTATAATTATCACTTGCTTAACAAACGGTAAAAGAAAACATTATGAGGAAAAACGGCATGCCTGAGAGATATTTCTCAACTGCATGTGGAGCTAAGTCAGAGGCCCATGGGCAGCATGAAAACTCTGACACCAGGTTAGTCACTAACCACACGAAGATGAGTGAGTTGTTTTTCCACGCTGCTCTATCAGCTGTTTTGCCACAAAATATAAACAGTTTTTTTTTAATATCAAACACTTTTTACGAGAAACACTGAGTGATGCCAAAGGTTGACCTTCTTCTAGGCGTCGCCGCCGTTACGGTACTGCTGTGGAATTTTTACTAATGTACACTTTTCGATACTCAATATGCACATTCAGCAGAAGTTGCGGCTCTCTGTCCTCTGTCTCAGGAACAGTTCGGCGTGTGTATGATTTTTTTAAAACCAATTCGTAAGCGTTGTTCTTTACAATTTTTACACTAAATATTAACATCATTGGAGCTACAGACTCAAAGAGATGTCAGCATATGAAGGGGCCCGTCAGGGCCAAGCCTGCCGGGTAAGCGGGATTGCCCAAAAGGGTTACCGCTACCCCGGAACACTAAGGGCTAGGAAGGAACATGGATGGGTTTTAGTTAGTAAGAGTCTGACACTCCCTTCCGCTCCACCCAGAGCGGGAGAAGTCATTGGATGATTTCCCACCCTCAAAAAACAACGAAAACAAACAACAACAACCAAAATGAAGGTGTATTCGAGTTAACAGCCTACTATCTCTACCGACCCCTAATGTCTGCACTAGAGAGGTTTGGTGTGAGGGACAGAGAGAGAGTTATATCGTTCTTCTGTCTCATGTAACGAAAATGTGCTTAAACGTGACGCGTCCTTGAAATTTCACTCTCAATTTGCGTTCAATTATTGCATCGCCAAGTTTCACTTCACAAATATTTTAATATGCCACGGAAACAGTATAATCAGCCTATAATGTTCCCACTGCTGGCACACAGGGCTCCTGGCCTTTTGGAAGTGGCAACTAGAACCAATTCTATTTTGTATTCATTTTGACATTCAAAAGTGCCTTTCAAATGCCTATTTGAATTTTTTTTTTTACTTTGACTTTGACAGCAAACTGCTGCAGCTGCATGAAAGGATCAAATCCACTACACCAGTATTCATACGGCCTTAATTCTTAGTTAACTATTAGCATGTTACTAGCATTGGTGTATAATTCCAGCCGATTGGATTTCAAAGTACGGCCGCTCCATCAAGGTGTCATACCCAACTATCAAATTTCTCCAATTGATTTTAAACCTTCAAACATTGATGGTTAAGTTCAAAATCGATTGATAAATTTGACAGTTTGTGGTAACTTGATGTGCTGGCGACTGTACATAGTAAAGAATGTTTGTTTAAATTGATTTTCGGCCTTGTTTGGATCAGACCTTTGAGTTTCATGCGCACAATGAACCACAAATATTTTGAACATTCCGTATAATTTGATCGAACCAGTGATTGGATACGGTTTCAAATAAACTTTAATTGTGTGTTGAATCATTCAGCTCCCTTCAAATTGGTTGAGCTAAATGGTGCTAATTCATGCGTCCTGTTCGTGAACGGGCGCCGTCAGTAGGGACTGGTCATCGCTTAACTGCCACGGATCTTTTAAAATTTAATTTAATTTTTGACTTGTTTTTGATTACTTTTTAAATATTTTATTACGGACGCTTTTTACGTTCTGCATCGTTCTCACATGTATAATTTCAATATGAATGATGTAACCCATATTTTGTAATCTGATTCTTATTTAAAAGTACTAATGGTCGTGGAGTTACTTGCCCGATCTTCTCCACAGGTACCTACTGCTTTGGAATGGGCAGCTAGCTTCATCTGTGACAATTCAAAATTTCCTGTAATTGGTTTATTCAAATAAATGCTTTGAGTTTGAGTTGTTAAGTGTATTATTTTTAATAATGTGTTCAAAAATAATATGTATAGATAATAATCAAAGAGCATAAAAAAATTCGTCCTCATCGCTGTCATTCTTACTTAGTAGAGTTGTAAAGATGATTCTGGAATGGAATGGATAGTAAGTAACAAATGAATATCGCATCTGTAATCCATCAACAAATTGGATTACTAGTAGCTTTCTAAACGTAGCCTTGATTTCTTTGAGAGGCTATAAATGACTCCCTTACGTTACATTTTGATGTCGCACGTAATAAAGTGCTGGATGCGCCGGATATAAGAGAGATCTACTTTTTTTTTTTTTTTTTTTAAGTCTGGGTAATCATCGAATGACTTCTCCCGCTCTGGGTGGAGCGGAAGGGAGTGTCAGACTCTTACTGGCTAAAACCCATCCATGTTCCTTCCTTAGCCCTTTATGTTCCGGGATAGCGGTAACCCTTTCGGACAATCCCGCTTAAAGAGAGATCTACTTGAATGCTGCCTCGTTTGTGTGTCAGAAACTCTACTGCTGATCATGAGGTACTAGGTTCGAGGTCCTGGGTTTGATTGATTTATTATTATTAACTTTTAGAATGTTTGTAAATATGTGAGCTCCATGTATTTATGACATAATTAAGTTTACCTGCCATTGCTATGTGTGTTTTTTTTCACCTTTTGTGGTGTAGTGTTTTTATTCTGGGTGCATCGTCTTCACATATAAGGTTATAATTCATGTATACAAAACATTGCAAAATATTTAAAAAAGAGTAACGGTGGAGTTTCTTGCCCATTCTTCTCCGCATGAAACTACCTTTTGGAAGGGGCGACTAGAATCAATTATATTTCTTGTTCATTTTGACGGTCAAAAGTGCCTTAGGTACCGTGCCTATTTGAAATAAATGATTTGACTTTGAATTTGATGCCTAGGTAGCGCAACGTGTTATTGTGCTTTTCCTCTGGAACTTCTCAGTAGCAGGCCGTTGTTTTAGTATTTAAAAAACATAGAGGTGAAGATAACGTCAATAACGGTCAATAAAGCTTTTTTTTAATTACGCCACTTTTATTTTCTTTTTCTTTCAGTGTACTCCTACCAAAAGCCGCATTTAAAAAAAACTTGAGAGGTGTCAAGGGACTCCCGGATGGAACGAAGTTCCTTTTGATTAATTAGTGAAGGGATTGTAATAAAATTTTATTTCTTTTAAGTTATAATAATCAAAAAAAATCTGATCTAAAATTAACCAATCAAAAAATATTGATTCAAAAGACATCATATTTTACTACAAAAAATATACCTTAGAAAGATAAAAAACAGAGAAACGCGCACGCCGCACGGCTTACAACTAAGTATAACCAAAAGTGTCGTTCCAACTTTTGGTCTTAATTTTTCCGTCACACGACAAAAAAGTTAGGTTCATGTTCAATTGGGAATATTTGACCATTTGGGATAGCTGGATGTGCTGTGGAGTCTGTACACGCATGTAAACCTTCAGCTGTCAGCTCCAGAAGACAGAAGTAACAGGTTCGACACACGTTAACGTAAGCCACGCCCTTTTTGGACCCCTTTTGGTTTAAAACCCCCGATCTCTCGCTATTTAACAATGAAATCCATCAAAACTGTTAATTAATCCGTAACCTATACAAAATTGTCAATAAGATTCATATACGTTTAATAAAAATCTTATTGGGATTTGGTATGGAGTTTTGTTATGTACCTACTCATTTCACCTATTTGTTGACATTCAAGATCATAGAAATCAAAATTCTGCTTTTTGAGACTGTGAAAGATTGCTACTTATCCTACAAAGTTGAATGACTTACCAATAAGTTAAAACAATAATCCACTTCAAACAATTCACTAATGCTTGAGTGGACACACCACTCGATACTTTGAACCCTCTAATTAGGTACTGTAAACATGTCACACTTATTTCAGGCTAAGGCCGGCTTTATCCAACGCCGTTTTAGACCATGCCCAGGGCCTATGCCGCCTCAAAGAGATGTCAGCATGTTAAGGGGCCTGTTCGGGCCGAAGCCTGCCGGGTAAGCGGTAAAAGTAAAGGGGTTATCGCTACCCCGGAAAATAAAGGGGTAAGGAAGGAACGTGGATGGGTTTTAGTCAGTAAGAGTCTGAAACTCCCTTCCGCTCCGCCCAGAGCGGGAGGGGTCATTTGATGATTTCAAAAAAAGCCTATACCGGGGTCCTTGGGCACTCAAGAATTTGGAGCCCAGTTGGAAAGTAAAAAAGTGCATCATAAAAATATGTTCTGCTATCTTTTATTTTTGTTATTATGGTTAATTGGTATGTACATTCAAATCAAGTATACTACGATTGGAGTGTAGCCTTAGGTGCGCCATGGTATGAGGACTTCTTTTTTTTTCACTTTCTACGCACGCTAGTTAGGCTATTCGGGGCCCCCTTTGAGATGGATCATGGATGCCCTGGGCACGGACCCAGTGTACCTCTATGGTAAACACGGTACTGGGGATATCCAGTGATCTACATCGTTGTAAGCGTCACTCACTGGATTGGACCGCTGATGAATTAATCCGGCACAAGATGTGAGTGAATTAATAGCTCTCACTGGAAACTGACGCGTTAGATACGCCCTCAAAATTTTCGTTTAGTGTCTACAGTTTTTTTATAGATGGAAGTAAGCCAATTTTTTTTATTAAGAAGTATCCTGATATAGTCAGTTATTGCAGGGTGTCCTTCTCAGTTATGGGTCGTCCGAAAGTCTGACAGTCAATCTTACCAAGGAGTATCGTATTGCGTCGTTCCTGGGTTGTGGAGGACAGTTAGGTAGATGCTGGTATTCAGCATCCGGTTAGACGCCGTGAAAGCCGATTCCAATATAAAGAAAGAAAAAATGTTTATTCTGCACAAACAAAACGCACATTTATGGAAAGAAACTAAAAAGTCCTTAAATACAACCATGGAAAGCAGCTAAAAACCTCGTATTCAGAAACATTAAAACCATTGACAATTAGTATCTCGGCTTATATAAGCTAGGCAGATTGATTTTTTGATATACCGATATATACTTTCAATCCATGATTTTAGTTGTACTTTAGTTTTACAGTGTGGTTTCGTTTAAATAACTGAAGGTTTCATGTTTATCTCAGTTTTCAGAAAATGTAATCATCTCTCGCTTCTATTAATTTATACAAAGTAGGGGCATAAAGCAAGCCTTTAGAAACGTTAAAATTCCTGCCGAAATAATCTCTTGTGGAAGCAATTAAAATACCTTATATACCTTTCTTGAACGTCGGGTTCTTGAATTTAGGAAAACGATGTATAGAGGCCAGCACATCAAGTTACGCCAATCTGTCAAATTTATTTGATACATATTCAACTTTATTACAATAGAATAAGGTTCATGTTCAATTGGGAATATTTGACAGTTTGAGGTGACATGATGTGCTCGTACCTATTTCTTTTAAATACATTACGCGTTAATCTCAAACATCATACCATCACGCTTGTATACCCCAAAGGATAAGGCAGGGGTGTCGGCCACCGTAGGCGCGGGCCTGCGGACGGTGAGTTATGGGTGACTCACCGCCCGATCAGCACCAGGCCCGTGCCGGATGGCGCGTATATGAGCCTATTTGACGCCTCAAAGAGATGTCAGCATATTATGATGTCGGCATATGCCCGCCGGGTAAGCGGGATTGTCCGAAAGGGTTACCGCTACCCCGGAACATAAAAGGCTAAGGAAGGAACATGGATGGGTTTTAGTCAGTAAGAGTCTGACACTCCCTTCCGCTCCATCTAGAGCGGGAGAAGTCATTGGATGATTTCCCAGCCTTAAAAAAAAAGCCCTTTATGACCCGGCAGAAACACTCTTGCCTGACCCGCGAATTGAATATTAAATATACCAAAATGTAGGGGTTTTTACGTTGGCATACCTATTTATTTTATGCCAATGTAAAGAGCAGCTCTTAATCGAAAACCTTTAACAAAAACCCCTCCTAATAAGCCCCATCTTCCCCCCCCCCTCCCCCCCCCCCTTCTTATTCTATTCCATAAAACTTTATTATAACCACATATGATTCGCAAAATGCGGGCGTTTTAATCTTAAAAGTCAATTGTAGTCGTAAAAACGACCTCGGGGCTATTTGAGGCCGTTCGGTACATCTGTTCTCGGGAGCCGGTAATTTACGAAGCCAATACCGGGAGGATGCGAGGATGATAATTATCTATGGTATTTTAGTTACGTAAAATGGCGGCGTTGTAGAGTATTATGTGTTTTTTTTATTTGTATGCGCGTCCTTCTCAGGCGACTCGATTCTTGCTTCACGTCCCGATTTTTAGCTCAAAATTAAAAGTGGCGCGCGGGAACGGCTTCTTCCCGTTTCAGGGATTATTAGAATAGTAAAGTAACGTATTTCCATTAAAATATATATTTTATGGCCCTCTATTATTATTGTAAACTTAATTTAAAAACTGAAATGAAAGGAAGGAAATTGAAAACTGCTGATCACGCACACGCATCGATCCATCAGGTTAAGCTACGCTTGCCGCACTTGGTCCGTGGATAGGTGACCATCGCTACATATCAAGACTCCTCCGTGCTTCGGAAAGCACGTTAAGCCGCTGGTCCTGGCTTTCATTGGCGGATCTTTAAAAGTATTTACGGGTCTGACAGTCAGTCTTAACAAAGGGCAGTAACTGGGTTGCGGAGGTCAGATTGGCAATCGCTCCATGTAAAATATTAGTATGTATTTTGCTGAATCCGGTTAGACTGGAAGCCGACACCAACATAGTTTGGCCGCTGGCTACCTAAGTGTTGTCACATATTTGAATTTTTGATTTTGGAACGTCCTGGTTTCCTTACGATATATTTTTCTTTCACCGTTTTTACAACATTATTAAAGAAATAAATTGCACAACGTAAAGTGCATGCCTGGTTTCGAACCAGAACTGGGCAGTTCCACTGTGCGACTATAGCCTCAAGATGTCTATTCATTCAAAAAGAGAGGAGCTACTAAATCATTAACTATCAGAATTTCCCTTAATTCCTGTTTATTTATGGTTCAGTGGACAGTGACACCTCATTACACTGCTTCATACTACTAATCTATACCTATTTTTTTTCAAATTTCTCATACCTACATGCCGCCCAAAAAAAATCATCATTCGCCTTTCCTTATCCAATTTATTTGGGGTCGGCGCAACATGTCTTATCTTCCATACTTCTCTATTAGTCGTCATCTCGGTAGTCACTCCCTTTCTAGCCATATCATCTTTCACACAATCTATCCATCGTTTCATAGGTCTTCCTCTACCTACTTGTATAGCCAAAAAAATATGGTAAGGAAAACGTGACAGTTTTTGGGCTCCTAAGCCTGTAGTCGTCAATACGTAGAGAGCAAGCGTAGTGAACAAATTGCTTGATCCGTCTCTAAAAAAATACAGGCCGATGTAACAATATTCGTCTCATTTTCTCAATGTGACACTTCTCTCTCGCAGTTACGCCACCGCCACATATTGGCCCCAAACTTGGCCCAACTTGTCACACCGAATGGCCTTGTTACAACGAGATTTGACCCAAATTGGAACCAACCAAGCGACAAAGAAAATGTACTATGACTGACATTGACAGCCAATCGGTTATCGTTTTGAGTCCACTTCCCCTTTTTCTCTGCAAAAATATATTTACACTTCGGTTCAACTTTATTGCGTCTAGCATGAGACTTATTTTGCTGTGTCTGAGGGGTTGTTATTAATTCCCAAATATTGCTATAAGGTCGTCCATCAAATAGCACCCTTTTAACGTCGGGTGCACACTATAAAAATGAAACATTGACGCCATGGATGAGTACAGAATGAAACGTTAAGATGAACTATGGTTCGTCAGTTCAATCATCGTCTGATGGGTAAATAAAGATGGATGGAGGAAAGTCAAGGTAAATAAAGTGAAGGATAATATTATTATAGCAAAGATAGAGACTTTGACATTATACTGTTTTATTATATCAAACATAATCACTAGTCACTATTTGTCATTTTATTCATATAATATTTATCTAACTAAAAATGCTTAAAATATTAATAATAACTATGTATGTATAAAAAACATAAATAAAATTAAATAATTTACTTATTTTTATCTATCACCAATAACGGATGAATCAAAGCAGGCAATATTAGGGAATTACAATGCGCCTACATAAAATGCAATAGCAACTAACAGCAATCAATCTTATCCTTGCGATAATATAATTAAAATCTGTCGAAAATTGATTTACCATGTGTAGGTACTTTCCGTATTGATAATAAAGACGATTTGTAACCTCAAAGTGGTAATTAAAAAAAATAACTGTACAATACCGTGGTATATCCATTTAAACAACGTTGCAAAGTGATTGGTGCTTTTTGAACTAGAATTTTCTACAGCGCCATCTTTTGGCACATGTATGTGCCTATACTCTATAAGTTAGAGAGTGTGTATACACACTCTCTAACTAACAAAACTTTATTACCAAAATATCTTCAGTTCACCGCGGCGTTACTCTCTAATCAAACAGTTAATTTCAGTACGCAAAAATTGCGTTCCATTTTTCGCCGTATTACGAAATAGACTTGTAATACTAAGAAATAAAATAACCAGTGCCAGGGACATCGTTAGCAGTATGAAAAGTTCTACAACTTTTGAACAAGTACTACGAACAGTAGAACTTTGTTTAGTACCATAATGACCGATGCTTTAAGTTATAATGACGAGTCGTAGTTAGTAAGTTTGATGCAAGGAGTTTTCTTGTCTTACGTAGGTAAGTAGTACCTACGTTGTTTTTGCAGAGCATTAAAGTTGGATAGTCGATGTTTTTAACGTGATCCTTTTTTGTTATACACTATGGTAGATTATGCTAGCTTAGCTAGATTATTTTTAACTTTTTACCTTACATATTACACCAGCAAATGGTTTTTTTAGGAAATTTTATAGTAAGTAATTATCGAACAAATGTGACTAGTCTAGTCTTAACTTAAAAGACCTTTTTAAAGCTTCGCACAATATGCATTTCATATTTAAAATGAAACAGAATATCGAAATTTAAATAAAGATCGAAAAAAAAACACGATCACACTACAGATAAATCGCCATTATCGCATTTGATACGTTTTGTTGTTGAGGTCACAACGACCGCCGTAACGTTACTACATAAGACGGAAAATAAAACAGTAACCTTGAATGTCGTTTAATACATTTCGACTATTTAAACATTGGATGTATTATCAACATGAATGACGGCAATGTTTAATTTTGGCTCTGAGGTAAACTACCATAATTTCGACATAAGAAATCACATCTTCGGTAGTATAGTGGTAAGTATCCCCGCCTGTCACGCGGGAGACCGGGGTTCGATTCCCCGCCGGAGAGATTCTTTTTGTATTTTCTCCGTATTTATTTTTGTGCTAGTCGTTGAGTAAATCATTACATTTATTGTTATAATGGCTTAATAATGTGAGTTTTTTGGTTTTTATGGTTATTACAATCAAAACTAACAAAAACGATACTTTAACTACGAAGTTTGTTACAATTATTTTGTTAAAAATTGGAACAATCTTTACATTGGTTTCTATTTTCTGAGAATATTAATTTCCATTTAAAATAATGTATCTTAGATAAGGTATTTTTGTTATAACATCTGTACAGTAGGTATTTGGATACAAAAAATTCAAGTATGCTACACAAGTCTTCGGTAGTATAGTGGTAAGTATCCCCGCCTGTCACGCGGGAGACCGGGGTTCGATTCCCCGCCGGAGAGATTCTTTTGCATTTTATTGTTTTCTGATCTAAAATTAGGTATGTACTTAAAAAAAATATTTATATTTACTTTGCTTTTTGTTCTGCCTTAATAACTTTTTGAAAAGCAAAAAAATCAAATGATCGGTTTTTTTTATTTATTTTTTTATTTGTGAAGTAGAATTCAACGAATTTACGCGACTGCATAAAAGTATCTAGAATTCTGTTTCGTGATATTGAAATTGATTAATAACCATCCATTGAAATATGTAGTTTTATGACCGATACACACTTAAAACAAAAGATGAAACATAACAACAGTCGGGACCCATAATAAGGAAAATATGATTCGATCTAAAATAAAAAAAAAATTTCATGCAATATTTTGAAAAATGGAAGTAAATTCTCCCTCAGTAGCAGTAAATTACGTTCACCAGAACGAAGCGTTGGGCCAGTCTAAGTATAACTTGCTTGAAAGTTAGAAATCTTATAAGTTTGTTTGTTTTTGTTTTTAACCTTTTCACCGCCGAAGTACTATAAACAAACTTTGTAATGCATCAAATGCTGTCTATGATATAAACCCCGCCGCTTCCATATTGATACCAATATTATAAAAGGGCATTTCCATGTGCTCAGACAGACAGTCACAGCTATTTCGCAGTACATATTGTACATTCCGTGTCAAGAGTTCAGTTTTTTTTTAAGGCTTGGTAATCATCCAATGACTTCCCTCGCTCTGGGTGGAGCGGAAGGGAGTGTCAGACTCTTACTGACTAAAACCCATCCGTGTTCCTTCCCTAGCCCTTTATGTTCCGGGGTAGCGGTACCTAACCCTTTCGGACAATCCCGCTTGGTCGAGAGTTCAGTTGTTCTGTAACCAGTGTGTACTAGTGTAACCTCATTTAATTCAATATTCTTTTAGCAGTAACAAAGTGTTTTTTAAAGGACCCACGGAGCCCCATCCTAACAGTCCACAGGACGCGATGCCTCGCTCAGCGCCAAGCTGTAAATACACAACGATTTAGGTACCGGTAAAACGGGGTTACTTTGAGAGCTGGGGTGACTTTGATGATAGCTAAACTTGATATGTTTTTTCGGATTTATTGCGGGATACTTAACGCAGCCAAAATTTGGTTTGTTCTGATGGCCAGACTGACTGATCGGCCATATTTTGCCGAAGCGTCAACGAGTAGTCGTTGTCGGAACTTTAAAAAAATATTTGTTAAAGTTTAGTGTCGAAAAGGTCTAAAAGATTTGTCGTTTTCGGGGTGTCTTTGCAATGAAATAAAAAAAAGAAGGGGTGACAAAGTAGCCCCATTATCAATTTAAAATGATAAACAGGTTTTTATTTTTTTCCAAAAAAAGTATGGACTAATTGAAACTTTTTTGTTGCAATACTTAATTTACGTAATGAGTCTACACTGCAGTTTTTTTTTTTACATTTTTATCGTTGAAACTGCAAGCGTGGCATCCATTTCAAATTAAAAATTAATCAATGTCACCCCGTTTTACGGTAGTTAAAAGAACTTCATATCATATGAAGTCGTAGCGCTGGTGGCGCAAAAATCTGGAACTTCTTTTCAAGTGCTTGGCGATGAAAAGGTTAATATTAATTTTGTTAGTTTTGTATTTCTTTCCTCAAAATACCGTTTCAGACACCGACCTACATGGTCGTCACATGATCGGACCAAGATTATTTCTGGACTTTTAAAGACGGTGACCTCTAAGTTTGTTTCGGCATTTTTTCTCCGAGTTGTCATATAGGAAACGACCTCTTACTGGTTTTAAAAATATTATCGACGTGTGAACCTAGTGTTTGTGAAAACCATCATCTGCCTAGCCTCTTACTAACTATGTTGGGGTCGGCTTCCAGTCTAACCGGATGCAGCTGAATACCAGTATTTTACAAGGAGCAACTGCCTATCTGACCTCAACCACCCAGTAACTGGGCAATACGATACCCCTTGGTAAGACTGGCTGTCTGATTTTCGGGCTTCTGACGACCCGTAACGACTGTCAAAGATGCACAAATGACAGCCGGGACCAACGGCTTAACGTGCTTTGCGAGGCACGGAGGAGTCTCGGTATCTAAAGATGGTCACCCATCCACGGTCAACCCTGGCAAGCGTAGTTTAACCTGATGGTTCGACCCACAGAGCAGTTAACTTTATCTGTTCTGTGGTTCGACCTGTGCGGCTGTTAGTACTTAGCCACGAGCTCCTCTTGTTTGCTTGTTTGTGAAAACCAATCCAAAAAATAAAATAATTTAGCAGCTTGTGGATAAGTAGGGTAAGTAAGTAAATAAGCACCAAAAACTAACCACCATTTTATTTACAATATTTAAAATTTCCCATACATTGCGGGAACTCCCACTACATCATGGCCCGACTTCTTATCTAATAGGAGGTATGGTGACGCGACGCAAGAGCTCTTCGTCAACTTGTGGTAACTGCCACCTCTCCCGCACCGCGCAGCTACTTCAGAAAAAGTCTCAGTTAAGCTGTCGGAGTTCAGCATGAAGCATCGGAATGCTATATATGTATGTATGCCAAGCAGTGATAGCCTAGTGGACAGCCTAGAGTTCGAACCTAAGACACGCACCTCTGATTTTACGGATTCATGTGTGTATTGTATAATTATCACTTGCTTAAAAAACGGTGTAGGAAAACATCGTGAGGAAACCAGCATGTCTGAGAGATATTTCTCAACAGCATGTGAAGCTAAGTCAGAGGCCCATGGGCACCATAAAAACTCCGACACCGGGTTAGTCTCTAACCACATGAAAAGAAGAAGATATAATATGCCTCGGCTGCCTTAATCTTTTGAACGCCAGAGCGTAAACACACGCTCATGCTCTCCACGCCCAACATTTATTTCTTCTTGTTATCATATCCATGGTGTATTTCAATTTGTTTCGTACAATTAAAGTATGAGACCTTATTTTTTTAACACGTTGAGCGCCAACGCGGTCACCGGTGAGCCGCGAACAATAGTTTTTCTATTGTGTCTGCTGCGTGGTAGTCAATGACTTAAGATATCCATAAAAAACACACACAAAAGTAACCAATGATTTAATTGTTAATTTCGTGTTATTAGTGCACCGCATTGCCACATATTTGTGTTATTGGCGTACAGGGCATGCGCTTGCTTATCACGTATATGCGACAATGGCGTTCGAAAGGTTAAATGAATTGACCGCCCAAAGCTTTAAAATAAAAAATAAACTATTTTGGTTCTTTGTAAAACTTTTTGCTGTGGTTTCAACAAGGGGAGTAAATTCTCCCACTGCAGCAGTAAGTTACGCTGCACTAGCACGAAGCCCTGGACAGCTCTAAATGTAGCTTGCTCGGCTACCATAAATCTTCCACGCTCTGATTCCCAGCACATTGTAGTTAATACACTCTGGCTGTTACGGTGTACGTAAATACAGTAGGGTTATTATTTCAAGGATGTTTTTGGTTAGATTTTGGACCGAAGGAAGGATATTAAAAGGTACAGATTTGCAAACACATTTTTTCGTTATCATACTCCGATGTCACTTCGTGCACAATAGTATGGGTAATACGTTTTTTGACTGTAATCTAACTACCTTTTGTAAATGCTGTAACGGATAACTGTTCTTTTCCCAAATAAATTACAGGCACTTTTGAATTTTCAAGGGGTCCGTCAGTCAGAAAGATGAAGCTAGTTAGTTGCCCATGGTAAGCGGGATTGTCCGAAAGGCTTACCACTACCCCGGAACATACAGGGCTAAAGAAAGAACATGGAGGGCGTTTATTCAGTAAGTGTCTGACACTCACTTCCGCTCCACCCAGAGCGGGAGAAATCATTAGATGATTTCCCACCCTCAAAAAAAAAAGTTAGTTGCCCATTCCAAAGCAGTAGATACCGTAGAGACTGGATGAAACCTTATGTAGAACCTTGGGCTGGTCGGTTAGAAAAAAACTGACAGCATTCAACCTTTCAAATGATGGAATATTTTGATAGGTATAAAAGAAATGAATAATCGACTCTGTCAGTAGCCGTGCTACCAAACGCATGTATTCTTTAAAAGTAATATAATTCAATCGTTGCTGCCCAGCTGGTAGGATTGAAATCCCTACACCATAAGCCACTACACAAGCTCTACCTCTGAGAGCTCCCTAAGTGAAGGCCCATCTGGTCTTCACAGTACCATCGTATCTCAAACAATTGCTCCAACACAAGACGGGAGCTCGCGTCGTCGCCATTCAGTTGTGATAGAAATGTATGGAACATCCCTACATCAATTCAGTTCTGTTCAAATTCAGGGACCTTACTAAAATATTTCTCGACTAGATTCATATTGGACACATGCCATCAATTTGTGTATTTAATTTTATCATTACTGCTCTAAAAACGGTGAAGGCAAACATCGTGAAGAAATCGGCATATCCTAAAACCAAATTGTCTTCACAGAACCTATGGAGAAAAATTTTGCAGTGATTGTCTCTGGTCCCCCATCGGGTAGTGCTTACGACCCCTACACCCAACGAGGCAGAACTGTATGAAATAATTATCTTACTCCACAAACAACGAGAATTAATTACAAACTACATTTCATCTCTATTTGACTAACAGAAATAATAATTGCTGGGCACAAACATTGAAATTAATTATATTGTTTCAATACAAAATGTTATTGGATGTCCGCAGAATCTAATTAATAGTGAGATTGGCTCAATTCCCTTGCGTCGTCCTTCGAACTTAGGGATCTCAGAGGAGATTTTTCTACAAGTCAAATGGAGTGCCTGTTACACCGGACTTACAACGTTACAATAATCTTTTGGCGCGTGGTCAAAAATGGAACTAACGCTACCATCTTGTTTTTTCAATATAATTTCTGTGAGAATTTCACAAATGTTTACCAACAGCGCCCCCATATCAATGTCATTCAGGCGCCAAGGATCTCTAGAGTACTACTAGGAGTAGTACTCTCATTTGAACTAGGTTTTTCTATAAAATTAATCATGGTTTTAAGTGAAGTTTTGGTGCCTAATTACAGAAAACTTTTACATCCAACAATTATTTTGGCTACTTACTCTTGACTCTACTTACTCTGAAATTTTATCTCTAAACGATTGGATTTTTGTGAGATACTTGGTACGTAGGTGTAGACGCCAGCACATTTTGCTACCCCAAACTGTACGATATTCCCAATTGAACATGAACCTTACACTTTTGTAATAAAGTTGAAAATCTATTAAAGAAATTTGACAGATTGGAGTAGCTCGATGAACTGGCCTCTGTACACTTGCAATGACATTGCCTTTCATTTTGACACTTCATTGCCTTGTTTACGTTGTTGAACACGAACTTTACAAAAAAAATATTTTACGAGTACCCCTTTAAATGTATTTTTCCATAAGCATACAGGGTGGAATTTTGTAATGCCCCCTGGAGGGAAAGTACTCTTAATACTGTAGATAGAAAATTTTACTCAAAGGAAACATTCCTTTATTTTTGAATAGAAAGAAAACTGCATTCAAAGATTTCCAAAAAATCGCTTGCCACACCCGGGAATCGAACTGACTAAAATCTGCAAAAAGTACACACTGTACTTTTATTGCCGCAATCGTTAGTATGAATTATAAGAATGAAATCTCTCGAACAAACTTGATAAATTAAATGATAGGAAAACCATGAAATCTTTAATTATTTACAAAAATTTTTAAACTAATTAATTAGTTGCTCGAAATGGGCTCCATTTTCTTGGATACCCAAATGTATTCTTCTAACAAATTCATTTCTTGTAACCTTTAATAACGTGTTGTGGTGAATATTATAAATCGTATTCTGAACTTCAACTCTCAACTCGTTTACATTCGCATAAGATTTAATGTAAATTTGGTTTTAAACATATCCCCGTAAAAAAAAAATCTAAAGGGGTGAGATCTGGTGATCTCGCAGGCCATCTGATTGTGCCGTTTGTACCAATCCAGGTATTAAAGGTATTTATTAATAAGAATACATTTGTGTATCCAAGAAAATGGAGCCCATTTCGAGCAACTAATTAATTAGTTTACAATTTTTTGTAAATAATTAAAGATTTCATGGTTTTCCTATCATTTAATTTATCAAGTTTGTTCGAGAGATTTCATCCTTATAATTCATACTAACGATCGCGGCAATAAAAGTACAGTGTGTACTTTTTGCAGATTTTAGTCAGTTCGATTCCCGCGTGTGGCAAGCGATTTTTTGGAAATCTTTGAATGCAGTTTTCTTTCTATTCAAAAATAAAGGAATGTTTCCTTTGAGTAAAATTTTCTATCTACAGTATTAAGAGTACTTTCCCTCCAGGGGGCATTACAAAATTCCACCCTGTATAATAGGTATAAGATTTTGTTTACATGCTTGGAAACTAAATCGCGAACACAGTTTACCTATCTCGAAAGAGGCTAAACCTTTCAGACAGTCACTATACCCATCAAAGGACATGATCCATTAGTCGCTTCAAACGAGAAATGATGCGTCTATTATTAGACGAAAAAGGTATTTCGGCTCTGAAGATATTTGTGTCTTGATGTTATTCCCCTGAGGCCGAAATACTTTTGAGTTGGCAGTTATTGTGACGAATGGACACATCGACAATACCAAAAATCGATAGATAACTATTGCCATTTTCGAGGCAGGAAGCAATTTATTTACACAAAATTGTCAACTATTTCGGAATGGTTATATATAAATTGTGTATTTTGTGGTGAGTACTAACAATGTTTTACGAAAGCAATATAATTTGGGCTCGGCTTTTTACTCGAGTAAGAGATAGCTACAAGAGTTATAGGACTAAAATTTAGACGAACGTAACGATTAGTCGATTATTTGACAGAAATCATCTATCTGTCATCATCTGTGAGTACTGAGATGATGGGTTATTAAATTATTTAATAGTTTAAGCACAAAAATGTACAGAACTACAGAGGCGGACTTAATGCCACAGGCATTTTCTACCAGTCAACCTTTGGGTGTTGCAGAGATAAACAGTGGTAGGTGCAATAGGAAACTAAGTGTATAAAAATACGAGCTGTTCCATACATTTATGCACACGTAAATTAATCAAATGTATGGAACAGCTCGTATTTTTTTTGCGATTTCAGGGTTCATCCCTTAGTAAAAGTTGTTCATAATGATGAGTACAATGCTCCCACGAAATTCTTAGAGTTAATTTTTTAACACCTTATATATTTAATTACGAATACACATAATACAAACTATAAAAATCATAGTAAAAATATGTATCTAATTACTTATATATAAATAAATTTATTACTATACCTACAAAAATAAAACGAACATTCGGACAAATTTGGGATAGCTAAGGGCAGAAAGATGACATGATGATTTTTTATTTCTGTAAATAAATCTTTTAAGACACTTTACACGTCAATATTTTAAAGACGACTATTATAATAATAATAATAATATCCTTGGACATTTCACACAACGCCATATCGTCCCAAGCTAAGCAACCTAATGCTTGTGTTATGGTAACGAGATGGCTGATAAACTACTTATATACATTTTTTTTTTGTAAATACATACATATTATGGATAGAAAAACACCCAGACACGTAACAAATACTTGCAGGTCGTACAAATATTTGTTCCGTGCGGGAATCAAACCCGCGACATAGTGCGCAGCAGTCAATCGCTCAACCACTGCAGCAACCGTGTCGTCAGTCGTTATGGGTTATAGCTCCATCTATAAGAAGAATAAATGGTCGAGGTAATCTGGGTCATTTTCAGTGGACTGGCAGTATGGAAAATTATTGAATAGAAAGGTTCGAATTTTAAAAACTCTTTCCACGCTAGCGAGCAAAATGCAATTTTGGGCTCAGATTTCGAATGACAAACAGACCCTTTCCGAGCCTGTGAGGTGAAAAAGTATTTTAAGCTCGTTCGCCGCTTAAGTTTGCCGTATGTCTTGATTTCCCAGAACTCGATTCTTATTAATAAAAATTATTTAAATTGAATTAAAAATTAATTTAAAAAAAATACTGTATTATTAAGTACACCATTTGTAATAATACAGTATGTTTTTTTAAAAGGGTTGCTTCCTGACAAGATTGATTTTTCAAAATTCCAATACTGCAGTTTTTAGTTCTTAGAATGCAGCGGAGCCGGGGGAAGGAGCTAGTCAAGAATTAATAAATGTAATAGATTATTATTAGCATAACTTACAGTCGGTCGATTCTATAGAAATCTCACCGTGCAAAACTTAGGTGAACTGTACAGACGCCAGACCATCAAGCTATCCCTAACTGTCAAATTTTCTCAATTAAAAATGAACCTTATGCCTTTGCAATAAAGTTGTAATACTAACAAAGAAATTTGACAGCTTGTGGTAACTTGATGTGCTGGCCTCTGTACGTGAAGTGAGCTGTCGTTTCACCTAATGCTAGTGATTGACGCTGTAGACAGCTCACTTGAAACACATTTCACCTACTTTTTAACGGTGAGATTTTACAGACTAGGCTTGCAGGTACGCACGCAGCACAAAGGTTCAAAAAAAATGGTAGTAGTGTAAGTAGTCAAAATATATCTCATGTTACAGTACGGTGTGCAAACTAAAACATTACGGGACCAAGTATGTCGGGTTTATCGCAGGACCCCGATACAAGTCTCTCGAATAACAAGACGTACGAATAAAACATGATACCCTGGTACATTCCACCTGACCGGCAATGAATAATTTTATATACAGAACATGTTTATATGTATGGAGTTCGTGTTCAATTTATTTTATTTATTACGCACTTCGTGGTTGTGATCTGATTCTAGTTTCTGATGGAAAGGGTCAGTGAAAAGGAATGGTTTAATCATTGAGATCGTAACATGAGGATTTGTTTGTTATATTCTAGAACTTGTTTTTCACACGGGAAATTTAAGCGACTTGCTAATTGCGTAAGCTCGCCCATTAGTTTGGTGATTTTAACTACGAGATTAATATAGAATGTAGTGTATGAAGTTTTGTAGAAATTTATACAATGATACTTGATACCTGATACAAAACTCCACGCGGACGAAGTCGTGGACAAAAGCTAGTTCCATCATTAAATTATGTATGTTTCTGTACGTATGAAATACAACAGTGCTTAGTACTTAAATTCGACTACAAACGGAATCCAAATACCCAAACTAAACAAACCAGGATATTTGCATCGTCAAGAGCGCAGACAGAACAAACACGCTGCACGTAGAACGTTACAAGTTGCTCGTGTGTCAATACCACCACCAGCGTGTTTGTGTGTGTACAGCGTTTGTTATTCTTCCAACGGTCTAGTATAAACTCAAAAACTCAAACTCAAAAGTATTTATTTCAAATAAACCAATTACAGGCGCTTTCGAATTGTCAAGGGGTCGGTTAGTCAGAGAGATGAAGCTAGTTGCCCATTCCAAAGCAGTAGGTACTGTCGTCTATCGTGAGGAAACCAGCATGTCTGAGAGATATTTCTCAGCAGCATGTGAAGCTAAGTCAGAGGCCCATGGGCAGTATAAAAACTCTGACACCAGGTTAGTCACTTACCACACGAAAAGAAGAAGAAGATTGCAGGTACCGTACGGTGTTTTTGTATCAATCATTGAACCTGACTTGCTTCCCGTACGTTTGTTTTCGGGTGACGACTGAAAATCAGCGCTCTGCTGTGGGTACTCTATGTATAGCACAGCAACATGCTGACTGAAAGCCTTCTTGTGTCAGTCAGGACGTGCGGCTGCCGACTATTTCTGATTTGGGCTAGTGAATAATGTTGATATACAGTGTGTTAGGTTACAACAGTGACAGCAATGATAGCCCAGTAGTGTGACCATCGGACTGCCAATTCATAGGTCTCGAGTCCTCACCCAAGGCACGCACCTCTGACTTTACGGATTCATGTGCGTATTGTATAATTATCACTTGCTTAAAAATCGGTGAAAGAAAACATCGTGAGGAAACCAGCATGTCTGAGAGATATTTCTCAACAGCATGTGAAGCTAAGTCAGAGGCCCATGGGCAGTATAAAAACTCTGACACCAGGTTAGTCACTAACCACACGAATAGAAGAAGAAGAAGACAGTGTGTTAGGTTAAACGAGTGGCATACTTTCAGGTTGTATAGTACTCATGGAAATCAACATCTTTTGTCGATGGGACCATCACTGAAATATAAAAAAAATATCAGCTGATATAAGATTATATATAAGTTGTGACGAATTATGCGAACATAAAGTTATTGAACAGAAGATTTTTTTTTTCATGATTTGAGGTATAGTTCCATAGATGCTCATTTTCATGAGTATGAAAAGAATGTCCCTCGTTTTACCTAACACACTGCATATATATACATTATATTCCATTATTTCAGTTGATACATAAAATTGTTAGTTACACAAAGACTTATGAACAACGAATGTTAATAGTTACATTTAAACCAAAAACATTATTTTTCTAGACTATTACCTTTTTGTTTCCAAGTGTTTCTGTGGCAATAAATCAATTTTTCTTTCTAATTTTTTGCCGGTGTTATGATTATTTGGTAATTGGTTTTTGTAGTCACAAACAAATCTTCTTGTCCTTTATACATATTACTTGCAAAAATACTCGGACAAAGAAATATTTGGCGTCATGTTTACCGCTACTAAACGCATTTCCTTGCTTTTTTTCTAGTCTATTAATAAAATCGGGCAGATCATTGTGAAATAAAGTCTGTTAAAGTCATAACAGACTTTATTTTACAATGATCTGGTTTCAATCACAGTCAGCCTATAATGTTTCCATTGTTGGGACAAAAGGCCATAATCCACCACTCAGGCCCACTGCGGGTTTGTGTGTGTCACGTGTCTTCGAATTTTAAGTTCTAAGGCAAGTCGGTTTTCTCACGATGTTTCAATAATAAATCAATTTTCTGTAGCCATTCAGGTAGTTTTGTCAACACATTCCCCAGTGTCCCATTAGCTAAAGCACACCGTTTTTTGCTAGGCATAGAGAAATATAAATAACTAGCCTTTGCCGGCTTTCCTAATTATTTTTCTAAAATAAAAGTAACCTAACTTACTCCTTAGAACATCAGTTATTGGTCAGTGAAAGTCCTATCAAAATCGCTCCAGCTGTTTGGGATATTCAGATCATTCAGACAGACAAAAATTCAATAAAATATAATTTTTACTATAAGAACCGTATATAATATACTACCTATGAATTAAGTGAATATCTGTTATTTGGTCATTACAAACAGACACTTAAATTGTTAAAATATTATTTGTTCAGATGTATAGATTGGAAACGTATCAACCATCGAAAGTGATGACGCAAACACGCACACACACAAACACTTTGTAGTAGCATACGTGTACAGTCACAAGCACCAATATGTATACACCTAGCAATTATCGGAAGCGGTTTTCTTGTAAACTTTTCTTATTTTAAACTTATTGAAGATTACTTTTTAGGGTTCTGTACCCAAAGGGTAAAACGGGCCCCTTTTAGTAAGACTTCGCTGTCCATCAGTCGGTCACCAGGCTGAAGTAACCTCGTGATCCGTGATAGTTGAACTGTTTCAACTTTTGAGATACGACAGGTTCGGTAAACCTATGGATTCGTATATGCAATGTGTGTGAAAACATTCCATTTCATTTAATAACTAAGCAGAAAACCGCTTATGCAATTAGTAAGCTGTATACATAAAGTAATAAAGTTGTTGTAATTAAGTTTACCTGCCATTGCCATATGTGTTTTTATTTTCACCTTTTGTGGTTTATTGTTTTTATTCTGGGTGCATCGTCTTCGCATATAATGTTATAATTTCATGTAAAAAAAACATTGTAAAATATTTTAAAAGAGTAAGTAAGTATATTTATTTGTAACGTGGTGTTAAGAGTAACCGTGGAGTTTCTTGCTCATTCTTTTCCACACGAAACTACCTTTTGGAAGGGGCGACTAGAATCAATTCTATTTCTTGTTCATTTTGGACGTTCAAAAATGCCTTTCAAATCATTTATTTCAAATAGGCACATAGTTGAAATAAATTATTTGACTTTGACTTTTGACATAGTTTTGCACGTGAGTGTACACAGTGACACGCAACTGGTAAAACAAATGATGCCGTAACTACGAATAAATATCCAATCTCTGGCTACTAATGGATACGTTATTGAAAACGTATAACTAATGAATCCGATGACGTAACAAACGCTACGCTCGCACACACACGAACTCGCTGTGGGAGTATTTACATAGTATAAGGCAAGCTTTAAGGATGAAGCCCGTGATTCTTTCTTTTCAAAGAAGCCGTGGATGCTTGCTTCAAGGAAGTGATAGATATTGTCAAGCCGAAATAGCTGCTAGAAGGTTGCGCCAATTTTTAAATATGTGAGCACCATATATTTATGACATAATTAAGTTTACCTGCCATTCTTTTTCACCTTTTGTGTTGTCTCTGACATCAGTCGTCTTGACATATAATTTTATAATTCACTAGCACTTTGCCCGCGGCTTCGCTCCCGTGGTCTTTCCCGTGGGACCCGTTTTCCCGGGATAAAAAGTAGCCTATGTTACTCCTAGAAAACTAAGCTTTCCAACGGTGAAAGAATTTATAAAATCGGTTCAGTAGTTTTTGAGCCTATTCATTACAACCAACCAAACAAACAAACAAACAAAGTTTTCCTCTTTATAATATTAGTATAGATGTATACAAAACATTATAAAACATTTGAAAAGAGTTAACGGTAGAGTTTCTTGCCCATTCTTCAACATACGAAACTACTTTTTGGACGGGGCGACTAGAATCAATTCTATTTCTTGGTCATTTTGACGTTCAAAAGTGCCTTTCTTGCCTATTTGATTATTTCAATTGACTTTTCACGAGTCAAAAGGTTACTCATACGTGTCGATACGAAAAAAAGTGCCTTTCTTGCCTATTTGATTATTTCAATTGACTTTTCACGAGTCAAAAGGTCACTCATACGTGTCGATACGAAAAGGCCTTATGATTGATGTCGGGATGTTGTTTATTTGTATATGCTAGTCGCACGGGAAACTGCTGCTTGTTTATGTCTTAGAAATAAAGTTGAAATACTATCAAATAAATTTGACAGATTGTGGTACTTGATGTCCTGGCCTCTGTACCTCTACAACGAACCTTTACAATTCAATTGCTCACTTCACAAAACCCAACGACACCTCACCATGAAATCAACACGAAAAAATCTTTACACTGTACAAACCTACATAGATTTAAAGGTAATCCAATCACTGCGCCTCGGGACGGGCATGGCGCAAGGATACTCAAATAGAAACGTACATAGCAATCAGCTTTGTGAATGGGCCGGTTCATAAAACGGCTTTTCACCTAACCCGATCTGGGTCAGACGGTTCCGTATCGCAGTTTCACGTTGCAGTTTTGTTTTTTAAACTTTTAGGTGAACAGTATTCGGGTAATTTACAAAATTGTTTCGTTACATCGGAGAGTATTTTTATTTGATTTGGTGGCCTTGTTGGTCTACTGGTTGCAAGCGCTACTGCTGAGATGATAAGTTCGATTCCTGTGTCAGGCAAACTGTTATTGGGTTTTTCTTTACGGAATTTCTCAGTAGAATTTGAAGACATGTGACATCTACCAACCTGCACTGGACCTGCGTGGAGGATTATGACCCTCTCTCTCTCTCTTTTCGTGTGATTAGTGACTAACCTGGTGTCAGAGTTTTTATGCTCCCTTAGCCTCATTACATGCTGTTGAGAAATATCTCTCAGACATGTCGGTTTTAAGCGGCATTGTCCGAAAGGGTTACCGCTACCCCTCCGCTTTAGTTAGTAACAGTCTGACACTCCCTTCCGCTCCACCCAGAGCGGGAGAAGTCACTGGATGATATCCCAGCCTTAAAAAAAAAAGACAGTCGGTTTCCTCACGATGTTTTCCTTCACCGTTTTTTTGAGCGAGTGATAATTATACAATACGCACATGAAGTCGAAAAATCAGAGGTGCGTGCCTTGGGTTCGAAGTCTAGACCTATGACTTGGCAGTCCGACGGTCACACAACAAGGCCATCACAGCTAATTATCGAGATTTATGAAAAACTGAATTCTTTTTCAGCATTTCACATTTAACCTTTTGAACGCCATTGTCACATATACGTGACAAGCAAGCGCGTGTCCTGTACGCCAACGACATCAATACGTGACAGTGGCAACAACACTATAACACGAAAAAAACAATCAAAACATTACTTTTGTGAGTGTTTATATAGATATCTTAAACATTGAAGCTCTCGTACGTATTTAATGACATGAAACAAATTAAAACACTTAATGAATAATGGGAAATTCATGATAACAAGAAGAAATTCAATTTGTAGCTTGGCGTTGAGGGTACGCGCGTGCATTTATACACTGGCGTTCAAAAAACAACTTTATCACAAACACGCTTACGCTACGTAACGCTTCCATTGAACACGCTGTGCAAGTAAAACACACACTAAAAGTTTCTGTCATCAAAATCTGTTCGTAAATTTACCTTTCATTGTCATTTATTTAGGTACTTAACAAATGCTGTGCTATAAACACGCTGGTGAAGTTGGTGGCACACACAAGTTGTAATATGCATTGTGCAGCGTGTTTGTTCTGCTTGCGACTCGATGCAAATATCTGGCTTAATTATATAAACCAACAATTAAGTACAAATAAGTACTAAGCGGGATTGTTCGAAAGGGTTACCGCTACCCCGGTACATAAAGGGCTACGGCAGGTACATGGATGGGTTTTAGTCAGTAAGAGTCTGACACTCCCTTCCGCTCCACCCAGAGCGGGAGCAGTCATTGGATGATGTCACAGCCTTAAAAAAAAATACAAATAAGTATTCTTATCACGAGTAATTATAAAAAACTTACTAATTATACAAAGACTTTTTAAGGTTTCATTTACAACTATTTTACATTCAAATTCATTTATGAGCTCGTAGCTAAGTAATAGCAGCCGCACGGATCGATCCATCAGGTTAAGCTACGCTAGCCAAGGTTGGTTCGTGGATGGGTGAAAATCTTTACATATCTCCTCCGTGCCTCGGAAAGCATGTGAAGCCGTTGATCCCTGCTGTCATTCGTGGACCTTTGACAGTCGTTACGGGTAGTCAGAAGACCGAATGTCTGACAGCTCGTCTTACCAAGGGGTATCGTATTACCCAGTTACTGACTGGGTTGTGTGGAGGTCAGATAGGCAGTCGCTCCATGTAAAATACTGGTATTCAGCTGCATCCGGTTAGACTGAAAGCCGACCCCAACATAGTTAGGAAAAGGCAGGCAGATTGATTAATTTTTACTTTAGCTGATTGCAGATTGTTTTAATTATCCGAGATGGTACTTACGTATGATTCAAATGTAATATATGGCGTTAAAAAATTCACTTAAAGAATTTCGTGAGAGCATTGTACTTATCGTTACGAACAACTTATACTATGGGATGAACCCTGCAATCGCGAAAAAAATATGAGCTGTTCCATACATTTATGCACACGTAACTCAATAAAATCTATGGAACAGCTCATATTTTTTTGCGATACTTGAGATTATTGGAGTTAGAGATAGGTTTACTCACGATGTTGTCCTTTACCGATTTTAAGCAAGTGATTATAAAACAATACGCACATGATTCCGTAAAATTAGAGTTGCGTGTCTTGGGTTCTAAGATGGATGACATCGTCACACTGCACGACAAAACCGTACTGCAACTGAAGATTAATCGAAATAAATATTCCAATTGACTTAGTCGAAATAAAAAGACTGTCTGAAAGTTGCACACATTCGCACCTTTAGAATGAAAACGATACAATAAAAAAAAAATGAATTATCGTCATAAAAAGACTCAAAACGAAAATAGTGAAACGACTTTTTATAATTTGCAGCACAAACATAGTCACTGACGTAAATAATCACGAAATAATAGACTTAGAGCTTATTTTTAACACCTTATGTACGAGTACGAAATACGTATATAAAATTGTCATGTAATTAAACTAGATATTTGCATCGTGGAGCGTCGCAGCAGTCAGCAAATTTGTTCTGCTGGCAGCGTGTTTGCATTTCACGGTACTAGGTTGTATGTAAATATCAAATAAAGCGGATTTATACAATTTCTCAGCAGTTGTGTTTCTATATGAAAATGTTTCTGCAGCGCAATGCAAAACTGAAAGTAGTTCGTTCAGAATATGTACGGAATTAATTTAAGTAATTAGTTTTTAAGCTATATACTGCGATGAACAAAAACAACACGAGTTCTTTTTCTTTATGTGTCGATATTACCTATACTTCCTTTTTTATTATATTAATTGAGCCCAGTCAATCTGCCTAGCCTTTTCCTAACTATATTGAGGTCGGTTCCAGTCTAACCGGATGCAGCTGAGTACCAGTATTTTACATGGAGCGACTGGCTATCTGACCTCCACAACCCAGTTAGTAACTGGGTAATTACCTCTTTTATCTGTTCTGTGGGTAATTCGATGCCCTTGGTAAGAGTGGCTGTCAGAGTTTTGTACCAGTAACGACTGTCAAAGATAATGTCACGAATGACTGCTGGGACCAAAGGCTTAACCTGCTTTCCGGGGCACGGAGGAGTCTCGATATGTAAAGATGGTCACCCATCCACAAACTGACCCTTGCAAGCGTAGCTTAACCTGATGGATCCATCCGTGCAGCTGTTATTTTACTTGGCCACGAGCTATTCTCAGCTCCTCTCGATTGAGCCCAGTATGTGGCTAAATTGATAGCGCATCAGTGGCATTCTTTGGGTCATCCAAACTGCAGATGAACGGGCACTTAGGTCACTTCAGCGAGTGGATAATCGTCATATCGGATACACCGCTCTAGCACTGGATGTTGGGTGCGTCAGTAATCCCCCACTACGACAAATTGTGCTTGCAGCGTCCTACTTTGATACGCAGCCGATTGAGAGCTTTCGATATAGCCCACTGCAGACAACGTGTCGGATAACGATAAAGAAAAATATGGCTAGGAACATTATAGAACAAAACATTATAGACTGATTAGGTAAGTATTTTTTTTTGGGTGTCGGAAATCATGAAATGACTGCTTAAGTAATTTTTTTTTTGTTGAGGTTTGGTAATCATCAAATGTTCCAGGGTAGCGGTTACCATTTCGGACAATCCCACTGACCCAGCAGGTTTCAGTATTTTGAAAGTAATGTCAAAAGACAAGACTTTTAACGACGGGAGTTTTGACGATTTTAACGATTACTATTCTGTGAATACGTACTTGCTACAGCTTTGACTGATATTTTGACTAACGTACGACATGATACCGACCTTCAAATTGCAAGAAACGGAAGAAAATTTGACTTTCTTGGGCTACCTTGGACTGATTTAAATGCTAAATATACCTTCAAAATACAAAATTATCACTTTATATACGTAGGTATTCGGTTCAAGGCGAAAGGCTTAAGGTGAGCCAGCTAAGGGCAGGTCAAGTTAATCCCTTTAGGAATAAGGAGTCGCGAGGTCAAACTCAATTTGCGGGCTGATTTACCATTTAATCTTTCTAAAAGTCTTGAACAAATTGCGGAAGCGCTTATCCTGGGATGTTGCACTTGTCAAGAAGACTAGTTTTGGCAGTATTTGGAAGAGCGCTTTGAGAAAGAACTCGTCCTTTTTTTTGAGGTTAGGAAATCATCACTCATCCCTTTGTGGGTGGGGTGAAAGGGAGTGCCAGACTTTTACTGACTAAAACCCATCTATGTCCATTCTTTAGCCCTCTCTGTTCCGGGCAGCGGTAACCATTTTGGACACAATTATGTAGTATGTTAAGATAATAGGGTAGTAAACGGGAGTCAACAACCTCCACGCGGGTGAAGCCGCTGGCAGACGCGAAAAAAACGACAAAAAATAAAAATAAGGCAGAGGTCATATGCAATACAAAAAAAATCTCAGTAAAACCAATCTTCTTAGAGTATAGTAATTAAGTAGAATGTCTAGAGTCCCTGTACCTTTATGTTAAGTTCATTTTCTTAAAACGCCCTCGCCGTCAGGTTATGCCGTACGAATCGCAAAGTAAGCATCCTTGGATCCCTTCGCCTTAATAAATTGAATGAGGGTATCATAGGTACTACTATTTGTGTGACGGTGAAGTGATAAAGATGTGAGAAGAGTTTTTATGTCGATTTCGATCCTGCCAATCTGAAGAAAAGTGGGCTGTCATTCCATATGTTGCTACGGAGTGACACTATTGACAGTTCTCTTTAACCTCATCTAAGTATTACTAAGACAATTTTGCTGAATAGATCGGCTGGAATCATCCATACCAATCACTACATAGTATAAAACAAAGTCGCTTTCTCTGTCCCTATATTCCTATGTATGCTTAAATCTTTAAAACTACGCAACGGATTTTGATGCGGTTTTTTTTAATAGATAGAGTGATTCAAGAGGAATATTTTTTGTCTTTATAATATCTCCCGATTTGCGATATATCAAAACTTACATAAGCTAGTACGTATATAGAATAAGGTTAATGTATTGTTAGTGAATGAGGTATGGAAATAAAAGTTAAAGTAGGTTTCGAGTATATTATTCTTCTTAGCGTGTCGATGGCAAAAATAGTACTAATACTGACGCAGCCATCAGCAGTATATTATTTAAAATATAAGAATGAAAAATCGAGACTAGGTATTATGTCAAGTTCAACGCATCACTCAAACGTGAGGAATTCTAATAATTCTGAATGTCCTAGAACCAAAAATTCGAACACATGTGACATGTTCCAACCCGAACTGAGTCCGCGTTGGATAACGGCCCGCTCCCTCTCATCGAGAGGAGGCCTGCGTCGAAGCAGTGGGAACATTATAGGCTGATTATGTAAAAACAACGCAGTTCCAACGTGAGTTCTAAACAAAAACGTGAGTTTCAATAGTAATTAATCCGAATGTTTCACATTAATTAGCCCGTGTTCTCGTTCCCCTTTTAATCTATTGACGTTTGACGTATTTTTATTCTCTTTTTTATAAATATTTTCTATGGACATAATCTAAGTGGATTGGTTTGGCGAGGGAAGAAGGATGTGAAGTTGCGGGATTTAGAAAAACCAGTTCAATCTGCGTTTTTGTCAAACCACAGTAATATTCTTCTGTATTATAAACGCAAAAGTTTTTGAGGTTAGATGAATGGATGGATGTTTGTTCCTCTTTCGCGCAAAAACTACGGAACAGATTACGATGAAACTTCCCAATATTATTGCTTATACATCAGAATACCACGTAGGCTACAATTTATAAAGATTTTGCGTGATTTGGCCATAATATAATGATAAGTATCAAGTAAGTCAGCAAAAGTCCTGCCCTCTGAGAGCTATCTTGGCGTGCGCTGCACACGAAGGTACGAATATAAATAAAGTAAAATATTAGTATTAAAATATTATTATTATTATTATACATTTATTTATTTATTATTATTATTTATTTATTTAAACTAACATCCATATCCTTACAGGTCACCCTAATACAATAGTGTGTAGGTGACTAACCTATCTCAGTTATAAAACATATCTATTAATACTACTTAAAAAATCTACTTAAAACTAAATTATAACAAAATCTTTACCAAAAGCAAATAACAAACGATTAATATCAATATTTAATCGAACGTTACTAACGTTAGGTTGTGGAGGTCAGATAGGCAGTCGCATGTAAAAGACTGGTATTTAGCTGCATCCAGTTAGACTGGAAACCGTCCACAACATAATTGGGAAAAGGCTAAGCAGATGAATTGATTTGATCGAACCTCTAATACACCCGTTTTGCACTTAAAATCTTTAGATTGCGGCTTTTTTTGTGGACCTTAAATATAACAAAGTAGCTGCCCCTGCGCGGTTTCACCCACTGCACGGCTCCTATTGGTCGTAGCGTGATGTTACATAGCCTATAGCCTTCCTCGATAAACGGACTATCCAACACACAAAGAATTAGAAATTTTTCAATTCGGACCAGTAGTTCCAGAGTTTAGTGCGTTCAAACAAACAAGCTCTTCAGCTTTATAATATTAGGTATATTTTATTTAGATTTGAATCCACAACCTAGTGCAAGAGGCGAGACCTTGCCAACTAGGCCGTTGTACAATTATACTCATGTATGAAAATATTTTCTTATTCACACTAACGCCTGCTGTTCAAATACCAATATGGTCTTTAATAAATTGAACTGGGTTGTAAGATTTTGGAATACCTACAACATAATTAGCCTATAGTCAGAAGCCTCAAAATCTGACAGCCTGTCTTACCAAGGGGTATCGTATTGCCCAGTTAATGGGTTGTGGAGGTCAGATAGGCAGTCGCTCCATGTAAAATACTGGTATTCAGCTGCATCCGGTTACACTGGAAGCCGACCCCAACATAGTTGGGAAAAGGCTAGGCAGATGATGATGATGAATTAGCCTATAATGTTGTAAGCGGGATTGTCGGAAAGGATTACCGCTACCCCGGAACATAAAGGGCTACGGAAGTAACATGGATGGGTTTTAGTCAGTAACAGTCTGACACTCCCTTCCGCTCCACCCAGAGCGGGAGAAGAGAAGCGAGAGAAGATTGGATGATTTCCCATCGTCAAAAAAAAAAAGCGTATAATGTTCCCACTGCTGGGACACAGGTCTCCTCTGTAAGAGAGGGAGTGGGCTATAATCCACCACGCGGCCCAGTGCGGGTTGGTAGATGTCACATGTCTTCGAATTTTTGGTTCTAGGACATGCCGGTTTCCTTACGACGTTTCCCTTCACCGTTTTGAGAACAGTGGTGATGAAATTAAATACACAAAGTAAAGCGCCTGCTTGGGTTTGAAGTCACGACCTACAACTCGTAAGTTGAGGCCGATATCACTGTGCCACCACCGCTCTCGTACCTACAACAATTTCAAAGTCAAAGTCATTTATTTAAAATAGTATTTTACAAATAATAAATTATTACCTAATTTACTTAGCAACCAGTTTGATTTTGTCTAGACACTAGATTGCCCTGTGGAGCAGGACCAGCATTTCTTTTATTTACTAGCGACCAGTCCCGTTTTCGCACGGGACCAATGTACAGACGCCAGCACATCAAGCTATCCCTAACTGTCTGTGTAAATTTTCTCAATTAAAAATGAACCTTATGTTTTTGCAATAAAGTTGAAATACTATCAAAGAAATTTGACAGATTGCGGTAACTTGATGTGCTGGCCTCTGTACCTACAACAATTTCTTAAATTACTAGCGACCAGTCCCGGTTTCGCACGGGACCAATGTAGATGCTATCACGTAAGCGAAGGCGTGGGCGAAAGCTTGTTAGTCTATACGTATAAACCTTCCTCTTGAATCACTCTGTATGTATTGATGAAAACGGTATTAAAATCCGTTGCGTAGTTTAAATGATCTATTATTATAATAATAATCTTGGGCATTTCACACAACGCCATATAGCCCCAAGTTAAGTAACCTTATGCTTGTGTTATGGTAACGAGATGGCTGATAAACAGCTTATAATTTTTTTAGTAAATTTATACATAATTTATTATAGATAGAAAAACACCCAGACCCGGGCAAAATACTTGTAGGTCGTACAAATACCGTACGACCTACAAGTATTTTCCGTGTGGGAATCGAACCCGCGACATTCTACGCAGCAGTCAATCGGTCAACCACTGTCCGCCAACCGTGTCTAAGCATACAGAGGAAAAGACGGCGGGGAGCGACTTTGTTTTATACTACGTAGATACTTGCTTCTGCCAGCGGTTTCGTCAGATTGACTGAAACTCTGAAACTGAAACTATACTACGGGAATGTACAGACTCCAGCACATCAACCTATCCCAAACGATAAAATTTTCCCAATCGAAAATGAAATGTATGCTTTTGTAATAAAGTTGAAATACTATCAATGAAATTTGACAGATTGTGGTAACTTGATGTGCTGGCCTCTGTACTACCAGGATAAAAAGTATCCTATGTATTTATAAAGGTTATAAACTATCTGTGTGCCAAATTTCATCCAGACCCGGTCAACCATTCTGACAAACATCCATCCAAACTCTAGCATTTATAATATTAGTGTAAAGTTAGTAAAAAACCGAATAACAGTTTTGCATTGATACGGAAATTTCGATAGTTTACAGCAAGTCTTCGGTAGTATAGTGGTAAGTATCCCCGCCTGTCACGCGGGAGACCGGGGTTCGATTCCCCGCCGGAGAGATTCTTTTTGTATTTTTTTTAAATGTTTTTCGAAATATGACAGTCGAAAATATATTCCGTCTTTGATTTATTATTGAGAATTGAATGTTGAGCCAATCAACATACGTTCGATATCGTAATTTCTTTGCCTGGTCAATTCAACATTTCTTACGTTTAAGGTGAATCCTCCAACCAGCCCGCGAAATTCAAATTTTCTTAAGTTTTTTGCAATTTGCAGGCCAGTGATAGGTTGTATGTTGATGAACATTTGATTCGCGGCTGTAAGACGTATGTAGTTACAGAATTATAATCATCAAAATCATACAACCCTCCGAGCTCATAAAGGTTCCGGAATGACTTTGACCTTGTAAAAAGTCATTTTTACACCTTTATGAGCTCGGAGGGTTGTATTAATGATTTTGATGATTGATGATGATACAACCTATCACTGGCCTGCAAATTGCAAAAAACTTAAGAAAATTTGAATTTCGCGGGCTACCATGGCACATCAACCTTAAGCAACGAATTTCGAATTTCACGGGTTTTATTAAATTAAATTCAAAATTTTTAAAAAGTGTATGAATGTGAAATATAACCTCGTTTAACCTCTAAGTGCCAATTTCACCAATGGGACTGAACGCAACCATGTTCAAGTTCAGTCAGTGCCTATATTACACAAAATATTAAGTACATAAACCTTAAACTAGGTTTATGTACTTGCTGATCGCGTTCACTTCCATTCCTACGCGCCAAAGCTGATATTCGCTTAGTTAATTTTAACAATACTTTTAACTCACCACAATCTCAAGAAATTCATTAAAATTTAGTACTGTAGAGAATTCTCGCATTCATCATTATTATGAGTTCGGACTAAAACCTTGGAATCCGTAATCTTACTAATTATTTTCGAAATCAAAAGCTTTCCAAGTTTCTCAATTTGAATTCTGTTTAAGGTTAAAACGTTTTGTTAAGGCTTAGTTTCTTTTACGCGACCTTTTTTTTTAATATTTTTTTTTATTTCGTACCTGCCATTGACATGTTCAAAATCATAAATCCTAGTTGAATTAATCACTTTGTTTTTCGAGACTTCGCCAAGCGGTTGGTCGACTCTGCGTGTGACCATGCTGGCCTATTTTTTGGTCAAAGAATCGTTTCCATACAACGTGGCAATGCCAGCCTTTTGGGAACTTTTCCTGTGGACTGCGATGTGGACGAATTTTTTGATGCCCTTTGATTTTATTTTTTTTGGCCCGTTTTATAAACTTTCCATAGTTATTATTAAAAATTGAAGTTTTTTTAAGTTATGTATATATTATGTGTATAAACAGAACATAGATTAAAATGTATTTTTAGAAAAAAAAAACATACATGCAATGTTAATCTATTAAATAAAAAATATTTTTATTAGTGATTAACATTGCAAGTTTGAATATTAAGTGATAAGTAGTTTGTCATTTGTCATCGTTTATGGTTTGGTATTAAACACAAATTGCCCTACACATCCTCCCATATTGGGACGATCCTAGATTGGTCCTACAAATTATGTAAGCCCGATATTGGCATAATTAACAAGGTTGGCAGCGATTCCGTAGCCACAGTATGATGTCGTTAGTGTTTGAGTGATTGCTATTTGGCTACCTTCTGGTCGAGGAATCTCACCGTGACAATTTAGGTGAAGTGAGCTTAGAGTGAGCTGTAAATAGTACCGGTCGAGTGAAGGACAGTTCATCTGCGTTTTTACGATGAGTTTTTTTTTTTGAAAATATCTGATTGTGTTGTTATTTTCAATGCAAAATTTGTATTCTTTGTTTATTTATTCGGGTATTGGAGCATTCGGTGCGCACAGCAATATTTGCGTTGCGGTTCTTTTGCTAACTGACCGGGATGCGTTTTGGCAATGATAACATTGCCGCGAGGAATTATGGCGTGGTTAGATTGTTCCGTTATTTCGTATTTAAAGTAAATATTGCTTTTGTAATGTGTTCTATTGAGTTGAATTTGAACTATGAATGTTTATGCTATTATTTATAAGCAGTGTTTATGGTAGATCCGTATTCTCACCGTATGTGTGTATGGCTTTACATTTTCGTGAATTTGAGATTTGTGTCTAGAATCACATCCATTATGAAATGCAGCAAAATGAATGGAGAACATTTCCATTTAAATGAAATAATTAATAATGATTGAGTACTTTGACGCCTACGTGTCCTTTCTGTTTTTGTATTTATTTGTTTATAGTTAGTTAGATAGTCATTTAATTTAAGTTTAGTTTAGGTTGTTATTATCTAGCAAAATTATTTATTAGAAGTTTTATATACCTACCTATTTTTCTTGTTTTCAAGACTATGAAGATAATGTAAAATACAAATATTTTATTCAGTTTTTGACATTTGAATGATGTAAAAATAATTACAAATAAAAAGTATTTTTGAATTCAATTCGTGTAAATCAAACCCCGCCTTAACAATCCATTTCCAAAACATTAACTCATATTCGCCTTAAATTTAAATTTAGTTTCTGAGTTCGCTAATTCTAAAGCTTTTAATTCACCATCCTTCATTGTTGACTTCGCTACAGTAATAATTGCTGGGTCGGGGCCCGAGGCGTATTTTTGAATGGACGCTTTTCATTGGCTTCCTAGCCATAACAAAAGGGGGGTAGTTTTTGTTTGTTTTGTTCTTAATTAGGGCTAGAATAGAGCTTATTCTATAGGTGGTTAATTAGAATGTTTGGTGATGTTGTTTTGTTTTTTTTATGGGATATGGACGCACTTTTTTCCGTACGAGTTTTTTTTTTAGATTATTTTAGGACTTACTAAAATTCTACACCTGTCTTGCTAATTCTTTTTGCTCAGTTCCTAAAGGTATCAAAGAAAAGAAAGAATTAAAATACATTTATTTACGGCATAGGTACATGATGCAGTAAAAAACAAAAAAAAAACAAGTTTTGGGAAAACATGCGTCATATCCGCGGCCATCGCTCAGCATGATGGTTCTAGCGTCATAGTAAATAGCCTACATCATTCCTAAAGAATTGGGCTATCGAATGCAATTTTGTTTTTAATCCTTAGAACTAAGTTGCAGATATTATAGCGCTTTCGAACAAATAAACAAACGAAGCCTTCAGCTTTACAAATAAGTTTACATACATACCTGCTCCCCTAAGTAGAGGATCTCGTGGCTAAGTGATTCACCAGGTTAAGCTACGCTTGTCGGAGTTGGCCGTAGATGGGTACCATCTTTACATACCGAGACTCCTACGTGCCTCGGAAAGTGCGTTAAGCCGTTGGTCCCGGCTGTCATTTGTGCATATTTGGCAGTCGTTTCGGGTCGTCAGAAACCCGAAAATATGACAGCCAGTCTTACCAAAGGGTATCGAATTGCCCAGTTACTGGGTTGTGAAGGGCAGATATACATGTAAAATACTGGTATACAGCTGCATCCGGTTAGACTGGAAGCCGACCCCAATATAGTTGGGAAAAAGGTCAGGCAGATGGACATGCCTGCTCACCCCTAAATGATCTAGATGGTACAGTGGTTTTCCGCTATCAATTACCGCTAGTCATATAGACCACATATTGAATATGGAGGTCATTCTCTCTTGGTTCTTCCATTAGACAATCGAATGAAGGTGAACAATTAGGTGAAGGAAAACATCGTGAGGAAACCGGCATGCCCGAGAGATATTTCTCAACAGCATGCGATGCTAAGTCAGAGGCCCATGGGCAGCATTAAAACTCTGACACCAGGTTAGTTACTAACCACACGAAAAGAAGAAGATTAGACGATCAAGTATATCTCCTTACATTTTCTGTTTTCCTGGTATCCCGAGTAATACCCAAGATTTTCTTACCTCCAACTGGCCTTGTGTACCGCGTCTATACAAGCAGAAAAGATTCGGAATGTCCGCGTAAATGACGCTCTTTTCCACTAAATTAAAAATGGTTATTTTTCTATGACAAAGGTATTTTCTAGTTCCATGCTAAATATCACAAAATATTTATATTCCAACCCAACACTACATATATTCCAAAGACGAAATCTTAAAAAAAAATTAAGTCAGATCGTGACGATTAGCCTATCCATCTTTCCTCATTTTGGTAGACAGACAGTGAAAGGTAATTTATGGTTAAGTGCCACCACGTCTCTATTCAACATATGAAAGCCTGGTACCTGCTGTGTGCTCAGTCATATCATTTCCACACTCGTCTTCTGGCATGTTTCTGGATGACAGCGATGCGGACGAGAAATTTAACATCTTAGCTGTCCCTTTGCTTTTTTATTAATAGTACAATTCGTTTTTTTTTCCTTTTAGCTTCGCTCTTAACAGAAAATCGTAATTGTAGAGATAAACTACGATAACATGGCCCGCCACTTCAAAATTCAATATTTGTAAAAGTAATTACTTACTGCCGGCCAGCTACTAAAGACGAATACTTACAACTACATACAAACTCTTTCGTAAGGATGTGACTACAAATATTGAAACAGTAATTTGGAGGGGCGAGAGATGTTATCGTAGTTTATATCTACAGTACAATATTATGTAGGTTGTAAAATGATTTCCAACAATTCTATTCACCCCCAAAATGATATCATATGAGGCACACAGTGCCACACTGGTCTCTCGCTATCAATTACAGCTAGTCATGCAGACCACATGAATATGGAACCGACACTCAGTGAATTCGGTCATTAGTCTGCAGTGGAGAGGACCCGCGGTAACGTGGGAGTGTTTGATGCTGTACATTTTTAAAGAGTGCTTTTAATAATTTGATCGTGAATCTTGAAGGCTTAGTTAGGGAAGGTCGAAGAAACGATGGGTGGATTTTGTGAAAGATGATATAACTAGAAAGGGGGTGACTAACAGAAACGTATGGAAGAAAAACACGTCTTGTGCCAACCCCAAATTTACGAAAAAGATATTTACCGTCTCATTAAACTTCAAGCCTGTATGGGACTACTGGGGACTACCTACTGAAAAATGTAATGGAGAAAGATTTTCAGTTTGTCGTCTGTAATTTATCAGCCTATAATATTCTATGAGTGGAAGTGGGCCATAAACCACTACGCGTGCTCAGTGCGGGTTGGTGGTTGTCACATGTCTTGGAATTTTCGGTTCTAAGACATGCCGGTTTCCTTACGATGATTTCCTTCACCATTTTGAGAGCAGTGGTGATGAAATTAAATAATTAAATTAAATTAATTAATTAAGTAAAGGATTCTATGAAAGAAAGAAAAAAAAGAAAGATTTTTCTTTCACATGGTCTCAAGAAAATCCTGCCCACAGTTCCATCCATCCGTAAGTAACGCGAATATTTCTAAAGTGCTTTGCATACCGTACGCCTCTGAGAGCAAATTTACCGTCTTTTTTGTAAAAAACCGTTCTTAATTGCTCTAAAATGACCTTTGTTTCAACGAAAAAGCTCCTAGCTATGTATTCTAGAGTGTTTGTTTTGCTAAAATCTCTATAAGTAGCGTTTTTACGGTTCTGCACCCAAGGGATGCCAACGGGATCCCAATATTAGCTTTCTGTCCGTTCGTCCATCACAGGGAACATATAAATCCTTCTGTTGGGAGAGGTCGCCGCTGCTGCCGATCGCCACTACAAGGACACGGCTCCGCGTAAGCTGGGCAGCCCATCTTATGCTCCACCATGTCCTTCGGGCGATACTTTGCTTGCTTGCTTTGCTTTTTCTTGTCTTTGCTCATTGCTCTTGATTGTGCAGAATGAATATATGACTACCACGTTGCCAGCCTTTTGGGTACAGACGCCAGCACATCAAGCTATCCCTAACTGTCAAATTTTCTCAATTAAAAATGAACCTTATGTCTTTGCAATAAAGTTGAAATACTATCAAAGAAATCTGACAGATTGTGGTAACTTGATGTGCTGGCCTCTGTACATTTTCCACTGACAGCGATGTGGATGAATTTTTTGACGCCCCATGACTTCCCCTTTTTTACCACTTGTAAATAATGGATATATTTTTAACCGACTTCAAACAAGGAGGAGGTATTAAGTAATTGTTTTAGCATGTAATAATTATAATAATATGTCAATAAAAACGTACTCTGAATACCACTGAGTAACCTATTATCTCAAGTTTTTTGGACTGAATGCTTTGACCTTAATCAGAGGACCCAGAATCACTGTTAATTAGTATCAAAACTAGTCCATCTGTTGCATTTATAATTACGTGCAGTTGGCTCTGAATGGCGAGGCTTTTTCCGCTAGAATAGTCAGCTATGTAGGCGTAGAACCAGTTGGTTATATAGACAGCTAGTTATACATTTAGATCAAGTTGAAAAGTTTGAATAGCTGTTTTGCAAGTCTATGTTGGGGGCTTATGGTTTTGAGAAAGGAAAGTTAAGTTGTTAATTTAATTGGGATTTCTGGTTGAAAAGAGTTGTAGGTATAAAGGTTGTTGATTTTATCATCTGCTGGGAGATTCTATGCGTCGTACTGAACCCATAAATCCTGTCCAATATAAGTGATCTGTGTCCTAAAATTTTTATATTTATTCTTTCTTAATGTTATAAACAATTTTATGCCAATAATTAAAAAAACTCATGATCCATCCCCTCTTTATAAGTGAAACAAAAAGGTTACGGTGAAAAAGTTTCTAATCATACATTTTTTGTTTTATCGCCCTCTCATGATCAAATTCCTTCAGTTCTCTATTGAATTCCGGCTTCCATATTTTTCTCGAATAACCCCCATTCAACTTCCAACCCTAACACAACACATTTAAGTTAAATTTTCTTTGTAAATATTATAGGATTGTTAAAACTTACATAAACTCAGCTTACAGAGGCATTCCCTTTGATACTGTTTGCAAATTTAAATGTAAATTAATTAGTGAAATGTATTTCGATCGGGTTTATTTTGAAGTTTGTGTGTTATTTTGTAAACAGGGTTGGTACGATCATCTCATTATCGGTATTATTTGAAGTAGGTACACACATACTAGAGCTGCATGTGGAATTTTGTGATTTGGCCGGGTAATTGATTTGCGGCGGTCAAATGTCACACCAAATATTGACATTTAGCCTGCCGGGTAAGCAGGATTGATCGAAAGGGTTAACGCTACCCCGGAACATAATTGGATGATTTCCCAACATAAAAAAATATATATATTGACATGTAACCGATTTTTAAAGACTGGATTTTACTGGCCTAATTTTGTAAGTAACATAAGGTAGTTGTCACACTGCCGGTAAGAAAGAGACTAACAATATTCTATTCAATGAAAGGTACAATAGATATTATGCATTTCGTGTAAACAAAAGAGATGCATATTATATTAATAGTTGAAAGGTCACTCATTCATACTTTCACTCACTGATTAATCACGAACCGATTTACTATTAATGATTAACCTACGAAGATGAAATTTGGCAATGTCAGTAGAAAACGTCACCTAAGAAACGATATTAGGAAGTTTGATCCGTAAAGGGGTGAAATAGGGGTGGAAGTTTGGAAGGTGGGGGCTTGGAAGCAGACTGGAGTCTAACCGGATGCAGCTGAATACCAGTATTTTACATGGAGCGACTGCTTATCTGACCTCCACTGGCTGCTGGGAAGGCTGGGAAATCATCCAATGACTGCTCCCGCTCTGGGTGGAGCGGAAGGGAGTGTCAGACTCCGACTCCCGTAACGACTGTCAAGGATCCAAGAATGAAAACCGAGACCAATGGCTTAACCCGCTTTCCGAAACACGGAGGGGTCTTGATATGTTGAGATGGTCACCCATCCACGAACTGACCGCGGCAAGCATAGCTTAACCTGGTCGATCGACCAGTGCGGCTGTTATTACTTATCCACGAGCCCCTCAACTTTCGTTTCTCTAGATTCTATCGACGGCAGATTTTCGGCTTCAGATTAGCAGCTAGTACTGTATAAATGTAATATGTATGTATTCTTGCCATAGTCATTCCCAGTTACATGGAGAATTAAATGCGAGAACATTAACACATACAACTTTATTAAGTAGGTACTGAGGGTGAGGGGTATCGTGAGGCAACGCAGTATCAATATATTAATATTAATCATGTGATGAGCGTGTGCCGTGAGATCATCAAATTATGCTGTATCTTATGCATTCTTCCTTTTCGAACACAGCCCAGGAAAATACTCAACTGAATAATTTTCTTATCGGGTTTATTATTACGATAATACTAGCGTCTCTGGATTTTCCGGAAGGGTTACCACTGCTCCGGAACACAAAGGGCTAAGGAAGGAACATGGATGGTGGTGACGCCATCTAGTCGTCTCTTTTGTAATTCTATCACTCATTAACTGATTATTTCATATGACGTAGATCAGAACAGGCGACGATATATACCCGTCTCTTTCCCTCCCGCCTTTGTGCTCGCCTCCTAAAATTGACGGCGGCGACCTGCGCTCCATATTAAGACAAGCCCACGTTCGCATCTCGATTCACGACCGCGCTGCGTATACGCAGCCTGCAGGTCAACCGCTTTCCGCCGGAATCCATCATGTGGTCCCGGGGTCCACCCGCGATCCGCGTCCTGGTGCACCAGACCACACTCACGACCCGTGCTTCAACCAAACGACGGCTGCACCATCGGAACAGCCACGCGGCCCAGGAACAAAGGTAGGTGAGCTCAATTTCTCTTCCTTAACGTCGCTTTGTTCGTCATCAGCTAGATTCCCCGAGACGATTATCAGAGTCCTCAATGGTCCAAATGGACTGTCATTAATAAATAATCCCCATTTCTGCAAATAAAAACAATTGTCAAAATCGTCTTATAAATTGGTGAATTTACCCATCAGATGGGTTTTAGTCAGTAAGAGTCTGACACTCCCTTCCGCTCCACCCAGAGCGGGAGCAGTCATTTGATGTATTCCCCCTTTAAAAAAAACAGGATCAATAGTAAAATATTTTTGGCTCAAACCAAACAAAAATCTAGTCTATGTGGCTTTCAGAAGCTTACGTAAATAAAACCGCATTTGGAGACACGTGTTCCGTAATTTATTCCTCGGAAGACAATGTGATTTGTGTAAGATTTTACGTGTTGCAGATGTTTCGCAGAAGTTTCATGTTGCGCAAAACTATGGCTTACCTGCCTGAAAAAAAGTTCCTTTTTAGCATAAGTATACATATTTAGCATAAACATATATCCGTAGGTAACGGGTGTCCTGCGTGAGCGCCGAATACGTCGCGACGCGAGACGCTGCGTACGCGACGAACGCGATCAAGTCAACGAAATACCCTGCTTGCGGCCTATATGGCAGTCTGCGGCAAGACGTGACGTAACGCGTACTTGTTTCGAGGGCGATCAGACGCGACACCGCGAAATAAAGCAAATTCTACTGTATTTCTCCATGATTCGGGAAGTAATGACCAGAATCACGTAGGACATTTGTCACGTGTGGCACACGCATGGTGACCGGGTGGTGGATTACGGCCCACTTCCTCTCAGGGAAGGCCTGAATCCTATCAATGGAACCCCTAATAGAAGGCTAGGAGTCTGCATTTTTTTTTGCATCGAACTGTCCGTAAGGCTTACAGCTACCCCGTAACATAAAGGGCTAAGGAAGGAACATGGATGGGTTTTAGTCAGTAAGAGTCTGACACTCCCTTCCACTCCACCCAGACCTGGGTCCTTTGATGATTTCCCAAACGCAAAAAAAAAACCTAAGTCATGAGGCATGTTGTTATCTTTAACGTGAAAATCTAATTTCTGAATAACATAAAACTACTACAAACGAATCCACACAATGTCGCCCCATAACGTGTTTATGAATAACGAATTAACTTCTCTAACGCATCTCGGGCCTCTAATATTTCCTGCAGGAAATTGAAATACGCTAAGCTTGGTCTTTATGTTCGTAATCTTTATACTTTCAGCCTTCGGGATAGGTGCTTAGGTTCTGAACAAGAAAATCACTTTTGTGAAGGCTAAACTTTTTCATTTTTCAATGAGTTTGGAGAAAGGAGGTTAGAGTGCCTATTTATAGAGATTTGGAAAAGTTTTTTTTTAAGTTTAAAATTCGAATGCAGAAATAAAATAAAGCCAATGATATGAGTGTCAAAAGATCTGGCTCTAGTCAGGTCTAACTTTTAAAATTCCGATACCGTTATAGGCTAACCCATAACTAGAATTTATATAATACTAGCTTCCGCCCGCGGCTTCGCCCGCAAAATATGTCGACAAATTATACATATAAACCTTCCTCTTGAATCACTCTATCTATTAAAAAAAACCGCATCAAAATCCGTTGCGTAGTTTTAAAGATTTAAGCATACAGACAAACAAACAGACAAAAATAGCGACTTTGTTTTATACTATGTAGTGATAAGAATGACTTACTATTTGTTCATTTGGAAAATGTTATCTTTTACTTTTTCTGATTTTGTTTACCGTAAGGTACCCAGAGTGTAGCCGAAACACTTAATGTTGTACAGAGGCCACCACATCAAGCTACCTCAATCTGCCAATTGTCTTTGATAGATTTTCATTTTTATTGCAAAAGCATAAGGATCAAGTTCAATTGGGAATATTTGTCAGCTTGATGTGTTAGCGTCTGTACAGTCACCAAGCACATCAAGTTACCAGAAACTGTCAAATTTCCTCAATCGATTTTGAACTTTACTCTCAACATTTTAAGGTTAAAAACGTTTGGCGAAAATGTACAGTTTGGTATAACTGGATGCGCTGGTGACCGTACCATTTAATACCTGGACCTATATTGGTGGCAAATAAATAAATCTGAATCTGCAATATTGAATAACCGTAAAAGTACGTTAATATCAATGACACGAAACTAACGAGTACCTACTCTAAAAAACTTAATGCTTTTTCATGAAAATGTATTTATAATAAAAACTAAAAGCTTCAGCATGAATAATTGATTGCTTTCCATTTGGAGAGCATAATGTGCCCATCACTCTTTCAGTCACATTAAAATTCCACTAATTGCTGTAAACAGCATAATATATTATTATCATCTACACATATAATTAATATAAAATAATAATAATATGCTTGGACATTTTACACAACGCCATTTATAGTCCCAAGCTAGGCAACCTAATGTTATGTAACGTTATGGTAACGAGATGGCTGATAAACTACTTATATACATTTGTTTTGTAAATACATACATATTATAGATAGAGAAACAACCAGACCCGGAACAAATACTTCTACTTAATTATTTGTATTGTGTCTGTTTGTAGGCTGTCTATTCTGTGAAAATATTACCGCGAAAACTTACGTGAAGTGAGCTTGAAATGAGTTGTGATTTCGCCTTACGGTGTAGCAGTGATAGCCTAGTTTGTGACCGTTGGACTGCCAAGTCGTAGGTCTCAAGTTTAAACCCAAGACTCACACACCTCTGATATTACGGATTCATGTGCGTATTGTATAATTATCACTTGCTTAAAAATCGGTGATGGGTTTTCCTACACCGATTTTTAAGCAAGTGCTAAGCAACTAAAAATGCATGTTATTGAACTGTCAATATAAAAGTCATTGCTACTGTCAGTTTGTAATGGAAGATATATACATAAGTAAAGAAACAACCAAACATCGTGAGGAAATGAACATGTCTGACAGATATTTGTCAACAGCATGTGACTTTTTAGTTTATTTTTTAAATTTTTTATTTATTTAACTTTAATTACAACGGTAAACCAATTACAATAATTAAAGGTACAAAGAAAAGAAAATATAAAAAATCAATAAAACACAAAAAATAAAATAAAATTTTTGCAATGCTTTCATGAATCCCTCTCACAGAACTTCTGACATGCCAGTAAAATCTTCATCCATTCATCCGCAAACAGATCAGTTGTTGGATTAGAATCTAAGAGATCATTAAGTGCGGTCAGAGTGCGGGTACTGGAGACTTAGCTCGCGCAACAGTACGACATGGGGGTACAGCAAACAACCTGTGCTTCCTGCCGCGGCAGTAACTGTCTGGGACAAAGAAGCGAGCCAGCACAGCATGAAGATCAGGGGCGTCAATAGACCCACGGAGCGTTTTGCAGGCTATGGTGAGCTGACCTCGTGATACTTTTATATATAACTATACGTTTTTATAAATGTGCGTTTTGTTTGTGCAGAATAAACATTTTTTCTTTCCTTCTTTTCGTCTTTCAATTCGCGGGCTACCTTTGCGCAAACACCAAAATCTAGTTTAGTTATGGCCAATGTCTACAATGAAACTGAACGCGATCAGTACACCTTAACCGCGCTAAAGAGCTGTCATTGTCAACATTTTTATAGAATATTGACACTGATATTAACTTGAACTTGGTTCAGATTCGTAGGTATGTGAAATTCGCACTTAATATGGCCATAAAAAGTAGAGTTTAATATTAATAATCCATGTAAATAGAAGCAAAAAGATAATAACAGACTTATTCTCATAATACAGACGTCATGATCTTAAAAATATGGTAAGTAAAAAAAATATTCAACAGAAAGATAACTTGTCTCAAATAAAACAGAGTTCTTTACGAGTTCCTTCATTTATTAAAAATTCTTTCAGTTTGAACTTTTAACAATTTTTTTTATCTTCAGATCCGTAAGTAATTACCTCATTTCAAGCCTCATAAAACATTTTAAACACTGAAAAATTCTATGTTAATGTAAGATAAAAATTCTGAAAAAGAAAAACTACGCATTAATTATTTCTTAAGGAAACTAGAAAGAAGGTTTTATATAAACTCCTTTGAGATGAACGGACTATAAAGTGATGTTAAATTAACAAGATAAGAGCAAAAAGTTTTGTTAGTCTGTACCACGTTGTGTAATACAGCTTTTAAAAATGTTTCGCTGTTGGATCATTTAGCTCCCTTCAAAATAACGACACGGTTGGCGCAGTAGTTGAGCGATTGACTGCTGCGCAGCATGTCACGGGTTCGATTCCCGTACGGAACAAATATTTGTTCGACCTGCAAGTATTTGTTCCGGGTCTGGGTGTTTTTCTATCTATAATATGTTTGTATTTACCACAAAAAAAAGTATGTAAGTAGTTTATCAGCCATCTCGTTACCATAACACAAGCATTAGGTTGCTTAGCTTGGAGCTATATGGCGTTGTGTGAAATGTCCAAGGATATTATTTTGATTATTACCTGAATGGTGCCATGAGTCGTGTTTGTGAACGGGCGCCGTCAGTAGGGACTGGTGAATTCTTAGCTGCCACGGCTCTTTTAAAATTTAATGTAATTATTGGTTTCTTTTTATTACGGACGCTTGTTACGTTCTGCATCGTTCTCACATGTATAACTTCAACGTGAATGATGTCACCCATATTTCGATTTAAAAGAGTGTCCGTGGAGCTTTCTGTACCTACTGCTTTGGAATGGGCCACTAGTTTCACCTTTCTGAATGACCAACCCCTTGACAATTCAAAAGTGCCTGGAAGTGGTTTATTTGAAATAAATGCTTTGAGTTCGAATTTAAGTTCCCTAAAAAACGATGCTCCATTATAAGATTAACAATGCGGTGGACGTTTGCAGACACTTACCGTCGGACTGTCGAGTCATAGGTCTCGAGTTCGAACCCAAGACACGCACCTCGGACTTTTCGGATTCATGTGCGTATTGTATAATTATCATTTGCTTAAAAACAGTGAAGGAATACATCGTGAGGAAACCGGCATGCCTGAGAGCTATTTCTCTCAAAAGACTGCCAACATTGCCACGTTGAATGGTAATGCTTATTCTTTGGTCAAAGAACAAGTAAGCCCCCTGGAGGAAACCAGCATGTCTGAGAGATATTTCTCAACAGCATGTGAAGCTAAATCGGCCATGGGCAGAATAAAAACTTTGACACCAGGTTAGTCACTAACCACACGAAAAAAGAAGTAAAAAGCTGTTATTTTTTCATTTCAAACACCTATCTATACTAATATTATAAAGAGGAAAACTTTGTTTGTTTGTTTGTTTGTTTGGTTGTAATGAATAGGCTCAAAAACTACTGGAGCGATTTTAAAAATTCTTTCACCGTTGGAAAGCTTAGTTTTCTAGGAGTAACATAGGCTACTTTTTATCCCGGGAAAAATAACGGGTCCCACGGGAAAGACCATGGGAGCGAAGCCGCGGGCAAAGTGCTAGTATAGAATATAGACGTCAACTCATATTTCAATTAACTCTCGACTACATAGGCAAAATAATGACTTCCTTCGAGATACATTCTAAGATCATTGAACCCTCTAAGAGGATTCCTTTTAAGCTGATATGAAAGGAGTCAGTCCTTACTATTAATACGGTTCAAGCGCATCTAAGCATTCAAAGCTTCACGAAAACCTAATCGTTGTGTGATCACAGCTTTGATGTGGTGGATAGGGATGGTACGGAGTAGAAAATGTTTGGTTCTTTCAGACACCAACCTGCATGGCTTCACATGATTTGACTATTATTATTTAGAAAGAAAGAAAGATAAAATGTTTATTTGCGGCAAACATGGGGCAGTAATAAACATGCAATAAAAAAACAAGTTGTGGGGAAATATGCGTCACATCCGCGCAAAACGAAAATTTGAAACGAAATTTCAGGTCATTCAAAGAGACTGTGAGTTTGTTTTGGCTTTTTTTCTCAGAGTAGTCAGTCAGGAAACGCCGCCCTCATCTTCGTCGTTTTAAAAATATTATTGACGTGTAAAAGTGTTTGAGAAAACAAATATTTCGAATCGGCAGATATTAATAACTTCATGAAAAGCAATAAAAACTCTAACAAACGTTGTCTACATCTCTTTTTATCTACTTTCCTATAGCAGGTATACTGGAAGAGATTTCTTTACAAATACGCATAACCTTTGTACGTATTTTCTGTTCCCTTCTTCAGACTGTTTATAAGTATGTGCATAAATGATGAAATAAAAAAATAAAAAGAAATTAAGCACCGTTCTCACAAATTAGAAAAAAAAATCTTTAGTCCTCACATTTGTTAACTCTTGTGCCAAATTTCATATTTCTAGACCCAGTGGTTTATGCTTTGCATGGTCCTTCAGCCAGGTATAAGATTTTACTATGTGAATTGCTTCAGTTAATTCAAAATTTTGAGCAGCAATCACAGAACGAGGCAAGGCCCCGTATAATAAAGTTTTCCCTGGAGATTGTACACTATTTAGTTGAAAAATCCAACCTTTTCTGGATAGTATAAGTTAATAGCATACAATATTAAGATAAATGCTGTTACGAAAGGCGAAAAAAGCTAAGTGCATATGAGAACTGACAGAGATTTCATTAGATAAAAAAAATTAGGATATAACAAAACATCATGACTGAAATTCCCGAAGGGTGTAGCAGAGGTGAACTTATAGTATAGCCACATCTCGTCAGTTACGAATGAATCCCATGTTATAGGGGGCGAGTCAAAAATATATAACTGAAAAATACGCAATCAATAAATTAAACCAACTGTTTTAATTATTACGGTACCGCCAGACCTCGGCAAGAGCTCGTGGCTAAGTAATAACAGCCGCACGGATCGATCCATCAGGTTAAGCTACGCTTGCTGGAGGTGGGTTACATCTTTACGGAAAGCACGTTTAGCCGTTGGTCCCGGCTGTCATTCGTGGATCTTTGACAGTCGATACGGGTCAGAAGCCCGAAAGTCTGACAGCCTGTCTTACCAACCAATCGCATTACCCAGTTAGTAACTGGGTTGTGGAGGTAAGGTACTCAGTCGCTCTATGTAAAATACTAGTATTCAGCTGCATCCGATTAGACTGGAATCCGACCCCAATTTAGTTGTGAATAGGCTAGGCAGATTGATTCTTATAAGGGTAAATATAATCTTACTCTGGTGTAAGAGAGTGTTAAAACTATACACGTCACGTATGGGTGACCATCTTTACATATCGAGACTACTCCTCCGTGCCTCGGAAAGCACGTAAAGCCGTTGGTCCCAGCTGTCATTCGTGGATCTTTGACAGTCGTTACGGTAAGTCACAAGCCTGAAAGTCTGACAGCCAGTCTTACCAAGGGGTATCGTATTACCCAGGTATTAAGTAAAATATTAGAAGACATGTATTTAATCGAACGTTATTAGGTTGTGGAGGTCAGATAGGCAGTCGCTCCATGTACAATACTGGTATTCAGCTGCATTCGGTAAGACTGGAATCCGACACTAACATAGTTGGGAAAAGTCTAGGCAGATTGATTTTTTATATTGGTACCGTCAGAGCTCCTCTATAAGTATTGACAGTACATTTCCCAACCTACTATGTACAAATATATTATTATAGACTGGATTTTAATTAATGTGATAACAGTAGCTGTCAGATTAGTTGCAATAGCTTTATTGAAAAGGTGCTATCAAAACGTTTGAATCGACCATAGTTTCCATAATTTGATCACGAAATAGCTGATCGATGATAGTGCCCATACTGTTGGTATTGGATAGATTGTTCGATGGTCGTATTCATAGTTCACGTGCAAATAGTTGTTTTGTTCTAATTATGCTTCCGTTAGGGTTGGCACGCTAGAGTTTGTCTCTGAAACATCGTTGACTGGAAATAAGTATATGCCTGTTTTTTTTTGAGGGTGGGACATCATCAAATGACTTCTCCCGCTCTGGGTGAAGCGGAAGGAGGTGTCAGACTCTTACTGACTAAAACCCATCCATATTCCTTCCTTAGCCCTTTGTGTTCCGGGGCAACGGTAACCCTTTCGGACAATCCCGCTCAATCGGCCATATGCCTAAATTAAGAAAGTTGGGGATAATTGAGAAAATCTTTTGTCTTATCGTATTTAGATATCGATACATATCGGTGAAGTATACAATATATCAGAAACTACAATATCAAGTCATTTGACGTATCGGTTTTTTAAAAAATATCACGAAATAAACTTCTTATTAATTTTATATTGTATAGTTATGGACGCTCAATCGATTCACATATAATGTTAATGTTATAATACATGTATACAAAACATTGTGAAACATTTTAAAAGAGTAACGGTGGAGTTTCTTGCCCATTCTTCTCCACACGAAACTACCTTTTGGAAGGGGCGACTAGAATCAATTCTATTTCTTGTTCATTTTGACGTTCAAAAGTGCCATTCTTGTGCCTATTTGGAATAAATGTTTTGACTTTGACTTTGATTTTGAACTTAACTATCAACGTTTTGGGCAGAGTACTAATGGTTGTGTGTGACGGGCTAAGATTGCGCGGCACTGACTCGGCTCGAGCGCCGGCGAACGGCTAACGCGTAATATACTACACGCTACAAGCTCCCCCTCTAAGTCAGCAGAAGAGCTGACTGTGAACCCAATACCATAGAGTTCGGCACATCTTTCTATTGTGAACCACAAATAAATCCAAAAAAAAATGTAAACTTAACAATATGGGTTAAATTTAAGTAAAATATTTCTTCTTTTCAAGTTTTAACAAAACATTGTTTCCAACATTCTCAATGTTCTTTACTAATTATTAAACTAGATTAAATAAGGTTTTTTTGACACCATATCATTACTTAAAATAAACAGTGTATCACATTAAACCAAAACAAACAACGCATTCCTGCAGTAATCGGACGGCCTACATGAATTATAATTACTTTTCGCACACAATAAAGGTACAAAGGCGGACTTAATGCCTTAGGAAGTTTATTGAGATTGTTACGATAATATATATTTTCACAATCGTAGTAATCTCTTTTTTCCATATTTTTTTCTATATAATATAGTCGTTTATGGCACTCGCCGGCCGCTGCCGCGGCACCGCTCGCTTCGCTCGCTCGGCTCGTGCATAGGTGGTCACAGTTTTAACCTAACCTAACCTAACCATTTTTTTTAAATTAATAACCTACTGTAACTACACTCGAGAGCAATGAATCCGGGTCACTTAAAGAATGTTAAAAATCTCGGAAACTAAAAATGATAGGTTAATGCAATAAATTGTATTTAATAGACAATGTAATACTCCTTAAATGAAAGTAAAAAAAATATGAGTCACCATACATTTTATTAACACAAAATTACATAAAGAAAAAAACTGCTGATCTCTCCTTAAAACAAAAATAGGAAACATGAAATTTTTGAACTTTATTACGATTTTCTTGAATTTTAATACTTCGTATTGCCTCCTCGTGCTTCCATTACTGCGTTTACGCGGTTTGGCATGCTGTACACCAAGTTCCTTATACGATTTTGGGGAATATTCTCCCATTCCTCTGTGAGAGCAATTTTGAGCTCACGAAGCGTGATTGGGGGAGGGTTTCGTTGTTTTACGCATCTGCCTAGCTCGTCCCAAGCATGCTCGATCGGGTTGATATCCGGGCTGCGCGCTGGCCACTCCATACGAGTAATGTTCATCTCTTGAAGGTAGTCATTCACAATCCTACCTGTATGAGGTCGGGCATTGTCATGCATAAATATAGCATCCTCACCTAAATTGACAATAAATGGACCAACGTGATCATTGAGGATTTCTTCCACATATCTTACGCTAGTTAAAGAGCCGTTTTCTATGATCACCAGCTCTGTGCGACTTTCAGAAGAAATTCCGGCCCACACAAGTACAGACCCACCACCGTAGGCTACTTTTTCTTCGATGCATGCTTGCTTGAATCTTTCCCCTGGTCTTCGATACACTCTGTGTCTTCCATCGTGCTTGTAGAGCATAAATTTTGATTCGTCGGAGAACATAACTTTTGACCAATCTTCAATACTCCAATTTACGTGGCCCTGGGCATATCTTAGTCTTGAAATACGATGCCCACGCTCCAGTTTAGGGCCGTTTGCAGGTCTAAGGGGTTTTAAGTTAGATTCAGCAAGCCGACGTCTTACTGTCCATGCACTTGGGTTACTTCCTCCGAGGCGTCGAAACTGATTTGTGAGTTCAGTTCCTGTGAGAAAGCGATTTCGAAGCATGGTGTTCACCAAGTATCGGTCTTCTCGTGCTGTGGTACACCTGGTTCTGCCCGTTCCTGGTCTGCGTAGGTTAGAACCAGTTTCTTCGTAACGTCGGAGAACTCTTTGTACTGTTGACAGCGACACACCGACAGTCCTGGCTGTATCGCGCTGACTCCGGCCGGTTTCCAGCATTGTAAGTATTCTGGTGCATTCTTCAGGCGTAAGCGACATAATTTCAGCTTGAATAATGAATATAGAGCACTATCAACATGGTTTATGTACCCACATAAATGACAGATTACAAACAAAAGCAAAACCAAATGCTGTAATTTCGTAGTTCCATCTTCGAAAGTGGTCCTTTTTCAAATTTGATTTTTTTATGATATAAATTTACAAAAACTAAGAAGTTTTAATACCTTCATTTAAGGAGTATTACATTGTCTATTAAATACAATTTATTGCATTAACCTAGCATTTTTAGTTTCCGAGATTTTTAGGATTCTTTAAGTGACCCGGATTCATTGCTCTCGAGTGTAGTACCATAAATAACCTAATGTCTAGTAACCATAAATTTGACTTGTTTCAGACAAATTCAAGCACATAAGCTTACAAAGAAATACGCAAATGACATCAAATTTAACAAACAAGTAAAATGTTCCCAAAGAAAAAATCCAATTCCCAAAAAAAACTTATTTTTGCCTTTATATTTTTTGTCATAACAAATCATTTGACTAAACGTTTATTGTCTAAATATTGTTTGCTGTAATAAATCATTTGATTAAAGACCAAAAGCCTTAATGACATTATCCTTGGTAATAATCTGCCAAGTAAACATTTGACCAAATGAAAATGTGCGTACTAAAATTATTCCAAATATTATATTGGTATAAAAAAAGATTGCTAAAATTTGTTTGGGTAATGAAAAATTTGGCAAAATCTTTTCGGCAAAACGGCAGGATCCCATTTTTCTGACACGTTATTTATAACAGAGTCATCTAGTATCGCACTCACTTCCAAACAATCCAATCTTTACCTTACCAAGAAATTCAATAAAGTTTTCTAATCCTCCCGCGGCAGCCCTGTATCACCTCGCAATATTCACTGACATGCATTATTCAGTTTCATTACTCGAAGCTACTACGGACAATAAATCGAAGGATAGCATTTATTCATTCGACGCTTTTTTTCATTTCTATTATACGCTTTTTAGGAAGTGGATTCTGTTTGGATGATGTGCTTGTTTTAGTAACTGTGTGTGAATCCGGAATCTCAATTTTTGGGATTTTGACGTGGTTTGGTGTAATGGTTGATATAGGTGTAGGACTTAGAAATATTATGGTCCCGACATACTTATTTTAGTTAAAAACTTTTGGAAGGTCAAGGATTGTTTTTAAGGATACCTACGTACAGTGTGTTAGGTTAAACGATGGACACACTTTCAGGTTTGTGTGTTGGTTTGAATTGCTGATTTTATTTCGGTATTCCAGGTTTACTCCCGTAGAGTTGTTCATGAGTACCTCCTGGAAGTGTCTCTCGTTTAACCTAACACACTGTATAGTCCATTTATTTTATCATTAGAAAAGTAACGGTTATCAACGTAACACTATTTCGATATGAACGTATCTTTCTTTATCTTCTTCCTTCGTGTGGTTAGTGACTAACCTGGTGTCACTAGTTTTTATGCTGCCCACGGGCCTGAACGTACATTTATAATAAACTCCGTTAATTCATGATAAATGCAAATCAATGTAATTTATTTACCACAACGTTAAAATATACCTGTAAAGTGAAATAAATGGAGTAATAATGTTGTAATAAATGGAGTGTTGTATTACTTGGTAGTTTAAATAAAAGTATGTTAAGCCCCCTTTTTTTTTGTTGGTGGGAAATCATTAAATGACTCCTCCCACTCTAGGTGGAGCGGAAGGGAGTGATAGACTCTTACTGACTAAAACCCATCCATGTTCCTTGCTTAGTCCTTTATGTTCCGGGGTAGGGTAGCGGTAACCCTTCTGTCCATCCCACTTACCCGGCAGGCTTTCCGCCCTTAGGGGCCCCTGACGAAATATGCCAACTTTGCAAATCAAGGTATCTTTGCCCTAAAAGAAATGTATAAGCAATACGCTAATATAACAAAAATATATTTCCCTATTATAAGTTCAACTTGTGTATCTGTGTATAAGTATCTATTAATCGTCAGGTGTTGTAAAACACTAAATTAAAAAAAATACAGCGACTTAAATGTTTTATGTTCTGTGTATTTTTATAGAACGCCATGTAGAATATAAACGTTTCATCGCCACTTTGTATACAACACGATTTCTCACCAGTAGCGAAAACCTACAAAAAAAAGAACAGCGAAAAACAAAAGGCAATCCTAAAAGAATTTCCCTAATCGTTGACGTTCCCTGATTACCATTTAATCACGAAGGCGATATATGAAGGACCCGAACTAAACGAGAATGCCCACTAATTGATTCCGTAGCTCAATAAAAACTAAACGCGGGAAGAAATACTCTGAAACCCTTAATGTTGGGGAGAGGCCGATTTGTTTCACCATTCAATGGAAAGAACCTGTGAGGAGCTATTAAGTTAATCCGCTTAGACCCTGTACCACAAAACCTCTATATAGACGACCCGAAAACGTCACTGATTTTTCATTGCTGGGCACTACCAAAATGTTACATCGAATTTCTTATAAAACCAGCAATGGATATGCAATTCCAATTTTTGACTGCGATTTTTTCAGTAATTAAAAATCTTGTAGAGTAACATTGTGGGTTGGCGAAAGGCGACGGCACGCACTGTAATCAGTGCTAAGTCATTTCATTGCCAGATAAAGAGCTACTTTCCTTCGGATAAATTAATATTATTCGAGATCGGAAGAACCCGACGAGATAACGTGAGTTCTTACAAGTAAGAGGTTTTATTAGATTTCTCTTTCCTATGTTATTATCATCAATTTGGACTCTTTGGAGAATTAGTTTCGTAAGGTTGGTAAGCTCTGCCTTTGTAATTGTAATGTTGTTAGTGTTATGGTTCTTGCTTGGAGGAAGGAGGCTTTAGTTGGATCTTATTAATTTAGCACTTTCGTTCTAATACTGTTATTATTTTGTGTTCTGCTTTCTTCAATTAATTAATTTACGTTTACTATGTTTTTTTTTGTGTAATAGGAACTAGGTTGCTTTTTATAAACTACATATTACGCAGTTAGTTTTCGAATACAATGTCAAAAGCGTACATTTCATATCCGCCTTACTTACCTACTTTTAAATCGTCAAGAAGTCCACTACTGGACTTAGACGTCTCTCAGGCAGTTGCAAAAACACCCAGTTCTCTGTCGCCCGCACCCAGTCGTACCTAGCTACCTTTTCAAGGTTATCGGTCCATATAGCTGGGCACACTTCGCTTGTCGATACGCGTTCTCACTCCAGTAGTGTTATTCTGTTAAAATCTCACCGTGACAATGTAGGTGAAGTGAGTTTAACGTGCGCTGTCAATTGGGTATTTGAAAGGGTAGTCAATAACATTACTTTTTATGAACTGTCAAAACGCGGCATTTGTACGTAATTTGAATAAAATATAACAATTGTGTGAAAGATTTATTTATTTAACTTTAATAACAACGGTAAACCAATTACAATAATTAAAGGTACAAAAGAAAAGAAAATATAAAAATTCAATAAAACACAAAAATAAAATAAAATTTGCAATGCTTTCATGAATCCCTCTCACAGAACTTCTGACATGCCAGTAAAATCTAATCACTCATCAATATGACGTCACAGATTTTTAGTATCAAATGGAATACTTATTAGCATTAAATGAAATTTTACAATTATATATTCGCATACTATTTAATTTCTGTACAGTCATGGAAGTTCCTAAGGCGAGCGGTCTTTTATCTATGTAATTTCATATTTTATTTTTGACCGATTCAAATAGTCAATTGTTGTTACTCCCCAGGTGGACCGACAACTCACTTCACGCTCACTTCATCTAAGTGAGGTTTTTACAGAATCGACTGGCAGTGCAGGAGTTAGACGGTAAGTTTTACATAATCTTGGAGAACGCTGAGAAGTAACACCATTGTTTCTAGTAAGCTGAAATAAAGTTATTTGAATGTTTTATTGATGTGAAACATCTATAGCCGCACGTAAAACTAATTTCTGGCGTGGCGACGCATGCCGTGGCGACGCGTCGCCACGCTATATGATGGTGTATTATACAGTCTATATGCAGTAGTGTGTACTGTGTGGCGACGCGTCGCCATGCGCAATCGACTGCGATTGCGCATGAAGTTGTATATGTTGTTTTTATATTTAATGAAAATAAATGTTTATTGAATAAACAGTCATAATTTTCTGGAAAAAATCGTAATATTGTATTTTATCACTATGCCATATTTGGTTTCTATCGCAATCTGTTCTTTTCAATCATATTACTTTTACAAAATCATGTCGATGTTTCACATCTGCCAGGCGTCCCGTGACGGCTCACATTTTTTTTTTGTTTATTCACGCCACTGAATTTCAAAACAAATTCAATAATATTATGATCATTGTTTTGTGTCATTTTTACCACAGACACGCTAAGAAGAATTTCATAGATATTGAATTTTGGTGTTATGTCAGAGAACCAAAGATACGAAAACAGATGGTATCGTTTACTCTCTCTCATATATAACGGTCTGTCAATTCTGTAAAAATCTCACACTGATAACTTTTGTGAAGTGAGTGTCGTTCCACCTAATGCTAGGGATTGACACTATTGACAACTCACTTCACCTTCGTTGTCACGGTGAGATTTTACAGAATAGCACTGCTGGAATGCTCAACCATACATGAATCACCAAAGACCCCAGGTTCTAAATTAAGTATTTACCAAGTGAATCAATAGAAATAGTAAATCACTAGATTGGTTGACACTTCATGTGACCAGGAGGCTTCTTCTTCTTCTTTTCGTGTGGTTAGTGACTAACCTGGACCTGTCAGAGTTTTATGCTGCCCATGGACCTCTGACTTAGCTTCACATGCTGTTGAGAAATATGTCTCAGGCATGCTGGTTTTATCCAGGGGGCTGACTTGACTTTGACCAAAGAATAAACATTGCATTACATTATCTACAAGAATCAGTTAGAACGGGTTCAAAGAAAATTTATTAACCACCTTAACTATCGCCTACGTAAACCTCCGATGGCATATGAAAGCAGTTGTCGAACACATGGTTTGTTGACGCTGGATGAAAGGCGCAAAGTTATGGATATGTGTTTGCTTTATGATATCCTTAATGGACGCCTCGATTGTCCCGAGTTAGTAGCACAGGTAACTTTTAACACTCCCCTACGGCGAACTCGTCACACTACAATGCTAAACTAATTACACTCGACTAATTACGCCAAAAAATGTGTATTGACCCGTATTGCTCGAATTTATAACACAGATTTCTCTAATGTTGATATATTTAATTGTAATAAACCTGCATTCAAAAAACAATTACTAAAAACCATAAACAAAGACAAGTGACAGGCTTCTAGTCTGTTAATGTTTACTCTGTTTCCTTAGTAATTAAACATTTGTTTTTTTGTTCTAAAATTTAAACTTAATTATAAGTACCTTAAATACCTTAAATTTTACCTCTTTAATCTCAATATGTATTAGTAGTCTGTTCGCATATTAAAATGTATTCTAGTTATACAGGGAAACCTATTATTAGCCATAAAATACTGTAATCAACAAACTCTGTAACATACTATAAGCATCGCTGTTGGTTGCCTAAATAAAGAAAATAAAATAAAAAAATTGCCATTCAACGTGGCAATGTTGGCAGTCTTTTGCGCACGTTTCGGGATGACAGCGATGCGGATGAGTACTGCAGCGAAGGCCAAGTGTCCTCTTTGTTTTTGTATTTATTTGTATAGTTCGTTAGATAGTCATTTAATTTTTGTTATTATGTTATTTTAATCGTCCGATAGTTTTATTGGACGAATAAAAAAAAACAGAGAGAGATAGAGAGAGACAGAGAATTATGTTGAAGAGCTGGGGTTTTTGTAATAAAATAAATAAATACGACAGTTTGACAGCTTGTGCATAGAAAATATTATTATGTCAAACCGCCATTTTTATTCTTCAGATAAAAGTTATCAGGCGATGGAAAAATCGACCCTTAGTGTTAAATAGTTTTAATTTTTACATGACAGAAATTGGTTACAAAATTACCTGACAAAGGCTACGGAGTGATTTACGAGGGGTTTCAACACAGCTATGGTTAGTCGCTAAAACTTGAAGATTGGAAAACTTTGGATATTTTCGGTGGAGCTGCGTCAATTCTTTGGAAGTATTGAAGATGAATGAGATAGGTGGGGCAAGTTTTATGTCGGTATTTGTTGTGAATTATGATTGTGTTTTGTTTCGAAAATGTGAAATTGTAAAAGGCGATAATATTGTTACATGACTGCGAGGTAGCCCAAAAGGTGGGTGATATTTTTAGTAATATGTATGTGTAGTTTTTTATTGTAAGAAGTAGAGACGAAGCAGTATTAATAGTAGTTTCAATAACTGCGTAAATTCTTTTCAAGTATCAAGGATAGTACTTTGTGAATCAATGTCATTGTCTTTTGTTTCGGAGTAATTGAAAATAAAACACTATTTATAATCAAGTTAAAACAAGATATGATAATGGGTCCCGTTTAAAAATTCCGACCTGAATGTTAAAAAGAATATAACTGCATATGTAGATACTTTTTTTTAAGTGTTGCCAACATAGCTAGACCGGAATGTACTCAACTTTTCACAATCTAGAAGCACAGTTCCACCCGGAAACACAAATACAGCTACTACAAGAATTGTACCAACGGAATCCATGACAGAGACCTCTCCAATATAGGCGAGTTTTATCAACAAAATGTCTCCCATTACGGAAAATTTGGATTTTTTTAAATGTTGAGTGCAATTTTCATGGTTTTTGAGGTCGCTGATAATAAAAATAGGGTTGAAATCTACATGTGGATCAAAGAACATTCAAAACGGCTGCTTAATATTTATTGTCTTCTAAATGTCTAAGAAAATATATTATTTTATTATTTCCTTTTTTTTATTCACTAACCTGGTGTCAGAGTTTTTATATGCTGCCCATCGGCCTCTGACTTAGCTCCACATGGTGTTGAGAAATATCTCTCAGGCCTGGCCGGTTTCTTCACGATAATTTCCTTCACCGATTATTAAGCGAGTGATAAAACATGAATCCGAAAATTCAGAGGTGCGTGCCGTGGGTTCAAACATAAGATCTATGACTTGGCAGTCCGAAGGTCACTCCACTAGGCTATCACTGCTTTTATAAGTAGAAAGTCTACTAAAATAACCTAACTGAACGAACTCAAGTATTTTCCCATACAAATCCACGCTATTTCCCCAACTCTATAAAACACAGTTTCAGATACACAAATACAGCTACCATCAAGAGCTGTACCAACAGAATCCACGAAAGAGCTCTCCAATACAGTCGAGTTTAAAAAATTTAATGTGATTAAAGGCAAACTTGCCGGCAGCATGCGAATTGGATTTGAGAGGTAAATAAAAAGGTTCAAGTCATGTGGGTTTCATAAATGGTAGGTAGATAGCATTATGTGAAATGTATTGAGAATACAAGAATATATTTTATTAAAACCTACTTTTTCGGATATATTATGTTATTTTTAGTAACACGATAATCCTATTAATATTATTATAACGACCAAAAAGGTCTAATATGTGGCTCTAAACTCTTTCACAATGTTGTTGTTAGGGAAGCTTTAGTTTAGATTGCAGGATTTTAAAAGCAACAAGGGGAAAGAGATCGAGTTATACGTCCTGTATAGCTCCGTCTCGTTCTCACACTGAAATATAAAATTTATAAAATGTTGAATATTAAAATAACACTGCTATACGAGGTGCTGGTTCAGGACCTTATCTCATTGTAAAAATAAAAAATAAAAAAAATTGAAAAAAATTTACAAGAGGTTTTCATATAATTAATAAATTATAGTTTCCTAACCCCAAAAGAATTCTAACCAAGATGTAATAGTTAAAATATTGAAAACGTACGTTCAGCGTCTTCGGGGAATTGAACTGCTAACATAAATTCTCACACACCTTAATTTATTTATTTATTAACTTCCAAGGGTACGGACATAGCTTAGGCACAGAATTATATCGAATACAGAAGGTTGACTCAATACATACTCTCTTCTTCTTAGCATGTCCATGGAAATCTAAGTGTACTGGGCTAAGAATTCGGCTATGTGTTTGGCGCCATCACTACCGTACATCAGTTCCTGTAATGTGCATACGGCAGGACACACAGGACAGGAGATTAAGTGTCATATCGTTTGTGGAACAGCACCACATTTACACTCCAAGGCGGAGTTGTCTATGAATCCCCACCTGAGCAGGTTTTTCTTGTTTCGGCCAACCTGGGTCCGGAGTCTGTTTCAAGCCTTCCAAGTTGACCAAGGCAAGTCGCACCCAGGAGGGAGACGTTTATCAGGGGCAACGAATGGAGTGGGTAAGGAAGCACTGTCTCACCACAGTTTCGTCTTCGTGCGAAATTGATTTCTTCTTGCTATCATGAATTTCCCAATATCCATGGTGTCTTTTAATTTGTTTCATGTCACACTCACAAAAGTAATGATTTAATTGTTTATTTCGTGTTATAGTATTATTGCCATTGTCACATATTTGTGTCGTTGGCGTTCAGAGCATGCAGCAGCAGGGTTTGTTTACACTTTCATTACATACTTTTGGAACAAACCATACGTGTATTTGTGTGTTTTCCTTCGCTGTACGGAGTCAAACTTCTGTAACTTTTATTCTGTGGCTTACTTGGAGTACGGTTCGACCTACTCAAAGTTTTCAATGAAAAAAACCCGGTGTTTGTTTCCGAAACTGTTGCTTTAGTAATAATTCATTTCGAATGTCAGAGTTGCGTGTGAATTGGAAAATTGGTGGTGTTTACGTACACATAAATCTGTTACAAATGTTTTTTGCTCTGCAGAACTGTTGTTGCTATTGAATATAAGTCATTATGTAGGTTAATATATTAATAAAAACAATATTTCAGATAACTTAATCCCATACAGTCTGATTTAAATTAACATACTTACCATCAAATCCAGCCCTCATACTATTTAAGCGGGATTATTTGAAAGGGTTACCGCTACCCCGGAACATAAAGGGCTACGGAAGGAACATGGATGGGTTTAGTCAGTAAGAGTCTGACACTCACTTCCGCTCCACCCAGAGCAGGAGAAGCCATTTGATGATATCCCACCCTCAAAAATTATTTAAATTTTATATTTTTGTTATTATTTTTAATTACTTTTAAAACTAACATAGCGTTTAAGTAGTGTGTATTACTAACAACATATGGATCAAGGTCTGAAAGAAAGTTTTTTTTTTTTTTTTTAAAGAGTTGCGTGTGAATTGGAAAGTTTACGTATCTAGGTACATTAATCTGTTACAAATGTTTTTTGTTAAAATTAACATACGTAAGTATCAATCAATCAAATTATCCGCTTAATGAAGGCTCACCTATAAAGGACAGTGGAGAAGAGATCCTATCTGCTGCAGTCATCAGAAATCGGTTGCACTAATATTACTTCAGAGTAGGAAAGAGATGGCGCTATACATTCTGTATAGCTCCGTCTCATTCTGACAGTGTGGTGATTAAGTCCGTGGCTGGCGTGAATATGTTGACATCTCTAAAACAGCAATTTGTCAGGACGGCCATTTTAAACATTTGAACTGTTATGGTAAATCGGTAAATTGGTTTAACGTTTGTGTTTAAGTTGTTTTATAGGTTATTTTATGCCATCTTTAAATGATGACAATAAATAAACAAAATTCCTCATAGTTTGCTTATTAATAGACTTGTCAAGTCGTTAACCAACGAGTTATCAACTTAATCACCGACTTGTCAACTTATTCACCACAGTTATCAACTTATTCACCTTCTGAGTGGGGAACATTTAGTAAGTAAAAAATGTTATTTTAATGACAAACATATTAATATTATTGGATAACAAACAGAAGATTAATACAAAAAATATTAGTCGTCTGTGCTCTTTCTAAGTTTTCGCTTGGCGTTCTTTCGTTTTTTTTTTTGTGTTTGCTCGGCTGCTGAAGGTCCCATGATGATGTGAAATAGAACAACCTTCCTTAGGAATAAGGCTATCAAATGCAAAAAACAATATACAAATCCGACGAGTAGTTCCAGAGAAACACAACTCTTAAGCTTAATCTATATTAATACTAGCTGACCCGACAAACGTTGTCCTGTCTTAACTATGATACCTACCCTAGTAACCCTACCTACGATACCTACCCTACTAACCCTACCTACGATACCTACCCTACCTACCCTACCTACCCTACCTACCCTACCTACCCTACCTACCTACCTACCCTACCCACCTACCCTACCTACCTACCCTACCTACCCACCCTACCTACCCTACCTACCTACCCTACCTACCTACCCTACCTACCCACCCGACCTACCCTACCTACCTATCTACCCTACCTACCCTACCTACCTACCTACCTACCTACCCTACCTACCTACCCTACCTACCTACCCTACCTACCTACCCTACCTACCTACCTACCCTACCTACCCTACCTACCTACCCTACCTACCCTACCTACCCTACCTACCTTACCTACCCTACCTACCCTACCTACCCTACCTACCCTACCTACCCTACCTACCCTACCTACCCTACCTACCCTACCTACCCTACCTACCCTACCTACCCTACCTACCCTACCTACCCTACCTACCCTACCTACCCTACCTACCCTACCTACCCTACCTACCCTACCTACCCTACCTACCCTACCTACCCTACCTACCCTACCTACCCTACCTACCCTACCTACCCTACCTACCCTACCTACCCTACCTACCCTACCTACCCTACCTACCCTACCTACCCTACCTACCCTACCTACCCTACCTACCCTACCTACCCTACCTACCCTACCTACCCTACCTACCCTACCTACCCTACCTACCCTACCTACCCTACCTACCCTACCTACCCTACCTACCCTACCTACCCTACCTACCCTACCTACCCTACCTACCCTACCTACCCTACCTACCCTACCTACCCTACCTACCCTACCTACCCTACCTACCCTACCTACCCTACCTACCCTACCTACCCTACCTACCCTACCTACCCTACCTACCCTACCTACCCTACCTACCCTACCTACCCTACCTACCCTACCTACCCTACCTACCCTACCTACCCTACCTACCCTACCTACCCTACCTACCCTACCCTACCTACCATATAGGAGGAAAATCAGCAGCTGATCGAAAAAAAAAAAATTAAAATGTATTCTGCGATTCAGGGCGGAGACAAATCCAACGAAACAAAAACCATGAAAATTGGTCCAGCAGATCTCGAGTTATAACGAAGGGAACAAACCCGTCTTTCTTTTATATATATAGAAGATTATAAAGCTGAAGAGTTTGTTTGTTTGAACGCGCTAATCTCAGGAACTTCTGGTTGGAATTGAATTCAGGAAGGTTAGAGGATCTAGCATTACGCTACGACCATACATAATTTTACATAAAGCGCGGAGGAGCGAAGCATACATAATTTTTTGTGTAAAAACGGGAAAAAGTATTCCTTTTTGAGAGCTTTCGTTGCGTGCGCTGTGTGAACGGTTTCAAAAAACAAAGTCCTCATCGAACCGATACCTGGAAAAAAGTTACTCGGGGTGAAAGGTCGCAAAAAGGGGTTTTCCAGCAAACCTGTAATTTTTATCATAAAATTAGTTCAGACAAAAACTGTAGATCAGATAATTATCTATAAAAATGTTTAAATATTTTTTTTGTAAGAGCCACCGTTTCTGAGACATAACTATTCAAAAACAGTTTAATTTCACTTCACCTTAGCCATCCATTTCCATTTACCATGTTCTGCAATAGTCCTGCACCAAGGGGTTGTCCTTGGGTGCACTTTCATTAATGCATACAGGGCATTAATCTTCGGTTGGTGAATCCTCAACATTTAGAAGAGTCTAAGGGGCCCCTGCTGCAGTTGGCTTCTGCCGATCGTACGCCTTCCTAAGGTCCGGGACCCCAGGTTCACAAGATGTGCCAAAGACTTAAAAATAATAATAGAATAATATTTTTACTTGCATTACAGGTTTCGTGATGTATATACGTGGTGTACATATCTTACTTGTACACATAATAACATTATGATGATTACTACTCTTTCAAATTTTTGAATCATTATATCTCAGAAAAGGTGGCTCTTAGGAAAAAAGTATTTAGAATTTTTATAGACCAGATCTACAATATTTCTCTAAACTAATTTTATGATAAAACTTACCATTTTGCTGGAAATCGCCAAAAACCGTTTTTGCAACCTTTGACTCAGAGTAATTTTCTTTCCAGGTATCGGATCGATAAGGACTTTTTAGATATCATTTATGATGATTGTTGATGATGTTGTTTTGAACGATTCTACTAACTTTCAGCTGGGTGCAAAATATTGTACTTTCACTTCTATTTTTTGGTCTAATTTGACTGGACTATAGAGAGAGGACGCGGCACGGTATTTTCCCAAATTTTTACTTTTATGGAAGTATGTTGATAACTCAATTATTTTTTTAATACCACTTGGGTACATAATTTGGCAACTTATAATACTCATTTAACATTAATATTTGTTTTTAACCGACATGTAGTGATAACTATACTTACTTATCACATTTAGAGTTCAGAACTTCGTTGGCCATAACTTGACATCTCAATTTGTCAATTTAAAATTAGTGCTAAAGAAAACTAATAAGTGTTTATGTTGAGATGTCAAAAAAACGAATATTATTTTGATTACTGATATATCAAAATATCAATGTTTGTTCACAAAAACATGTGAATCGTTTATTTGACATGTTGTGTTGTCAAGTAAAACATGTAATAATGCGAGATGTCAACTTAATACCATAGTAATTAATACCACCGATTGCTCTAAAAGTTATGTATATTATGAGCTGTCAATTTTTTTCATATAAATGCCTAATGCATAGGACGTATTAAGCCAATAAAAAAAAAACATACAAGTCGAGTTGTCAATGTATTCACGCCAGCCACGGAAGTAGTGCTACATATTCTGTAAAGATCTCATTGTCATAAGGAAGAGAGTTTATAGTGAGCTGTCAATCTATATATAAATAAAAATCAATTGCTGTTCGTTAGTCTTGCTTAAACTCGAGAACGGCTGGGCCGATTTAGCTGATTTTGGTGTTGAAATGTTTGTCGTAGTCCAGGGAAGGCTTAAACGGTGAGAAAAGTTAGTTGGGTAGGTAGAACAAGAGGACAACAAGACAACGTCTGTCGGGTCAGCTAGTATGTAATATAGTAGTCCCTAGAATTAGATAGAATGATGGCTTAGGTACAGACGTCAGCACATCAAGCTATCCCTAACTGTCAAATTTCCTCAATTAAAAATGAACCTTATGTCTTTGAAATAAAGTTGAAATACTATCAAAGAAATTTGACAGATTGTGGTAACTTGATGTGCTGGCCTCTGTACTTCACACTTACTCACGGTGAGATTTCTACAGAAGGCCCGACATACTCCTTGACATTTTAAAAGTGCTTGTTAATGGCTAATTACGTCTACCGAACCCAGGTTTAAATAAAAAAAAAAAAAAAACTATACCTACTTTTAAACACTCTTTTGTTGAATGAATCGATTTCAAGCTCTGTTTAGTACTGCGGTTTGGCGGTAATTCGGAATCTATTCAATCAATTAATTCGAACTGATCAACTTCAAATGAGATGTGTGGGTGAAATTTGAAGCATGCCTATCATATCCGCAGTGTGTTTACAATAGGAATATATTATGCTTTCTATTTAAGGTGAAAGCTACAGGGTCGCCCACGAAATTCTTTTATTGCAATTTACTATGAACTGTCCGATTGTCATTATGATCAACTTACAAAATGAGTACATTAGATACCAGCCATTTGCAAAAAAAATAAGAATATGTGATTTTCATGAGCTTTACGGCCGCTTCCGCCTTAAGTAGGATTTCGAAACCGGAATATGGCCGGTTCGTGGTTCGGTAATACAGGCAAGCAAAGTAGAATTGGAAATTTTCCATTTAGAATTTCCTAGTAGCAGTACGGAGACCTGATTTTTTCCCCGGTCATTGGCAAGGCTCGCCCCGTAGATCATGGGTAGGATAATAATAATAATAATATCCTTGGACATTTCACACAACGCCATATCGTCCCAAGCTAAGCAACCTAATGCTTGTGTTATGGTAACGAGATGGCTGATAAACTACTTATATACATTTTTTTTTGTAAATACATACATATTATATATAACATAACTGGCGATGACCGAATGTAAGTTCTGTAGAGCCTGAGTAACACCTTATGTTGAACATGGCTGGTAATAATCTGACAGCATTCAAACTTTTGAATTATGAATAGAATACTTAGTTTGATAGGTTTTTAGAAAAGTGAAGTGACTCAGTCACTAGCGGTGGGGCTTGACAGATGTATTCGGTGAAAAGTAATATATCATTGGTTATCTGCTACCTGTGTGTTTGTATTTATAGCTTAGGAAATCCCAACAACACACAAAACACAAGCTCTACCACTGAGCCCCCTCTGTGAAGTTCGTACCATACACCTCTTCCTATGCCTCTATGCGCAGAGAGAGAGAGAGAGAACAGAAAATAAATAAATAATTTATCCAAAAGGTAATGTGGCAGAATACAGAAATAAAACTTAGGGAAAACAATTGGTAACATAATTTTAAATGCCTGCACTAGGATATACCTGTGTCGCAGGCGAAATGAAGCAATTGTGTATATGTATATGAGTGCGTGTGTATATGAGTGCGTGTGTGTATGTGTGCGAATGTGTACGTGTGTGCATATGTGCGTGTATGCATGTGTGTGTGTGTGTGTGTGTGTGGGGTGTGTGTGCATATGTGTAGTGGTAGCACGAATAAAACACAAAAACAGATACTTCAAACATTTATTTCACAATTCAATTACTAGAATTAACAAAAGACGTAAGACTAGTTCACATTAACTGTCGTCAAAAGTTACGACCTACGTACCGTCAGCAACAATCCGTAAGTCGAAGATAGTTTCCTACAACTCCTATTAAACTTAATTTGGCAGTTACGAACTACTGATAGTTGTGTGCTTCGATAATTGCGTGTCGTTCGATTGTTTTAACATAAGTATAAATATAAATATTTCAATATAAATGATTACCACTGAAAACTTTATCAATCAATCAATTTATTTTTGAAACAGGCGTTTAAATAAATAGGGGCGTTATTTATTTATTTATTTATTTATTTAATACTTTAAGCACAGAAATGTACAGAGGCGGACTAGCGGATAGTTGACACTTTAGGTGGCATTAGATTATGCGACTAATTGGTCACGATTATGTGACAATTTTATCTTAAATGATAAATCGGTACCTATACTAAATTGCTAATCTCTTTTTATTTTGTAGATTTTAAATCGCCGGTGTTGTATTGATGATTTTATGGATTACAGTTCTGTAAATACGTTACTACAGCCGCGAATTATGTTTTGTTCAAACTAGAATCTAATACTGCAAATTGAAAAAAAATGCTAGGAGTAAATAAAAGTAGCAACATGGTTACTTCGCTGACAAGAAAGGCAAGAAATTGTCACGATCCTGCGTTGCAAGAGCTAAGTAAAGTGTGTTATTATTTGGTTATCCGATTTGTTCGGATACGAACATGTTGACATTTGGATTAGAGAGAATTTTTAAATAGAAGTAGTTTTTAGTCATGAATTTCTTATAAACATCTTATAAATAATAATATTATCTGAATTTCATACTAATTATTATTGGTTTTTCGAGTAAGACATTATACGAATAAGACTTTAGATTTTATGTTATTTGTTTTAATCAAAAAATTATTAAGCCCCATTTTTTTTAAATAACACTAGTGAGTCGTTTCTGCATCGCACGGTTTTACGAGTTGACATTTCGACAATATATCGAGTTTTCTTTTTTAATGATACGTAAGTTTTATATTAATCGGTTTTATTGTAATGACGCCTTCCCCAGACGTTTAGTTGCCCACAAAATTAGTGTCGTAAACACATCAACTTTTCAGAATAAATTCTCTAAATATTGGTGAAAACCGCATCAGAATCCGTTTCGTAGTTTAGAGGAACATAGCGCTCACACAAACAGACACGAAAACTGACTTCAATTTATAATAATTATGAATAGATTATAGAGTACCTATTAAATTTCTTGCCCATCTTTCCACAAAATTTATATTTCGAATAGGTATTTAACGAATTGTAAACATACAGCTTATGTTAATATTTAGTCTAGTATGTAAATACAATTAAACGGCACGTGAATTACCGAAGCACGTCACCATATTTATATAATTAGTTTTGACACAAACATTTAAAACTTATTTATACTTTTAAAACATCAGTCTTTTAATAAAGATACTTTGAGACGAATATTTTTGTTCTTATAATATTTTTTTTTAAATGTAGGTATTTCAAGTCTGTTGCTTCGATTGAAGCATGCGGGCAGTAACGTGAACACTGCAGTCAGATTTTATATAAATCAGGATTTAAAAAAATCATGTTTTTAAACTAAGTTCATAGTCAAGTGACTATTGCGAAATACAAGCAGAAAACGACCACATTTATTATTTTTGTTTTCCTTTACTTTAATTACTTACTTAGGCTCGGCGCAAACGAGTCACCGACAGTCATCGGGGGCTGTCGCCTTCATCTTTTGTTTTTTCGTGTGGTTAGTGACTAACCTGGTGCCAGAGTTTTTAAGATGCCCATGGGCCTCTGCCTTAGCTTCACATGCTGTTGCGAAATAACTCTCAGACATGCTGGTTTCCTCACGATGTTTTCCTTCACCGATTTTTAAGCAAGTGATAATAAGTGATTGGTGTGTTCGCCTTTGGTGAAATGTTGAGTACTGCTGTAGCGGGTGGCCGCCACCTACCACACGTATGGGACGAATCCATACAAAAGTTATGAAAAGCATGTGAACTGCTTGTCGCTGGACCACCAGTGGCTTGTTTGCCGAGCCTAAATTTTTTGAGCGCCACGGTCGATAAAGTCGACATATGAAAACGTGCTCAACGCGCCATCGTTGGTAAAAGCCGACAAGAAAACAGACTGATTTTCTTGTGGCTTGGCGTTGGAGGAGACGCCGATGCGTTTACGCTCTGGCGTTCATAGGGTTAAGGTGGCCCGTCAAGGCAAGCATTCGCCTGTTATGTAGTGTAATGTAATGTCACAAACCCGAGCATTACATTAGTGAAGGAGGAGAACCGAGCACTAGACCTTAATAGTCAGAGGGGCAGTATTGTAACGTAATGCTCGAAATCGAATCACAATAAAATTGTTACAATTCCGGCGAATGCTCACGGTGAGCTACCTTTATAATAATTGTCTTTCGATCATACTGTTTTTTGTTCTCAGTGCGAACTTCACGAGGTTCTTGATGAAAAACTAATACACATAGCAATTGGTGAAGCAAGACAAGTCTTTACGGTTACTATCGAGTGTTGTCTTTTCAAAACATATCATGTTTTTTATTACAGCTGCTGTGTCCGTGAAATTGAAGGTATAGCTTTAAAAAATCACGGTTTAGTTATGACACCAATAGATATGCTCATTCTTTGTAAATTATTATGCATTTTTTGTACTTCTACCCCTGGCGACGAAGAAGTATTTACTAAAGAAAACACCTGACGATCGTCAAAAATCGAGCAAATAGGCCTGTGTTCTACGCGGTTATATCACAACTTTTTGAAGAACAATTTTGTTAGCTATTCTGTAAAACTCTCACCTTGAATACTTAGGTGAAATGAGCGGTCATTCAGACCGTTGCTAGGGATTGAAATGAATAACTCATTTCACTTTTTGAGGATGGGAAATCATCAAATGACTCCTCCCGCTCTGACTGGAGCGAAAGGGAGTGTCAGACTCTAACTGGCTATAACCCATCTACGTTCCTTCCTTAGGCCTTTATGTTCCAGGGTAGCGGTAACCTTCCGGGCAATCCCGCTTAAACTCATTTCACTTAAGTTATCACGGCGAGATTTTTACAGAATTGCACAGCTGTTCAATTGTGTGTTTTATTGATATATCTAGTAATAAGGACAAAAATATGCCACAGTAGAGAGATTCATGCAGACAACCTAGTTTTGTGTTAAATTAACTCAGCTGCCAGCGCAAGACGTCACCCGAAAGGGTTACCGCTACCCCGGAACATAAAGGGCTACGGAAGGAACATGGATGGGTTTTAGTCAGTAAGAGACTGACACTCCCTTCCGCTCCACCCAGAGCGGGAGCAGTCATTGGATGATTTCCCAGCCTTAAAAAAAAAAAAAAAAGGCAGAGAGAAGAAAACGTTGCGGGCTGACTATTTTGCCTACCGTGCCATGAAGTGAGATATCGTTCTTTGTTACATAGAAAATAGAGTTCAAAATCGAGTAATATTCATCTCAGAATCGTTCTATTTGGATCACCTTAAAATGCTAGGTTGATATTGTCTTGAAGACCAAATACACATCATTAAGATTTTTTTTTCATCTCTTTTCGTCAAGTTATAAATAAACTGATAAATAATAGATAAATACTAATTATTTTTACATTTTCTCGTAAATTTATGGGTACAATTTGATATGCTTAAAGTAAAAATTATAATTATCTAAATATTTTTTTGATAATAATGTATATTTTTATGTCTACTTTTGTTGTTATCTATGGTGTGGAGTCCGGCAGTGTCCTGAAACAAATAAACACATCTATAACAATAATTTTAATACTTCATAGTGCACATTTCATTAAAAATAAACTGAACGCGACCAGAACTAACATTCATTAACTGACAGCCCTTTAGCGCGGTTTAGCGCTAAAGGGCTGTCAGTTAATGAATGAATGAATGATAACTTTATTCCCTAGATTATAGGCATTGCAGTGTCAATAATATACATCAATTTTAATATTGACAGCTGTCAATGTCAAAATTGTTGTGTTATGCTGTATATGCTTTAATTACTGCTATTCTATTGTACCGTGCGTACCAATAGAACACTGCCTTTATAATTAAAACAAAACAAACAATTCAGAAAACACTAAAACGTAAATAGAGGGAGACTAAACGAAATAGCAATGGCAGACTCCCGAAATAGTAATTGAATTTGTGCCTAATTTCAGCAACTGTTAGTTCCACTCAACTAATTAATAGTTGGAGGCATCTCTAATTAGCTGTGAACTGATTTGTTGGTATTTCTGGCAGGTTATCACAAAACAGATAGTTTCAGAAGGCTGGTTCCATACAACGAGCCAAATATGCACGCAATATTATGTAAGAGTTAAAATATTGAAAACGTACGTCCACCGTTTTCGGGGAACTGAACTACTAACATAAATTCTCACAGACCTTAATTTATTTATTTATTAACTTCCAAGGGTACGGAAATTAAGCGGGATTGTCAGAAAAGGTTACCGCTACCCCGGAACATAAAGGGCTACGGAAGGAACATGGATGGGTTTTAGTCAGTAAGAGTCTGACACTCCCTTCCGCTCCACCCAGAGCGGGAGGGGACATTCGATGATTTCCCACCCTCAAAAAAAAAATACGAACATAGCTTAGTCATAGAATTGTGCAGAAGGTCGAATCCATACAACGAGCAAAAAAGCACGCACACATAGACACGCTTCATGTACAGTGAGTGCAAGAGCACTCGCGATTGTCATTTGTTTGAGATCGCCGCACGTACGTGTCTGTCTGTGTGTGCGATTGTTTGCGATCGTTGTAAGGAGCCGACCTTCTGTACCTACCTATATGTTTTGTGCCATTATTATGTCAATGTCGTAGCTTGGTATTCATGTATGATGGAGGTACCAGCTATTTGTTATTTAGTACCTTTTGATGAATCAATTTTTGTTTTTTTAAATACGACAAAACAAAAGAAAGCGAGTTAGTAACAACACTAACAGCGGTTGTTTAGCCAAAACAACACAAATATTTTTAATTTTATTGTGTTTAAGTTCGTGCTTGTGGCTAAGTAATAACAGCCTAGGTATAGGTCGATTCACTATGTTAAGCTACGCTTGCCAGGGTTGGTCGTGGACCATCTTTACATTCAAAGACTCGTTCATGCCTCGGAAAGCATGTTAATCCGTAGGTCCCGGCTGTCATTTGTGCATCTTTGACAGTCATTTGACTTAGGGGTATCGGATTATCCAGTTATTGGGTTGTGGAGGTCAGATGGGCAGTCGCTCCATGTAAAATACTGGTATCCAGCTGCATCCGGTTAGACTGAAAGCCGACTCCAACATAGTTGGGAAAAGGCGGGATTTTGTTTTTTCTAACGATGCCCATGCCGTCTGCAGAGTTTATTTAGGTATCTATCTACCTCCACAATACTGTTTATTAGACTTTTGAGCTTTTGACTACCCATAATGACTGCCAGACCATTGCCAGTCGGGAATAACAGCTTAACGTGCTTTCCATCTCCGGCAATATACGGTAAACCATCGATGGACCGACCGTGGCAAGCGTTGCTTAGCTTTAAAGACCGACCCGTTTCTCTTTAAAACACGGTGTGTCTAATTAACACTCGGGTTAGGTACAGAGGCCAGCAAATCAAACTACCTAAATCTGTCAAATGCCTTTGATAGATTTTCTACTTTATTACAAAAGAATAAAGTTCATGTTCAATTGCGAATATTTTACAGTTTGGTATAGCGTGACGTGCTGGCGTCTGTACTCATAGTAGTACTTACGTCTTGGTACCGCAGTAACTGTGGCTTTAGATGTACTGTCACTGTCATCAGACTCCGAACGAGTCTGGAAACTGGTTTCTGTGAACAAAAGAACATCATAAATTATTCTAATATTGATAAACAGGCGTATAATGTTCCCAGTGTTGGGACACAGGCCTCTGTTAGAGGGGCCGTAATCCACTACGTCAGCCCAGTGCGGAAAAAAAGAGAAAGAAATTCGTTTATTTGCGGCAAACATGACGCAGTAAAAACTAGCAATTAAAAAGCAAGTTGTGGGGAAATATGCGTCACATCCGCATAAAAAGGCCAACGCTCAGCATAATGCTTCGACCCCATTCGAGACGGAGCCACAGCACTGATTTTCAGAGACAGCCGGCGTTGACGTGATGTCGTCAAACCGGTGCAGCGTGTGTTAAAAATAAAAATTAAAAAATAAATGCCCAAGAATGAAACTAAAACAAAAAATATTTACAAAGATTTAGGGCATCGACTCAGGCGCTGCCTTTACAGTCTATGCCGACAACTGTCATAAAAACTATCATAAAAAGAGTGACTATGTGACCTCCACAATCCAGTTACTGGGTAACAAGCTACCTTATTAGAGTCTTACTAAAGCCAGTCGGCTATCAGACTTAAAGGCTTTCAACCCGCAACGATTGTCAACGACCCGAAAAAAAAGTGTAAAGTAGGTAACGTTAAAATTCAAATTCCCAATTCCACCATAACTATAAAACTACATAAAAGATAAGGACATAGCAATAAGTACCAGTTTAAGCGTTCCTAAAGTCGTTTGCCCATCCAATAAAGGGGGAAGTAAAACAATCATGAGACGAGATAAAAGTGACATTTTCTAACATTTACAACCTCCTGACAGATCAATTAAATAGAAGTTAGGAAGGTCCAATTGTAGCGCTAGATGTCGACCCTTAACGGGATTAAATAAGACTTGGGGATGTGGCAGTAATGCATGTTTATACCAAGTTGTGAGTACAAAAAACAACTGATTTATAAAAAATCATTACAAAGTAAAAATTACATGAATTTTGGAACTGAGTGTCTTTTGTTTTGTATTTTATTGTTTTGTTTCCGAGAGCTGAAAAAAAATGTTATTTTTCAGTTTTAAGTTATGGTATGGTACCCCTCTGTCCCCACACCAATTATTTACTAACCACTACTTACTATGTAAACAACAGTGATAGGAAGCTATGATTTTCTAACAAGAAGTATTACAACATCATAAAGATAAACAAAGTGGATTAAATACGTATACAAGGAAAATTAATATAACTTTTATGGGACCAGCACCCAAGCTGCCAATTTAAGAAAAAAAAATTAAAATTTGTCCACAATTGACGAAAATATCAATGCACATAAATATTACATTTAAAAAATACATAAACACGAACGCAGAACCTCCTCTTTTGAAAGCAGTATTTTCAAATTAAAGTAACTTTAAGTTTCGAATGCCGCTGAGCATTTGAATTGCCATTCAAAATGCTGACAGTCGTTATCTGAAAACTCGGCCAGCGGGGTAATTGCCTGTTGCAATGGCAACATTAAAATTACTAAAGAGAATATAGGGTGTCTCCCATTTATATATATTTTATAGTTTAACTAAACATTCTGATTTTAAATAATAATAACAATAAAGTTTATTAAAAAATATAAGGACTACCGTTAAATACAGTGTTCTTAAATCTATATCAAATTCACTCATAAATTGTGCCGTGGAATGGAATGGAATGTGTCAGTACAAAAAATAACATAGACCTAATTAATAAATGCAAAAGTTGTAGGATCTAAGTCAAGTTCAGAAACCAATAAATGTGTGAAAATTACAAATCATCGGAGTTGCATAACTTGGCTGAGAGCAATCCTACAATTCTTGTGCCTTATTAACTACTGTTCCGCTAGCTCTAAGGCTAGTTCTAATCGTCCGTGTCATTTTTTACGTCGGCGTTGGAGAAAAGACCCAAAAAAAATTAGGTCTCCTTTCCCTGACTTAAAATTTCGACGCTTCACGTGACTTGTTACTGTACTCTCATATTTCAAAATAAACATCTGAAATGTTAAAACTAAACGGAAGTAAAGAGTCATCAATTTTATTAAATTAGATCAAGAGTAATGGTCGAACGAGACGATACTTCGGGGCTGCGAAGTTCGCGATAAGGACTTTATAGTAGACTGAATGACTTTCAACAAAAATGGCTGGAGAATTTTATGGTTTTACACTCTCGAGTGTCGTAAACGACCAGGGGATTATATCAAAGGGGTAGACAGTCCCTTTATCATGTCTTTTAATAACAGTAAACTGCATTCAAACTTTTTAAAGTTCTTTAAAACGGTTTGTTTGTTGAAGCAGATGATGAGAGCGTTTTGTTCTGAAAGTCGAAAGTCATGTCATGTCAAGTGCAAGGTCATGTGTTCCAATCCAACCCAAGTAAGCGCTTTATTTAGTGTAATTTCATCACCATTGCTCTCAAAACGGTTAAAGAAACTAGGAAACCAGGTGGACAGCTGCAGGCCCAACTTAGTCAGGGGTGGTACACCAATGAGCCACAGTGCGAATGTGCAGCTACACCATAGATATCTGTTTTTAATATTTCTGTGAGCTACACCATAAACATTGCTTCACCTCTTGTCCTCTCTATGCGAAAACACCTACACTATGGAAGACCTTTGCGAGGCCAGCACTAGCCCTATGGAAGTAGTCGAATACTGGCCGAATTTTATTTAAAACTTGCTTTTGCCCTGCGGCTTCGTGTATGTAGGAAATTATCCCACGGGAAATGTACATTGTTCCGGGATAAAAAGTAGCTTATATTCCAGACTATAATCTACCTTTGTGCGAAGTTTCATCCAGATCCGTTAAGGAGTTTTTGAGTTTATTCGTAACAAACATACATACAAATCTTTCCTCTTTATAATATTAGAATAGAAAAGAATCATCGATACGAAAAAGAAGAAGAAGAACAATAAAGTCTGAAAAATTCTATCCGCGGAAACTACGTTATTAGTAGTAAAGATATTTCAAGAAAAATAATTTGTATTTTGTACAAAGACAGCCGGTTTTAAGGCCCAACAAAGCACAGACAGGAAGAGTAATATAAACTAATTAAATTAAGAAATAAATGTTTTCGTCGACTCCCTAATAAAATTGTTTACGGAACAAACAGGGGGAGAAAAATATGAGTAAAACAGAGTAATAAATGATGTTTCTTTTTCATTTTGAATGTAAGCATCATTTATTAATAACTAGCTGCTGCTAGCGGCTTCGCCTGGATGTCGGAAATTATCCCAAGGGAACGTACTTCCGAGATAAAAAGTATCCTATGTGTTAATCTAGGACATAAACTACCTCTGTGCCAAGTTTCATCCAGATCCGTTCAGCCGTTTGAGCGTGAGGGACGGACTAACTTACAAACTCACACACACTCACAAACTTTCGTCTTTACAATATTAGTGTGATAAAGTAAATTTGTACCTAAATACTAACAAAAGAAAAAAATGAATCATCTATTTGCAGATAATGTAGGTAAACATATAAGTTAAATAACTGAATCAACTTAATAGTTGTAGGTCGTGAGTTCGAACCCAAGCACGCGCTTTACTTTGTGTATTTAATATCATCACTACTGTTCTCAAAACGGTGAAGGAAAACATCGTGAGGATACCGGTATGTCCTTGAACCTTGAAAATCAAAGACTATCAAATCTAGACATCTGCCAACCTGCACTGGGCCCGCGTGGTGGATTCTGGCCCACTCCTGGCCCAGGCCTGTGTCCCAGCAGTGGGAACATTATAGGCTGATAATGTTATGTTACAACAATTAATTGTATCTTCACGCGTATACTACGAAGTGAACGATTGCAGACGCTTTTTTTTTTGAGTGGGCATCTCGCAGTTCAACCTAAGCGGTTGTCTTCTGGTTAACCGGGCTTGACTGTGAATGCCTCAATAAATTAAGACCTCCACCCAGGGCTTAGTTTGTATAATTCTTGGGTTGACTTGTTAAATTTACATTATGTTTATCAAATAAATTAATTATGTTAATTATGAAACAGTATTAAATTGGATGCCAATTGATTTTGAACTTTTGGCAGAATGAGAGCTAATCAAATAGTTTTTTATACTCTAATTAAACATTGTTTCTTCTTCAAATAACATCCGAAATATCTGATGCAAATAAAAGTGACTAAAATATTATATTATACTGACTTACAGCATTCATAGGGAACCCAAAGTTTTTGACGTTACTCCGTCAAACTACGCCAAAGCATCGCCTACACCGTAGCGACGCCTACGCCGTAGCATCACCTACCCCGTAACCTCGCCTACGCCGTATTCATCGAGTTTGTTGAATTAAGTCATGAAGTTCAATATTGTTAGTCTATTTTTACCCAACTAACGCAAAACCAAAAGAAGCATGATGATTTTTAGAGCAAAGTATTATGTGTGTTTTTAAAGAGCTGCCGAGGATGAAGTCGCAATAACTGCCGATTTCATCAAATGGTAATTAAATTAGCTTTGAATATTCAATAAGGAACAAAAAAGTAATTTAATTAAAAACTTAATTTAATGCCTTGTCAACGAAATAAACTTAATTTTGGCCTGCACGTAAAGACTCGAAGAAACCCAAATTTTTCGCACCGACAAACAAAGTTATGAGAAAGAACACACTTGACAAAACTTTGATGAATAATCTTAGAAAGCAATCTAACTTTGGCCGGCATAGTAATTAAAAAAAGATTTATTAAACTTGGACAATGAAAATTGATTAGCATAAACGTCAAAAATTTTCTTCACTGAAAATCCTCATGATTTTTTGCAAACTTGTTATGGGGTGTGACAGCGAAATTGTTTTTGTAGACTGCAAAAGTTTTTTAAGAACGGTCGCCAGCGCATCAAGTTCTACCAAACTGTCAAATTTCTCCAAATGATTTTAAATCTTAAAACGTTGACTATTAAGTTCAAAATTGATTGATAAAATTTGACGATTTGTGGTAACTTGATATGCTGGTGACTGCACATACACAGAAATGTAAGAGACTATTGGGTTCCTATCTGAGGAAATGTCTTAGATAAACGGTGTAACAGACAGCCCTCTGTGCAGAGGATGCATGGAGGCAGAAGAAACACTACAGAACGTCCTTATGGAGTGCAGAAGTGTGACAGATCAACGGGCACGAACTCTTCAATCGCCGGCATCGCTCCCGGAAGCCTGCAGCAGCCTGAAAAGGCTCTAGCTACTTTCTGAGAGGACCTGGGATGGTTGGAGTAAAAAGAGGCTTTTTTTTCTTTTTTGGAGGATGAGAAATCATCAAATAACTCCTCCCACTCTGGGTGGAGCGGAAGGGAGTGTCAGACTCTTACTGACTAAAACCCATCCATGTTCCTTCCTTAGGCCTTTATGTTCCGCGGTAGCGGTAATCCTATCGGACAATCCCGCTTACAATAAAGAGGCTAAGTGCGGAAACAGCCCAGTTAACCTAAACCTAAATCTAATAATGAACTGTTGTTTTTGTTGTGTACAGAAAACCCATTTTTTTTCTTATGCACTTTGCTTTTGATTAACTATATCAATTGTCACCAATCATAATAACAGCTTTAAGTCCAAAGTTCTTCAACCAATGTTATGAAATCATTTCAAAGAAATTCCTCTCAAAGCCCTGCACAGGAACACCGTCGCAAACTAAATTTCAATTTCATGAAATGATATACTTCCTCTCAATCCCTAAATATTAAATCTGTCAAAGCAAAATAAACCTAAAAATCAACTTCAAAGGCCTTGTTATAACTAAATAATAATTTAGCGGAGCTTTGAAGGGAATTCAATTAATGATAACAGCGTCTAGAATTTGAATAGCGTTCATTTGAGATGTCAGACTGAAATATACGAGGAGGGTCTGTCACATAATTCAAACGAAACGTGATAACTGGAAGCGTTTGTAGATCGTTGCTGGATGTGTCTTTGGTATTTCAGAATCATACTTTCATATCCATATTCTTTTAATCCATTATTTTTATGGATACTACTACATCTGTTAGTATGTGTAGTAGTAATAATAGCCGCAGTAGTTGATCCATCAGGTTAAGCTACGCTTGCCGGGGTCGACCGTGGATGGGTGACCATCTTTACATACCGAGACTCCTCTGTGCCTCGGAAAGCCGTTGGTCCCGGCTGTCATTTGTGCATCTTTGACAGTCGTTACAAATCGTCAGAAGCCCGAAAATCTGACATCCAGTCTTATCAAGGGGTATCGTAGTACCCAGTTACTGACTGGGTTGTGGAGGTCAGATAGGCAGTCGCTCCATGTGAAAGACTGGTATTCAGCTGCATCCGGTTAGACTGGAAGCCGACCCCAACATAGTTGAGAAAATGATAGACAGATTTAGTAGTAGTTGTATTTTAGTTGTAGCCCAGTGGTAACGGCTGTGACTTACGATTTGTAGGTTTGAACCCAGACAGTCAGTTTACTTTGCGTAAATTATTTCATCACCGCTGCTCTCAAAATGCTGAAGAAAAACATCGTGAGGAAACTGGCATAATATTATCCTAGAACTAAAAATTAAAAGACATGTGACATCTACCAACCCGCATTGGGCGCGTGGAGGATTACAGCCAAGTGGGCTGTAATCAATTCACCAATTGTGCTAGCAGTGGGAACATTATAAGCTGATTATTAGTATGTGTTCAAGTTCCAAATTAAAGCATGTATTTCTATGACAACATTTACAATAGAATTTGATTGGAAGACATACTCCTTGATAAACTAACATTGAACATCACTTAAAATCGGTGAAGGAAAACATCGTGACGAAACCGGCATGTCTGAGAGATATTTCTCAACAGCATGTGATGCTAAGTCAGAGGCCCATGGGCAGCATTAAAACTCTTACACCAGGTTAGGCACTAACCACACGAAGAAGAAGAAGAAGAACATTGATATAAAGCTGTCAACGATGTAGAGGCATTCCCTGCAGTGGGACATTGGCTATGCAGTCGCACTGGGCAATGAAAAAAAAATCTGTTAACAAGGAAGTTTGACAAACAAAGTAAGTTGTCAATATAGCTTTATAGTTTACCTTATGTGAAAAAGTGTCAATAAAGTTAAAAATATTGTTATGTATAAATGAAAAAAAGAGCTACGTCTGCCAAAAAACTGCTTTGCAGTTTGGCAGAGGTTATATGTCTTTTAAAAAAAATATTTCTGTGATTAAACACTTTTTTTTTTTTTTTTAATTCCATGGCGTAAATATCTGTGGAGGAAAACAGGATATTTCTTAGCTACTCTTTTCCAATAAGACATAACGTCCCGTTTGTTTTTCCCGAAGGTTTTGGTAGTGGTATACCTGCAAAGTACCTACACCTTCGCCAGTTATAGTCTCTTGTTTTCCATTTTCAATCGGTTAATATATCGAGGCCGGCCCAGGAAGAGGTGGCGAGACGACCTACACGCATACCGCAAAGGATGGATTGAGGTGGCTCTAGAGAAAGAAGTCTGGAAGGATTTGGGGGAAGCCTTTGCTCAGCAGTGCGACAGCGCAGGCTTAGTAAAAAAAAAATGAACAAATGAATGTATGTGAGCCATCGAACGAACAACCAAAAAGATCGACAGAAGATTTTAGTGGAAGCAAACTATGAAGCCATTTTATGTTTGATTTAGCTTTCAGTTTTAACCAGATGCGATGAAACATCATAATTTATAACAAAGGCCATCAGACCTCCCTAACTCATTTACTGGGCAGAACTATATCATGCAAAATTATACCTTTAGCATCGTCCAGTTTTCAAACTTTAGGTTAAGAGAGATTTAGGGAATGGTCATCAAACCACAGACTTTCGGGTAGATTCCTACTTTATGTGAATCGTTGAACTGACCACGAGAGAATTCCCGTTAAAATTAAGATTAGCCCCAAATTCCAATATTATCTATACATATAATAAATTTGTAGAAAAGTGGTGTCTGTACAATAGAAATATATAAAAAAAAAGTAGCAGGGGTTGTTATTATATCGATGCCGAACCCGAAATTGTAATTAATTTTTTTTTGTCTGTTTGTCTGTGTGTTTGTGCACGCTAATATCAGAAACGGCTTATTCGATTGAGATACGGTTTTCACTTATATATTGTAGTAAGCGTCACTTAACATTAAGTGTTTATTTCATGTCAATCGGTTCATAAATAAAAAAGTTATGTCAATTTAAAGATTCACGGCAAACATTTGTTAAGGTATTTTAACAGAGTACGTATACGCATCGCGCCTGCGCGTCCGTGGCTATATAAAGCGCGCTGAGAGCGGCGCCGCTGTTACCCCCGATCCAACTGTCCCTTGCTGTCCTCCCCCAGCGACGCCCTAAGCCGAGGTCCGCACCCCACAGGGGGTGCCCTTAGCGTGTAGTCGCTTAGTTTGTAAGTTTTTATAAGCCCTGGCTGGAGGCTACCATTCTTTTGTGGTATCCACAGGCAAGTCCGGTTAAGCAGTATACAACCCTATGGTTGAGCTGCGAGATGCCATTATCAAAAAAAAAAAACACGCCGCTGCCGTAAGGATTCAGTTATTCGTAGCGAACGCACGTATCCTGGAGAGTATAGGCGAATAGTTGCATTCGATTATTGCGATTCACTTGAATACTGACTGTTTGCATATTTCATTTATTTATATTTTAGGGTTTGTAGGTGCGGTTCTTTTCTAAATTTTCCTTAAAATCTATCTATAATATAATAAAACAGTAAAAAAACTGTGTCTGTACATTGAATATATTAAAAAAATAATGATTGATGGGGGTTTAGAAACAGTAATAGAGCACGAATCCAAAAAAAAAATCGGTCTGTTTGTCTGTATGTCTGTTTGTTTGTACACGCTAATCTTTGGAAGTACTGGACGGATTTGAATGATTTTTTTTGTTGTGTAGGTATTAAGTCTGGGCAAGAAATAGACTATAATTTATCTTGGAAACTTGAACACCTGATGCAGAACCGCAACTGACCAGCTAAACTATAAGAGATACAAAAATAGTACCGTAGCAAAAATTGTTCCGCGTGATGAGCATTTTCTGCTGAGAGAATAAATTTGAAGATCTGGAACACCTGATGTGGAATTCCAAGAGCCCAGCTACACTATAACAGATATAGGAATGACGTCTTAGCAAAAGTTGTTCAGCCTGATGAGCACTCTCTGTTGACGCATAAAAATTTAAGATCTGGAACTCCTGTTGTGGAATTCCAAGAGCCCAGCTACACTATAACATATACAGAGTTGATACGACAGAGCGGCTTTCCTTTAAACAGCTTATACTAGGGACCATTTTCAAGCTCTGTATCAAAAATCAATTAAATAGGAGCAGTAGTTTAGTCGCAAATGTTTTTTTAAGTTTTTGCCCGTTTGAACACGATGTATCTTTCCTAACAGCGCTCCGGCGTGGACGCGTCGGTGCCGCGCTGCGTTACAAGGTCAGTTTTTATTAACAAAGGGTGGTTACGTTTTACTCTGATTTGTAAGCTATTTAGTTGGTTTGAAAAAATAAAAACCTCATTTTTGGTGCTTTTTATTTTTATACCGTACCGAGTTAATACTAAACACGTATAGTATACGTAGTGTAATTGAATACCCCTCTGTCATATCAACTCTGTATAGGAATGACGTCTTAGCAAAAGTTGTTCGGTCTGATGGTCATTTCCTATTGACTTATAAAAATCGAAGATCAGAAACATCTGATGTGGAAATCAAAGCTATCACTAATTTCACTGTAGGTATAATTGTAAAATAACATAAGCTGGGAGTACTTCCACGCGGTGAAGGCGGTAACAGTTTAGGACTGATTTTTGCTGACGATGGTACAGACGCCAGCACATCAAGCTATCCCTAACTGTCAAATTTTCTCAATTGAAAATGAACCTTATGTCTTTGCAATAAAGTTGAAATACTATCAAAGAAATTTGACAGATTGTGGTAACTTGATGTGCTGGCCTCTGTACTTATATCATTGAAAATTTGGCTCTGCTGGCCAAAACTCCTATTTATTTTTTTATTTTACCAAATAAATATGCCTTCGGACTTATGTTATTTGAGTGTTTAATTTCCTTTTCTATTTATCTTCGTGACACAGTAGCCTACCCGATAACGCCTGGGAGCAGTCCCTTAGATTTTAATTGATCACTTATATTCACAATAAAACTATAACCATGCCTAGAAAGAGGTCAAATCTTTCCCAATGTTCCAAAAGAGCTAAAAGATTGAAGATCATAAGATCCCAAAGAGCGTCACGAGAGACTTGATGCTGTTTGAAAACATCCGGCTGCAACTCGCTCCGTGGAAACCTCTTCGGATCGCGAAGCACGCCTGCGTTCTCAGCGTATTTACGCATCTACATCCAGGTCTCTAGAGACCAGTGAAGAATATGATGCGCGACTGACCGCAGATCGTGCAAGTCATGCATTGTTTCGCGAATCGGAGACGTTCATGGATAGAGAATTACGCTTGAGTTCCAGGCGTATCTACGCATCGAGTTCTAGGTCTCTAGAGACAAGTGGGGAACGTGATACGCGACTGACCACTGATCGTGCAAGTCATGCATTGTCTCGCGAATCGGAGACATTCACGGATAGAGAATTACGCTTGAGTTCCAAGCGTATCTACGCATCGACTCCTAGATCTCTAGAGACAAGTGGGGAACGTGATGCGCGACTGACCGCTGATCGTGATTCAGATCTTCGATTTTGATGACCCCGTTGTCGCTGGCATAAGCAACAGGATACGCGTACGAAGTCGCGGGCAGAAGCTAGTTTATAATATTTTGCATGGATGCAAACGTATGAAGCAATGACATGTCATAACACAGAGATTTTTTCAATATACATACAAACACATAACCTTTCAGAATATTTTAATGTATGAAAGGAATATTACTTAGTAGTAATATTCACGTCAATGTCACAAAAAAAAAAGTTACGTTGTTCACTTTTCAAAAGAATGTTGAGCCTATAAGTGATGTATTTACTCAGTAATTATAACTTGTGATTACCCATAATTATTAACATTAATAAATTATGTTGTTGGTGTGCCTTCCTCAATAAATAAATGCCTCATCTAGAAAATAAACTCGATTATCCATGTGACAATATACCCAAGCGATTGTATGGGACCTACGTAACAATTTATTGTTAAATTGCCTCATGCCAAATCCTGAATATTGAGCAGAACGTAGTAAACAGATTTATGTTGTCTGGCCAACTCATATTGTTTAAGTTTAATTAAAGGCTTAGTTACCATAAAATATGGTTTCTTGGATCTAAAGAACAGACATAAGACGACTTGGAATTTGAGGAATTTTCTTTAGAATTACTATTTTAATTACTGATATTGAATTCTTTAAGAAGGTTAATATTTCTGTCTAAGAGGTATTAGAAAATTCTAAGAATCAATGATAGACTGTTTAGTGTCCGTTCTCTATTACTTAGTGTTATGCCGTTGTGCAAAAAAGAGCTGTGCGATGAATTAATAAATTAGGTCCAAGACACTCTTTAGAGAGGAATTTATGGAGATTAATGTGCTGATTGGAAAGGAGGCCCGTGTCTCAGCAGTGATAACATTATAGGCTGATTATGTAATGTGCTGACTGTGCCTTCTCAATATAAATATCTAGAAATCTTTCATATAAAAATATAAAATTGTTCATAAAATACAGTGATATCCATTATACAATTCTGGAACACACACATTTTTTTTGTACTTAGCTCAAGAAAATAGGTGGCTCGTTTATTTGTTATCGTAAACACTTTTATAATAATCTTCCAAGCCACGTTCAAGATCATTCATTTAACGTAAGTTGTGCCAGAAATCTTTTTATACTGTCAAAGAATATAATAATATTGAGGATAAAATACACGCCTGGGATTGAGCTACTTCTATTTTTACAAACATTTTTTTTATATTATACAATGACATGAATATTTACTTTGTGTTAAAATAATATTATTATTTTAATTTGTCTCTTGGCATTTGTCCTTTAGAAGGCGTACGAGGGCCGAAGCCAACTCGTAGAGGCCCCATAGACCGTTTTTTTAAACCACCAAACCAAAAAGAGAAGAGTGTTAAAATAAGTTTAACGTGTCTGTCTGTGTATTTGTGGTATCGTAGCTCTCAAACTTTCGATTTTCGATTAGTTTTTTTTAATAATTGTTGTGAATGTGAGGAATCACAAGAAACTCAGATCTGATCTTGGTCTGATCATCTGAATACCAAGCAGGTTAACGTCTGCGATGGTCCTGATAAGGTCAGTGAAATTTAGCTGAGACACAAAAAGTATTATTCCTCTTGCAGTTTCAACGGTACGATCAAACAAAACATTTATAAGCCTATTATTGCCGCCCTGAAACACAAAGCAGCAAACAGTACTACATTTAAATTAGACCTAATAATAATTATCAAGTCCAGTAACCGATTCACAAACGCTCAAAGCGCCCGCTTCAAAATACAATTTCAGCATTATTTGCAAAATTCGTTATCAAATTCCATTTTATCTCGCTCGCCGGTATGAATGGTAAATATAGAACGTTGCATAGTACCTACTCCTTCGCCAGTTATAGTCCCTTGTTTTCCATTTTCAATCGGTTAATATATCAAGACCGGCCCAGGAAGAGGTGGCGAGACGACCTACACGCATACCGCAAAGGATGGATTGAGGTGGCTCTAGAGAAAGAAGTCTGGAAGGATTTGGGGGAAGCCTTTGCTCAGCAGTGGGACAGTGCAGGCTTAGTACAAAAAAAATGAACGAATGAATGTATGTGAGCCATCGAACGAACAACCAAAAAGATCGACAAAGGATTTTAGTGGAAGCAAACTATGAAGCCATTTTATGTTTGATTTAGCTTTCAGTTTTAACCAGATGCGATGAAACATCATAATTTATAACAAAGGCCATCAGACCTCCCTAACTCATTTACTGGGCAGAACTATATCATGCAAAATTATACCTTTAGCATCGTCCAGTTTTCAAACTTTAGGTTAAGAGAGATTTAGGGAATGGTCATCAAACCACAGACTTTCGGGTAGATTCCTACTTTATGTGAATCGTTGAACTGACCACGAGAGAATTCCCGTTAAAATTAAGATTAGCCCCAAATTCCAATATTATTTATAATATTTTGCATGAATGCAAACGTATGAAGCAATGACATGTCATAACACAGAGATTTTTTCAATATGCATACAAACACATAACCTTTCAGAATATTTTAATGTATGAAATGAATATTACTTAGTAGTAATATTCACATCAATGTCACAAAAAAAAAAGTTACGTTGTTCACTTTTCAAAAGAATGTTGAGCCTATAAGTGATGTATTTACTCAGTAATTATAACTTGTGATTACCCATAATTATTAACATTAATAAATTATGTTGTTGGTGTGCCTTCCTCAATAAATAAATGCCTCATCTAGAAAATAAACTCGATTATCCATGTGACAATATACCCAAGCGATTGTATGGGACCTACGTAACAATTTATTGTTAAATTGCCTCATGCCAAATCCTGAATATTGAGCAGAACGTAGTAAACAGATTTATGTTGTCTGTCCAACTCATATTGTTTAAGTTTAATTAAAGGCTTAGTTACCATAAAATATGGTTTCTTGGATCTAAGGAACAGACATAAGACGACTTGGAATTTGAGGAATTTTCTTTAGAATTACTATTTTAATTACTGATATTGAATTCTTTAAGAAGGTTAATATTTCTGTCTAAGAGGTATTAGAAAATTCTAAGAATCAATGATAGACTGTTTAGTGTCCGTTCTCTATTACTTAGTGTTATGCCGTTGTGCAAAAAAGAGCTGTGCGATGAATTAATAAATTAGGTCCAAGACACTCTTTAGAGAGGAATTTATGGAGATTAATGTGCTGATTGGAAAGGAGGCCCGTGTCTCAGCAGTGATAACATTATAGGCTGATTATGTAATGTGCTGACTGTGCCTTCTCAGTATAAATATCTAGAAATCTTTCATATAAAAATATAAAATTGTTCATAAAATACAGTGATATCCATTATACAATTCTGGAACACACACATTTTTTTTGTACTTAGCTCAAGAAAATAGGTGGCTCGTTTATTTGTTATCGTAAACACTTTTATAATAATCTTCCAAGCCACGTTCAAGATCATTCATTTAACGTAAGTTGTGCCAGAAATCTTTTTATACTGTCAAAGAATATAATAATATTGAGGATAAAATACACGCCTGGGATTGAGCTACTTCTATTTTTACAAACATTTTTTTTATATTATACAATGACATGAATATTTACTTTGTGTTAAAATAATATTATTATTTTAATTTGTCTCTTGGCATTTGTCCTTTAGAAGGCGTACGAGGGCCGAAGCCAACTCGTAGAGGCCCCATAGACCGTTTTTTTAAACCACCAAACCAAAAAGAGAAGAGTGTTAAAATAAGTTTAACGTGTCTGTCTGTGTATTTGTGGTATCGTAGCTCTCAAATTTTCGATTAGTTTTTTTTAATAATTGTTGTGAATGTGAGGAATCACAAGAAACTCAGATCTGATCTTGGTCTGATCATCTGAATACCAAGCAGGTTAACGTCTGCGATGGTCCTGATAAGGTCAGTGAAATTTAGCTGAGACACAAAAAGTATTATTCCTCTTGCAGTTTCAACGGTACGATCAAACAAAACATTTATAAGCCTATTATTGCCGCCCTGAAACACAAAGCAGCAAACAGTACTACATTTAAATTAGACCTAATAATAATTATCAAGTCCAGTAACCGATTCACAAACGCTCAAAGCGCCCGCTTCAAAATACAATTTCAGCATTATTTGCAAAATTCGTTATCAAATTCCATTTTATCTCGCTCGCCGGTATGAATGGTAAATATAGAACGTTCGATGGCAACGTATTTAATAGTACGGGAATCATATTATTCGAAAAGCCTAATTATGCACATATATGAATTAGTAATGAGTGAATAGTACGCGTTTGTGTTATGGTTTTCGTAGTGCGTTAAATAATCTATTTGAAAGCTATTACTGTTAGTTCAATATTTTGTTAGTGAGGTTCTCTCGGTTCGTTTGTTTTTAGGTTTCGAAGCAAAATAACGGTTTTGGTATAAAATTACATGCTCTTGTTTTGCGTAATCAGCAACGTTGCCACTGCTGGGAAATAGGCCTTCTCTCTATGAGAGGGGACTGAGAGAAAGAAAAGTAAGAAAAATATTTCCCAGGACAATAATTTACCACGTAGGCCCAGTGTTTGATGGTGGATGTCACTTATTTTCGATTTTTTCACTTATGTTCGAAGAAATGCCGGGTTTTAGTCGGGTTTCAATTGAGTTAAATAATCACAATACTGGTTCCAAGATTGTCCCTTGGGGGACACCGAGTCTTATCATTCATAATTGCTATTGAAACAAATTTTGGAATAAAATTTAGGTAAAATGATTAGTTAGTAGTATAATTACATTGTATTTGTTCACTTACCGGTATCAAACCTCGGTCTATTGGGCAGTCTGCTCGGTAGGTCCTGGTTCTCCACGTGATCAAACGTTCTAAAGCCCAACGCAAATTCCGCGTAAGGACTTATCTCGAACATTTCTGTGGAAGAACACAATTTTAATCACTCTATCCAATGAGTAATAATGCATTTATAAAACTATTAAATCCAATCAAAATAGGTAAAATATTGTATACAGTGTGTTAGGTTAAACAAGGGACATACTATACTCAAAAAAATGAACAACTTTGACTATTGAACTTTACCTGAAATCACGAAAAAAGAATCAGCTGTTTAGTACATTTATGTTCGCATTATTCGTCAAAATGTATAGAACAGCTGATTTTTTTTCCCACATTTCAGAGTTGGTCCCATGGACAAAGTTGTTGATTTTCATGAGTACTATACAACCTGAAAGTATGGCCTCGTTTAACCTAACACACTGTATAATATGCCTCTGTTCTAATGAACGACAATTCTACACTTCTCTATGAATATAAATTAAATATATAGGATATCTTGTACCGAACTACCGATGATCTAAAAAGTGGTAAACTGGATGCTCCAGGGAGAGAACCAATTTTGGAGAGAGCTTTGCTCAAAATGATGTGTAATGAGTGAATTTCAGTTAAATACTTTTCCAAACTATTCCTTTGACACATATTTTGCAAAGCACTGATCGAAGTTGAAGCGATAAAAAAAACATATTATTTTTAAAACATTTTAGATTGATCAAGAACGTAAAATAAAGTCTTACCATTCTTGCTAGCTTTCCTATTATGTACAGGTGAGGTGTATATCCTTGGCGCGTGTGCGTACCTCTCCTTTTGTTCAGATTGAGACGCCACGCTCTCATTACGAGATTTAACTTCATCAGCGATGGAGTGCCGGTACTGGGATGTATAGTTCTGTCTGTTTGGAAAGTAAACACTGATTAGTATTCAAAACTGTTCGCTTCGAAATATGAATTTGACCTCGGAACAAAGTTAAGCAGTATAACGCTGGAGTAAATCCTCTTTGTTATTATTAGCTTCAACACAATATTTTTTGAAGCGCTATCGGTCGTTTATTATAGCAGGAGTTATGGCTTCCATAATTATCTATTCAATCAATGATGATAAAGAACAACGTGACTGTTCATAGGTAAATTATTTCTGGTGAGAAAACGTTTCTATTTTTTTGATTTTCGAAATAAATCTCTGAATTTGGCACTAAATATCACTTTTCTCGGAATTTCAAAATTATATGGCCTTAAATGCATCCATTTGTTACAGAATATAAACAAAATATATATATTCTTCATTAAGACCTTCGATGTTCGCATATTAGAAGCCGTTTGCTTATAAGGGCTCAACGATTTATACGGTTATCTTTTTGTCTTTTTGAAAGAAATTTTCTTATGAACCTATGGGGTTCATACGACATTATAGGGTTTAAATCGATAACAGTTAAAAGAAAAAGCAAAATCAGCCTTTAACGTTCCCACAACTGGGGTACAAGCTTTCTGTCTATGAGGAGGAAAAGGCCATAATGCACCACGCGAGACTAGAGTGATAGATATCACAGACATACAGGTTGGACAGACTTTCCACTGAATATAGTCATAATATCCATTAAGTATTTCCATTTCGCTGGTAAACAAATGACAGTATTCAATGAGTAATCATGTCGGTTCGATAATAGACACATAATTAACTGATTGTGAGTAGTACGAGCGTGGAAACACAAAATTCACTGTTTGGTAGTAATTATTCAATATAATAACTGGTAATTGAAAATTGCGAGTTTGTTTCAATTATACAATATACATATATATTATTTATTTTGTGATGTTTTGTAAGTGGCACAGGACTATTTTATATTAAGTTAATGATTTTATTTGTCTATAAATCGTCCATGCAATAAATAAATGCAAATCACTCATTTACAAACACAGTTAATTGCAAAACTCCCACGGAGCTTATGGAACCGCATCGCAAATCAAACTATAACCCGACCGCTTTTAGAGGACACGGTGGAGATCTGCCCCGTTTGAGCGAAGCACCGCCTTGTCCTCGTAGAGGCGATTGGCGGCGGCGGCGACCTCTCACGTCCGACCCTGGTGTAAGCCATGGGTCCGGAGTTAGAGGGAGTGGGAGGCAGTTACCTCCTTCTGCGAAGCAGTCATGCTCGCAAAGGAAGTGGCGGGATGACTGAGAGACACTCACGTCCCAGCTGCCGCGGAAGACACTCCAGCCGTCAGGAGCCGCGTAACGACTCCTGGCCACCATAGGCGCGGGCGTAGGCGGGCGGACGGTGACCATGGGTAGTTTACCGTCCGATCAGGACCAGGCCCGTGTCGGAAGGCACGTTCGTGTTACACGCGCGCCTCAAAGAGATGTTAGCATGTGAAGAGGCTTGTTAGGGCCGAAGCCTGCCGCGTAAGCGGGAATGCATTTACTTATAATAAAGCTGTGAAGGTTTTATTCTGAAACCATGCCTCAATAGTCAACAGTTCAAGCCTCTTAAAGTACCTAATCAGACTTTCAAATGATTGAAATAAATAAATTGGATCCATAATAAATACAGCAGCAAATCCCCTCTAAATGTCTAAAAACAAGATGGTTGCTGTTCAATATGAACATAACTTACCTATGTCTTCTAAACAGTATACAGAAGAAAGCCATAAGGCATATGACTAGGAGTATGGAACTGCAGATGATGACCAGCATGTTCAGGTCGAACAGCTCTGATGGGGGACCGATTTCCTCTGTAACAAATAATCTTATGTTCATGAGAGTTTCATTTATATTCAAGAATTTCTGGGATTCGTTCAATAAGTTAAGCTACGGTTTCATAATTTTAGCATAACTAGCCTATAATGTTCCCAGTGCTGGGACAGACGCTTTTCTTCGAGAGTGAGTGGTCCCTCGCGTGGTCCACCAGGCGGCCCCATTTATTTATTTTCACTTTCTTATACATCGTGAATAAACCAGCATGCCTGAGATCTATACTAATATTATAAAGAGAAAAGATTTGTATGTATGTTTGTAACGAATGAACTCAAAAACTAACGAATCTGGATGAAACTTGGCACAAAGATAGATTATAGTCTGGAATAGCATATCAGCTACTTTTTATCCCGAAAAAATGTACGGTTCCCGTGGAATAATTGCCTACATACACGCGGGTGAAGCCGCTGGCAAAAGCTAGTATATGATATTTCTCAACAGCATGTGCAGCTAAGTCAAAGGATGAGCCTTTAAACTCTGACACCAGGTTAGGCACTATCGATGGTCATTAACCAAACGAAAAGAGAGACTTGCAATTAAATTCATTTTATAACAATACAATACGCTTACTCTTACTCTAATAAATTTTACAAGATATCTGTGTCTGAACTAGATGATTTAATATCTTAACTGCGCTGATGTCTGACTGCGGATTGGTACATGTCACAAATCTTCGATTTTTTGGTTGTAGGGCATGCCGGTTTCGTCCCTAGGTCTCTTTCACCGTTTTGAAAGCAGCGGTGATGAAATTATGAACACAGTAAATGCCTGTGTGAGTTTGAACCCACGACCTTCAACTCGCAAGTCATCACTGGTGCCTGCCGGGTAAGCGGGATTGTCCGAAAGGGTTACCGCTACCCCGGAACATAAAGGGCTACGGAAGGAACATGGATGGGTTTTAGACAGTAAGAGTCTGACACTCTCTTCCGGTCCACCCAGAGCGGGAGAAGTTATTGGATGATATGGCTATATGGCTTCCCAGCTGCGGTTACCGTGGTTTCATTTAAAATGGGTTGCTAGCCATAATATTCAGAATAGTTTTTGTGATAAAAGTATTGGATGTTATAAACCCAAACATTTTGCGCCTGAACTAATTTCAGGAGAATACATGATTAAATATCAACAAACCCGCGCTGGGCCCTCGAAGTGGATTACCGCCCACTTCCTCTCACAGAGAGAAGGCCTTGTGTCCCAGCATTATCCCAACATTATAGGCTGATTAAGCAGTTATGCTAACTGATTAAATTGCAATCGTCTGATATATTGTGAACATTTGATTAACTAAAAGCTGAAATTATGACTCTTCTTGAAAACTTTTAGATATTTCAACGAAAACGAGATTTAGTGTAAGTAAAGTTAATTGAATATTCTATATCAAATATATATTATACTAGCTGCTCCCACGCGGTTTGATCCTATTGGTCGTAGCGTTATATTACATAGCCTATAGCCATCCTTGATAAATGGACTATCCAAAACAAAAATAATTTTTCAATTCGGACCAGTAGTTCCAGAGATTAGCGCATTTAAACAAACAAACTCTTCAGCTTGATAATATTAGTACACATATATGTACTACTAGCTTCTGCCCGCGACTTCGTACGCGGACCCTGTTGCTTATGCCAGCGACAACGGGGTCGCCATTTATGTTATTTTTTATCATTTTTCCCATTTAAATCTTTTATCACACTGAGCTTTAGTTTTATTTCATTCCAACAACCACCAAAACATACAGTCCATTTGTCATCGTTTTCATTTTGGTAACCGCATTATTATATTCCTCCTCTAGAGACCTAGAAGTCGATGCGTAGATACGCTTGGAACTCAAGCGTAATTCTCTTTCCGTGAACGTCTCTGACTCGCGAGACAATACATGACGTTCACGATCAGCGGTCAGTCGCGCATCATATTCTTCACTGGTCTCTAGAGACCTAATGAATACGCTGAGAACACAGGCGTGCTTCGCGACCCGAAGAGGTTTCCACGGAGCGAGTTGCAGCCCTCATGTTCTCGAACAACATCAAGTCTCTCCTGACGCTCTTCGGTAGATTCTTGGGATCTTATGATCCTCAATCTTTTAGCTCTCTTGGAACATTGGGAAAGATTTGACCTCTTTCTAGGCATGGTCATAGTTTTATTGTGAAGATACCTGATCAATAAAAATCTAAATTAAAATAACTGCTCCCCTGCGTTACCGGGTAGGCTACAGTGTCACGAAGATAAATGGAAAAGGAAATTAAACACTCAAACAACATAAGCCCGAAGGCATATTCATACGATAAAATAAAAAAATAAATAGGAGTTTTGGCCAGTAGAGTCAAATTTTCAATGATATACCATCGTCATCGAAAATCAGTCCTAAACTGTTACAGCCTTCACCGCGTGCAGGTACTCCCAGTTTATGTTGTTTTATAATTACACAGTAAAATTAGTGATAGCTTTGATTTCCACATCAGATGTTTCTGATCTTCGATTTTTATAAGTCAACAGGAAATGCCCATCATATTGAACAACAAAGACGTCAAAGACGTCATTCCTATATGTGTTATGTTGTAGCTAGGCTCTTGGAGTTCCACAACAGCTGTTCCAGATCTTCGATTTTTATAAGTCAACAGAGAGTACTCATCAGATTGAACAACTTGTGCTAAGACGTTATTCCTATATGTGTTATGGTGTAGCTAGGCTCTTGGAGTTCCACAACAGGTGTTCCAGATCTTCAATTTTTATACATCAACAGAGAGTGCTCATCAGGCTGAACAACTTTCGCTAAGACGTCATTCTTATATGTGTTATGGTGTAGCTAGGCTCTTGGAGTTCCACAACAGGTGTTCCAGATCTTCGATTTTTATAAGTCAACAGGAAATGCCCATCAGACCGAACAACTTTTGCTAGTACGTCATTCCTATATAATGTTATAGTGTAGCTAGGCTCTTGGAGTTCCACAACAGGTGTTCCAGATCTTCGATTTTTATAAGTCAACAGGAAATGCCCATCAGACCGAACAACTTTTGCTAAGACGTCATTCCTATATATGTTACAGTGTAGCTGGGCTCTTGGAGTTCCACATCAGGTGTTCCAGATCTTCAAATTTATTCTCTCAGCAGAAAATGTTAATCACGTGGAACAATTTTTGCTAAGGTATCATTTTTGTATCTCTTATAGTTTAGCTGGTCTGTTGCGGTTCTGCATTAGGTGTTCAAGTTTCCAAGATAAATTATAGCCTATATGTTGCCCAGACTTAATACCTATACAACAAAAAAAAAACATTCCAATCCGTCCAGTAGTTCCGAAGATTAGCGTGTACAAACAAACAGACATACAGACAAACAGACAATTTTTTTTTTTGGATTCATGCTCTATTACTGTTTTTAAACCCCCCTCAATTATTATTTTTTTAATATATTCAATGTACAGACACAGTTTTTTTACTGTTTTATTATATGTATGTATATAGATATAGATATATAGATAGAAGATAACAAGCGAATAAGGAAACAGTAACGTTGTGGAACAATATATTGCAGCCATCAATCCGACCTAACGTAGTAGGTACGATAATATCTCTCCAGGCAAAGATTTGAATCGTAAGATTTGCACCGTACTTATGTCACAAGAGAAGTGAATTCTGAGAAGAGTGAGCTCACGCAACCTGTATATTATTATGATGTTTCCAGGACAGAGGAAGAATGTGTCAAAACAAAACAGAAACGCGATCATCTTATGACTGGTGGGTGGAAGATATCAAACTCTTACTGACTAAAACCCATCCATGTTCTAATGTTAGCTCTAAAGTAAATTATATTATCTTTATTGATAGTATAATTTACCTTCATATCATAGTTTTTAATTTGCATCCTGTTGTCTTTTCTTTTATATAATATATATTTTGTTGTTTTTACTTTTTTTATTGATTTATTAGTCTCCTTAATGTGAATGATTAGCAAGGGAAGTAGCGAGTCATCCCCAACACAAGTATTATTTATAACGTAATGGAGCCGCCTCACAATACTCTTATGTAATGATTTTGGAACAATAAACAATTTATTTACTTATAATAATTAAAATAATATGATAATTTCTTTATTGCAGACTATGGTGTCCATTTTGTTACTAACAATGTTCTTATAAACTAGTGTTAGTAGAAATTAAAATTCACCAATCACTACTTTGCCATTCCATGACAAATGGCGGAGCAATGACTTAAGGAATTTATGTGTTTCGGAGCATCGGTTACCCCTTTAGTGAGTATATCGTTTCCAGGGCCGAGAGAGAATGTGTCAAAACAAAACAGTAACGCGACCATCTTTGACGCGGTAGGGTGAATCTAACGATTTAAATCTTTGCCTCCACAATTGTTAGTGTATATCATTGACGTTTAGATACGTATATATTGAGGTTTGACTGTTCTTGAAGGTCTTGTCTTACAGGCGTATTGTGTTCGAGAATTCTACTAATGTGACGTGCTTGAAGAAGATTTGTGTCAAGGGGTTTATACTTAAATTACGTCACGATTCATTTTTCAAAGGGTAGCAAAAGATATTCTGCGGATTACTAAGCAAACCCACGGCAATAATAATAATAATCTAATTTGTGTATTCCCACATTTTTGTGTACATTGACATTTCACTAATTTTATTATCTATGAGGAGTTTATGACACTATTCAGTAGTAAATTTCTTTTTTTTTTAATTTCTAATTTGGATTGTTAAGTATTGGAATCATTTATATAGCAAAGTCGCTTTCCGCGTCTGTCCTAATGTCTGTATGTATGTATGCTTAGATCTTTTTAATAGATAGAGTGATTCAAGAGGAAGGTTTGGGTGTATAATTTATTAAGGTTTGCGGACGATGTCGCGGGCAGGGAGCTAGTAGTGGATACATTTATGAATATTTGATGTTTGTTCAATAACGCGTAGGTGTATACTAATGTTTCGTGCAAATAAATTATCTTTATCCCTCTTATCTTAATTGTGCAATATGCGTTCATGTAATATGCTGTTCTTGTATCATCCATTTAAAGAGGAGATAGAGGTGAAATCTAAGTAATATGTTATGACAAAACCTATACCTACAGTCTAAAGAATGGAGTCCAATAAAATAGTAATCAGTCTGAAGTAACCCCGACTTTTTAAATCTAGAAAAACTACTCGTGATCTATCCCAGTGTTGGCTAGTGGCCAGTACAGTAAACAAGCCACGTGGCCTAGTGGTATCGGCCCCGAATTACGAGTTGCAAGTTGTAAGTTCGAACTCAGACAGGCTCCTTACTGTGGGTATTAAATTTCATCACCACTGCTCTCAAAACCATGAAGGAAAACATCGTGAGGAAACCGGCATGTCCTAGATCCACACCACACTGGGCCGCATGGTGGATTATGGCCCACTCCCTCTCAGCGAGAGGAGGCCTGTATCCCAGAAATGGGATTCACAGATTGATTATCCTACTAAAAAGAATGACTTATTAACATGGCTAAAATGTAATCGCAGCAATTTCACAAGTAGACAACACAGTCCCAAAACAACCTTCCAACTTCCTTAAATTACAAAGCCTTTAGAAACCACAACAAAATTTCATCAAAGCCATTACGTAAAAACACAATGATGTTCTATAAAACGATCCCAAAATATACTCGAACAAAAATCGACGTCACGAATCCAAAACAGGGCGACCATAATCAGCTTTACGACAAAATTTTGATGAAATAATTTATGTTTGACGCGTCAAAACATTCTTAGAAGTTCGTGAACTGGATGGCTTGGTTTTGGTTATAAAGGTTTTGCTATAGTGCGTTCGACTAGCGATGTAGTAATTAACGTTGTTGAAATTGGTGTAGCCGTACCTACAGGATTTAACAAAAATCATATCGTCCGACCTGAAAGTAGGTTGTTCAGCGTCGTATACGAACACCATATTAGTAAGATTAAACTTAAGAATGTTGATCCCCTATACAAAATGTAGTCACGTGACAGAATATTTTGTATGGGGGATAAAAACTAATAAATAATAATAATAATATCCTTGGACATTTCACACAACGCCTTATCGTCCCAAGCTAAGCAACCTAATGCTTGTGTTATGGTAACGAGATGGCTGATATACTACTTATATACATTTTTTTTTGTAAATACATACATATTATAGATAGAAAAACACCCAGACTCGTAACAAATACTTGCAGGTCGTAAAAATATTTCCCTCCTCCTCCTATTTTCCTCCATATTTTTCTCTTAATAAATCCTTCCCTGAACAAACCGCTTTCTGGTAAGACACAAGTTTTGTTACATCCTGTAAATGGAAAATATAGAGTTTGGCGGTAATCTGAACGTTTTTAGTGTTCCGTACCTCAAAAGGAAAAACGAAACCTTAGATCACTTTGTGTTCCGTCCGTCTGTCTATCTATTAAAACCCTTTTTTTTCAGAAATGCGTAGAGATATCAAGTTGAGATTTCATATACTTGTGTCTACACTTCTACAGCCTCTTTCAGCTGTGAAATAATGGAACTTGTAAGTCAATGCGATCAAAATACAGGGTGGAATTTTGTAATGCCCCCTGGAGGGAAAGTACTCTTAATACTGCAGATAGAAAATTTTACTCAAAGGAAACATTCCTTTATTTTTGAATAGAAAAAAAACTGCATTCAAAGATTTCCAAAAATTCGCTTGCCACACCCGGGAATCGAACTGACTAAAATCTGCAAAAAGTACACACTGTACTTTTATTGCTGCGATCGTTAGTATCAATTATAAGGATGAAATCTCTCGAACAAACTTGATAAATTAAATGATAGAAAAACTATGAAATCTTTAATTATTTACAAAAAATTGGAAACTAATTAATTAGTTGCTCGAAATGGGCTCCATTTTCTTGGATACACAAATGTGTTCTTCTAAATAAATACCTTTAATACCTGGATTGGTACAAACGGCACAATCAGATGGCCTGCGAGATCACCAGTTCTCACCCCTATAGATTTTTTTTATGGGGATATGTTAAAAACCAAATTTACATTAAATCTTATGCGAATGTAAACGAGTTGAGAGTTGAAGTTCAGAATACGATTTATAATATTCACCACAACACGTTATTAAAGGTTACAAAAAAAGAAATTGTTAGAAGAATACATTTGTGTATTCAAGAAAATGGAGCCCATTTCGAGCAACTAATTAATTCGTTTACAATTTTTTGTAAATAATTAAAGATTTCATGGTTTTCCTATCATTTAATTTATCAAGTTTGTTCGAGAGATTTCATCCTTATAATTGATACTAACGATCGCGGCAATAAAAGTACAGTGTGTACTTTTTGCAAATTTTAGTCAGTTCGATTCCCGGGTGTGGCAAGAGATTTTTTGGAAATCTTTGAATGCAGTTTTCTTTCTATTCAAAAATAAAGGAATGTTTCCTTTGAGTAAAATTTTCTATCTACAGTATTAAGAGTACTTTCCCTCCAGGGGGCATTACAAAATTCCACCCTGTATATGACCGTTTATATCGCATACTATCGTATATTTTGCGATTTCCTAACCTATAAGATACTAAAGATTAACGTGACTGAATTTGAGCGTAGAACCTAAACTTCTGATTATAAACCATGTCTATAACCTATGGGGCTTATACGACATTTGAGGGGTTAATAGAAGTAATATAATAGTTTAATTTGCCTAGCGTTTTCCCAACAATGTTGCCAGCTTCCAGATTAACCGGATTTTCTAAATTTAAATTCTCATGCATTTTATTGCTAATTGCAGGTCAGTGTCAGGTTTAATCTTGATTAAATATGCGTGAGAGGAGTAGCACAAATTAAGCGTTGATTGCAACAATTTCATGTAGTTTAATTACTTCGTCAACTATCAGAGCGCTCACCTCAAATAAAAACTACGTTACTCCGGATAAAGGTCAATGTTCGGCTCTGATTTTCAGGCTTTAATTAAGGTCTTTGTTAACTTTTACAATACTAACATTTTTGGAAGTTAGCACCGGTCTAGAATTAATTATGATTAATTAATCACTTTTAGGGTAGCCGCACGAATTGATCGAAGGTTAAACAAGGGATATTAAAAAAACCGTTGTATATTGCACCACCTCCGTGCCTCGGAAAGGACGATGTTGATCCCAGCTGTCATTCGAACTTTGACAGTCGTTTCGGGTGGTCAGACATCAAAAAGGGGTATCATATTGGGAGTGTGGAATGTCTTCAGTTTTAAGCATGAATGTGGATGTCTGTACGAGTGGAGGCAGACCAAAGAAACGATGAATGGATTGTGTAAAAGATATATTATATGGCTAGGAAGGGAGTGACTACCGAGACAAGGGAATTTGAATATAGGCAGGAGAATATTATGAGTGTATTTGTTTGAGACACCGCTCTATAGAAGCCTACGAATAAGGTATAGCTTCTCTTTAACCCCTAAAATTTCGTATGAACCAAATAGGTTCATAAGAAAAATTCTCTCGAAACGACAATAAATATAGCCGGATAAATCGTTGAGATCTTATAAGCAAACGGCTTCTAATCGGCGAACATCTAATGGGTTAAAGTTTTGGACCTAGTCAAAATCTTTGTACGAAATGAATATAACATTACACCTGTATTCTCAGAAGAGCTAGGCAGAGTAGGTAGTATTTGCAGTATACCCACATTTCGCCTTCTACGTTATTAATCTAAAGGCGACCATATCCTTCAACCGGGCACAAATCCATATTCCGGGCTGAGAAATTATAGACGGAAAAACACAATACTGCCGGCCATTGTAATCGAACCGATAACCTCATATTCACCAGAAGAATTTGCGATCTCTATACCACCGAGGTAGTCAATGAAACTAATAACAATATTGAAATACAGGGTGAAATTGCCTTCATGGGCACTATTTTAAGGGGTCATTATACTCATCATTAAGAACTTTCACTATGGGAACAAATCTGAAATCGCGAAAAAACAATCAGCTGTTCCCTACATTTTGACGAATTAAGCGAGCATAATGTATAGAGCAGCAGATATTTTCTTCGTGATTTCTGATTACAATGTCCACTTAAAATAATGCCCATGAATTCTATTTCACCCTGTATAATATGCTCTGAATATAAAACATTGAATTCGAGTGCCAGTATTAGTTGGTTTCTTGATACATGGCATAATTCTGAATATTTACTACAACGAGCCTTATAATTTGAACACAATAATGCTTATGTATCACACAAAAAAAAAGTTCAACAGTCTCATTTGTCTGTAATTTCCACGTACCTATCCTTCCAACATAAACACACGTTGACGAACTTTTTATCAAAGAGGTTTTCTACATACAAAACCTCAGGCCTACAGGGCGGGCAGAACTGTATGAACAACCAAACTCAGTTGTAGGTCACATGTTATAGCGATGAATTGCTATTACCAAGCACTAATTCAGATTATGGGTTGCTACTGTGAATTCGTTAATGATTTCTCTGTATAACCTAGACGGAATACAAGTCTACTGGGCCAATCGTCCAACTGCTTAACTGACACTATCAATAGTATCAAATAAATACTATCCATAGTGTCGAAAAACGCCTAAACAGAGATACATACTTGGATGACGTAGCTAGATCGACCGATGACCCTAATAAGGTGGCAGGGATAGACTGGATGCGGAAAGCGGAGGGCAGGGTGTTGTGGCGGAACACAAAGGACTAAGAAAGGAACATAGATAAGTCTTAGTTAGTAAGAGTCCAAAGATCACAGCTCTTTAAAGCCACCCAGCACCTACCCTACACCGCCTCGTCACACGGCGTCCACTCGTTGTCTATAGGTGGTCCACGGGTGGTCGCCACGTTATCACCAATAAACGTCGCGTCGAGTGGTCCACCCACGGTCCGCGCGTGGTGGGCTTACAACCGAGGCGATCCGGTGACGCCACGGAGTTGAAGTAGTGAGCGTATACCCATACAAGTCCATATAAAGAATACTAGCCGCAGGAAGCGAGGTGGTGCGAAGTGGGTGCCGGGTGGCTCTAATAAGCTGTGACCTTAACGCTCCACCCAGAACTGAAATGGTAATTTGATGATTTCACAACCTTAAATAAAAAAGGGTGTTGTGAAACAGTTTGGGAGAGGTATGTCTAGCAGTGTATTGCATAGGCGGAGTTGATTAATTGACTTGGATGACGGTTAATAGATACGTATGGAAGAAAAGACATGCTGCGCGAAGCTCAAAGAAAATTAAACAAGGCCAGACGAATGATGACATTTTTATTTTTCTCAGATCAAAGGGAAAATTCGAACTACATCCCGAGAAGCCGAGGATGTTGAGATATTTATGCGTGACATTTGTCATACAATATTGGATCGGAGTAGGACTATTTTTATCCCGTAAAATAGAAATGAGCTTTGTCTCAGTATGTTACTTTTTTGTGACCCTATTACTATAGTCTTAGGTGTCAAAGATAAACATTTTTACATACATACATAGTCAGCCTATAGTGTTGCCACTGCTGGGACACAGGCTTCCTTTTCACCACACTGGCCCAGCGAGGGTTGGTATATGTCACATGCCGGTTTGCTCACGATGTTATCCTTCACCGTTTGATGAAATAATTTACACAAAGAAAAGCGCTGGTCTGGGTTCGAACGTATCTACCATCTATAACTCGTAAGTTGCGGTTGTCACCACACCATTACTTCACCGCCACCACTATTCTTTAATTACAACACTTTTTCCAAAAACCGGATGGTTTCAACGAGTGGCTTTCCTATGTTTTAAAAGCTCGTCGATCTATTCGTAACTACTGCAAAATCTGACCGTGAGTTCACAAATTTGGTCCCCAGATTACACAAACAGTTATATGGGACTAATAACCATTAGACTCCCTCAGTTACCTGGAATGATAGGCATTATCATTATGCATTGCAAACTATGGAATTGAATGTAATAAAACATGTCAGAATGATAGCTTAGCCGTAAAGTTTTCAGCGGGATTGTCCGAAAGGGCTACTGATACCCTGGAACATAAAGGGCTAAGGAAGGCTACATGGATGGGTTTTAGTCAGTAAGAGTCTGACACTCCCTTCCGCTCTGGGAGGAGTCATTTGATGATTTCCCATTCTTAAAAGTTTTATACGTGTATATTAAGAAAGGTATGTGTATCGTCTGCACCTTTTACGAACTAAATGTCGCTAGTGATGGCGCCAAACACGTAGCCATTTTTCGGCTAAATCTGTTTAGACTGCCATAGATACACTAAAAAGAACGAGGAAGGGAGAATATATAGCTGTAGAAAGTTAACAGAGAATTCAAAAGAATACACGATAATATAGCTAGAATGTAAACTTATCTAAATGTTATACATTTTAAACTTCTGTAGCTCCCGCTTTAGTTTATTACTAAAACATAACCCTTAACTTCTCTTCAATGACAATTTCATCTCAGGCCTGTCACGGAAGATAACTAAACTTTTGATACTGAACTTCAAAGTTTTTATCAAACTTGTGTCATTTGTTAACAATTATGTTCTTGACAAACTTATTAAGGCTGATGTACACGGCGACGACGGCTCGCTTTAAAACTAAGAAATTATTAGAACTTTAATGTTTTGTTGATGCTGTTTTGAAATTGAAAATTAAAGGTACTTATTGCACAAGTGTTTACCTGTCAAAATTTGTATGTAGGCTCATCTATACAAATAAGTACAATTGAATTTTCTGTTTCTAATGACAAATGAATGCATTTTTACTAAATCCATGGGAAAGTATATACGAGTACGATACATATAACAAAAAATCTTTTGTCTTTCTGTCTGTTGGTTTCATCTAATCTCCCAAACGGCTGGACCCATTTTACCGAGACTTTTACTGTCCGATAGCTAAAGATATGAAGAGCTCGTGACTAAGTACTAACAGCCGCACAGGGCGATAAATCAGGTTGAGCTACGCTTGTAGGGGTTGGCCGTGGATGGGTGAACATCTTTACACACCAAGACACCTTCGTGACTCGGAAAGCACGTTAAACCGTTGGTCACGGCTGTCATTTGTGCATCTTTGACAGTCGTTACGGGTCGTCAGAAGGCCGAAAATCTGACAGCCAGTCTTACCAAGAGGTATCGTATTGCCCAGTTACTGGCTTGTGGAGGTCAGATAGGCAGTCGCTCCATGTAAAATACTGGTATTCAGCTGCATCCGATTAGATTGGAAACTGACCCCAACATAGTTAGAAAAAGGCTAGGCGGATGATGATGTATAACAAAAATATATTTTTTTTTGTCTATTTGTCTGTTTGATTCGTGTAATCTCCCAAGAGGCTGGGCCGATTTTACTGACCCAAAACTGATGTTATAACGAGTAACTTAGGCTACTTTCATTTTAGAATAAGAATTAAAGACAGGACCACGCGGGCGAAGCCGTGGGCAGAAGCTGGTGGTAAAATATAAATCTACGAAAGTAAAAACACTACTTGTTTGTGAAATTGTTTTTTTTGTGTCTGAATGACATTTCGCAGACGAATCTAGGAGATTTTTGGCTGGTTGTCCGGACTTTTCTATGGGTGCCTCAATAAATTAAGGCCTCTTGCTGCGTGAAATCGAACACTGCATTGCGGTGTTTACGACTATCTATTCTGCTTACACGGATCAGCAGAGCTAATGCCCTGAATTGGTGCACTATAGAGCCGAGAGATAGCATTAGCGTAATTAGCCTTTGATGTTCCATTGTTGGGACATAGGCCTTCTGTGTGTGAGAGGGAGTGGGTAATCCACCACAGGTCACGTCACGTCTTTAATATTGGCTGCTGGATGTCACATAATTATATAGAATCAAGTTCTTCCAACACGCAGCAGTGATAGCCTAGTGGTGTGACCGTCAGACTGCCAAGTCTTAGGTCTCGAGTTCGAACCCCAGACACGCACCTCTGACTTTTCGGGTTCATGTGCGTATTGTATAATTATCACTTGCTTATAAAACGGTGTAGCAAAAAATCGTGAGGAAACCGGCAAGCCTGAGAGATAATTCTCAACAGCATGTGAAGCTAAGTCAGAGGCCCCAGGTTAGTCACTAACCACACGAAAAAGAAGAAGAATATGTTCTTCCAACTAAACAGATAGCTGTACTGCTGGGGAGTTTGTTGCGCCACTTCTTCCCAGCTAAAGCACTAGGAAGTGGTCAAAGACGGGTGTATTTGAGGACTGTCTTATGTAATTTTGCAAAAATATAAAACCTCTTTTTTGGTTCGGTCTTTTAAGGCTGGGAAATCATCCAATGACTGCTATAAAACCCATCCATGTTCCTTCCGTAGCCCTTTATGTTCCGGGGTAGCAGTCGGACAATCCTACTTTTTGGTTCGGTCTTGACATAATCTTTGATTTTTTAAATAAACAGTTCCTTCAACCCTTTATGAAACAGCCCTAAGTTCAGTTTGTTGTTATATAACCGAGTGATCGATCTTAGCTTGTAAACTATTTGCATTAAGGCAATAAGTTAGATGTTGAGATAGTTCGTTAGCTGATCGCGTTCAGAGGAAGCAAATTCTGACATGATTTATTTACACGATGCTGTTATTGTTTTCACGTTTTTTTTTTTTGTGGTAGAGCTCATTGGAGTAATAACTGCTCATCAAAATATATATCGTAATAAGCGTATATTGTGGATGGTGGATGGCCTGTATGGAGTGGGCAGTAATCATCATCTACCACGCGGGTCCAGCCTAGGTTGGTAGTTGTCACATATCTTTGAATTCTTGGTTATAGAACATGCCAGTTTTCATCACGATGTTTTCTTTCAACGTGTTGAGAGCATTGTGGTTTGATTATACGACCTACAAATCGTAAGTCGCGGCCATTAGCCCTGGGCCACCACTGCTGTCAACTGTCACGCCCACTATGGCCTATCAGTAATAGGTAGGTACCATTATTAAACGTCAATAACACCATTTTACTCGACGTTCATGCTACACTCAGGTAAATCAATTTCTCTGAAACTATCTCGAAGTCACTAGTCTATATTAAGCAAGACAGAGTTTCCCTGAAAATTAATATTAATGGAGTTCCAGTGACTTGCAACGTGGTCTAACTTTGTGTACCTTAATGTGACTGAACCAAACTTGTTCGTACTAGGTTCACAGGTGAACTATCTTCTGTGGGTCTAGCATGAACGCGCGGAGTAAACGGAAATTGGAACGATTTTAAAATCTATACAGTGTGTTACGTTAAACGAGGGACATACATCCAGGGAGCCTAGACAAGTGTCAATCGCTCCTTGCAATTCGATTTCGAAAATTGTTGATTGAACAATTCGTTATCTCAGCGATACGGATTGTCAAGAACGCCACTTGTCAACGCCTTTGTATGGAAGTATTGATCGAGTTTCGTTACACAATTTGACATTGTCTAGCACTTAGTGATCGAAAACTATTGATCATGTGACATATCGAAAGCTTAAGCCAATTTGATACATTTCGGATTTATCTAATTTCATTATCGTCAATGAAAATGTAACTTTGTCTAGGCCCCGGGGCGTTGTCGCAAATTGACCACTTCTCAAAATGACTACAGGTAGCATAATGTCCCTTTCTCAAAATACCTTCGCCATACGTCTCTTTCGCAAAATATCCTATAAAATCGTTTCAATTATAATACATATTTAATATGATTTCGGGTTTAATTTATGGATGATCCATTTACAGAAATTTAAGCCCGTAATTAATCACTAATTGTGATTGTCACGAAGATTTAAACCAAAAAGGTGTAGGATAGTCCTATTATCAATTCAAAATTACATTAAGTTAACGTCTTACGTTCGTGGCAGGGCTACTGTTTATTTATTAGGAAAAGTTTTAGAAGAGCTTTATTTGATGTTCCTGTTTAAGCTGTTGGCTTAGTTTATTTATAGAAGGAATTCTGGTTGTTTGGGTACAAAGTTATAGGGGCTATTTTCGGGTAACTACTTTACAGGTGTAGCATAATCAGTCTATAAAGTTCCCACTGCTGGAACACAGGCCTCGTGGGCCGTAATCTACCACGCGAGCCCAATGCGGATTGTTAGATGTCACACGTTTTTTCGTTCTAGATATTCTAGGTAGTGGCCTTGGGGTAATGGCCCTGACATATGAGTTGTAGGTCTTGGGTTCGAACCCGGGCAGGCGTATTGCTTTGTGTAAATAATTTCATCACCACTGCTCTCAAAATGGTGAAGGGAACATCGTAAGGAAACAGGCCAGCACCACAAATACCAACCTGCGCTGGGCGGCGTAGTAAAATACAGCTCCTTTCGTAAAGCCTGCGTCTCAGCAGTGGGGGGAACATTATAGGCTGATTGTGCTATACGATTCAACACACATCTGTTACTTGTTCTGTGTAATGTGTTCTGTTGTTTTTTTTCTATTTATCTTTATCTATTACACAGTGTGTCAGGTTAATCGAGGGACTAGGTACTCAAGAAAATTACTTTGTCTTTTTACCAACTCAGAAATATTAAAAAAATAATAGCTGTTCCATAGATTTTGACGAAGTATGCGATTTTTTTCGAGATTTTAGGTATAGTTTCATAGTCAAAGTTGTTCGTTTCATGGTTCCCTATAGTAACCCCTAAAAGTATGTCCCTCCTTTAACCTAACAAATTGTATACAGGGTGTAACCGAAAGGTTTATTTGCAAAAGCATATGCAATCGTAAAAAAAATTTTTTTTGTTAAGTAAATATATATATATATATATATCAATTGCTGTTCGTTTGTCTCTCTAAAACTTGAGAACAGCAGGGCCGATTTAGCTGAGTTTGGTTTTGAAATTTTTGTCGTAGTTCAGCGAAGGTTTAAAAGATGTGAAAAGCTACGGTAGGTGAGTAGGTAGGGTAGGTGGAGTAGATAGGTAGGGTAGATAGGGTAGGAAGGGTACGTAGAGTAGAAATGAAGGATAGGTTGGTAGAATAGGAAGGATAGGTAGGGTTGGTAGGGTAGGCTTGGTAGGGTAGTTAGGGTAGGTATGTAGGTAGGGTAGGGTAGGTAGGCAGGTACGCCGTTAGATAGATACGCAGTTAGAAAAGTACATCTACCAGTGCGAAGCCGGCCGGGTAAAGCTAGTTATAGATAAAATTGCGTTACGAGAATAATTATTGCCCTCTATTCTTTGTATTTATTTGTAAGATATCGAATATTAGTTATTAAATGTTCATAGCCTTAGGACCAGGAGCCGCTCGTGTAAACATATTACGTAAACAGAAACTAAATAATCCTTGCATTAAAGGAATTAGTGAACTTGCCGTTGTAACGTACTGTTGATCATTTGGGATTAATAATCCAGTAATCTCAATTAGTAGTTCAACCCAACTATATTATGTACAGAGGCCAGCACATCAGGTTACCACAAACTGTCAAATTTTCTCAATCGATTTAGAACTTATCAATCAACGTTTTAAGGTTTAAAATCGTTAGGAGAAATTTGACTGTTTGGTATAACTTAATGCGGCGCGACTGTACGATCGATAATAGTTCTTTAAGGATGGAAATATTAACTAAACTGAGTCTTACAAAGGAGATTATTTTCAAAAGAGTAATTATGGAGTTTCTTTCCAGGTCTTCTTCATAGGAAACGACCAATTGCATCCGTGCTAGGAGCATGAAGTGACCAATACACGAAGAACTATCAGAAGTATAAAGACAAGCATATCAAATAATAATAATAAAAAATTTCGTTGATAGTTTTTTAATTTTAAAACAAAAGCATAAGGTACATTTTCAATTGCGAAAATTTGACAGTTTGGGATGGCTCGGTGTCTGTACCTACGCTACTACACGAATTTCATTATGATTTAGTACATTTGTATCATACAGGGTGTAACCGAAAGGGTATATACATACAAAAGCATATACTACAGACCACCAAACTGAACCACTTTCTATGGGACCATTTCGGAGTACTTTCGGTTACACCAAGTAGAAAAAGAATAAAGCATAATACGTTAGTGGACTCACCTCCATCCAAAGTCTTGGTAGCATATGTATACACAGCTGAAGCAGTCCCAGCATCATTTATCGCAGTCACTCTTAGCTGGTACCAGTTAGCGGGAGCGAGAGATCCGACAGCGTAAGAAGTGGGTATGGACCGAAGAGGTGGAGCCTGGTAGTGGCCTTCGATGTAGCTCCAGCCGAGGTTTAGGTCCATGGGCTGAGAAAAACAAATGATTACGGTTGGTATTTCGAGATGTTAAGCCTACAAAATGTAGCCGGGTAAGCGGGATTGTCCGAAAGGGACCACACTGTCGGAATGAGACGAAGATATACAAAACGTAACATCTTTTTTCTACTGTGAAGTAATATTAGTGCGTGCTGCAATAGATTTCAGATGACTGCAGCAGATAGGATCTCTTCTCTGCTATGGTGATCGTTTATTAAGCGGGTTGATGGTAAGTATGTTAATTTTAAGCAGGATTGTTCGAAAGGGTTACCGCCTCCCCGGAACATAAAGGGCTAAGGAAGGAACATGGATGGGTTTTAGTGAGTAAAAGTCTGACACTCCCTTCCACTCCACCTACAGCGGAAGGATTCATTTGATGACTGCCCACCCTCAAAAAAAAGCCTACAAAGAGTAACTTTTTAGTTGTAGGTTATCGTCGCGTAGTTTCATAATAACAATTTCAAGTCTTGTTGAAACCTTAGAGTTTTGTTACAACATCAGAACTTCCTGAACTTGTTACAGGAAAGTTAAATTTTGTATTTAGATTCAAAGTATTGTATAAATAGTACTCGTATACAACAAAGTCGTTTCTGTGCGCTCTGTTCTTCTAAAAATTTTCTTCTTTTCTCGGGAACAGTACTTTTTTTCGGGATGAAAGGTTAATTTAGATAATTTGTGTTAACTCTGCTTGAAATTAAACTCTTATCACACTAATAAACTTTCAATAATAATATAATCAATCGTTTCCCGAAAGACACGTGGCGCCATCTTGTATCAGAATATCGTAATTGATGTTTAACTCAGGAACAGTTTTTTTTCAGAATGAAAGGAACCCTATGTCCGTTTCTGTACCCTTGAAAACGTATATGCAAAATTTCAAGATGAATAGTACAGTGGTTTAAAAGGTAACAAACACAGTGACAAACTTACTTTCGCATTTAAAATATTGGTTAAGATTATGTAACTTAGTAATAGCACAGATATTGCGATAGTTTGACATTTTAGTTGACTGAACTCGTGTGAAGCAGAGGTAAGGTGCTAGAATCCTTTTGAACGCCATATCATAAACGCACGCGCGTGTCCGTGTTATCATGAATTTCCCAATATCCTTTAATAGTGTCTTTTAATTTGTTTCATGTCATTAAATACGTACGAGAGCTTCAATTTGTAAGATATCTATGTAAGGTGTTAAAAAATTAACTCTAAGAATTTCGTGGGAGCATCGTACTCATCGTTACGAACAACTTTTACTATGGGATGAACCCTGAAATCGCGAAATCATTTGAGCTGTTCCAGACATTTTATTGAGTTTATACGTGTGTATAAGTATGAAACAGCTCATATTTTTTCTCAACATCTTATATAAACACACAAAAGTAATGATTTAATTGTTGTTTCGTGTTAATATATGTGTCGTTGGCGTACAGGGCATGCACTTGCTTGTCACGTTTACGTGACACTGGCGTTCAAAAGGTTACGTAGTATCATGACTTACTGCTTTATTCTCCGCACGTTGCCAAAGGTTGGATCCGAGGAGTCGGTAATCCACTTCCCATCTGGTGACGTCACAGCCGCTGTCATCCCACCCACTTAGCTGGATGTAGATGTGGGTAGCATTGCTCCACAGCCAGTCGGTTGAAGGTGGTGATACCGGTGCTATTCGGAAAAATAATGATAGAAGTAAGTGCCTCTACCTGCGGCTTCGCCTGCGTGGAGTTCGAAAATCGTCCTACGGGAACGCATAACCAGAACAATAAATATTCTTTGTCTTAAACCAGGTCATAGACTAATCTTTACTAGCCTTTCATCCAAATTAGTTTTGTGGCAATTTCAACAATGAAACTGAACGCTATTAGTATCTCGCGTTCTGTATATAATCGCGTTCAAGACTTGTCAATGTCAATATTCTAATATAATAATGTGTATTTAGAAAATAATGACATTTAAAGCCCTTATCGGACTTTACGTGTAATCGCATTTAGTTTAATTGGTGAAATTCGCCGTTTAAGCGTATAAAGAGACAGGCATAAAAAAAACAATTAGATTAATTTCAAAATTCGAGCGAAGTAGATCTGTCTGCTCGACTTGGTGTTAGACCGTTCTGTATCAGTGGGACTGTCCGAAAGAGTCACCGCTGCTCCAGAACACAAAGGGCTAAGGAAGGAACATGGACGGGTTGCAGTCAGTAAGGCTCTTCACAACACTTCCTTCCACTTCACCCATGAGTCATTCGATGATTTCCCAAACTTAAATAAAAAAAAATACTAATCTGCAAAGTAAATGCTATAAAAATCCTTAAGTAGAAAATAATGCTTATTAAAATGACAAATAACATTATATTGCCTGGTACCTAATATCAAATTCTTCGAGGCCATTGATTCCTTTTACCAACCAGAAAAACATGCTACAAATAGGGCTAGAAAAATAAAATACAGGTCCTTATTTACGCAGTAGTGAATCACGTATAAACATTAGTGTTGATCTAGGACCGTATATAAACGGCCCTGTCCTAATTTCCCTGACCAGTCGATTAGCACGTACAGATATTACTCATAGGAAGATTCTCCAATACAACAATTAACGTTAGTTTTCTATGATAACTTATAAATTATTGGTAGTAATTCGTTCGTATAGTCTTAAAAATGGAAGCTTGTTTTCGATGACAAACATTAACTATAGTCTGTTCCAAAAGTATTTGATGAAAGTATAAACAAAATATTCTGTGTTCTGGTAAAATTCTTATGCATGTATTACGTAGAATTTCTTACTGAGATTCCGTAATTTCGTAACATTATTATTGAGTTCCTAAAATCCTAAAGAAATATAGGTACAGACAAAAACAAAAGCTGTCATACACGAAAAGTCTGACTCACCTCCACCCAACGTAGTAACATCTATATGAGCGGGCACTGAAGTCCCAACACTATCAGTAGCGGTTACTCGAACAGAATACTTAGTCCCACACTTGAGACCGGCCAGTGTGTGTGACTGTACTCCTTGTAGACGATTCTCTCTGGTCACCGGCCAAGCTTCTTGCCAGAGGCCGTCATTCTCTCTCCAAGTTAGATTGTAACCTGGATTGGAAATTACTTTGTTAATAACTATACGAAGCAGTAGCGAAGTGTCAAATTCCGTAACAGGCAAGCTTGTGTCTCGGTGAACACGTAACTGTAACTGTAATTCACTATGTTTTGCATTTGTCATTAATAATAATAATAATAATATCCTTGGACATTTCACACAGCGCCATATCGTCCCAAGCTAAGCAACCTAATGCTTGTGTTATGGTAACGAGATGGCTGAGATTTTTTTTTCTAAATACATACATTATTATAGATAGAAAAACACCCAGACTCGTAACAAATACTTGCAGGTCGTACAAATATTTGTTCCGTGCGGGAATCGAACCCGCGACATAGTGCGCAGCAGTCAATCGCTCAACCACTGCGCCAACCGTGTCGTCAAACCGTGTCGTTAATAGACTTTAGTAGAGTGTTTGTTCCAAAGGGAAGCCATATAGTCGAGTTGTGTGGATCCCTCGTCACTGATATGACGAAAACTAAAGCATAGTTCAGACAGATGCGATGGTGGAGTGTTTGAGACTAATAATTGTTGACGGACAAGGAACAGAATTGAATCTAATTCAAGACCTGGTGCTCAATAGTAGCGCTTTTGACCACTAGACCAAGGTAGTGCTTTTTTTATAAGTTACTTTATTTATATGTGTGTGAAATAATTTAAAAATTATAATGATTAATGCAGACGAGCATTAATTTTGGTCAAAAAAATAAATAATAATAAATGCTTCCTCTCTCGTAAGTTCACTTAATTTGCCCAACCGAGTAAATGTGATCTAATTATAAGTTTTACCACCTAAGAATACATGTGGAATGCAATAAAAGTATTGAGTATACTGAGTTAATTTTACGACCAAACGCAACTAAAAACTCAAATAAAAGTACTTACTTATTCCGAATCCCACAGAGTCGTTTCCATACGACCTAATTTCGTCCCACTCCACTACAATATAGTCCTTATAAGGAGTAGCTCTCAACGTCGGTGGGTCTGGCAAAGGTAATACTTTGACCGTGAAGACAACCGAGTCAGAACCATAAAGGTTCTTCGCTAAGCAAGTGTAGTTACCGCTTAGCGATTGGTCTATACCTAGAAAAAAGAAAATAATTAGTAAAAAATATATATTTTCGGGATCCAAAGACAAATAAATATCTGATTAGCACCCGGTTTCTGAATTGAGAATTATAGCTCGAACTCAAACTCAAAGCATTTATTTCAAATAAACCAATTACAGACACTTTTGAATTGTCAAGGGGTCGGTCAGTCAGAAAGATGAAGCTAGTTGCCCATTCCAAAGCAATAGGTACCTATGGAGAAGAACGGGCAAGAAACTCCATGGACACTCTTTTAACAGTACTGTACTGTACTGTACTGCTCGACTGCTGGACTGAGACCGTTTCTGTGGTAGCGGCGTGGTGCGGAACGGGTCTCTTCTTCTTCTTCGTGTGGTTAGTGACTAACCTGGTGTCAGAGTTTTTATGCTGCCCATGGGCCTCTGACTTAGCTTCACATGCTGTTGAGAAACAATATCTCTTAGGCATACCGGTTTGTAAGCGGGATTGTCCGAAAGGGTTACCGCTACCCCGGAACATAAAGGGCTACGGAAGGAACATGGGTGGTTTGTAGTCAATAAGAGTCTGACACTCCCTTTCGCTCCACCCAGAGCGGGAGAAGTCATTGGATGATTTCCCAGCCTTAAAAAAAAAAGCATGCCGGTTTCCTCACGATGTTTAGTTGATCTTTGTCACGATGTTGCGGTATGGTGTTGCGACGCGGGATCACGTATTTGTCAACTTGTGTCAACTGTCACCTCTCCCACACCACGCCGCTCTACCTCAGAAAAGGTCTCAGTAAAGCGGTCTAGCTATCGAAGTTAAGAACTTGTCAAACTTTAGCATTACTTAAGGTGATGTAGCTCATCCCAGAAATTTTGAATTTAGCGGGCGTCACCTTAAGTAACGCCAAATTTGAATTTGACAAGTTCTCTACTTCATAACATTATTCTCAATTCAAAAACCAAACCAAAAAGGGGTTAGTCTTTTTGCTTAATACTATTTTAACACAAAAGGCTTTTGGAGAATATTTGTTCAACGATCCATTAGTTTTCGCTAAGTTATGTCTAAGTAAGTGAAATATTCATAAGTTCAAATATTCATGTTTACTTTTACAGTAAAATTATGGGCTGATTTTCTATTCAAACTCTCATAAAGTTTAAGTTATTTATACTATTTTCTAAGACTAGCGTCAAAAGGGCCGTCTAGACTCTTTGTAAGTGAGGATTAGTGTATGGAAGCAAACAAAACATATCTGCCTTCAATAATACACTTAATCTTTTCAATTTTGGAAAAGAAATAGAACAAAGGTTTATTCTGAGTAAACAAAACACATGTGACAAAAAAAAAAGAAAAAATCCCAGTTATATAATAGACCCGTACAAAGTTGCCAAAAGCCTTGTATACAACTAATTAAAAAAAAAAAAAATTGTACATTTTTGTCCATTGCATCATAATGAGCCTATAATATTCCAACTAATAGGGCGCGAAAATATTGCTGGTCACAAATGTAGACTCCGGGTTGATACTGAGAAGTTCCAGATGGCAAAAACCTAATAACACTTCACCCAATCTGGGAAACGAACCCAGCGGGCCTAGACAAGTGGCAATCGCTCTGTGTCGATTCGATTTCGAAAATTTTTGATCGAACAATTCGCTATCGCAGCGATTCAGATTGTCAAGAACGCCACTTGTCAACGCGTTTGTATGGGAATATTAATTGAGTTTAGTTACACAATTTGACTTAGTCTAGTACTTAGCGATCGAAAACGATTGATCACGTGACATTTCGAAAGCTTATGCCAGTTCCATAAATTTCGGATTTGTCTAATTTCGTTATCGTTAGTGAAAATGTGATTTTGTCTAGGCCACCAGGGCCTCATGCTCAGCACTGTAGCGCTTGCCACCATTTACCACCGAGGCAGTTTAAAGACAAAAAGTATTAATTTAATTCAAAGTCAAATAATTTATTTTAAATAGGCACAAGTAAGGCACTTTTGAACGTCAAAATGAATAAGACATAGAATTGATTCTAGTCGCCCCTTGTGGGTAAGAATGAGCAAGAAACTCCACCGTTATTCTTTTAAAATGTTTTACAATGTTTTGTATACATGATATAACATTATATGTGAAGACGATGCACCCAAAATAAAAACACTACACCACAAAAGGTGAAAAGAAAAACACATGGCAGGTAAACTTAATTATAATAATAATAATAATATCCTTGGACATTTCACACAACGCCATATCGTCCCAAGCTAAGCAACCTAATGCTTGTGTTATGGTTACGAGATGGCTGATAAACTACTTACATACATAAGTAACGTACGTACTTAATTATGTCAAAGTACATGGTGCTCACATATTTACAAACATTCTAAAAGTTAATAATATTTAAATCAATCAATGTGTGAGAAGTTATTTCAATATGTTAAAATAGTATGTTACAAAATACATTATTACCTAATTTACTTAGCAACCAGTTTGATTTTGTCCAGACACTAGATTGTTTAATTATTATTACATCAATAAATCTTATTAAAAATGACTTATTTAAAATCTTACTTACTCATAATCAGTAAACTGTCGTCTCGATTCCGTGTGAACCTCGGATGGTGTGTGATGATATTCTGGTTGTGATACCACACGGTTCTAGGAGGCGGCGATCCAACACTTCTACACTCCAATAGCAGTGAGTTTCTCACAGCCACTGTTATTTCGCCTCCGAGGGATGCAACTCCGGCCACAACTGAATGAACAAGCGTCAGTGTTAGAATAGCATCATCAGCCTATAATGTTGGTCAGCGGAATTGTCCGAAAGGGTTACCGCTACCCGGGAACATAAAGGGCTAAGGAAGGAACATGAATGGGTTTTAGTCAGTAAGAGAGTCAGTAAGATTCTGGCACTCCCTTCCGCTCCACCCAGAGCGGGAGGAGTCATTTGATGATTTCCCACGCTCAAAAAAAAAAACATAATTGGGACCATTATGAGTTTTTTTTTGAGCGTGGGATCACACACACAGGGACACAGACATCTTCTCTGCGAGAGTGGGCTATAATCCACCACGCAAGCTTGGTGGATGTCAAATGTCTTCATATTTTTGGTTCTAGGGCATACCGATATCCTCACGATGTTTTCCTTTACCGTTTTGGGAGCAGTGGTGATGAAATTAAATACACAAAGTAAAGTTTTATTTTTTCTCCTGAGTCAGTGTCGATACCATTAATTTGGTCACCACGGCTCACGTTATAATAATAATGTTCAATTGAATTTAATTCTGTCAATTTTAATTTTGTTGACCCTCGTTTATTGATTTGGTACGGATCTAATGAATTAATGTAATTTTAATTTTGTTGACATGGTATTTTCCATGACATTTATATACTATATATTTTTTTAATTAATCTAATTTTGGCAACTGTAACATTGCTGATATTGTATTTTATGAGTTTGTGAAGTTTTATAATTGATTTAATTTTGAATTTACCAGTGACACTACTTTGTATGCCTTTCGGCGGAACATAGGATGGACCAAACATTTTATACAACATCACTGTGTTCACAAAATTAATAAATGAATTTCAATATTTTCCTAATTTATTATTTATATTTATTTAATGTTATTTCTTCTTGTCCACTTATCATTTGAATTTGAATGTTCACTTAGTGTTAGAATAAGTTGATGAATTTTACTTGTTAAGTTAAGTAGTTAAGTAGTTTCTATGGAAACCTATGAACGATTTTCCTCCGTTCCTGTAATTTAATCGTCTTAACTTTATCGATTTAATGTTTATTCATCGAAAAACTCTATTTTGAGTTAAGCTCGCCTTTGTATAATTTTATAAAATAATATTGTATGTATGTGTTTGTAAACCATTACTACGTATTAGCAAACGAAGTCCCCCCTCCGGTATGTCTGTCTGAAATCGATAAACTCAGAATGTCATCATCTGGCTAGCCTTTTCCCAACTATGTTAGGGTCGGCTTCCAGTCTAACCGGATGCAGCTGAATACCAGTATTTTACATGGAGCGACTGCCTACCTGACCTCCACAACCCATTAACTGGGCAATACGATACCCCTTAGTAAGATTGGCTGTCAGATTTTCGGGCTTCTGACGACCCGTAACGACTGTCAAAGATACAAAATGACAGCCGGGACCAAAACTAAACTCAAAATGTAAAAAACGTATATTCATACGATTTTCACCAAAGGTGATGATGATTTTAGGTTTACGTGTATATGTCAATAAGGTTTTGTTCAAATTAGCTGAAATATGTCGATGATTGATGAAGATGTCGGAAAAAATCATGCGAACTGGGAGCTTTTCTGGCGTGCACCGCGTAAACCGAGAGTTAAATGAAAACAATGATGCGGGCGATGCGATGCGACGCGGGATCCGGGGCCAAAGTTTGATGCGGACTAAATCGCGGGCAGAAGCTACTAAAGAATAATTTGGTTACATAATAACTGTATGTATGTATGCTATATGTGCGCTTACATGTAAAACAACAAAAAATATGAACCAATTTATTGTTTAAATAAAACTTTTAAAACGATTTTTTTAAGACAAGAAAGAAAAAACTTTTTTTTTCGGTACACATGACGCAAAGATTGAAATTGGGTTCATTGCAAAACGGCCATCTCTCAGCATAATGCTGTGACGCAAAGTCCTAGCGCTGGTAGATTCTTTGATTAGCAACAGACGTAGTGAATAAGGATGGTCACCAAAAGCACAAATCAAAAACTATTTCCTTTGTTCTTTTGTTTTTAAATGCTGCCCCGAATTTCGTCTTTATTTATCCTGTGCGAGTTTACAGACAGAATCGGAAGGGGAAACTATTTGTAGTCCAGACAAATATTTATCGAATCGATTGTTAGATAAATACTCCGTCCTACACAGTCTTAGTTATAAAGATACAAACGTAATATTATGAAGCTTCTAAAAATTCGAAATTAATGGCGAGTCTTGTGTATGTCTCTGTGATCGTTGTTCTTCTAAAACACAAGGGTTTTCACCATCAATCAATCAAAATCAATCTGCCGAGGCTTTTCCCAACTATGTCGGGGTCGGCTTCCAGTTTAACCGAATGCAGCTGAATACCACTTTTTTACATGGAGCGACTGCCTATCTGACCTCCACAACCCAGTCAGTAAGGCTGTCAGATTTTCAGGCTTCTGACTACCCGTAACGACTGTCAAAGATCTACGCATGACAGCCTAATAACGGCTTAACGTGCTTTGCAAGGCACCATCATTTATTAAATTTATTCCGGAAGGTTTATGTGTAAAATACATTACTATAAAAGGAGCATATAATAAATAAAGAAATCTCGATGGTCGTAAAAACAGTGTCTAGGACGAGTCTGGTGGCCGGCATTGCTATAAACTCCGTTGCTTATCGAGAGACAAAAGTCACGTAAGTAGAGAAATACCACATGAGCGCATTAAATTAAAAATTAATTTCACGCGCTTTGTTTGCAGTTTTAGGCCATTACAGGCTCAAAACCAAGTTATTACACGGTTAAAAAATTCAATAAAAAATAAAATTCTATTTTTAATAAGAAACAATATATCGTTAGTAATTTTTTGTTTTTACAAATAATATTGGCACAAAAGGAACGACTCGTCTTTCATCCATCATCTCACAGAATCTCAAACATGCCCGATTTGTCTATCCGAACAAGCACACTTCTTTGTTGATGCCAAGTTCAAGCGCTCCAAGGCAAGCGCGCCAAGGGCAACTTATCCTCCTCTAAGTATGATATTTGGGAGGAGGAATAAAAATATCATACAGTTATAACATGCGCTATCACGCTAGTTTAGCAGCATTTATTTCAAATAAACCAATTACAGGCACTTTTGATTTGCCAAAGGGTCGGTCAGTCAGAAAGATGAAGCTAGTTGCTCTTTCCAAAGCAGGTACAGAGGCCAGCACATCAAGTTACCACAATCTGTCAAATTTCTTTGATAGTATTTCAACTTTATTACAAAGACATAAGGTTCATTTTTAATTGAGAAAATTTGACAGTTAGGGATAGCTTGATGTGCTGGCGTCTGTACCTATGGAGAAGAACGGGCTAGAAATTCCATGGATACTTTTTAAATATTAGAATGTTGTTACAAAATCTGGGTTACATCATTCACGTTGAAAGATACGTAAAAAAACGTCCATAATTAAAATAATTCAAAATTAAATTAAATTTTTAAAGAGCCGTGGCAGCTAAGAGATGACAAGTACATAACCAAACTTCTTTAAGCACGTACCTCTTTGCGAAGGAGTGTTAGTAACTCTCCTGCTCTCTGGTCCTTCTCCCACTGCAGTACTGGAGGTCACCCATACATCATATTGCCTTCCTTCAATCAAACCTTTCAGTTCCAAAGTCTGCGATTTTTCGTAGGCTTCTGCTGTGCTTTGGACGTCCACTCTGATTGCTTGAGGACCGTCGTTGCTGGTGGAAAAAGATAGGTTTAACCCATTGACTGCCGGAACGCAGATTTACGCGAGACACAATGGTTTTTTAATTGTGTCTGTAATTACGGTATACGAAAGCTGGTAAATATGATTTTCGATACATAAAGAGGTGGTAGAAGACTGTAAAGAATTGATCTTGGATTTTTCCACGGACGGATGGATCGGATATAACCATTTAATAATATTATTATGACAATCAATCTGCCAAGCCTTTTCCCAACTACGTTGGGATCGGCTTTCAGTCTAACCGGATGTAGCCGACTACCAGTATTTTACATGAGCGACTGCCTATCTGACCACAACAACCCAGTAACTGATACCCTTCGGTAAGACTGGCTGTCAGATTTTCGGGCTTCTGACGACCCTTAACGACTGTCAAAGATGCACAAACGACAGCCGGGACCAACGGCTTAACGTGTTTTTCGAGTCACGGAGGAGTCTCGATATGTTAAGATGGTTACCCATCCACGGACAAACCCCGGCAAGCGTAGCTTAACCTGATGGATCGATCCGTGCTACTGTTATTACTTAGCCACGAGCTCCTCGACAGTGTATAGGTAATGCATAATATTATTATTACGTTACTATAATTATTATCTTCTAACCTATAATATTATTATGTCAAAATATTCTCCATCAGCCAGTGAATAATAAGTTACCCACTTATTTTTTCATGGAGAACAAGAAAACGATCAGTGAGAATTAATCACCTGACTTTGAATTCATTGGAAAACTTTCAAGAGGTGAAAGTACTTATGAATATGAACCACTTTTACTTTTATAGTGAAAGGTCAATAAACTTATAAGTGTAGTAATCATCTTGGCCTGGTATGATTATTTACCCTCCTTTTTTATATATTTGTACATATTATTATTATTTTAAGACTGTTCGCTTTTCAAATTATGTAAATATTACAAACATAGAACACACCATAGAACATAAGCCCCTCCTACATATAACATAGACTTAACATCACGCCTTACTTCCCCGAAGAGTTGTACAGAGGTGTACCTATAGTATACCCATATTTCGCCTTGGTTATGTAAAAGGGGCCCATCCTATTATCATCAACCGGGCCAAATCCAGCCTCCGACCTGCTTGTGACAAATTCCAGAAATAAAAACGCAATACCAATTTGCCCAACCTGGGAATCGAACCCAGGACCTCATGCTCGGTCAGCGGGATTTTCCGAAAGAGTTACCGCTGCCCCGAAACGCAAAAGGCTAAGGAAGAAACATGGATGGTTTTTAGTCAGTAAGAGTCTGACACTCACTTCCGCGCCACCCAGAACGGGAGGAGTCATATGTATATTTCCTACCCTCAAAAAAAAGGCCTAATGCAGTAGCACTGGCGACCCCTAGAAGAACGAGGCAGTACTGAAAAGGTTGTTTATAAATAAAGACTTTTTAAAAGTGAAAATAATACAAGACAGTTACCTAGCGGTAGGCTTGCAGTACACAGTATAGTGCAGGAGCCTTCCATTCGGCTGTCGCGGTCTTTTCCAACTGACCAGGAGGGTAGTTGACGATTGTGCTAGGAGTTTTATTTCTGCTGGTGCCTCAGGTACTAAAAAACAAAAGAAGTGTGTAGTTCTATTTTTGAAACGTGGGTCGTTAACGTGGCTTCTGATAGTAATAGGTAATAATCAGCATAAAGAAACATTGTTATTTGAAAATAGAAAGATAGTTTATAAATAGATACTGAAAATTGTTATGTTAGTTATAGTTGTTATGTTATTTTATAATACTTAGAGCATATTTTAAAGTATTGTAGTACCGACCTAGTATTAATGTACTTAAAACTAATTTGCATGCCCTAATCAGGCAAAATATGGATTGTGCATAAACCACCAATGTTGACTATTGGCAAGTATTTTCTGCAAATAAATTATTCTTATTCTTTTTATTCTTATTCTACGGGCTGATGTCCGCAACTTCACGTCAATGCGTACTGGCAGTAATTGTGACGTACCTACCTAACAAAAAGGTTTATGCGACCTTCTTTCTCTTTTACTCTCTCTCTGCCTCTTTCTGTTATAAATAATAGTGAATTCGGTCAACATTAAAATCTTAGTGGGCGGCTCCGATAATTGCCATTTTTTTGGGTATTTTTTTTACTTTTTACGGTTATTTTCGTCAAAATTTAAGATGGCGCATTAAAATTTTGATTGCCAAACTTATCAGAAATGGGGAAACTGGTTAAAGTCAAAAACTCCTATCCATGCGTCTTATTAAAAAAACGTGTGCAGTCTGGGGACCCCATCAAAAACACAATTCCTTATAATAGACAGAGACAGAGGGAGAGAGAAACAGTGACAAGAAGAAAATGTCACGTAGAGATTAAGCGTTATGCCGCATAACGTTTTTTCGCTACGTGACGATTTCTACCAATCATCTCCTACCGCATGCCGCGTTAAGGCACTTCGGTACAAAAAAAATCTTATTCTCTATAAACTTAATATAAATATAGAGCTACCATAAACTCACCGTCTTGCAATGTAGAGCAAACAATAGGAAACGAGTAAGGCCCGAGTCCATAGTTAGAGAACCCAGCCACTTTGACAGTATAGTTAGTAAATTTGTAGAGCCCCTGCAGTCGAAGTTCAGTCACAAGCGACGTAGAGTTCAGCCACTGTCGACCTGTTGGATAGATTTACATAATGATAGAGACGGCACGGTTCACCAGTGATTGCTTTGTGTACAGTTTGGTGGATACCTGTTTTTGTTTATGGTCAGCGGGTTGGAAGTAATGTTAATAATGTTGGTTTGTTTTGGCTGTTTTGTGCACAGACTCGGAATTAAAACTTTTACGTAAATTTTTATTTGTACCAAAGCAGGATGTACAGACGCTAGCACATCAAGCTATGAAATAATGAACCGTATGTCTATACAGTCATGGAATGGAAAGGCTTAGCACTTTCAGGTATTTTTTAATGTGGAACATGCATGAGTTCCTTTGAAAATTGCGAAACCTCTACGTCTCATGAGAGTTCGTACGTTCCCCATCATGAAGTATCCAACCACTCCATCAAAATGTTCAGTTGTATGATGTATTACATATGCATCTATAGAAATTAACTATTCGTTCACAACCAGAGTACATTTAATTCATTGCAAATCTAAAAAAAAATCTTAGGTGTGTGTAAATGTTTAGGTCGGCTTCCAGTCTAACCACGCGCCTATCTGACCTCCACCACCCAGTAACTGGATAATACGATACCCCTTGGTATGACTGGCTATCAGACTTTCGGGCTTCTGACGATCCGTAATGACTGTCAATTTTAAAGACACCCGAATGACAGACCTGTTGAATGTTTCTACCAATCATGGTTTAAGGATTTCACGGATTCATGTGCGTATTGTATAATTATCCCTTGCTTAAAAATCAGTGAAGTAAAACATCGTGAGGAAACCAGCATGTCTGAGAGATATTTCTCTACAGCATGTGAAGCTAAGTCATAGGCCCATGGGTACCATAAAAACTCTGACACCAGGTTAGTCGGTAACCACACGAAAGGAACGAAGAAGGGGGGGGGGGAGAATGGTATAAAATGCTTATGGCATTAAGTCCGCCTCTGTACATTTCTGTGCTTAAAGTATTGAATAAATATGTTAGAAATAATCATAAAAAATATAAAAGCATGTTACAAAACATTGTTAGTCTTGTTCTTACCCTGAGCAGCGTATAGCACATTATATCCAATGAGCGCTCCAGCCTGCTTGTGAGGCGGTATCGGCTGCCAGCTGACGCGTAGTGCTGTCGACGTCACACCGCCACATTCGACTGATGATGGACCCTCTTCAGGAGCTGGGGTGAGAGAATATTGTCATGTTTTTAAGATAAATCCTACTAATATTATAAACGTGAAAGTTTGTGAGGATGTATTGATGTTTGTTACTCTTTAAGGAAAACCTAACAAACTGACCTGGATGTTTGGCACACAGATAGTTTATAACCTGGATTAACACATAAGATACTTTGTATTCCGGTAATACGGTCCCGTGGAATAATTTCAGACATCCAGGGTTCCTCTCAATAGACACTGAACATCGGCAGCTTGGACCCTTGTCCTTACTATTTTTTAATGTTTTTGTAAAAATATTTCAAAATTAAAAAAAAAGTATTATCAAATATTAAGTATACAGGGTTATTTGTAAAACACCAGAAACCTCTTAAGAGGTCATTGTACTCATCATTATGAACAACTTTTACTATGGGAAAAAACCTGAAATCGCGAAAAAAATATCGGCTGTTCCCTACATTTATGTTCGTATAACTCGTCAAAAACTAGGGAACAGCTATTTTTTTTCGCGATTTCAAGTTTCGTCCCATAGTAAAAGTTGTTCATAATGATGAGTACAATGACCTCTTAAGAGGTTTCTGTTGTTTTACAAATAATCCTGTATAAATGAAATAAATAATAATAACGACCTTATAAATAAAGTGAATTTGGTCAAAGTCGCGTTTGAATACTATCCAAAATATTGCCGATGGATTTGATAACAAAAACAGATGACTGGAGAACAAATACTTATATCTCCACCATTGAAATAACCATAGATTAAAATATGAGTCATAATAACACAAATTACAAACAAACCGAACTAGAACGCGAGAGCGTCTTCCATTTTGTTCCGAAACGCATACATAAACAGAACGCCTTAAGTAATGATAATTAGAGCAAAGTTTCTGTAGGTACAAGAGAGGATTTTTAAAACATAATTATAAAATACCTGATAAATAATCACGGGTTTTAATACTAAAAATATTGCCGTAGAATTTGATATCAATAACAGAACAGTGGAGAACAAATCGTTAATTTGCAAGAAGTTTGACATAATTCAGAAAGAGCTACGTTTGGGTATGAGGATTTAAAAGTTTAAAAGTAGCAGTAAGAATACTAGACCAGTGCCTTTGAAAATGGTAAAAAGTGAAAAAAAAATATAGTAGGATGAAACCTATTGGAAAAGGAAGAGAATATAACAAAAAATAAAAGAAAAATATTTAACGGGCGATCTGAGGTCGGGAAGAGTGGATGGGTGTGCGTTTTTAAGGGTAAAAAACCGTTTAACTCGTTTGCCGACAAAACTATAAATCCTATAGGAAAAAAATATGGCAAATTTGTAGGTAATGAAAATATCAACAACTTTTGGTTTTCCACTTTTTTCACATAACCTCAAAATGTATGTGAAAAATTCAAATAACCAAGTTTGTTCAAATATTAGAATCTGCACCATTAGTATCCATAACCATACATTCAAAATACAATAGTAAACATAACACAAATTACAAACAAACGCGCGGGAGCGTCTTCCATTTTGTTCCTTAACTCATACATAAACAGAACGCCTTAAGTTAACAGTTAAACAAAACACAGTAATGATATTTTACAGAAAACTTTCAGTATAAGCAAGGAGTTTCAAGTCAAACATTCCGTAAATTATAGCACTTGAACCGAATGTATGGAGCTGTTAACGAAGTTCCGTGTCGTAAAAACAGAAGCGTGTTCTAGAATATTGTCTAGTTTGCAGATTTTATGTTGGTCTTAATTTGCTTGGATTGGTGTAGTTATAGCCTGGCAACTTTTTTGTTCAGTTTAAGACATAAAGTTAGAAAAAATAAAGCAAAAATAAAATTTTTGGAGGCGCACAGGAAATACACAGAAATATTTAAAAGACGAAACTAAAAAAAAATTGGAAAAAAAGACCTCGAAAAGGCTCCTATCTCAGCATTAAGCTCCAATATTTGAGGTTTTATTACATAGGACTTAAACATGACTGGGAAATGTGGGTGTTCTACAGGTACAACTCTGTCTAACCTTTTGGAGAAGACAGGCGTGATATTATAGCTATTCTTAAGAATGACACTTCTGATTTGTATTAACTGATAACTTCAAGGGGTTGGTGAATTTGCTTATCAATTACGTATGTTCCATGAATTTAACATCGTCTCAGTTACTTTACACTTCACCGTAGCATACATAAAAAATTACATGAATGTTATGATATACAGTGTATGATGGTTCGGAATTATAATAGGTAAGCCTAATTTAAGTATTTTGAGAAACCTCTTTTACCAAAAACTTTCTACAGCCACATCTTAACAAACTTCACCCTTTACGAACATGTAGGCAGTTTCTTTAGTTCTTCAAACATGTAATTTTGTTGTTCTTCTTTTCGTGTCGATAGTACAGAGGCCAGTACATCAAGTTACCACAAACTGTCAATTTTTTTTGATAGTATTTCAACTTTATTGCAAAGACATAAGGTTCATTTTTAATTGAGAAAATTTGACAGTTAGGGATAGCTTGATGTGCTGGCGTCTGTACATATAGTCACGAGCATTGATATGTATACACCTAGCAATATTCAGAAGCGATTTTCTCAACCTTAAGGCATGTTAGAACGCCTGACGCAGGTCCTCACCGGACATGGATGTTTCGGGAGGTTCCTGCACATCATCAGGCGGGAGGAAACGCCCGGGTGTCACCACTGCGAGGATCGCCCAGAGGACACGGTAGAGCACACGGTGCAAACCTGCCCCGCTTGGGCGGAGCACCGCCGTGTCCTCGTAGAGGCGATCGGCGGCGGCGACCTCTCGCGCCCGGCCCTGGTGCAAGCCATGGTCCGGGGCGAGAGGGAGTGGGAGGCAGTCACCTCCTTCTGCGAAAAAGTCATGCTCGCGAAGGAGGTGGCGGGATGGGAGAGAGAAAGGTCCTCCCGTCCCAGCCGCCGCAGGAGACGCCCCGGGCGTCGGGAGCCACGTGACGACTCCCGGCCACCGTAGGCGCGGGCCTGCGGACGGTGAGTAATGGGTGACTCACCGTCCGATCAGCACCAGACCCGTGTTGTACGGCGCGTATATGTTCCACGCGCGCCTCAAAGAGATGTCAGCATATGAAGGGGCCCCCCAGGGCCAAGCCTGCCGGGTAAGCGGGATTGTCCGAAAGGGTTACCGCTACCCCGGAACATAAAGGGCTACGGAAGGAACATGGATGGGTTTTAGTCAGTAAGAGTCTGACACTCCCTTCCGCTCCACCCAGACCGGGAGCAGTCATTGGATGATTTCCCAGCCTTAAAAAAAAAAAAAAAAGGCATGTTACAAAAATCTATGGATTAAAAAATGCAGTGTGTGCATGAACATACATTTTTATTCAATAATTATTAGAGAGAAAGTAATGCACGGATCAATCCATTAGGTTAAGCTACGCTTGCCGGGATTGGTCCGCGGATGGGACACGGAGGAGTCTCGATATCTAAAGAAGGGCTCTTTAGATATCGAGACTCCTCCGTGTCTCGGAAAGCACGTTAAGTCGTTGGTCCCGGCTGTCATTCGTTGATCTTTGGCAGTCGTTACGGGTAGTTAGAAGCCGGAAAGTCTGTCAGCCAGTCTTACCAAAAGGTATCGTATTACCCAGTTAGTTTCTGGGTTGTGGAGGTCAGATAGGCAGTCGCTCCATGTAAAATACTGGTATTCAGCTGCATCCGGTAAGACTGGAAGCCGACCCCCAACATAGTTGTGCAAAGGCACCGGAATTAGGGAAAAAACCGCTTTTGAAATTAGCTATCTTAATACATATTTATGCTCGTGACTGTACATAAAGTTAATACTGAGAAATAACACGCTTCAAACTTCATCATTTATTTCGTATCGATAACAAAATTGGCTGACATTTTAGAGTGAAATTTTCATATAAAACCTTGAAAGTATGAAGAAGGATGGAGGCGAAGTATAAAACAGTTTTGAACTTTACTCCTTAAACAAAGTAGGTAGTCTGCAAACGAGCGAAGAAAAACCTCAGGTTTTGTTCAAGAAAGTTGTCTATCAAATATTATGAGTTGACGTTATGAGCTTGCTTATTTTGTTCTAAAAACAAGTATTTTGTGATTAAATATCTAAGTAGAATTTAAGATATACTGAGCAATACTTTGTAAAATCTATGTATATAAAAAAATGTTGCGCCGGCTGCAAATGAATTGGGATAAGGGTAGTAGGATGATGATATAAAAAAACACTGTTTTTATGGGTCTATTACGGGATTTGCTGACTGGGTTGATTGATGGAATATGCCAATGGAATTAAGTCCACCTCTGTACATATCTCTGCTTTAAGTATTAAGAAGATTGAATAATATTGCGGCCAGTCCGGTCACCAATTGTTGCAGGCAATTAACACTAAGGAACTATTATGACATTAGGTAAAGCACGTTTATTTTGTATTATCTATCACTAATCCATAAGACACGCTTGCTAATCCAGTCACGTTGACAAACCACTAAAATAACATTTAGATGAAAAGCTTAGTATCTTCTTCTTATCGTGTGGTTAGTGACTAACCTGGTGTCAGAGTTTTTAAGCTGCCCATGGGCCTTTGACTTAGCTTCACATGCTGTTGAGAAATATCTCTCAGACATGCTGGTTTCCTCACGTTGTTTTCCTTCACCGATTTTTAAGCAAGTGATAATTGTAAAATACGCCCATGAATCCGTAAAATCCGAGGTGCGTGCCTTGGGTTTGAACTCGAGATCTATGACTTGGCAGTCACACCACTGGGCTATCACTGCTATATAGCTAAGTATACAATGTACTAAATGAATTGGGAGAACAGTACGGAAGATGTTGATGATTAAAATTAGTATGTACGATAAAATTTAAAATCCATAAAATCTAGACAAAACAAAAGACACTAAATAATAAACGACTTAAAACAGAAGCATAAAGGTAAAGAGTAATTATAGCAACGACATGAAAGTAACAAGAATGCTAACGAAGACGATAAAGGTTTACGAGACGAAGTTTGTTCTGACAAACTTTCGGCAATTTACATAGTTGATGTCAGATAAAATTCTGGCGTAACTCGCAATGAACGTTGTGATAATGGTCTTGGAGATGTTAGATTATCAGATGGGTACTGACTAATTTGGAGATTTAGGCTCTTAAATTGTAGGATGGAATGGTTTTGGGGTGGTGGAAAGAGTTTCGTTATGGACTGTGAAAAAGAATAATGTTAGATATACAGGGTGTAACCGAAAGAGTACTAACTGAACAACTTTTACTATGGGACCAACTCCGAAGTCGTGAAAAAAAAACTGCTGTTCCCTACATTTCGACGAGTCACGTGACAAAAAATGTACAGCTGATATTTTTTTTCGAATTCGGAGTTGGTCCTATAATAAAAGTTGTTCAGTTTGTTGGTCTGTAGCATACCTAATGCTTTTGTATGTATATATCCTTTCGGTTACAACCAGTAGAAGACTATCAAAGTGAGTTTAAGAGATGTGAAATATGGGAAGACGTGGATAGATACATTATATGATAGATGATCATGAAAACAAAACTAAGATGAACGAATGAAAGAATATTAGAAGTGTGATGAGAAAAATAAACTTCATGTTATAATATTCCTCCATATCGATTTCGAAAATGACTTCCTTGCGTGAGCCCTTAGATGGCTCGCTAGATCGAATTTAGTTTTGAACACCCGGTCTCAACTAGAGCAATAGAGTTGGCTTGCAGCGTGTATATGTGTAGGAGGGTCTCTCTTTGCGTATTTAGCGCTTCTCAATAGTTAAATAGCCTTGTGACGCTTTTCTTCGAATGATTTGATACTTTAAAATTTGATATTATATCCCGTGTTTAAAAGAAAACACAATTATTGTAACTGTCGAACTACTTAAAGAGAGTAGCCTCTAAACAAAAAAGAAAATGAGGTCGGCTGCCGAATTCAACCGGAAGCGACCAAATGCTATTGAAGACTAATTGATCCTAGCGGGGTAAGAACAAATCAAAAACCTAATCAGTCTACTTGACTACGTGCAGCCGTATCCACCGCCCCAAGAGGGGAAATTGCCACCTTTCAGCCAACGCTCTAAGAATGGTGTACTTATAGGAGGATTGGTTTGAACATTAATTTCACTTACCGCCTTCTCTGGTGTCCTGAAACAGCGGCACCGAGAAAGGTCCCGACCCAGCGCTGTTGAATGCGGCTACCGACACTGCGTACCTGATGACATACAAAATAGATGAACAATTGTGATAATCGTCGACGAAATGGCGACATACTCTTGAAAAATGCTGGAGTACAACCACAGAAACATGACAAATAGTTTTTAGAATTCTGTACCCGTAGGGTACCCAACGGAATCTTATTACTTATCCTCCGGTAAAAAAAACCTGCGGTTTCATACATTTTAATCGCGTATTTATTGCACTTTTGTATAAAATCCGCTGTTTTTTTTCCAACGGTAGGACCATATTATACTGCACATCGATATTCGTTACGTCTTGTAAAGAAGAGGATTCTCTCAGTCGACTGTAATGCATAAGTTTAGTACAATAATATTTACCTCACTCCTTTGAGTAATCCGGAGACGACTGTCTCTTGTTTAGCGTACAGAGATGCAGTTTTAATTGTCTGATCACTGGTTTCTTCTGCTTCTAAAAATAATTAATGTCCCTTTTAATTGAATACTGCTAACTAATGGCATATGAAAAGTATGGATTTTATTTAGTACTCTAAATACTGGAGATAGCAAATTTAATTCAAGGGAAACTTTCCTTTATTTTCTAAAAAGAAACTAATAGTCATTAAACGTTTTCGAAAATTCTCTTTTTACATTCGGGAATCAAACCGGCTAAAATCCGATAAAATTACACCCTGTATATGGCATCAATCGATATGGTCAATCAAGGATAGACCAAATGAAAGCAAATCCATAAAATTTAAAATTATTTTAACGAAAAAAGAAAGAGTAAACTAACTACTTTATTAGTATGCCCCAGTTAGTATTGTCGCATCTAATAAAAAGTCTGCATTACAGACACGTACAAATTAGAATTTTCTTCTTATCTTATCTATTATTATACCCTATTTCTATTTCTCATCTTAGTTCTTCGGCCATTTATTTCATAGGTACTAATCAATCTGCCTAGCCTTTTCCCAACTACATATGTTGGCGTCAGCTACCAGTCTAACCAGATGCAGCTAGATACCAGTATTTTAAAAGGAGCGACATCCTAGCTGACCTTCACAACCTAGTAATTGGGTAATACCACACCCCTTGGTAAGACAGAATGTCAGACTTTCGGGCTCACACCAGTAACGACTATCAAAGATCCACGAATGACGGCCGCGATCAACGGTTTAACGTGTTTTCAAGCCATGGAGGAGTCTCGGTATGTACAGATGTTCACCCATCCACGGACCAACCTTGGGAGGTAGCTTAACCTGATGGATCAACCCGTGCGCCTGTTATACGTTAGCCACGAGCTCGTCGTTCTAATAAAAGTAATTTGATGAATCTTTGAGTGAAAGTTCTTTATCCTGTCCCATTGAATTTACAAGTTAAGTAATCGTACTTAACCACAAACCCCTCAATCAATAGTAATTATAAACTTAATTTCTTCTCGAAGATCAATAAAACCTCTTTCAAAATTCCAACCTACCTTTGATACCTGTCAACTGGGGGACTGCCTTCAACCGATATCCTATTACAAGTCCATTGTGCGTATCAGCTGGTGGAGGCAGCCATCTTACCCTCAGCTCTCCTGGTGATTCTGTCTGTTCCAGTTGTACTCCAAGAGGTGGTGATGACGGTGCTGGTGGAAACATAACCAAAGATAGAATATTTAACAACCGCTTTTGTATTTAGAAGCTTATGTCCAGCAGTTTACTACTATGATGAGCGTGAATTTGGAGCCCCAATATACAAGGTGTTGGGTTAAACGAGGGACATGATACTTTGAGGAGATATTGTACTCAAGAAAATTTTCAATTTTCATTATAGGACCAACCCTGAAATATGAAAAAAATATCAGCTGTTTCATACATTTTGACGAATTATGCGAACATAAAATGTACTGAACAGTTTTTTTTTTTCGTGATTTCAGAGTTGGTCCCATAGTCAAAGTTGTTCATTTTCATAGGAACTGAACACCCTGAAAGTATGTCCCTCGTTTAACCTAATACACTGTATAAGCGTCGTGACCTTTAATTTGGGGATCACCCAACAAGTCTCAATGATTGTACTGTAATGTTCTGATGATAAAAACGTTACTGTTATTGGTGGATGGATGGTTGGATTTTATTGGCTCACTTTGAATATGATGGAGAATATGATGCGAGACTGAGTACGAATGTGGATGTATGTGGATTGTTTGAAAGAAAAGTTATTTATTCTGCACAAACAAAAAGATAACTTTTTTTTATTGACAATGAGCTCGCGCTTGAACACGATCTCACCTGATGGTAAGCTATGCACAGTACAGAAAAGGAGACATAAAAGAAGCCAGCCTTGTATGAAGGTTTGATAATTTACCCATTGCTTGATGTCAGGATCAGCCAGGTACCAAATACAATACTCATTGCGTTAGTACTGTGTCAGTGTGTCGCAACACTGTTGATATCTTAGCGATGTTTTATAATTACCTTCTTCAGTAGTAGTAAATCTGACTGGTGTAGAAAAATGACTGAGATCCGCTTGATTGCCACCTGCTACTCTTGCAGTATAGCTAGTTGCTGGCAGGAGATCATCTACTTCTAAACTGTGCCGTAATTCTTCTAACCTATATAGATAAAATAATGTAATCAGTGTTCCAGTCAATTCCGAAGTTATAGACCAAACATGGCTCCTTGTAGGAAAATTCAATGAAATTAGTTTTTTCTGCAACTAAAGCAAATTTGCCAACTTTTTATTAAAATAAATGCGTTTGGAGCAAGTATTTTTGCGATTGATGTTTCGACTTTGTTATCGTAAGTAAACTGGTTAAACATCTCATCATCATCTCATATTCAGGATATAATGTTTCCACTGCTAGGTCACAGGCCTCCTCTCTAAGAGGGAGTGGGCCATAATCCACCACGTGTTCCCAGTGCGGGTTGGCGGAAGTCAGATGTGTTTGAATTTTTGGTTCTAAGACATGCCGGTTTCCTCACGATGATTTTCTTCACCGTTTTGAGAGCAGTGGTGATGAAATTAATTGCACAAAGTAAAATGCCTGCTTGGGTTCGAGCTCACGACCTTTTGGGCCAACACTGCTGTAACCGGTTAAACGCTTAGGATAATTCCCTCAGTCACATAATCTTAAAATGTATAATTATGGAAAACTCAATAGAAATGTTATATTCTTCAAAATAATCAACTGTAGGAAGACATATTTCTATACTCTGTTCTACACATACCTTGTAATATTAATAACTCTAGCATTACTCCACGACAATCTCTGACTGCTGCTGATCTGTAGGCTGTAGAACTGCGCCAGAGACCTGGTCATGTCTCTCCAGGACAGCTTCACTGATCTGCTCTTTATTGAGTCCACTGATAGGTCGGTTGGTGGAGCTGGTGGCTCTGTATGAAAGAAAATTGCGTTATTGTTGGATCTACGTTCAGGAATGGAGTCAGTATTGACATTCTTCTTCTTCTTAGCGTGTCGATGGCAATCTAAATGTACTCGGCCTAGAATTCGGCTACGTGTTTGGAGCTATCACTAGCGTCCATCAGTTCCTGTAACGTGCACACGGCAGCACACGTAAGGTACGATATTAAGTGTTCCATCGTTTGCGGAACAGCACCACGTTTACACTCCAAGGCGGAGTTGTCTATGTGTTGTTTAAATATTGACATTTAAAGTTCGTTTTTCTACAATCTGTCATTTTCCTATTCTTTCTTCTGTTTCTACGATGGTCATGCTATGCGTAAAGCGATCACAAAATAACGATACAACCTTACATCGTTTTCAGTAATAAACGCCGAATGCAGCGTTTCAAATATTTGCGCAAATATAACAATCAATTAATCACTAGAAACCGATAAACTCTACCACAGGCACCGGCTTTGCCCAAAACCAATTAACGTCCGGGACTGCAATTAACGACTCCCTATATTATGCGTACTACGGTTTAAATCAGAGGAAAAATTATGAGCTAGGACTCACGTTCAAAGGGCTGATATGTAGAATGGAAAATTTAGATTTAATGGCAATGGCTTAAAATGATTTAAAAGGCAGTGCTCCATAGCTTTTCACAGCTAAGCTACGCATGTGTATTTAGTATCAGTTTGTGTGAATGTGTTGGTGGGATCCTCCACAGCGATCCCCAGTGGCCACGCGTGAGTCTGGCAAATAAAGTCAAAGTTGCTGTCTCGCTCGCGCACGGTCAACAAAGCTCTTGTGTATTTTATTCATTTTAAAACATTTAAAGTTTCTAATATCCCGTAAAAGTGCAACAAAAACAATTATAACGCTATAATGAAGTATTCCACATGTTAGTAGCAACAATAAAACAGTAATAACAGTGATAAAACAAAAACAAAAAGTACTCAGTGACTCAAGTGACTCAAGTGTTGAATAACAGTATTAAGTAGCAATAAATTGTAATAAACAGGTTTGGACACAATCACCTATACGTGCAGTAAAATAACGCAAAATAGCCTCAATGTGTGATAAAGTGTAGTATTATTAAAAGTGGATATACGCTACGCAAAACCGTTAGCAAAAATAGAACTGATTCAAAATTGAAATCCACCCACAATATCATAAAAATACATATAGGAACTACTTAAGGATTCACTAATTCAACCACACTCACGCACGTCACTGTGGCATAGAGGCGTAACAGTCTACCGCATCGAACTACCTGACGGAGGTTCGAATCCGGCCAACACAGTTTGACTTTTTGTGATTTATAAAATCCTATACTACTTTATCATTCTGCAATATTAAAAAGAATTTCGAAAAAATGAGTACTTCAACAGAAAATATAACAATTCGGAGACGACAACGTTCACGCTCATTGAGTGACAGCAGTAATGTGACATTATCACAGTCTATATTTGAGTCAACAATTCGCAGTTTACCTGATACCTCAATTGAGAGCCAAAGTATTAACGAAAAGGAATTTAAAATAAACCAGTTAAAAGAGGAATTACAAACTGCAAATCAAGAAATAGAAAACTTAAACCAAGAAAACACTGTCTTAAAAAAGGAATTAGATAAATACAAGAAACTAATAGATGTTTATAAAAAAGTAGGAATCTCTGAAAGCCCTATGCAACGAACACCAAACTTGAGAAAGAAAAGAACAAATATTGAAAAACCTACTAACTTCAGCATGAGTACTCCTAAATTACCGCCCAAAATCATAACTGATCTAGATGCGAAAAAATCTCAGTTACCGACAACTCTGCCTGAACCAGCTGATCGTGAGAAAGAAAAAGAAGCAGACATTCACAAAGAACTGTCACACGAAAAAAACGTGGAATCTACCAAAAACATACTGAACGTGCAAGAAACATCTGGGAAAAAGCGAAAGAACATTATTATCATGGCAGATCACCAAGGAAGAAGGGTCCAGAGTATATTACAACGCTTGGTTGGTGATGATTATTACGTAACATGTATGTGGAAACAAGGTGCAAGATTATGTGATGTGCTAAACAGCTTTAAAAGTGAAATACTGACATTATCAAATGATGATTACGTAGTTGTAGCTGGCGGAACTAATGATGTAAACCCGCGGGATTTTCAATTTAACACAACGAAATGGCTGGAATCTGTACCAAATACAAATGTGATTTTTACGGAAATACCATATAATAGGTTCTTAAATGTAAATAAACTTAACTATGAACTAAAATTTGTATGTAATAAATTTAGCAATGTACATTACTTACAGTTAGATTTTGAAAAACATCTGCCGACAGGCATACACTTCTGTCTAAATCTATGCAGGTCTTGGCTAAGAGAGATATTGCGTATAAATTATAAATCAAAATTTGATGCATATAATGACGTAAGAATAACTAGCACACATAAAACTATGGTGTCTAGAGCCACACAAACAGAAACAGACTTTAGTAATTGCAGTAGTATCCAGAATACCACAAACAGTTGCAAACACGAACAAGGGGAAAACGAATCGGTGTCACCAAAATCCAACAATTTTTTTCGTCAATAAACACATTAACGTCTTGCATCAGAACATCAATGGTCTTATCAATAAATCTGATGAACTGTCACTGTACTTGGACGAGTTAGATCGCAATAATAAACATGTTGACGTTCTTTGTATCACTGAACATAATATGCTAAACGAGGATACCTATTCGCTTAAAATTCCTAATTACTCATTAATTTCATCTTACGTTAGGCACAATAGAAATGGAGGAGCATGCATATTGGTGCACAATAGTCAAAAGGCAAAAAAATATGACATTAAGGAACATACTATGAGAAATGTTGTGGAATGCAGTGCCATTGAACTTGTGGAGCATAATGTAATTATTGTCAACATATACAGACCCCCTACCAATAAACAAGAAAAGGTTAACATATTTTTTACAAAATTTAACGAAATACTCAACAAAACGTGTTTGAAAAATAAGAAGATAATCATATGCGGTGATTTTAATATAAATAGGCTAAAAAGGGAAAAAAATGTAATAGAATTTGAGCAACTGCTGGCTAGCTATAATCTTAAACTAATGATTAATGAACCTACGCGTTTAAGTAGTAAAACATGTATTGACAACTTCATTTGTAATAAAAAAGGCTCCAGGTACGAAATATTAGAACTAGCTCTATCAGATCACACTGCTCAACTGCTGCAATATCCAGTCAAAGAAAGGTGTAACATCACTTACTTCTACAAACATAAACGAGACTATAGCTCGTCGAATACGGATAAGTTCATGAAATGTATAAAAAATCTCACCTTTTGTGAAGTTTACAATGCTGAAACAGCGGATGATGCGTTCAACAAATTTCATGATCTACTTAAATTATTCTTTGACCTCTATTTTCCTTTAATTAAAGTTAAAATCCCTATACACAAGCGACCAAAATGGATATCAAAAGGTATAAGAGTCTGTTCGAAACGTAAACGACAATTATTATGGAAATACAGAAAATCACCAAACATACAACATAAAGATTCATACAAAGTATACGCAAAAAGATTAAAAACAATAATTAAATTAACTCAAAAATCTCAAAACAATTACTATATTCAAACGTCAGTTAATAAAGCTAAAGCTACATGGAAGGTTATTAATAATTATAAAACAAATGTTCACGAGATTAAGAAAATTGACAAAATAAACGTAAAAGGTGTTCCAATCACAGATCCAACTGCTATCGCTAACGAGTTCAACCATTTTTTCACGACTCAAATACCGAATAACCAGTCTATTAACAATAATCAGCATTATACAATTAAATATAATAATTCAAACTCACTCTTTATGAGCCCGTGTACTCCTAAAAGCATTGTCCAAATAATAAAATCTCTTAAAAACACCAATAGCACTGGATATGATGGAATTACTACAGAAATGCTTAAGGTAGTGGCAGAATTAATAGCACCACCACTCTCTCATATAATTAATAAATGTATCGAAGAAGGAGTCTTTCCATCAAAATTAAAATTGACCAAAGTCATTCCAATATTTAAAAAAGAGGATAGAGAAAATATGAATTGTTATAGACCTATAGCGCTAATACCTGTCTTGTCGAAAGTTTTTGAGAAAGTTATTTATAGCAATCTATATAATTACTTCGAAAAACACAACATTCTGTCGGAAGAACAAATGGGTTTCAGGAAAAATAAATCGATTAACAATGCATTATACACTTTTTTGAAAATGGTACTAAAAGGTATAGACAATAAAAAAGAAGTCACAGCACTCTATATGGATATGACAAAAGCCTTCGACTGCGTCAATCATGATGTGCTGTTGAATAAATTGGAAACTTACGGAATACGAGGAAATGCTAGAGAGCTCATAAAATCATACTTAAGTGACAGAGAACAACAAACTGAAATATCTAGCATTTCGCATACCACAAAAGAAGAAAAGAAACACTTATCAGCACCAATAAGAGTCTATAAAGGTGTACCACAAGGAAGCATTTTGGGGCCTTTGCTATTTATTATATATATAAACGATCTCCCTAAATCAATCAAACCGCCCATGGTTCTGTACGCTGATGATAGTACTGTAATATTTATATCTGAAGACCCTAAGACATATGAACATGAAATAAACGCTACGCTATCATCTATCGTTAACTGGTTAAATCTAAATGATCTCAAAATAAATTTAACTAAAACATATATAATGACATTTAAAAATAGAAATTCAAAACAAAGCACTCTAAATATTAATTACGAACAAATAAAAATACACAAAATCAACACTACAAAATTTCTGGGACTACACATAGACTCAGACATGACATGGAAGACACATATTGAACAAGTATGTACAAAACTCAGTCGTTATTCGTATGCCATTTATATGCTTCGAAAATTTGTAAATCAAAGTGCTCTCCTGTCTGCCTATCATGCATATGTTGGTTCGACACTTAGATATGGTATAATGTTTTGGGGGAACGCCACTGAGAGAGAAACCATCTTTAAAGCTCAAAAGAAGTGTATCCGAGCGATTTGTGCATTAAAATCAACGGAAACTTGTAAACCGCACTTTATTAATTTAAAAATACTCACTTTCCCATCATTGTATATCTATGAGCTAGCATTAGACATAAGAATTAACCTAAATAAATATGCAACTTTAAAAAGTGGAAGACTTGCAAGTACACTTTGTGCAATACGCCATAGAACGGCTATGTTTGATAAGAGTGCATTTTGTATGGGCCCTAGAATATATAATAAACTACCTAAGTACATAAAAGAATTTAATAATTTCAATCTATTTAAAAACCAATTAAAAAAGTATCTGATTCAAAAAGCTTACTATTCTGTTAATGATTATTTAAATGATAAAACAATTTCATAATTAAGTCCAGTAATTGTCCAATTATATAATGTATAAATAATGCAATTGTTAATCAATATGTAATTTAATATGTTATAGTTTATAAATTTTATTGTAATATTTTGCACACCTGTCATGGTAGGATATGGTCTAAAGAACTTTTATAAAAATGACACCCTAGAATTACCCATATTTCGCAAATAAATGATTTGAATTTGAATTTGAATTTGAAATAAATGAACTATGCAGCTAACGTGGCAAACTTCTCCGAGCATGTCTCGCACTCATAATCAGCCTAAAGCGTTCCCACTGCTGGGACACAGGTCTCCTCTCGGGGAGAGAGAGAGGCCATAGTTCCACCACGCGGGCCCATTTGTGGGTTGGTAGATGTCATATGGCTTCCATTTTTTGGTTCTAGGACATGCTGGTTGATATCACATGATGATGACATGATGTTTTCCTTTACCGTTTTGAGAGCAGTGGTAATGAAATTAAAAAGTGAAGTAAAGTGCCTGCCTAGGTTCGAACTCACGACCTCTAAGTCAGTTAACACGCAAATTCGGGCCGATACCACCGCCAGCCATTTTTTTAAATATCTGTTGGTTTGACTTACAGCAACGCGAAAAATATAAAAGCACCTGCTTTTCAAACGAAATTCTAAACAGACATTAATAATTTAAAACTAATTCGAATTTATTTCAAAGATCGAATGCAGCCGGAGGTTTTCTAACCAGCCTGCTACAACATAAGGTTGCATCAAGTACTATGGAGTTCAGTTACAATCCATACCTTCATTAAGGTAATATCGGGGACATTATGTTTGCCGCTAAACCCAAATCGATTGGGAACTGTACCATAAATCTGTTTGGCTGTAGCTGGCTAATCATGTTACGTAAATTATGTACCGTTGGGACTTTGTTTACGTTTCATATGGTATTTTGCTGTGAATCAGTTTTTGAATGTACATAATATGTTGAGGGAATAATTCAATTATCATCTCATTTAAAATATATTAATTACGTTTATGAATATTTTATGGAAATAACATACAGTAACGCAACGTAGCCTTGTATTCCCGAAGCGTTAGTCAGAGGTGTTCATCTATACTAATAATATTATAAAGAGGTAAAATTTGTAAGTTTGTATGTAGGGGGTAATCTCCGGAACTTATGATCCAATTTCAAATTTTTTTTCACTGATAGAAAGCTACATTATTCCTGAGTGCTATAGGCTATAAATTATAATATATTTATATCATACATATTAGCCGAGCTATCGCAATTTTCGTCTAGAAAGTCGGTAAAAAAAATACCTCCGAAAACAGAATTATTTGCATGCGCTGCCTAAACAGTTACAGTATATCGCAATTTTCCGCGGACGAAGTCGCGGGCAGAAGCTAGTATAGTATACCCACATTTGGATAGTTATGTTATGGGTTATGGAAATTCGTTCTTTTTTCTTCATTTTAGCGCAGCGCATCATGATGCTGTGGTCTCCCATACCACAGCATAATGATGAGTGGAGTCAAAGTTATGACATGCAGCTGTAGTTTTTCCGTGTTATTTGTTTTGTTTTACTAAGTATACGAGATACTTTTGTTCATATGATGTTAGGTAGAGGTGTCATTTCGTCAATTATGTTTAAGTGACATGTAGTAGACGGCGAGCCTATTGCCATCAACAGGGCACAAATCCAGACACCGGACTGCTTTTGAGAAATTCTTAGTAGAAACGAAACAGCTAAATAATACTTTTCCCGACCTGGGAATTGAACCCAGGACCGCATACTCAGCTGTACCGTTTGCGATCACCAAACTCAAACTCAAAGCATTAATTTCAAATAAACCAATTACAGGCTCTTTTGAATTGTCAAGGGGTCGGTCAGTCAGAAAAATGAAACTAGTTGCCCATTCCAAAGCAGTAGGTATCTTTGGAGAAGAACGGGCAAGAACTAGACCAACGAGGCACTGACTCACCCAGTATAGTAAGATGCACGCTAAACACATCAGCTCCAAACGGATTGCCAGCTCTGCACTGATATAGCGCACCGTCGCTTGTTTCTGTTTGTAGCAGTTCCAGTATACTCGTCATTCCATCCTCAGATTTGGCTTCTGATATTTTTACTCTGGAATAAAGTCTAGCATTAGTATGATTATAATAGGGTATTTGAAAGGATAGTCAATAACGTTACTTTTTATGAACTGTCAAAACGCGGAATTTGTATGTGATTTGTAAGAAATGTAACAATGTGACGTCACACATTTTTGAATCAAATGGAATACTTATTAGCATTCAATGCAATTTTACAATTATATCTTCGCATAATATTTAATTTATGTCCTGTGATGGAAGTTTTTAAGACGAGCGGTCTTTTATCTATGTGATTACATATTTTATTTATGTCCGTTTCAAATAGTCAATTGGAAAAGAATGATGAGCGATTGAAAGTAGAAAACAAAATGTGGTTTTCTAAATTCTGTCTGCAACTTCAGCGGTTATAATTGTCTTAGCATAATCAGCCTATAATGTTCCCAGTGCTGGGAAACAGCCCTCCTCTTTGTAAGTGGAAGTGAGGCGTAAACCACTACGTGGGCCCAATGCGTGTTGGTGGATGTCACATGTCTTCGAAGTTTTAGTTCTGGGACATGCTGGTTCCCTCACGATGTTTTAATTTTGAGAGCAGTGGTTATGAAATTATTAACAGGAAGTAAAGAGTCCACGAGCTATAACTCGTAAGTCGCGGCCAGCCAACCCTATTTAAAAGTTTCTTGTTTTTATATGAAATGAATCATGGGGCAGCACTACTTCATTGTCATCAAGCATTCTATTTAAAAAGCTCAAGAATTGGGCTGTTAAATAAAAAAAAAACAAATCCAATTAGTCCCAAAGATTTGCGCGTTCAAACAAACAAACTCTGCAACTTTATTAAATTAATAATCTCGAATTTTTATTATTAATGAAGATTGTTTATTATTCTTCTATTACTCATTAGTTGAATTTCCATTCAAATATGTTGAGAAGTACATAGGCTACCACATCAAGCTACCCCAAAACTGTCAAATTTTCTCAAATAAAAATGAACCTAATGCGTTTGTGATAAAGTTGAAAAACTAGTATAGAAATTTGACGGATTGGGGTAACTTGATGTGTTGACCTCCGTACCTACATATACATACATAACAACACGCCTTCTTTCCCCTAAAGGTTAAGCAAAGATATTGAAAAGTGTGAATTTATATTTAGCACGGAAATACATATTATTTTCCGAAGACTCTTTTATGAATGTAATCTAAATCTTGATGAGGGATAACAAGATCTCATAACATTTGATATCGTGTCATAAGCAACATAATACAAAAAGTCAGTCTCAAAAGATGGCATCAAGTTATACCTATCGACAAGAATGTATTTAATTGTCTACAATTGGTGTTCTATAATTCGGTATCAATGTGTAGCTAGAATGATGTGTAGGTAATGTCTCTATGTTTTGTGGCATTTTAATTCTACATACAGAGTTGATACGACAGAGGGGCATTAAATTACACTACGTATAGGTACTATACGTGTTTAGTATTAATTCGATACGGTATTAAAATAAAAAACACCAAAAATGAGTTTCATTTTTTTTTAAACCCACTAAATAGAGCTTACAAATTAGACTAAAGCGCAACCACCCTTTGTAAATAAAAACTAACCTTGTTACAACGCACCGTAGACTAAACTAAGATTTATCGTTTATCGTTATTTAAGGTGAATGACCTATGCGTATAAACATAATCGCCAGTTAGGAAAGATACATCGTGTTCCAATTTGATTTGATTTGATTTAAACTCACTTCACCTACGTTATTACGGTGAGATATATACAGATACGATTGGTTGTGTTTTATATCAAACTAGCTTCCACCCGCGGCTTCGCCCGCATAATATGTCAATAAATTATATGTAATTATATAAACCTTCCTCTTTAATCACTCTATCTATTAAAAAAAACCGCATCAAAATCCAATGCGTAGTTTTGAAGATTTAAGCATACATAGGGATATAGGGACAGCGAAAGCGACTTTGTTTTATACTATGTAGTGATAGTTTAATTACCTTTGTGTAAGCGGATTAATAGGTTTCCCATTCCTCGTCCACATGATCCTGATGGGATCGTCTCCTTTGGCTTGACACTCAATGGTGACATGCTGTCCAAGTTTAGCAGTCATGTTCCTTGAGAGGACATCGAAAGTCACTGGTTCTGGAAGAAAACTGATGCTAAGTAAATTGAGTTTGGGTGGAAAGGGAGTTACGAAATGCCGTTTGCATCTCGAATATAGAGTAGAAAGATAGACATATATGCTGTCGCGAACTTTTATATAGAACTCTTTAAGACAAACAGACCCACAATACATTACCTTCGTGTAACTCTAACGGTTAAGCGCACGCCAAGATAGCTCGCAGAGGGCAGAAATTTTGCCGACTTACTCGATACTAATCGTTATATTATGGCCAAATAACGCAAAATCTGAATAAATTGTAGCCTATGTGTTATTTTAATGTATAAGCTATATTATTCGTTAATTTTATCGAAATCTGTTCAGCCGTTTTTGCTTGAAAACGGAACAAAGATCCATCCTTCCATCCATCCTCACAAACTTTCGCGTTTATAATATTAGTAAGTTATTCCTAGAATTTTCATATCCCGTCAAAATCAATCTGCCTAGCCTTTTCCCAACTATGTAGGCTTCCAGTCTAACCGGACAGCTGAATACCAGTATTGTACATGGGGCGACTGCCTATCTGACCTCCACATTTTCATATCCTCTCATCAAACGTAAATATAATTATATTTCGCCACGACTCGCAGTAAAAACTAGTCTCTATATTTTAGTGGGTTTTGCGTATAAAATATCTTTATAACATCCTTGATAAAGGACATAACCAAAATATTTACAGCCAACGCAATAAAGATAAAGAGACGAAAATAATAACAGTATTATATCATAAAAAAAATTCCCTACAATTCCCGCTTTCCTCATGAAACAAAACCATTTATATTTGCATGTTTACAAAGAATATTTGTCTGAAGTTCTTAAGGAAGAGCTTAGCAACATCCCTAACAAGTAATAAGAGGGGGAAAGAAAAACAAACTTTCAAAAAGAACTCCGTTTGCGAGTTGTTAGAATTAATTAAGATCTGAGGTTGATTCGGATGACGTAAGCAATGAATTTAAATTGTAACTTTATCTTTTGAATAAGCGATTCGTTTTTGTTTCGAATTCTTTATTTTTTTTATATTGTGAGAAAGGTTAAATGGTTTTGAGCGTTAATGTGTATTTATTCTCTTAGTATAATGTTTATTTTGAAAATATACAAATTATTACAACAATTAAGTTTCTATACAGCGCGCGTCTAAAATATGTGCATGTTATGCGGAGGAATGAGGACAATGTTGTCAAGAAAGTTGTGAGTATAAATGTGGATGGCTATACAAGTAGAGGGAGACCAAAGAAACAATGGATGGATTGTGTGAAAGATGATATGGCTAGAAAGGGAGTGACTACCGAGATGACGACTAATAGAGAAGTATGGAAGAAAAAGACATGTTGTGCCGAACCCAAATAAATTGGGATAAGGGCTGGAGAATGATGAATGATGATAGAGCCTAAAATATTAAACAAGAATTATACCATTTTCTTGGAAAATGAAAGGGAAACTAAATATTTACCACTTACGTATACTACCTATTCAACTCTTAACAGAAACCTAATATTAAACAAAGCCTCAAAAGTCAAGGAAACAATAAACATAAACTTTGTATATCCCAGAAATAGACTTAATATTGATTGGCACCGCTCAAATACTTTGACTTCGGAACGATTACAATACAGTTTTGTTTGATATTTGTGCTTGGTTACAATTTCTATTAAAGAAAGAACAAGAAGGAAAAACGTTTATACGGATAGAGTTCCAAAAACATAATTAAATTATAGCTTCTAATTATAGCTCTTGTATAGATGTGTGTTGGGCCACAAAAGGAATGAATGACAGACGAGCTCGACTGAGAAGAGAATGGTAAGAAGGATGTGTGTGGAATGAGTATATAAGAGGGACTCTGAAATTGACACCGGTGGCTGAAAAGTTGTGCGGAAATCGGCTATCATGGTACGGGCATGTTATGCGGGGGAATGAGGCAACTCTTGTCAGGAAAGTTGTGAGTTTGAATGTGGATGGCTATACAAGTAGAAGGAGTCCAAAGAAACGATGAATAGATTGTGTGAAAGGCGACATGGCTTGAAAGGGAGTGAATAGAAAGAAAGACATGGAAAGGTATGGAAGAGAAAGACATGTTGCGCCGACCCCAAATAAATTGGGATTAGGGCAGGAGAATGATGAAAATGATGAGCTCCCACTACTGGCAGTGGGCCGTAATGAACCACGCAGGCCCAGTGCGGGTTGGTATATGTCGCATGCCTTCGATGCTGACCCCGACATAGTTGAGAATAGGTTTAGCAGATGTTATACCTAGAGGGTGTTTTTGTTATCATCAATTTGGGATGACACCATTGCCGTTATACCTACTTAAGTATTGTCCGTTGTGTGGCCTAGCTTATGTGACAAGACTGCTGTACTATATTCCTCTACCTACAAAAATCTCTTGCGAGATCCAGATCCAGAATGTTTAGACACATCGCAAAAGATTTCACGCAACGCAAGACGTTAGAATTTGGTCATTCACTGAATACGAAGTTTAGAAGAGTGACCGTGGGCTTTCTCTTTTAGAATTGAGAATATTGTTGGCTGGAAATAAACTTTCTTCATTTATCTTTTTACTAAAGAACTTCTTTATTTGAACATTTTTTTAAATTTAGAATTTCGATGGTTGCTAATAAATCTTTTGCATTTATCTTTCTAGTATGAATTCTGCTAGCTCGCATGGATTTCGATTTATATCATATCTGCGATGCTGGTGAATGAATAATTTATGGAAAACTAACTCTGCATATGTTAATCTAATAATTGAATATCGTAAATGTTTCTATAATTGGATTTATTTGTAGCTATACTAGAAAGTTGACGTGACAATAATGTAAGAAGGAAGTTTTCATGAATAACAAAAAGGAATAACTTTTTGAGTCAGAATTATTAATGTACGAAATACTCTAAAAACTCTAATGTGAATTTTTAAGTTCAGTTAGGTTTAAGAGATTGTTTTACCACCGCATAGGTTCAGCACTTAAATTAAATATGATCTAGCTCATCATAATTTGTACAAATTCTTTACAGAAAAAACTCTAATGAATAAAGACTATTCTTAGGTAGTAAAAACCGTCCGAAAAGTCAGTTTTACAATGTACCTACTAAAATCTGTCATATAATAAAGAGGTAAACTAATATAGACTAAACTTTATGGTGATTGTCTGTAATTTCCATCAGCAAATTTAGTAATGGTTAGCAATCAAAACCACTGGTAAATGTTTTGTTTTTTTGTTAGTCTATGTTGTGTCCCAGTGCTGGGCAACCCCCCCCCCCCTTTTCCTTGCAAACCTCTTGCAAATCACACCACCTTCGCCGTTGTCTACCTAGACGGCGATGTCCTCCCTCAGGGTTCGGTAAGTGACGATCTTTGCCCATCAAAAAAACCCATTAACCGCCTCAAATATCATAATTATGAACCCCATAGGTTCATAAGAAAGAATCTCTCGAAACGACAGTAAAATATAACAAAATAAATCGTTGAGCTCTTATAAGCAAGTGCTTCTAATAGGCGAAAATCTAATGGATTAAAACAAAATAGCAAAAAAATCTCATAAAAACCTTAGACTTACTGTTAACCGAGATCCACACAGTCTTACTGAGAGCTTCTCCGACTCCATTCTCCACATGACAGGTGTATAGCCCAGCATCGGATAGGGCTACCGAGTCGAAGATCAGTGATCCATTGGAGAGGCTCAAGACTCCACCTCCGGCTACTTCCAGAACCGGTCTCCATGACTCCGATACGACTACAACAATATTAGAAAAAAAATTTTGAAAATTTGAGTTCTAGGAACTTGATGGGGTTAAGGCGATCGTCAGCAAAATTGTCCGAAAGGTTTACCGCTGCCCCGGAACACAAAGGGCTAAGGAAGTGACATGAATGGGTTTTAGTCAGTAAGAGTCTGACTCTCCCTTCCCCTCCATCAAAGTCAAAGTCAAATCATTTATTTAAAATAGGCACCAGAAAGGCACTTTTGAACGTCAAAATGAACAAGAAATAGTATTGATTGTAGTCGCCCCTTCCAAAAAGTAGTATGGTATGGAGAAGAATGGGCAAGAAACTCCACTGTTACTCTTTAATATTTTTTACAACCATCCAGAGCGAGATTGCATTTCATGATTTCCCACCCTCAAAAATATGAGGGTTGAGGATGAAGCGTTACGGTAGTCATAGTAACAATTTTTTTGTACAGAGGCCAGCACATCAAGTGACCACAATCTGTCAAATTTCTTTGATAGTATTTCAACTTTATTGCAAAGACATAAGGTTCATTTTTAATTGAGAAAATTTGACAGTTAGGGATAGCTTGATGTGCTGGCGTCTGTACTACGCACCTCCGCGAGTATTCTGTAAATATCTCACCGACCGGTAAAACTAAGGTGAATTGAGCTGCCGTTCTACTAGGGATTGTCACTATTAACTCACTTCACATAATTATGTTATCACGGTGAGATTTTTACAGAATAGCACTATAGACGTTTCTGAAGAACATCACCAAATTAGATCAAACTCAAACTCAAAGTATTTATTTCAAATAAACCAATTACAGGCACTTTTGAATTGTCAAGGTGTCGGTCAGTCAGAGAGATGAAGCTAGTTGCCCATTCCAAAGCAGTAGGTACCTATGGAGAAGAACGGGCAAGAAACTCCATGGAAGATATATCTTATGTCCACCTAGAGCAACATAACCAACCAACCCAACCCAAGCCACGCACCTCTGAATTCACGGATTCAGTGCGTGTTGTATAAATCACTTGCTTAAAAATCGGTGAAGGAAAACATCGTGAGGAAACCAGCATGTCTGGGAGATATTCCTTAACAGCATGTGAAGCTAAGTCAGAGGCCCATGGGCAGCTTAAAAACTCTGACACCAGGTTGGTCACTAACCACACGAAAAGACAAAGAACATAACAGTGACGTAAAATACTTTAAAACTTTAATTTCTAAACAGATTGCCTGTGACTTGAAAACGAACAAAGGGAAATACTAAGAGTACTGTAACACTTTGCAAAGAGAGCATCGTACAAGAAATTCACAGAATTTTGGCATAGTATCAAGATTCTGTTTGTGATTTCACTTACTTTTTTTGAACCAGAGTATTATAGTGAGGTATTAGTATATTTTACTACGCTTTTTTACTGGGACGGATAAATGAACACTCACCTTTTTAGATGTTGGATGGACCATTTAAATAATAGTGAGCCTGATCTTATTTTATAACTAGCTTCTGCCCGCGACTTCGTCCGCGGAAAATTGCGATATACTGTAACTGTTTAGGCAGCGCATGCAAATCATTCTGTTTTCGGAGGTATTTCTTTCCGACTTGCTAGACGAAAATTGCGATAGCTCGGCTAATATGTATGATATAAATATAAGCCTATAGCACTCAGGAATAATGTAGCTTTCTATCAGTGAAAAAATTTTTGAAATTGGATCATTAGTTCCGGAGATTACCCCCTACATACAAACTTACAAACTTACAAATTTTACCTCTTTATAATATTAGTATAGACATAGCACTAACATAGCATTTTATAACATTTTCTAATCACATAGCATAACATTCTGTAGTCCTAGAATGCATTGTCGGAGTGACAGGTGGATATACACGGTGATTTTTAATTCACTGTTAACTTTTCAGGACGTAAAAGTGCCCATGATTATGAGTAAATTTCTCTATGAGATCAACTCTGAAAAAAATAGAAAATATATGGGACACAATTTTTTGTTATTTCGTAGTGAAAGTTGTTTACAATTATGGGTACTCTCATCTCCTAAAAGGTTAAGAGTATATTAAAAATAATCGTGTATACAGGCGTAGTTTAGTGCCGAAAAAAAACTGCTGTTCCATACATTTGTGTAAATCGAGAAAATGTATGGAATAGCTGGTTTTTTTTCAGTATTTCAGGTTGAATCTTTTAGTAAAAAGTGTTTGAAATTCGGTCTGAATAATTTTTATAAGTAATAGGACAGTAAAAATACTTACTATCTTTCTTCAACCAGTGTGTTTGTGGTTGTGGATAGCCGTTGGCGCTGCAGGATATGTGGCCTCCTCTGCCAAGGAGAAGGGATGAGTTCTGAGGTTCTTCACTCCATTTTGGGGCAACTGTATCAAAGATAAAAAAATTATATTTTATCGCTATGTGCAAGTGCTATCGGTATGTAAGGTGGAAGGGACATCGATGCGAACCCTGTTACCATGGATGCAGTGGATTCAGCCCACGCGCTCAAATTATTCGCTACTGTTTTATAGAAAATTGCAATACACAGTGAAAATATATGTAAAAGCAATTTTGTTTTTTAATACCCATCGAATAATTTCCACCCTGTATTGTGTAAGTACGCTTAGTATCTAGAAAGAAAATCAATGACTTTTCTAAATTAAACTTCCTAAGTTTCATTTAGATTTCTGCCAATCCAATCACTAGGATTGGTTTGGCTGTTAATGGTCGATGGTTACTGGCATTTGACAATTTGTTACTAAACAGCTGAATACCAGTATTTTGCCTGGAGCGACTGCCTATCTGACCTCCACAACCCAGTAACACGATGCCCCTTGGCGTCAGATTTCGGGCTTCTGACGACCAGTAATGACTGTCAAAGATGCACATATGACAGCTGGGACCAACGGCTTAACGTGCTTTCCGAGGCACGGAGGAGTCTCGGTATGTAAAGATGGTCACCAATCCACGGCCAACCCCGGAAAGCGTAGCTTAACCTGATGGAATCGCTAAATATAAAATAATAAAGGCACACTGCGTTTTATTAGCTTTCTCTACAAAACCTATATTTCATTTACCTATAAGGGATCGTTCTTCCATTTTAATTAACGAAAACTGATACTGTTCGTTAAAAATACAGAAATCATTGATATAAATGTATTTATCTGATCCGATTTCATTTTCATAAATGTTATTGTATATTCTCTCGCATTGAGAACTAGCTTCAATACCCACAAATCGCATCTTTTATCGCTTTCAGCGCTTTTTGTTCTTATTTCGAATCCCAAGTAAAACGAGATATTAAAACGGGAAACAAAAATAGTATTCCAATTTCAAGATACCCGTTATTTTGAAATTGGAACACAATGGTCATGCTTTCACTGGCGTGTTCATAATATTATTTCTAAAACAAAAAATATTACATTTCCTAACAGAAAATTAGCTCTTCTTCTAGTGAAATATTATAAGGAAGACTTTGAAATATTAATTTCACGGCAACATATAGGTGGGTAGGTACTTTATTGCGAAAACCATTAAGTCAGCGAAGCAATATAACAGCCCGAAGAAAAACATGTAACGGTTTATTATTAAAAACATCTACCGAACGCTTTAATTAGTTGCAGGGAATAATGAAACTCAATAACGTAGGGAAGCACAAAATATATGGGTATAGAAGGTTGACTCCGTAAAACTTGCAAAAACGCACGCACACATAGATACACTTTACTTACGGCGAGTGCAAGTGCACTCGCGACCGTCATTTGTTTGAGATGTTGAACGCCAGAGCATAAACGCACGCGCGTGCCCTCCACAAGCTACAAATTAATTTCTTCTTGTTACCATGAATTTCTCAATAATATCCATGATGTTTTTTAATTTTTTTCATGTCTTTAATACGTACTAGAGATTCAATTATTAAGATATCTATATAAACACTCACAAAATTAATGATTTAATTGTTTGTTTTGTGTTATAGTGTTGTTGCCATTGTCACATATTTGTGTCGTTGGCGTACAGGGCATGCGCTTGCGTGTCACTTATATGTGACAATGGCACTCAAAAGGTTAATGGAGTCGACCTTTTTTACTTAAATGTCTAGTGATCGTAGCGATGATAAAGTGAAATTTTATTTCCAGATTTTTGCTGTGAAAGACTTCGTTAAATATATTTAGAGTTTTTGTTTCGTGTATTAAGCGTGGTTGTTTATTTATATGTGTTTGATTTTGCAGCCGTTTTACTTTAGTTTGTCTGTAATCCTTCTAAATAGCTCTTATATTGAAAAGGTTTGAGTATATTCACAATGAGCTCTACAAATGTTTCAAACTAGTTCTTTATTGGCAGGTTTTTCTATTATAAGTATTTTTAAGATAGGCCAAGAATTAACACGCTATGAAGATTATTATCATATTTTTGACAGAATGGGATCTTATTTATTTAAGAAAAAAAGTATGAAGTAATAAACCTTTTGAAAATCTAGATTAGTGAATCCATAAAAAAAACGCAAAGATCAAAATCAGTGTTCAGCCAAAGAAAGTTATAATCATCTTCGAAACGAAAAAGTTAAAATTAAAAAAAGTTGTGTAGTGTTTTGGTAGAAGTATAATATAATTATAATTATTCTATTTTAAAAGTCCCTGAAATACCATCTTGACTTTTAATCAGATACGGTGCGAGGACAAAAAAAAACATTTATGCGTCCTTTTCAATAAAGAAAAATCAGGAAATAAAATCGCAATTTGCTTTTGATCAGGCACTTGGATTTCGTATTAAATATTCATGATAAAACCCATTTGACTGAGTGTTTCTGTATAAACAATGCTTAAATATGAGACGAATATTTAGTATTATGAAAGAACTTTTTGCATATTTAAGAACCATATTTCTTAAACAGGAGACGGTTTTGATACTTTAGTATTCAAATTAATAAGTACAATGTATAATTCCGTCCAGCATGTGAAGCTAAGTCAGGGGCAACATAAAACTCTGACACCAGGTTAGTCACTAACCACACGAAAAAAGGAAAGAATGGAGAATTCGTGAAAACTACATTAATATTACATTCAAAACAGTTTAAACAAAAAAATGTATTGCATAATTACTTTTTTTTTTTAAGAATACTTAGATTCTTATAATAAAGATGAAGACTAAAATTTTTTTAGTCTGTCAGCTAGATTATTATAAAATATTGGACCCATATTTTTTCTTTTTTTATGCTATCCAATGATTACGTCGTCACATAATTGTGACGTAGCGAGCCCACACTCCCCAACTTTAATGCCTTTTAACTAAGTATTTTTTTATTAATATGATAAGCAAATAATGCGTGTCTAATATTTTTTTATTATCTAACCGGTTAACAACAGTGATAGCCTAGTGATGTGACCGTCCTACTGCCAAGTGATAGGTCTCGAGTTCGAACCCAAAACCTCTGAATTAACCGGATTCATGTGCGTATTGTATAAATTATCACTTGCTTAAAATCGGTGAAGGAAAACATCGTGAGGAAACTTAAGAGATATTATACAACAGCATGTGATGATAAGTCAGAGGCCCATGGGCAGCATAAAAACTCTAACACCAGGTTAGTCATTAACCACACGAAAAAAAAATGCCCATCAGGTATCGTCATCCCAATGAACATAATTACTTATGGGTTTTTTCACACGGGCGATTTGACAGGGTTTTTCCAGCGAGGCGATTGTTTAACACGTTTGGTGTGTATGCATAGCGAGCACGCCACGTATGTGCAACGTGTTCACAGCGCCAGCGTAATGAAAGCTGTTGACGTGAGTATACAAGAGATAGAGAAAGAGAGACAAGCGAGTGTACAATTTTATGAAAAACGCGGAGAACACCACTCGCTTCGCACCCGCGACGTGCACGATTCCAAATCGTCACGCTGAAAACACGCTAGCAAACCGTCAGTGTGATAACACCCGAAATGCTTTATCACCTTTAGGTTAAATGTCACTTGCACGTCGTAAAGCGACAAGGTCTATTTGTTTATGTGACAGTTTAATTGTTTCAACTTAAGTGAAGTTTCAACTTAATGGGAATTGTTGTCAAAAGTGAAATTACGAAGTCGAAAATTTTCATACTAGCTATTGCCCACGAATTTGTCTGCGTTTACTGAGATCAAAAAAATATCCTGTGTCCTAACCCTGCTCATGGTCTGCCCATGTGTCAAATTTCATCCAAAGTTCGGTTGTTCTAGCGTGAAAGCGGAACAAACCTACAAACTCATTTTCGTATTTATAATACATAATACTTAGAATAGGTAATCGTCGAACTTCTTAATTACTTCGGAATCGAGAGTATGTAAAAGATCTTATCGAACCTCAAAACACTACACATATAAAATTATATTCAACAACAGAATATAGCAGCCATTTTTATATCATTTGTGTTCGGCACAAAACACAAATGATATAAAAATTGTTTTCATAAAAAATTATATTGCTGGACGACCCGTCCGGCTACAAAACACTGTAAATACGACCTTAAGTTTAATGGCACACGTTATGGTTTCAATTGGCAGTTTAGTCCTCACTTACCACAGAATAGTGCAGAAGGCCAATTCCATACAACAAACAAAAACAAATGTCAGTCGCGAGTGCACTTGCACTCAAGTTGCACTCACTGTAAATGAAGCGTGTATATGTGTGTGTGGAGCTAGTGGCTGAGTAACAACTGCCGCATGAGTCGATTAGGCTACATTTGCCGTGGTTGGTCCGTGGAATGGTGACCGTCTATACATACAGAGATTCCTCCGTACCTCGAAAAACACGTTAAACCGTTGGTCCCGGTTGTCATTCGTGGAACTTTGACAGATTTGAATTTTTACTGGTTTGAAGAGGTCAAATAGGTAGTTGCCCCATGTAAAATACGGGTATTCAGCTGCATCCGGTTAGACTAGAAGCCGACACCAACATAGTTGGGAAAAGGCTAGGTAGATTGAATGGGGATATTAAGGATGGAGTTAAAGGTACAGGCTCTTGAATTTGACCTTGAATCATGGGTGGAATTTCTAATGACATTGCAAGAGAACTTGGCGTTTGAAATCTCTTCATGATGTCCGGACCAGCATAGACGGGAAAAGGCAGATGGATTGATTTGATTTGCGGTAGAAACGAGCACCGCTCGACCTCGCGGTCGGGTGGTGTACGTGTGTTAGGCATCAACGGATTTCTCAGAGACCAATGTGACATGAGATCCGCTTCACCACCTACCATGGCGGAGCGCGGTGCCGTGTGTGAATCACCTTAATTTTATGCAGCAAACCTTCTGGACTGTTCTATGTCTTCACTTTACCTTTTATGTAGAGGTTCACAGTTCGGTTCACTTTGGCGACGTGGTTTGCAGCAACGCAAGTATAGGTTCCGCAGTGATCCAGAGACACATTCTTTATTATAAGAACGCTGAATACTTCTAAGCTCCTCTCCACGATCTGAAAATTGATGAGGATTTAAAGGAATTTGATCGAAATTTTTGGAATGGTAGGACTTAGGTGAATTAAGATTTTGTAAGATTGTTGATGGAGTGAAATATTCTGTGCCTTTATTTTAATCAAATTATAAAAAAACGTTCCAACGTTTTGAGTTAAATGTTGAAGACAAAAATATCTTTGTGTTCAGTATAATAAAATATTTACGTAATGTTTTATCAAAGATTCTTTTAACTGTTCATTTTTGTTATAAAACCTCTCTTTAGCATTGGACAAATGATTATAAATTTTTTTTTATGATAAAAATCATCCAATCTTGAAATTGAATTCATTTGCAATTATTTAAGGGGGTTACTCATCATTATGAACAACTTTTACTGTGGGAACACACCTGATAACACGAAAAAAAAACAACGGTTCCCTCCATTTTGACGAGTTATGCAAGCATAATGTATGGAACGGCAGATATTTTTTTGACGATTTCAGATTTGTTCCCTTAGTAAAAGTTGTTCATAATAATAATATCCTTGGCCATTTCACACAACGTCATATCGTCCCAAGCTAAGCAACCTAATGCTTGTGTTATGGTAACGAGATGGCTGAGATTTTTTTTTCTAAATACATATATTATTATAGATAGAAAAACACCCAGACTCGTAACAAATACTTGCAGGTCGTACAAATATTTGTTCCGTGCGGGAATCGAACCCGCGACATAGTGCGCAGCAGTCAATCGCTCAACCACTGCGCCAACCGTGTCGTCATAATGATGAGTACAATGACCCCTTAAAATATTGCCCATGAATTCAATTTCACCCTGCATATGGATATATGAATGAATTAGAAATGGTTCTAAAGCCTGATTTAAACGGATCAATTTAATTATCTGTATGTGTAATACCAGTGAAAGACGCATTTTTTATTGTTGCCTTTGGTATACCAATAGTATTTAAACGATACAAAATTAAATCATCACTGTTTAACTGAATGTAGTGGTCATATACCAATAAGTATAAGTATCGTCACCAACAACATTATAGTGGTGTCTATATATAAAAAATTCTACTTTATCACAAAACAAATCCGCAACAAAAACCTTACCTTCAAATGCGTCGGAATCTTCTTCCCATCCTTCAACCAAGAGTAATAAACGGGTGAGTCTCCGCTCTTAAGATTACAATGTATTTGAACAATCTGTCCTTCCTGTAAATCCGTCGGTAGTAATATCTCTTCCAACTGCGGCGCCTCAACCACATGTAACTCGAAGGATCTTTTAGCCATTTCACCTGATGGACTTCTGACGATGCAGGAGTATGCTGCTGCATTATCAGTTTTAGACACTTTAGGTATATTTAGTGTACCATCGTTGGAGACTATCGGCACGTCTCTCTTCTCTCTTAACTTTGGTTTTCGTCCAAATATTTCTGTACTTGCTGTTTTGTTTGCTGATCTTTTGTAGCGATTATTCTGTGTTGCCATATCTTTGTTTATTTCCTTCCCTTTGTATTCCCATGTTATTTCTCTGTAAATGGAAGTTTTAGCTTCTGTGTTACGGTTTGCTTTAGTTAAGATTAGAATACATGATTATAAAGTAGCGTCTTTAGTGAAAGGAATTGTGTTAAGTAGTTCTGCGAAAGCAGCATTAAAGATAAGAACGTCAAATCTTGAAAAGCTGAACTAATTTTATGTTATCTTTCTTTGGCTGGAAAATAGGCAGTTACTAAATAATAAAAACAATATTTTTTTATGACACTGTTTCTGGAAACGGTACTTAAACAAATATGAATGATGTAAAATTCAAAGAAGTAGCTAATCCAATACGCAATATGAAAATCAAAAATATGAACAAAATGAAAAGTTATTTATTCAAATTAGGCTGAAAATCAGCACTTTTGGAAGGTCAAAGTTACATAAGACAATCCCCCAAAAACGCCCACCCTTCACCACTTCCTAGTGCTTTAGCTGGGAAGAAGAAGTGGCGCAACAAACTCCCCAGCAGAACAGCTGTCTGTATACTTGGAAGAACTTGACTCTACACATTTACCGTATAAGAAGTAATTAACACTACGAAACACATCACATTAAAATCAATCATTTGCCACATGTCAGCTAGCACACGTCAATATACCAATTAAAACAAACAAAAACTGACTGTACTCAACCGTAAATTTAAAAAAAGAGCCAGCAGGTAAAAGGGCGTGCCTGTAACTCGAAGTAACTCGAAGTTACAAATGATAAACTAGGACCATCGAAGTACAATCAATCAATTAATTGCTAATGTGTACTAACAAGGATCAGGATAAATAAATATGATCAACTGTCAACAATTCTTGATCAAATCTACTTATTAACAAAGCTTTGCTTTAGGATGAAAAAGTTGTTCTAGAAAATCACTATCAGATGAGATGTATACAACCCCCAGAATTTGATAAACATGCACATATATCCAGGTTTCCGATTCCACAAAACTAGGAAAAAGTTTAAAAAAAACCGATTCAGCGTCAAACTTTTCTACTTTTTCCCAATTAGCGTTACAGCGGTATAGCGATACTCTGCCAGGAAACAAAGACACTATATTGCAAAAAGTTTTCAAAAATAATTGTACACGTTCGTTCTTTATTTGCCATAAAAATATTTGATGGAGTTCCCGGGATGAGGTCATAAAAATGACATCAAAGCTGAAAGAGTGTTCTTCGTAAATTTACTGAATATTATTGTTTATAAATAATGTTTTGAAAAAGAAAGAAGGGTAAATGGAAAAAGACAAAAGAATATCGGATACGATAAAAGATGTTGATTCTTATTGGATGGTTAAATTCGATGGCGTTAAAGGGCTTCAATTGATTGATTTTAATTGTGATAATGAAAAGAGCGGAAATGAAAAGCTTTTGTTACGAAAATAAATTTACAGAACAGAATTCAGAAAGCTTTGTACAACCAATGTAAATGATTAAAATAAGAAAGCTAAGGATAAGGTCAGAAGCGAACTATACGCACATTTAACTAAAGGCAAGGAATTTGAACGCTTATTTTTTTAGGACATTCAAAAAGCGCTTTATAGCCTAACGCCCGTTCAGCGGTATGATCGATAGCCTAGCGGTGTGACCACCGGACTGCCAAGTCATAGGTCTCGAGTTCGAACCCAAGGCACGCACCTCTGATTTTTTGGATTCATGTGCGTATTGTATAATTATCACTTGCTTAAAAATCGGTGAAGGAAAACATCGTGAGGAAACCGGCATGCCCGAGAGATATTTCTCAACAGCATGTGATGCTAAGTCAGAGGCCCATGGGTAGCATTAAAACTCTGACACCAGGTTAGTCACTAACCACACGAAGAAGAAGAAGCGGTATGATCGAAACTTGTACTTAAATTGCCTTTTTTTATTCAGCAATAGATTTTTAACTAAAATACTTTTGCATTCTCGTTGAATAAATTTCTGGAATGCTTTGTCTTGTGAAACAATGGGCTCGGATGGCGAAATCAAAACTATGAGAAACAGACTAACTACAGTAAAATGAATCACGGGCTTTAATTTCATGCGAAATTAAACGTAAACTTATACAGGGTGAAATTGAATTCATCGGCAAAATTTTAACGGGTCATTGTACTCATAATTATGAACAACTTTCACTATGGGCACAAATCTGAAATCGCGAAAAAAAATCAGCTGTTCCATACTGCTGGCTTAACTCGTCAAAATGTAGAGAACAGCTGATTTTTTTTTCGCAATTAGAGATGTTCCCATAGTAAAAGTTGTTCATAATGATGAGTAGAATGACTCCTTTAAATAGTGCCTTTTTTGTTGAGGACAGGTTATCATCAAATGACTCGCCCGGTTTTGGGGGAAGCGTAAGGGAGTGTCAGTCTCTTACAAACGGACTAAAGCCCATCCATGTTCCGTCCTTAGCCCTCTATGTTGCGCCTTAGTGAGAGTTTGCTTGTTTGTTTGTTACGCTTTGAAGCCTTAAAATAATGCTCATACATTCAAATTCACTCTGTATAGTTAAATCCTATTCCCGGTACCGTATTATCGGAAACACTAATGGCAGTATTACACGGTTTGGTTGATATGCCCTGAAGTAAATGGTGATTATGAAAGCAGATACAATTTAGTTGATAAATGAACCGTCTGTCAGTATTGACAACAGTTTGTTGACGTTAGTTCTCGTAGATAGATAATAGTAAAAGACAAGCGACTTAATGATATATAGAGAAGGAAACACTAATAAATTCAGTAGATAGTAAGCGTAAACGAGACAGATATTCAGCCGTGGCCCAGCAAGCAGCAGCTGTCACTGATTTCTTTCGAAAGTAGTATCCGGCTACAATAGATAGTACCAATTCTAGAGACTGACAAACACTACCGCATTGTTAGTCCGTCAGCAAGATTATTCAAAAATATTGGTCACGTATTTTTTCTTTTTTTTTTTCATCTAAAGATTACGTCGATACTTTGTATTAAAATGTGGCATGACGTCATTCCTATGTAGATTCCCCAAAATTAATGCGTTTTATCAAAGTATTTTTTTATTAATATGATAAAGCAAAAAATACGGGTCTAATATCTTTTTTATCTGACTGACGGATATTCATTTCTATTTTCTGTCATCATCATGTACAATATACGGTAGTTTGACGATAGTTCTACATCGAAAAACAAATAGACATCAACGTTTGAATAAAAAAGAATGCGGAAACCTTACCTCACTGGATACCCATAGTACGGGCACTTTAACGTGACACTTTGTCCACTCTGGACTTTGAAAGGCGGCAACGTCCGGATATACGGTGGTCCTAGAACAAAACATTTTATTTCAAACATTTTGTATGCGGAGATAAAATTGGTTCTGAAGTTTCTGATGCATTGGAAAGGGTCGGTACCTATTCAATTTAGGTAACCGTACTATGTGCTTAATCTTGATGGAATATAATGGTTAACATACTATTCCATTATAATTTTTCAGTCTGTAGTTCTAGTAGCTGTGTATCGATTTCGAATCCAAGGCACGCACCTCTGACTTTTCGGATTCATGAGCGAATTGTAGAATTATCACTTGCTTAAAAAATCGGTGAAGAAAAACATCGTGAGGAATCTGAGAGATATTTCTGAACAGCATGTGAAGCTAAGTCAGAGGCACATGGGCAGTATAAAAACTCTGACACCAGATTAGTCACTAACCACACGTAAAATTATTTTAATACAGGCTCTTTCGCCTGTATTAAAATAATTATAAATATGAATAGTTTATGTTAAGTGGCAACAGTATAAGCGGGATTGTCCGAAAGGGTTACCGCTACCCCGGAACATAAAGGGCTACGGAAGGAACATGGATGGGTTTTAGTCAGTAAGAGTCTGACACTCCCTTCCGCTCCACCCAGAGCGGGAGCAGTCATTGGATGATTTCCCAGCCTTAAAAAAAAAAAAAAAAAACATATTGGTTAGCTAGGCAAAAACGTGAGTAGGTATCACATGCATATATTATAATAGGGATGGTGACCAGAATTTTTTTTAGTCCATAAGATAGATTTACAAGAAATATTAGACACGTATTTTTCCTTTTTTTACGTAATCTAAAGATTACGCTGATACATTGAGTTGAAATGTGGCATGACGTCACGAGTATGTAGTTTTTTATACTTACTTGTGACGTAGCGAGCCCTCACTCCCCAACTTTAATGCGTTTTATTTCAGTAATTTTTTGTTAATAGGATAAGGAAAAAATACGTGTCTAATATTTTTGACGGACTAAATATATTTTTTTTTTACACAGGCATCATCCCTCTTCAGCCGCCATGACCAATAAAGCAGCTCAACCATTTTGGAGGGATCGTAGAAAACTAAAACTCTTTAGGAACAAATGAACATCAACGCGCTGATTTTAACATGAACGTCAAAGAAATACGATAGAAAAGATTATTTTCCATTTAACTCAATCCCAACATCTTTCAACCCATTTATTTTGAGTCCCATTTATTTTTACACGCAAAGTTTTAAACAGTACATAAACGGGGACGACCATCTTTTATCGGTGAATGCAGTATAGCATCAAATATTCCATTTGGATATAAAATATTATAGCTTCGAAGAACATGGGTGAATTCTGCACTGTGTGACTTGTTGGATATAAAATATTATAGCTTCTGACGGTGCACTAAGAAACATTACAAGTTTTTACAGAAGAAAGGAAAATCTGCATGACATTAATTATTCAGCTATAATAAAAGAAATGAAATAAAAAAGAAGAAGAATAAAAGAAGTTCCAACATCAAAAGCAAAAATTTTATACTGGCCACATTGAATGATTCTATTTTTGAACTAAATTCGACGACATAAGTGAACCATACATAAAACCAGCTGATCCTTCTTCAAGCAAAGACTGTTCACGTGTTGGCTATTTCAGACCGTTAAGTCCAGATCACATTTGCATGCTAAATCTTATCGGTCCGGGAAGGCAAAGCTTGCGGAGCATTACTTTGTTTGGTAAAGGCAAAAATATTGTGAAAGTCTTGATAGGATTTGTGTACAGAAAACTGTCAAATTTATTCAGGTAATTTTAAACCTTAAAACATTGCTTGTTAAGTTCAAAATCGATTGAGAAAATTTGACAGTCTGAATGTCCTGGCGACTGTACATCTATTGAGACTAGTTTAATGTGACAAAGTCCAACGTAACCTAGAGATAAACTACAATAACTTGGCCCGCCCGTCCAAAATTCAAAACGTTTGAAAATATTTGTGAAAGTAATTACAAAGCGCCACCAAGACTCACAACGCATGTTGCTGCCGGCCTGCTACTGAAGACGAATACTTACAACTACAAACAAACTTTTTCCTAAGGATATGACTACAAACATTGAAACAGTAATTTGGAGGGGCGCGCCATGTTATCGTAATTTATATCCACTCTTAAAATTCAACACCGCTTTACATAACCACCGAAAGCTACATCGTTCTCATATTCAAAATCAGAACGGAAGGATTTAATGAGACAGTACAATGTACAGATAAAATTTTCATTTCACTAAATACGAATCTCCAGTTGAATTTCTGCTTAATTTTGCGTCAGCCGTGTGCTTGATACAGATTTAGCCCAATTAGCTCTGGATCGTTAGCCTGCTAGCATCATTTGGTTATATCACTCTACTCTAGTAGGTACTGAAATAAGCAACGTGCTTTTAGTCTAATTAGTTTTAATCTCAAATTAATTTAGATCGCAAATGAAATGGAAAACTTAAGGGGAGAACCCTTTACTTTAAACCCAATAGATGTTCGCCTATTAGAAAACGTTTGCTTATAAGAGCTCAACGATTTATACGGTTCTATTCATTGTCATTTCGAGAGAATTTTTCCTATAAACCTTTGGGGTTCATACGACATTTGAGACGTTAATTGCTTTTCATTGGGAAAGAGATGGAGCTACCCGTCCTGTATAGCTCTCACACTGAAGTTATATTAAAATAATACTCCTATAAGAAGTGATGGTAAGCCCACAGTGGTGACTTTTTGGAACGTTAAATAGATATAATGCTCTTTATTATGTACAAGCGCATGCACATCAAGCTATCTGTCAAAACTTTCCTAATTAAAAATTTATTTATTTTATTTTATTTATTTATTATAACCAACTTGCATTAACAGTCTAACAACTACACAAACAAGTTATTGGTCTGTAAAAAATGATAAAAGAAAAACTAGAAATATAAACAAAAGCTTAGACTATAAGAAATTATTAGGAATTATAATAATTAAATTAACAATATTTGGAATGTAATGAAATTAACCATAAATAATAAAAACATATCAAATTAAATAGAAATAAAAAACAATTGAAATAAGAAATATAAAATAATAATAAGTTAACAATTTTATAAAATTAAATAGTAAAAATAAATAACATTAGTGCAGAGTGATAGTGCTAGGGGTAGCAATGGACTCCAGGTAACGAGTAGCAGTGTCCAGAAATCTCAGCTCAGCAGTTGCAAAGATATCTAATGTATCGTCAAATAGCAAAATGTTGTTAATGAGGGTGAGGGCTACATACAGTGGATTAGTCTTAAGGGAATTGGGATCGGTTTGAGGCACTGAAAATAAAGGACGATGCCGAGGGCGAAGTGTATGACGGATAGGGCGAGGGATATTAAAGGGAATGTACTGTAAAAGCGAGGAATTGAAGTGGGAACCGCGAATAAGGCGGATGAAATATTTAACTGTGGCAAGATTTCTTCTAACTTCTAAACTTTGGTAGGCTACCATACCTAGCACAAATGTTGTTGCATACAAGTACGGATAATAACCATACAGTTTTAAGTAGAGGTAGCGTACAAATGACTTCTGGACCTTTTCAGTAACTAACGTATAGGATTTTTCGTTTGGATTCCAGATTACACTATTGGTTTCAAGAATACTGCGAATGTATGAGTTGTATAATAGGGTAATGGCTTGTCTATTGTTGAATATTTTAGCCTGACGCAACACAAAACCTAAGTTTTTGCGGGCTTTGTTACAGGTCTGAATTATGTGCTGGTTATAGGTTAAGTGTGGGTCAAAGTTTGTACCCAGATCACGCACGGTTGCAACACGTTTCAAGGGCTCATTGTTGAGAGTATAGGTGTTGGCTATGGGTTGCGAGGCTTTTGAGAACGTCATGACAGCGCATTTAGTGATGTTAAGGTTAAGATTGTTTACCGTGCTCCAAGTGTGAATATTGTCGATGTCGCGTTGTAGCATAGCCGTATCACTAAAGTTGACTATTGGTAAAGCTACTTTGACATCATCAGCGTACATTAGAACAGTAGAATGTTCAATATATGTAGGTAGATCGTTAACAACTATTAGAAAAAGTAGAGGTCCGAGGTTAGTACCTTGCCCTATACCAGAAGTGACGAAGTAGCGCTCCGAACTTGCATACAGATATGTGACATATTGCTTACGGTCGTTTAGGTAATTAGCAAAGAATTTAAGCAACGTCGGAGAGAAACCCGCTAAGGCTAATTTTCTTAAAAGAATGTCGTTGTCGACCCGGTCAAAGGCCTTCTGGAAATCAAAATAGGCTACATCGATTTGCTTTTTGTAATTAATGTTTTCCGCTACTAGAGTAGTGATATTGAGCAAATTAGACGTGGTTGAGCGATTTGGCAGGAACCCATGCTGCTCATCAACAAACCAATGTCGCAGCTGTTTGTATATTTTTTTATAGAGAACAGATTCAAAATTAACCTTATACTCTTGTAATAAAGTTGAAAAACCAACAAACAATTTTGACAGATGGGGGTAACTTGTTATGCTGGCCTCTGTACACAATAAAAATTACAGATATAGAAAATTTACAAGGAGTGACACAATGGGTAGTGTTATTGCTATAAGCGATCTTTTAAGGACAACCTTTGGATGGATTAAGGGAGAAAGAAAATCAATACTGCATGCACGTAATCTGGGACAACTTACATTATACGTATATGCCTTGTTTTTTTATATCCCATAACTCTAAGGTAAAAATAAAACAAAAGCCCTAAATCCAAAGAATATGTGGTCCAAAAATGCATCATTAATTTATTTCGATGTGTGTCCAAGTTTCGTTGATATACGAGTTATTCATTTTTATTCAAACCAATCATTCATTATTAAAGCTAAAAATGCCACGTTGTCATATAATATAACGTAAGGTGGTTTGTCAAATTATTTTGTTAGAAAAATGAAAACAAAAAAAAAACATACTTAATTGAAAAAATAATTGCCATTCTTTTATATGGTCTCAATTCTTCTTCCTTTCGTGTGGTTAGTGACTAACCTGGTGTCCGAGTTTCTTTGCTGCCCATGAGCCTCTGACTTAGTCTTGGTCTTTATCATACCCTAGAGTTAAGTATGGGATATCAAAAAACACTTAGGTAGTATAACGCACTTCCTAAGACGTTATTGACCACTTTCCAAAATGGGGAAGTAACGCTTCTAAAATCAGCAAAGCGACTGAGTAGGCGTGAGGATCAATGGCCGTCCCTTCCCGTATTGATTCCTCAACCACATTTAGGTCGGTGCAACCAAAAATAAATTGAAGTTTATATGTGATACTCACTTACTGCGAATTATTTATAACTAACTAAACGTAACAGAGCATTTCGTCCCATATTTTATAGTTGTTATTAAGTGTTGGAATTAAAATTGTCATTTTTATTGATTTTGGCTAAATACTAACAGCCGCACAGGTCGATCCATCAGGTTAAGCTACGCTTTCCGGGGTTGACTGTGGATTGGTGACCATCTTTACATACCGAGACTCCTCCGTGCCTCGGAAAGCACGTTAAGCCGTTGGTCCCGGCTGTCATTTGTGCATCTTTGGCAGTTGTTACGGGTCGTCAGAAGTCCGAAAATCTGACAGCCAGTCTTACCAAGGGGTTTCGTATTGCCCAAGGTCGGATAAGTCGTAAGTAGTAAAGTAAGGTCGGTATAAGGTCGGATAGGCAGTCGGTCCATGTAAAATACTGGTATTCAGCTGCGGCCGTTTAAACTGGAAGCCAACCCCAGCATTGTTGGGAAAAGGCTAGGCAGAAGATTTTTATTGATTTAAATGTTATTTTTGGTAACATTCAAATTGAATATTGACTATGAATGTGAATAACATGCAGGTCAGATTGCATAAATGATTTTATAAATGTCAGGCGATTTTTGGGTATTTTGTATATGACCAACGCAAATGCCCTGAAGATCTGGTAGCGTCGTGTGACGTGTCGTTGAGCTCCCTAAAATACGACGCTCTCTGTTGGGATAGGTCTAATTGAAACTGTAATGACACTCTGACGTTTTTATCCTGCCCATGGGCCTCTAACTTAGCTTCACATGCTGTTGAGAAATATCTCTCAGACAAGCTGGTTTCTTCACGATGTTTTCCTTCACCGATTTTAGACAGGACCCTGAATTATAATCCACATAAATTCTTTATAATATTATGTTTAGACTTTAAAAGAGACCATGACCTTTGAGTTTGGCTTACAGAAATACACATTTCATTTAGGTATACTTACAAGTGGAGACCTGTAATTAGCTTTAAGACTAATGTACTGATCCTCGATCTGTTTGTTTAAGCTGTAAGTGTTCCATGTAATCTAAATAAGTAAATACTAACATTTCATAAATTACACTATGAGTGCTATATTTATAGTATCTAGGGAACTAGCTACTATACCTAAAACTAGCTTATTGCACTTAATCGAGACACAGGCTGCTACTGAGAAAATTCGAACGGTGTGTTCTGATAGTATACTTTTTATCCGATTACTTTCCCTTGGGATAATTTCCGACAACCGCACGGGCGAAGCTGCTGTCAGAAGCTAGTAGGAAATATACCTACAGGATAATGATCGGATCATTTACCTCACATTGCAAGCGTGTGCTCGGATCCAATTCAATTGTATTACCTAGTTAAATCAACCGTCCAGTTAGAATCCGAATAGCTTGAAACTTGGAAATTGCTTCGGTAGGTTATAGTTACAATATTGATTTTAGTTACAATGGTAGCGAAGACTGCCGGATACGCCAGATGAATGTAGGGATCACCACTCGTAGAGGCGTGGTAAATTGACAGTTTTATGATGTATAGAAAGTATACTTTCTGAACAGATAAATCCGTACTCATGTTATAGATACGAAAATAATTCTGTTTGTCTGTCTGTCTTTTAATTCTGTGTCGTTCATATTTTGTAGAAAGAAATAAAAAAGAAAGAAAAATATTTTATACTGGACATGCACAGGAAATACACAGAAAAAAGAAACAAAACAGAATATAAAAAATAAACCTACTCATTAGTTAATTTTAGTTAGTTTGGTTATATTGTTTATTTTAACCTTTCCACGCAACAGATCGTTATGAAATACTACAAATAAGTAGCCTGAAACCTGGAGAAGAAAATAGGCATTTTCATCATCCCAAACAAATGTCACCAAAGTCCAAACATTTCTTTCATTCTAATAAATTGTCACTGCTTTTATATTCTTATCGCAAAAAAGCTTTGTTCCACCTATATACAGTGTGTTAGGTTAAACGAGGGACATACTTTCAGGTTGTATAAGTACTCATGAAAATCAACAACTTTGTCCATGGGACCAACTCTGAATGAAAAAAAAAAATCTGCTGTTCTATACATTCTGACGAATTATGCGAACAAAAATGTACTGAACACCTGATATTTTTTTTCATGATTTGAGGTATAGTTCCATAGTCAAAGTTTTTCATTTTCATCAGTATAGTAACCCCTAAAGGTATGTCCCTCATTTAACCTAACACACTGTATATCGACAACATAGCCACCGTTTTTAGTTCGGCAAAGGTTGGTACACTTCCGCATACCCTTTTTTTTTTTTTTTTTAAGTCTGGGAAATCATCTAATGACTGCTCCCGCTCTGGGTGGAACTGAAGGGAGTGTCAGACTCTTACTGACTAAAACCCATCCATGTTCCTTCCGTAGCCCTTTATGTTCCGGGGTAGCGGTAACCCTTTCGGACAATCCCGCTTACCCGGCAGGCTTGGCCCTGAGGGGCCCCTTCATATGCTGACATCTCTTTGAGGCGCGCGTGGAACATATACGCGCCGTCCGGCACGGGTCCGGTGCTGATCGGACGGTGAGTCACCCATTACTCACCGTCCGCAGGCCCGCGCCTACAGTGGCCGGGAGTCGTCACGTGGCTCCCGACGCCCGGGGCGTCTCCTGCGGCGGCTGGGACGGGAGGACCTTTCTCTCTCCCATCCCGCCACCTCCTTCGCAAGCATAACTTTTTCGCAGAAGGAGGTGACTGCCTCCCGCTCCCTCTCGCCCCGGACCATGGCTTGCACCAGAACCGGGCGCGAGAGGTCGCCGCCGCCGATCGCCTCTACGAGGACACGGCGGTGCTCCACCCGAGCGGGGCAGGTTTGCACCGTGTGCTCTACCGTGTCCTCTGGGCGATCCTCGCAGTGGTGACACCTGGGCGTTTCCTCCCGCCTGATGATGTGCAGGAACCTCCCGGAACATCCATGTCCGGTGAGGACCTGCGTCAGGCGGTAGGTGAGGGCGCCGTGACGCCTCTCTAGCCACTCCTCAAAGAGGGGCCCGCTACTATCGTGGCGTGCCCTAGGCTTGGCCCTGAGGGGCCCTTTCGTATGCTGGATCTCTTTGAGGCGCGCGTGGAACATATACGCGCCGTCCGGCACGGGTCTGGTGCTGATCAGACGGTGAGTCACCCATTACTCACCGTCCGCAGGCCCGCGCCTACGGTGGCCGGGAGTCGTCACGTGGCTCCCGACGCCCGGGGCGTCTCCTGTGGCGGCTGGGACGGGAGGACCTTTCTCTCTCCCATCCCACCACCTCCTTCGCGACCAAAACTTTTTCGCAGAAGGAGGTGACAGCCTCCCACACTTCCGCCTACCCTGCGATTAAAAATGGCGTGATGTTACGTAATACTACTCTGTCAAGAAAGTACCGGGAAAAGATCAATAATACACAAAATGTCTGTTATTCATCCAAATTTATTTTATCACCTTCAAAGTATGCTCCTTTAGAAACGATACACTTGCGCCAACGAATAATCCATTCATCAAAACAATTTTTAAACGCTGCTTCCGGAATTGAGTTCAGTTCTCGCCGCGAATTCTCCTTTTTCGGTTTCGGTTCAGTTGGAAGGCGCCACTCCGAAGCTTGTTGACTAGTTTGCATGTCAAACTCGTAAACCCACGTCTCGTCACCAGTAACAATGCGTTTCATGAATGTTGGGTCCGAACTGACTCGTTCTAGCATGTCCTCAGCGACTTTCATGCGATTGAGTTTTTGGAGAAAATCCAGATCTTTTGGGACTAGCCGAGCAGCAACATGTTTCATACCCAAATGATTAGTTAAAATGGTACGGATCGACTCGTGAGATACAGAAAGTTCGGCGGCTATCTCTCTCAGAGTTGAATGGGGATTTTCAGTCACTATTTTCTTCACTTTTGCGATGTTAACTTCAGTTGCAGACGTTGACGGCCTACCAGAGCGAGGCAAATCTTCCATCACATCTCGACCGCTTTTGAACGCTTTGAACCACTCATAAGCACGAGTTTTTGATAAAGTCGATTCACCGTAAGCCTTCTGTAACATTTTCAGTGACTCCGAACACGAAATTCCATTGGCGATGCAAAATTTAAGACAAACTCTTTGTTCGATATTTTTGTCCATTATGAAATTCGCAATACACACTATATATGATATTACTAAAACCAGCACTGTATTTAATATAAATAACAGATGCAACTCAAACTCCGCGCCAAAATGGAAAACAGTTGTGCCAATCTAACAACTACAAAAAAACCAAAAAATTGAATTTGGAACCATAAACAAATCATCCATTCCCGATACTTTTTTGACTGAATGTATATCGACTATATGAGATTAGTTCATTCTGTATTCAAAATATTCTGCCAGCCAGCAAGCAGGTAGAGAAAAAGACTGGTCACTATTCGTGAAAGCCATTAAATTTCCAATACAGCTGCAAGCTGTAGTTAAGTCTGCACCCGCCTTAAGAACAATATCATCCTCAGTACAGAAACTTTATGAAAAAGATAAAGTTTGTAAACTACCCTTATCTCTTTGTTATTCTATTTTTATTTTAATACAGTTCGGCTTCGAGTTTCTTCATAAAAGTTATGGGACGCTTTCATACCTTCGCAGTAAAGGGTGTCATGTATTTTTATACGAACGTTCTTTTATACCGGCTTGATAGGTTTCCTGTAAAGATAGCAGGACCTAGATACATATATTTTAAGACTCAATCTATCTGTCTAGCCTTTTTTCGGGTCAGCTTCCAGTCTAACCGGATGCAGCTGAACACAAGTATTTTACATGCAGCGACTTCGACTTCCTATCTGACTTCCACAACCCAGTAACTGGGTAATAAGATACCACTAGGTGGGACTGGTTGTCAGAGTTTCGGATTTATGGCAACCAGTAACGATTATCAAAGATCCATTAATGTCAGCTGTCACCAACGGCGTAACGTGCTTTCCGAGACCCTGACCCTGAGGTATGTCGAAATCCCCGGCAAGTTTAGCTTAATTTAATATAATTTATTTATTGATGTCAGATTACAATGATCCATTGGTTAGTAACAATTGGAACTTATAAACTATGTTAGTAAGGTTACAAAAATGCAATCATAAAAATGTCAATCACAAAAAAACATTTACAAAACACACTTAGGTACAACACACACATTTACTTGACTGTCCCTACCACAATGCTCACCCAGAGCGAGTGTATTGGACAAGGGTTTTTGTCAGAAATGATCCTCAGAATGCTGTTGCTGCTGCCGCGTACTCAGCCTATCAGTGACGACACATGCTTGCGTCTTATTGCGTAAAAGTCATTCGTACGCGCTTCAGCAAACATCGCCGAAGCACTGCAGAAACGCGGCAACCGCATCAACATTCTGAAGACATTATTGTATTGTACCAGCAGAGCGCTGTATGCCCTTTGAGTATAATTAATCCACAGGCTGCTCGTGTAGAATGATTGACAATAGGCTTTGAATAAAGCAGCTGGGCAAACTTAAACTGCAAAACAGCAAACTTAAGCAGGGGTTCCCAAACTTATTTTGTCTGCTGCCCACTTTGAGAATAAATTATTTTTTAGTGCCCCCAATTTTTCACCTACGTAAAAACCACTATCTAGATGAAGTTCCAAATCGTACCCTAAGCCTCTACACAACGCTCTCTCCTCTTTTTTTTCTGGGTCGCTTACTGTCCCCCTTTAGGCCTGCAACGCCCACAAGGAGAATTTATCGCCCACTTTGGGCAAGCCTGGCCGTAAAAGATCGGCCCCTATGGATTTTTACAAATTATTATTTTATCCATTCATAATTATAATAATAATAACAATAATTCATTTATTTTCTCTGATCATCATAAACAGTACAAAGTCAATGTTCACTACAAAGAGACTGGTGTCTGTTTTAGGTAACACCTGTATTACAGATCACCAGGCTGACCCTCCGTCGGACATTTAAATGACATTAACTGCATTAAATTTTCATACAAGATTTAACATTATAAATAAGTAAATTAAAATTAGCAAATACATTAACAATTTTAGATAATCGATTAATTAATTAATAAATAATTAGGGTACACATTTAATAAATAAATAAATAATTAGGGTACAATATAAAATAAAATAAAATAAAAACAGAAGTAAAAGTAATCATTTAAAGTGACGAGAATGGGTTATTTTTTATTTGGTGGTGCGTGTATGTATGTGTATGTGTGTCAGTGAGAGTGAGAGAGAAATTATTCTTTATGTATCAATGAACTAGAGTGAATGTGGTACGCATATCGTTCCATCCATCAGCTCAGGGGTTTCAATAAGCGTTCTGTTGCATTGTAATCAATGCCTTGAAGCCACGAGAACACTTTCCTTTTGCACTCTACCCTGGAAAGAGGATAGATCATCAACGTCTTGTTCATATGATTATACAAATACGAACCCAGAAAACCATAAAATGTATGTGCCAGACTGGTCCTACATTGCGTTGTCGCGCAGACAGTTGGTTTTCTCCTTTTCCCTGAAAATGTTTTAGGGTCGTAGGGAAGTTCAGCATGCTTTTTTGTAACAGTCAATATAATAAAAAGTTGGCGAACAGTCAATACCTTACAGCGTTTATACAAGTCCACTGTAGGATAGCGCATAGGAAGAAAAGAAGCCACTTTGCTTGGCTCTTTGAGCTCTCTCCAACTTTAACAGGAGCGTTTTAGCGGCCCCACCCCAGGAAGTTGTACAATAGGACAGTAGCGATTGGCACAAAGCGAGATAGACTGATTTGATAACAGATGTGTCAGCAATGTGTCGAAGAGATTTAAATATATAAATAAGCTTACGAATCCTGGAAACCAAGGTCTCGATGTGCTGCTGGAAATTAAGTCGGTTGTCAATTACAACACCCAGATACTTAATAGCGTTAGTTTTTGACAAACGTGGACATTCACAAGAGCTGTTGGATGGAAGGCTACAATTGTGTGAGATAATTGAGAGAGGTTAGGTTCGTCTTGTTTCCTGATTGTGTAGGTCATAAACTTTGTTTTATCTATACATATTTAGTGTGAGAATGTTGTCATTGAGCCATTTAGAAACTCTATTAAATCCAATTTGGGCGTGCGTATAAACTTCTTCCCAAGTGTCACCGTAGAAAAGCAATGCAGTATCATCGGCGAATGTAATTACTTTCCCATTGGTTAGGTCTGTGTTACATAGGTTATTTATGTACACTAAAAACAAGGTTGGGCCGAGGATACTGCCTTGTGGGACGCCATATTCGATAGGTAGCTCATCAGTTACCCATCCATTCACTTTAACTACCTGTGTCCTCCCCTTTAGATAATCTGCAAACAAATTCAGTGTTTCACCCCTAACACCCAAGTGCTCTAGTTTGCTTATCAAAATGGGAATAGACACTGTGTCAAATGCTTTGGCCAAGTCCAAGTAGATTGCTAGAGTCTTTTTCTTAGTATCTAGCTTAAAAATAATAAAATCCGTCAATTGATGAACAGCATCAAAAGTTGATTTATTAGCTCGAAAACCAAATTGAGATGAAGATAAAAGTTGATTAGTCTCCAAGAACTTAACCAGTCTAATATTCATTAAGCGTTCCAGTATCTTAGATAGTGTTGGAAGTATAGAAATAGGTCTATAATTGTTAACACAGCATCTATCCCCACTTTTGAAAACGGGAACTATTTGTGATTTTTTTAAAGCTGATGGGAAAACTCCTGAGGCAAATGATAAATTGCAAATGAATGTTAAAGGAGGGACTATAACGTCAATGAATTCTTTCAAGAAGTTTCCTGAGATTTTGTCTATTCCTACTGCACAATCATTTTTGAGGTTACGTATTAATGTTTTTATTTCGATCTCGTCTGTAGGCAACAGTACCATTGATTTTTCGCAGGAAATAGTAGATTGAGATGGACTAGTGGTGTTAGCATACGACGAATTTACGTTTTTGGAAGTTATTTTTTCTGCTAATGATTTACCAATACCCGCGGAAAAATGTGTTTATATTATTGACAGGATTGGACGGATTTTTGGGGCTAATTAACTGGGTTGACTTTTCATTTTTCTTTGAGGAGTATGTAATATTTTTAATGGCTTCCCACAACTTCTTATTATTATTGCCGGCTTTCCTAATCATATCCTTTTCGTTAATCAATCTTAGCCTTCTTCAAAATATTATTACAAAAATTTCGGTACCTCCGATATGTGGTTTGAATTATTCCATTCCCAGGATTTTTTTTAGATTTTATATAAAGTTTATCGCGGTTTCGCATACATCTAAGCAGTCCTTTCGTTATCCAGGGCTTTAGAATTCTTTTGCGCCCAGTACTTGTTACGGTTGCCGTGTTATTTTCAATAGCTTTGGATATCGATCCTGTGAAAAAATCTGCCGCCAAATTAGCATCAGTCATGTTATATACAGGACTGAAGTCAATACTCATCATGTTTTCGTTGAAACCTTTGAAATCAAGTCGATCGTAGGTTTTTTTGATAATTCGCTTGGGTTTAGTGTTCAAGAAAAGTATAACGGAATCATGATCAGTAATAGATGTCTGCGCAACGTAGCAACTGGCAGCCAGTTTAGTTCTCAATAATACATGGTCTAAGCATGTATGACTGTGAGTAGGTATTGTGTGGGCAGGAAGCATGCCATGAAACGTAATCATATCAAGATAGGCGGATGATCTTTGGTCTTGCGTCCCAGGTGATATATCAATATTAATATCACCCACTAGGATAACATTCTTGAATGAATTATATTTACAAAAACAGTCATTTAGCGAAACCAGGAAGTTGTCAATATTTCTATTAGCTGGTGGACGGTAAATAGCAATTAGGATAGTGTCTGGATCGATCTTTAGTATGAGAGTGTTCGCATCTGAGAATTGTGATTCTTCAATGGTAGGAGAGTGATGGTTCTTACAGTAAATCACCACACCCTCATTCTGAGTCTGGTTGATGGCAGTGGAAAAGGACTTGTACCCGTCGATGAGAGGAATAATGGGATTACGTGTCAGCCAACACTCAGTCAGGGCAATAATATCCCATTCAATATTGGATCTAGTCAGCAACGTTTGAAAGTTTCAATGAATACTGCGTATATTTTGCGTAATGACCTTCAGAGTAGTTTCGGAATGTCGCAACAAATTTTTGCAGTCCTCTATTTCACACGTAGCTGACTGTGCCACTGCCACAGAGTCCAGTTCATTATTAAAAGTCATAGCAAAATCAGCCATATTTCGCTGTAGTATATAATAATGTGCACTTTAAGATTTGCCAGTCTAATAGTGTTGTTTTGAAGGTGCAAACTTCATTTACGAACGTCATATTATGAACATTGAACTTCAAAATGCAACGATAGTATACGTGTTTGTAGGGAAGCATGTATTTTGTGTTTTTGTAGTAAAATAAGTGTTGTAAGTGAATGTTGCTCAGAATAGTAATTATTAAACCCCGGCATTGCTATTAACTGTATCGAATAAGAACATTTTTAATAGAAATCAAAACAAACAAAAACATGCAAAATCTGAAAAAAAGCATGCAAAATCCAACTAAAACAATAGACACAATTAAGAGAAAAATAACTAGTCACATTTTCCTTTCAGTCTTTAAACTATCTAGATCAGCCTCTGAATTAATACGTAGGTAAGTGTCGTAAATTATAGTCATAGTTAGATTTAGTTGTAAAAAAAATATAACCTAGAGAGTCTTGAAGAAAATAATTTAATTGTAAATCAGAGAAAGTTCAAATTTAAAAATTCTACTTATATTATGTCGTTTTAAAATTTAATTCACACAAATACTATATACATTTAGGTCTGTATAAAAAGACCTACGGACCTGACCGTTATTTAAGATAATAAATACATGTCGTAATGAAAGTTAAATTAAATCCTTAAAACCATTACTTTGATATCAAAGCTTCATGTTTCTCTCTCTTAAACAACATTTCGCAGAACGGTGTATAGTATGAGACCAGCTGGAGCGCAAAATTGTCTATTGGCGCGCAAAATACGGATGACGAAGACAACTTTGGACTTGCTCGGTTTCCTAGGTCGAGTGTGCAACTGCATCCAGTTTAGATTCCTAGATTAGTGCCGCTATGTTTATTCTGGTGACAGGCTTGGTTTGGTCAAAGGAGAATAGTTTAGAAGTTTATTCAATTTTGTAGGCAATTTGTAAGTATCTTGAATTTGAATTATTCTTGTTCTAAGTTTTAGTATTTATGTAAGCAAACTTAAGGTAAAGTTTTCATTTATGTTCCAACTGAGCCCGCAGCGCTCACGTGACTGTGAATTCTATTGGCATTACAAGTTAGGAAGCTGAAGTTATAGTAGTATGTTTGTAATATCTTCTACAAAGCTTGTCGGTCAATTTTGTAAAAATTTCACTGTGATAACTTAGGTAAACGTACGCAAGTGAGCTGTCAGTCCAATGCTAGGGATTGACACTATTGACAGCTTAGTATAAACTCACTTCACATACATTTTTATGGTGAGATTTTAAGAGAATAAATAGCACTACATTTGATGTTGTCAATATAAACTAGACTTTGCTGGTATAGTCGCCAGCACATCAAATTGTCTCAATCTATTTTGAACTTAACTATCAACGTATTAAGGTTTAAAATCCTTTGGAGAAATTTGACAGTTTGGTATAACTTCGACACAGCAGGCGCAGGCATACATTTTCGCCGCACGGTAGAAAGAGAGGGGGAAACTTCCTCTCCTACGCCGCGCCGGCGGTCTACTCTGCCTCCTTCTCACGAGTTTTTGACCAGGTCACGTATCCTGACGCGAGTTTAAAATTTTTTACCCATCACATCATCGCTAAAGAAGTTTTCATTTAAAAAAAAAACCATTATGAACTCACCATAAACATTGAGCCGATCATGGTGTGCTACTACACTATCGCCATGATGGGCTACACAAGCGAACAGGCCGCCATCATCCACCCTTAGATGTGATATGTTGAGATGAGAGATCACTCCGCTATCTGGTGCCATCGTCTGTCCAATTGTGTATCTGAAAGAGACGTATAATTTAGCGAACAGATAATAAATGAGAAACGCAATGACACTAAGGGCGGGTTTCACCGACGAAACTAAATACGATCAGCACATCTAAACAGCGTTTAAGAGCTATCAAGTCTGCAGGCAAGCTTATTATGAACAACTTTCACTATGGGAACAAATCTAAAATCGCGAAAAAAAATCTGCTGCTCCATACATTATTCTCGCATTAACTGGTCAATATGTAGGGAAAAGCTGATTATTTTTTGAACTACCTGATTACATAGCAATTTTGACACTGACAGCTCATTAACTCAGTTTGGAGGTGCTGAACGCGTTCAGTGTCATTAGTGAAATTTGCCCTTAGTTTGTGGATCTTTTTTGTTTCAATAAAATATTTGATTTATTATCTATGGATAAGGTACCTAATGTTATGGTATGAGAAACAAACAGGAGGTATTTAAGGTAATGGTCATCGATGCCATACCATCTGCAATGCCAGGGATTTCGCAGTTTGCCAAAATGCTAACACAAAATAAGAGGCTAAAGTGGGCACGCCACGATCGTGGCGGTAAGGCCCCTCTTTGAGGAGTGGCTAGAGAGGCGTCACGGCGCCCTCACCTACCGCCTGATGCAGGTCCTCACCGGACATGGATGTTTTGGGAGGTTCCTGCACATCATCAGGCGGGAGGAAACGCCCGGGTGTCACCACTGCGAGGATCGCCCAGAGGACACGGTAGAGCACACGGTGTAAACCTGCCCCGCATGGGCGGGGCACCGCCGTGTCCTCGTAGAGGCGATCGGCGGCGACCTCTCGCGCCCGGCCCTGGTGCAAGCCATGGTCCGGGGCGAGAGGGAGTGGGAGGCAGTCACCTCCTTCTGCGAAAAAGTCATGCTCGCGAAGGAGGTGGCGGGATGGGAGAGAGAAAGGTCCTCCCGTCTCAGCCGCCGCAGGAGACGCCCCGGGCGTCGGGAGCCACGTGACGACTCCCGGCCACCGCAGGCGCGGGCCTGTGCGGGCGGTGAGCAATGGGTGACTCACCGTCCGATCAGCACCAGACCCGTGCCGGACGGCGCGTATATGTTCCACGCACGCCTCAAAGAGATGTCAGCATATGAAGGGGCCCCTCAGGGCCAAGCCTGCCGGGTAAGCGGGATTGTCCGAAAGGGTTACCGCTACCCCGGAACATAAAGGGCTACGGAAGGAACATGGATGGGTTTTAGTCAGTAAGAGTCTGACACTCCCTTCCGCTCCACCCAGAGCGGGAGCAGTCATTGGATGATTTCCCAGCCTTAAAAAAAAAGAAGCTATAGTGAGATAAGAAACTCTCCATTTTGATCCTTATATCTTTAAAATTCGAACGTTATCTACAAACGCCACACTGTCTGGCCGAAATACGTTCCTGCAGTGCAGTATTAAGCGCATGAAACTATCCCTAACTGACAAATAAGTCCAATTGAAAATGAACTTTATGTCTTTACAGTAAAGTTGAAATACTGTCAAAGAAATTTGACAGATTGGGGTAACTTGATGTGCTGGCCTCCGTACTTTCCACTAAAGAAAAGAACATCTTCTCATATTGGACATAAGCCAACAGCCGAGCTATTCTGTTAGAATCTCACGGTGAGAACTTAGTTGAAGTGAGCTGTCAATAGTGTCAATCTTAGTGGAATGACAGCTCACTTCAAGCTCACTTTAAATAGGTTTTGACAGTGAGATTATTACAGGATAACCCGTCAGTTCAGTCTTCTTGCACTACGAGTATCAAACCCTTCGCTGCCTGAGCGACTTTAATCAGTATTAATTATGTTATAATGGTTCAAAATTTGCTCAACAGTGGACACCTTTTGGCAGAGATGACGATGTCATAGTTCAAGTCCAGTTGTTGGATTGTCCGAAAGGGTTACCGCTACCCCGGAACATAAAATAAGAAATAAAGGGCAACGCTAAGGAAGGAACATGGATGGGTTTTAGTCAGTAAAAGGGCAAAGTAAGAGGAGCCGTTGGGTGATTTCCCACACTAAAAAAAAAAAGTTCTTGTTATAAGTAAATTATTTCATGTAATTTGTTTCATGATTATTTAACTGATTTAAAAAGTCAATAGCTTTCGTTTGTTTTTCTTATTAAATCAGTTGAATGGATCAATATCCATGTGAGTTATGAAAATAAGTCACGTAATAAAAGATTCCTTATACCTTATTTTATACCTAGAAATATTTTTTACGAATATTTTATGAAAATAAATATTTGTCCCCGCAGTACTTTCATTTAATTAAGCCGTGTTTGCTGATGCAGATGATGTTTGCGAAGTAATTAACAACTGTACGTTTCCATACTTTTTCATATCTGTGAGTCATCAATTATATTTTCTGGTCTTACGGAGCTCTAATTTTCATCGCATGCGTGAAAAATGAATTAATATGAATAGTGGGGATGAGCTCGTGGCTAAGTAATAACAGCTGCACAAGTCGATCCATCAGGTTAAGCTACGCTTACCGGGGTTGGCCAAGGATGGGTGACCATCTATACATACCGAGACTTCTCCGTGCTTGGGAAAGCCCGCTAAGCCGTTGGTTCCGGCTGTCATTTGTGCGTCTTTGACAGTCGTTACGGGTCGTCAGTCTAACCGGGTATCGTATTACCCGGTTACTGGGTTGTGGAGGTCAAAAAAGAGGCAACATTTTTCATCAATATTTTTTTACCTATAATTTTTTTTATTACCTATTTTTCTTGCCCACGTTACGTGCTTAACCACATGCTATCAAGAGACGATCATATTTTATTACGAATAATTATTATTATGTCATTATCTTCTATTTACGTCTAATTACCAAGAAAGCACTAATAGACCAGTGCCGACAGCTTTTAAAACAAAAAAAAAATATAGTAGAATGAAACCCATTGGAAAAGGAAGAGAATATAACAAAAATTAAAGGAAAAATAATTTTCGGGCGATCTGAGGTCGGAAAGTGGATGGGAGTGCGTTTTTAAGGGTAAAAAATGGTTTACCTGGATTTACGGCAAAACTACAAGTCCTATGGAAAAAAGTTATAAGGCAAAGATATAGATCATAAAAAGATCTACAACTTTCGTATTCACACTTTTTTCACATCACCTCAAAATGTATGTGAAAAATTCAAATAATCAAGTTTCTGGTTTTTTATTTTTATCTTTTACAAAAAAAAAATTTTTTTCACGAAATTTGGTGATAACTTACCTTTTTATGTTCCAAACACACTGTAATTTTTTTGATTTAAAATATTTATTTTTTCAGCTTATATTGACTTAATATCGAAAAAGTAGCCTAATTTTCGATCAAAAACTCTCCTGTCAAAATATCAGCTTTTTTAAAAAAAGTCGGTATGCTTTATGTTCGTTGAAATCTCTACTTTCTGATGGTGTAAAAAAAATATACATTTCCATAGAAGATGTTGTCAGAAAATGCAAAGAAACAATTACATACACATTACAATATTTTGGTAAAGTTGTAGAATTTTCTTTAAATTATATGCGTAGATGCCTATTTATTGCTTTTTTATATATCTGAGTGACCTACGGAAAATTTTAGCCCATCAAAAGCTATTTAATACAGGAGTGGGAAAGGGGCTAGGAGGGTATGGGCCTTACTATCCGTTATTTCGTAGCAGTACTGTGCATTTTCTGACAACATTTACTACGGTAATGTTTATTTTTTTTACACCATCAGAAAGTAGAGATTTCAATGAACATAAAGCATACCGACTTTTTTTTTAAAGTTGATATTTTGACGGGAGATTTTTTGATCGAAAATTAGGCTACTTTTTCGATATTAAGTCAATATAAGCTGAAAAAATAAATATTTTAAATCAAAAAAATTACAGTGTGTTTGGAACATAAAAAGGTAAGTTATCACCAAATTTCGTGAAAAAAATTTTTTTTTTGTAAAAGATAAAAATAAAAAACCAGAAACTTGGTTATTTGAATTTTTCACATACATTTTGAATGATGTGAAAAAAGTGTGAATACGAAAGTTGTAGATCTTTTTATGATCTATATCTTTGCCTTTTAACTTTTTTCCATAGGACTTGTAGTTTTGCCGTAAATCGAGATAAACCATTTTTTACTCTTAAAAACGCACCCCCATCCACTTCCCGACCTCAGATCACCCGTAAATTATTTTTCCTTTAATTTTTGTTACATTCTCTTCCTTTTCCAATGGGTTTCATCCTACTATAATTTTGTTTCACTTTTTACCATTTTAAAAGGCTTCGGCACTGGTCTATAATTTAACAGTTCTGTAATATTCTACAAAAGTAGCACGATACTATAAGATAGTACATAATGAACGTAATTTATAGGTATTATTAACAGTAAATTGTACATTCCCGTACGGTAAACACATACCAGGGGCCAAATTCTGTAACTTTGAGTTAAGCAATAAGGCATTGACACTATCGACACACTACAGACATTGGTTAGGTAAAAATTACCATAAATAATTTGTACAATACCAAATGTCAACGATTAGTCTATTGAGACACTACTTACACACTACCGACACACTATTGACCAGTTGGTTATTTTAAAGAATATTGGCAAGCCATGGTCCGTAGCGAAAGGGAGTGGTAGGCAGCCACCTCCTTCTGCGAAGCAGTTATGCTCGCGAAGGAGGTGGTGAGATGGAAGAGGGACAGATCTTCCCGTCCAAGCTGCCGCGGGAGACGCCCCGGGAGTCGGGAGCCACGTGACGACTCCCGACCACCGTAGGCGCGGGCCTGCGGTCGGCGAGTAATGGGTAGCTCGCCGTCCAATCCGATCCAGTCGCGTGCCGCATGGCGTTTACTTGTTTCACACGCGCCTCAAATAGATGTCAGCATTTGAAGGGGCTTGTTAAGGCCGAAGCCTGCCGGGTAAGCGGGATTGTCCGAAAGCTTTACCACAACCCCGGAACATAAAGTGCTAAGGAAGGAGCATGGATGGGTTTTAGTCAACGAAAGTCTGACACTCCTTGCCGCTCCCCACATAGCGGGAGGACTCATTTGATGATTTCGCACCCTCAAAAAAAAGCTATTTCCTGAGTTCTGCACCGTAGTTTTTAAAATGCTGTCATTTTAAAGTACACATTCCTGGAATAGATTCCATTACTCCACGCCACTCTATCCGGGATTAACTTAGAAACTGTTCGAGGATATCGATTTTACGTTTATTTTCTAAAGTGATTTGACTATTCGATAGTGCTATTGGAATGGAGTTATCACTCTACTGTATATTGACGTTGCAATCGATTTCGAATATTTAACGGTGGCAGGATTTTACTTCATATAAAAATCAAATCAATTTATCGCAAACGTGTTGTAGAATAGGTTTGAAGGATTCTGCGAAAGGGTTACCGCTACCCCGGAACATAAAGGGCTAAGGAAGGAATATGGATGGGTTTTAGTCAGTAAGAGTCTGACACTCCCTTCTGCTCCACTCAGAGCAGGAGGAGTCATTTGATTTCCCATGCTTAAAAAAGAAGGTTGGAATTACAAAACAAAACGAGATGAATAAATAACCACATTCACCATGCTTCTATCATCATGTCATTGACTTTACCAACATAATGACCGTCGAAACAAACGTCAAAATGAAAGTTTGTAGAATTATTTCTACAGAGAAATGTCATAAATGAAAAAAAAAGAAAGAAATTACGATTTGCCGTAAACATGACGCAAAGAAAAAACACGAACACAGAAAAAAGTTAAAGGATATGCGTCACATCCACGCAAAACGGCTAATGCTCAGCATAATGCTGCGAACTGAAAAAGTAAAGAAAGTCGAGGAAGGCGTCCACTGCTGGCCTTAAGCCGTCAAGCGTTACCATAACAATCACTCTTGTGCTTCGAGCATCCAGAGGGCCGGAACCGCACAGAACCTATCTTCACCTGAGTCAATGATCCACCTTTTTTTTTCATCAAATGACTCCTTCCGCTCTGGGTGGAGCGGCAGGCAAACTCAAAAGCATTTATTTCAAATAAACCAATTACAGGCACTTTTGAATTGTCAAGGGGTCGGTCAGTCAGAAAGATGAAGCTAGTTGCCCATTCCAAAGCAGTAGGTACCTATGGAGAAGAACGGGCAAGAAACTTCATGGACACTCTTTTAAATAAAAATATGTATGTTTACAAAAACTGGGTTACATCACTCATGTTGAAATATACACGTGAGAACGATGCAGAACTTAATAAAAGCGTCCATAATTACAAGATTTTAAAAAACAATTCAAAATTATATAATTTAAATATTAAATCAGCCGTGGCAGCTAAGAGGTGACCAGCCCCTACTGACGGTGCCCGCTCATGAACATGACGCATGGATTAGCACCTGAATGGTGCTCAACCAAGTGAGACATTACAGGGAGCATGACATGCTCTCAGCCGCCAGGGCACATTCAAGTCAATGTAAGACGTACTCAGTAAATGGTAGCTTTATAGTTGGTACATAGTACTCACAAACGTGCTATGCAATTATATAAGAGAATGAAGTTATATAACGCAAAAAGTTTTTGTGAATCTTCAGCAGCTCCAGGAGTAATCTCAGATGCTAATCAATTAGTTTAGGCAGTGTCAGACTCTTACTGACTAAAACCCTTCCATGTTCCTTCCTTAGCCTCTTATGTTCCTGGGTAGCGGTAACCCTTTCGGACAATCCCGCTGACAATGATCCACCTTGTGGAAGGACTCCCAAGACTGAGCCTTACGGTATTAAAATACCATTATTAAAATAAACTTACCTAGAATCAGTATTAGACGATATAACTATACCATCTCTTTCCCACACAAATCTCGCAGGATGTGGTCCATTCAGCGTACATTGTAGACTGACCTGCAACCAAGAATCTACTTTAAATTCAAAGTAACAAGGTGGAAATTGAAGTAGCAAGGTAAGAATATAAAATTGAAATCGGAAACAAAGAACGGTTTGGATATAATACAATGTTGAATATAAAATGCCACTTCAATTGAAAGACTTGGGTTTATATTGTTTGCTGGAACAATTTCTCTTTATTATGATAGTTGGGTTTGTTTAAAGTTGAGAATTGTATCAAGTACTTATTATTACGTATACAAGATAAGGAGAAACAATGCAATCACAAGAAGAACGTTTTCCAACATTTTAAATCAGACTTTATGTAAATGGCAGAGGATTGCATTTGCAAGTTTGTAGAAATTCTAGATGGTACTCGTATCTACAGGTGAAGAAAAAAATATCACCCGTTCCCTACATTTGATGAGTTATGCGAGCATAATTTATGGAACAGCTGATTTTTTTTCGCAATTTTAGATTTGTTCCCATAGTGAAAGTTGTTCATAATGACGAGTACAATGACCCCTTGAAATAATACCCATGAATTCAATTTCACCCTGTATACATAAAGATGTTAACGAACAGAAAAGTTAATATTATTATAATATATAAGGTTACTTTATCCAAGGACTTATAAATAATTTGAGCTCCAATTAAAGGTCCGAAAATTCCAAATTGCTGTTGTTCATTGCTCAATCGCGTCTGAAGGCAACAAAGCAACATAATTAAATTTTATAAGGGGCAATGAAGGCATACAAATTTTTCCCGGAAAAACGTACGGCTCCCTCAAGTTGACTACAAATAGAAGCCATGGGAACGAAATTAGTAATACTTAAATTTATCAAACAAATACTTGACGTTCATTGAAGCGAAGTAACTTTGATCTTACTATTAACTACTATATAATAAACTAGCTTCTGCCCGCGACTTCGTCCGCGGAAAATTGCGATATACTGTAACTGTTTAGGCAGCGCATGCAAATAATTCTGTTTTCGGAGGTATTTTTTTCCGACTTGCTAGACGAAAATTGCGATAACTCGGCTGATTATGTATGATATAAATATAATTTATAGCCTATAGCACTCAGAAGTAATGTAGCTTTCTATCAGTGAAAAAATTTTTGAAATTGGATCATTAGTTCCCGAGATTACCCCCTACATACAAACTTACAAATTTTACCTCTTTATAATATTAGTATAGATGTGAAAGAAAGAAAAAACATTTATTTGCGGCAAAAAAATCAATCTTCCTAACCTTTTCCCAACTATATTGGGGTCGGCTTCCAGTCTAACGGGATGCAGCTGAATAACAGTATTTTACAGCGAGCGACTGCCTATCTGACCTCCACAACCCTGACTGGGTTATACTAACTGGGTAATACAATACACCTTGGTAAGTCTGGCTGTCAGATTTTCGGGCTTCTGAATTTATTTGCGGCAAACATGTGCAGTAAAAAAACACAAGTTGTGGGAAAATATGCGTTACATTCCGCGCAAAACGGCCGTCGCTCAGCATAATTCTTCGACCCCATGCGAGGCAGAGGCACAGCGCTGATTGAATGTGTAAGTTTGTTTGTTTTTTATTCCACCACGCCAGAACGGCTGTATGGATCTGGATGAAATTTGACACACAGTTTATTGACCTGTGCGTTCGTCCCGTGTGATAGTTTCCGATATCCAAGCGGGCCAAGCCACTGGCAGAAGTAGTGGAATAATAATTAAACTATATCTATCTATGTACAGACGCCAGCACATCAAGCTATCCCTAACTGTCAAATTTTCTCAATTAAAAATGAACCTTATGTCTTTGCAATAAAGTTGAAATACTATCATAGAAATTTGACAGATTGTGGTAACTTGATGTGCTGGCCTCTGTACACATTGATGTTCAAAAGTGCCTTTCACGTGCCTATTTGAAATAAATGATTTGATTTTGATTAAGGCTTTGACATAGCTCAAACCACTGTACGAATTGGGCTGAAATTAGGTCCACAGATAATTATTATGACGCAGGCCAACGCTGGGAATTTTTGAAAATTTAATCTTTGAAGAGACATAGTTAAAGAAATCATATTATGACTTACACGCGAACAAAGTCGCGGCAGAAGCTAGTATGGAATATTTCTTGAAGTTTTAACGATAATTGGAACTACATTTAGTTTGAAAGAAAAATATACAAACGATCCACTTCTTTAGTTAAATTCTACACGCCTTTATCGCGTAGCTCATGAAAGATGGAAATCCGTATCCATGCTACGAAAGCTCCAGTCTGCTCAAAAAGTATAGTATGAAAATGTAAACAAATAGATCAGAAAATGACCTGTAGCTAGCAATTTGTAGTGCCACTTAAAACAGATTGTTACAGTCCGCGAGGTATAAGCTGAGCTTTGCATTAGTGTGAGTGAGAGGAGCGCGGCGAGACAGAATGGCACCGCGCCTCAGGCCGGTTACCCAAAATCAGTTTAAACCACCGGGCGAAAATGGCGCCGCGCCTAAGGCCGGTTATCACACCTACACTATCCATGTACACTCACACAAATGCAAAGCTCAGCTTATACCTCGCGGACTGTATTTTAAATTGTCTTAAAGATCATCGACGAACATTGAGTTGGTTGAATACCAACAACCTAAATTTTCGTCGAGGATTTTTCAATTATATTATTAACTAGCTGCTCCCACGCGGTTTGACGCGCTGCTCGGCTCCTATTGGACATAGCGTGATGTTATATAGCTAATAGCCTTCCTCGATAAATGGACTATCCAACTCTAACATATTTTTTCAATTCGGACTAGTAGTTCCAAAGATTAGTGCGTTCAAACAAACAAACTCTTCAGCTTTATAATATTAGTATAGATTTTTGGAAAAAGTTGGAAAGAGTTGAAACCTCGTACAGATGAATGTGTTACTTATTCCCTTTTGTGCGTGATTACGTAAGAATTTAACCTGAACAGTGGCCAGTCGCGGGCGGTGTACCGTTCTGAGCGCACGTTTACTATAATTACGTTCCAATGTTAAGAATAGTTTTTTACACCTACCCTCCGTAATTTTAATTATTTATTAAAATGAGTAAAAGTGACGAAGAAATTGGTGTGAGTGTAAATAGTGATGAAGAAGTTGAGGAAAGCTGACTAGAGATAAAAGCTCATCTAGTCCGATATTATTACGTACTGGACCCGAAAAGCGAATAAGACCAGACAGTGATGAATATGGTGATGAAGAGGACGAGTTTATAACTGTTAGAAGAAATGCAAAGCGATTAAATAGAAGTATATCTAAAAACAAAGAGAGTGAAAATAGTTTAGGAAAGGAGACACATTTTGTTGCGGAAGAGAAATACGAGATATGTATGACGTCAAAAGAAGTTTTACCAAAACAAATGGGACTGGCAAAATTATTAAGAAAAGAAAATATTGAAGGCATCATTGCAATCAAATATAAAAATCCCTTTAGAGTAATTTTACAATTTAGTAATGAAGAGGAAGCTAAGAAGTTGTGTACTAGAATGAATGAGCTAGGTTATAGATGCCAATCAACGCAACAAACCAGCATGTCTCATGGTGTTGTCAAAAATATTGATTTAGATGTGGAAGAAGAAGAATTGATGAAGGAATTTAGTAGTGATTATGAAATAGTATCGGTGAAAAGAATGAAACGTTACACAGAAGAGAAATGGATAAACAGCGAAACTGTCCGTGTGTGTTTCAAAGGCCCTACTTTGCCCCCGTACGTTTACAGTTACGGGTGTAGGTTTAAAGTGGAGCCCTACGTCTTTCCAGTATCGCAGTGCTCGGGTTGCTGGAAATATGGTCATCTTATCAGACAGTGTCCTACGAAAAAAATTGTTTGTCCAAAATGTGGAGGTCAGCACAACAACTGCGAAACAACGAAATATTATTGCATCAATTGCAAAGGTGAACATATTGCACTCAGCAAAAATTGCCCTTTATTCCTTAAGGAAAAACAAATTCGTTTGCTCATGGCCAAAGAAAATCTTACATATAAAACAGCATTAAATATAAACCTTAAAAAACATGACAACAACGACAGGACAGTAGAAATAAATTCCAATTCTATTAATAACACACAAAATTATATTGTTGACACAGTAATTAACCAGCAATTTACCAATGAGTTAGCAAGTAATGAGCCAACATATAAGGAAGTATTATTAACAAATAGTAAAGGAAAAGAGGACTGCTTAAGAGGAAAGAAACATGAGGTAGTTAATTCATCTCCGGATACATCACAAGTCAATTCCGAAGTAATAAGAAGATTTAATAACAAAAGAAATATTGAAACGCCGACTGATACAGAGATGCAAGTAGATGAGAGATCTAACAGAGCTGCGGAAAATCAAAACATAATAGTGGAAAACGAGGAAGACAAAGAAAATAGAGAAATATTTAGAAAGAAAAGTCTAATTGGAAAAATAAAAGATATTGTTTTGACGAAGACTAATAGGAAAGAAAAACTAGTTATAATTTTAGAAAGTATAGTAGAAGAATGTAAAAAGTATTTCATGAAGATGTTTAAAGAATTAGAGTGGGTTAAGGTAATTTGTGATATGTTTAATAATGGCCAGTAACACTAAAGTAATTAAGTTAAATATACTCCAATGGAACTCACAGAGTATTAGACCTAAGCGTTTGGAGTTTGAAAATTTATTAATTCAAGAGAAAATTCACTTAGCTATTCTTAGTGAAATGTGGCTAGACAGAGAAAAAGAATTTACCATTAATGGTTACCATGTGTACAGAAGAGACAGAGGGGACTCGTATGGTGGGGTTGCCATAGTAATTCATAAGTCGCTTAGGGTACAGTCATCTGTAATTTGTTTGAGCAATGTAGGAATTGAAATGTTACATATAAAATTGCTTAATTGCTCTAACTTGGAAAATGTCATATCGATATATTGCCCATCAAGTACCCGCACTATTCCATCCGACTGGGATAGTCTATTTGGTTTAAATTTAAAAAAAACATTGATTGCTGGCGACTTTAATGCTCACCACACAAATTGGTCAGTTAAAAATGACACAAGGGGGATACAAATCTTGGATTCAGCGATTGAGAATGGCTTTATTTCCCTGAACAATGGCAGCCCTACAAGAGTGAGGTTGGTGAGTGGTATACTACAGGAATCGTCTCCCGATGTTACATTTGTGTCATCGGACATTGCTATTCATTTTAAATGGGATGTAACAAATGAAACATTAGGAAGCGATCACTTGATGATAAAGTTAAGTTTAAATTTTCATAGTAATTGCAGGCCATTTAAGGGGCGTTATTATAAGTTAGCCAATTGGAAGCTGTATAAGGAGTGTCTTAGCATGGCTTTCAGTTCTATAGGGGTAACAAATAATATTCAAGAAAGATATGATTTTTTAATTGATCAAATTAATGCTGCTGCTGATAAGAGTATTCCACTGATTAAAATATGTACCGATCCTACTAGCAAATTTAGACCTAAACCTTACTGGAAGCCTAACCTGGCTAAGTCTGTTGCTCATAGGAGATTAATGCTCAAACAATTTAGACGCAATCCGACCCCTGTTAACCTCTCAAATTTTGAAAGAAGTATTGCTGATTCAAAAAAAGCCATGCAGCAGGCTAGGAATCAGGGTTGGAGTGGTTATTGCTGTAGTTTTCTCGTCAATACTGTTGTATTGACGAGAAAACTACAGCTACAGAGATGTGGAATCGAATGCGATGGATTAAGGGCTATAAAAAGGAGCCATTTCAACCTACAGACCAACAAAAAGAGGAACTATTGTGCAACTTGGCACCTGACTCTGTACTTCCTCCGATACCTAGCATTAATTCAATAAATCCATCTCTCGAGGCAGATTTTAGCTATGAGGAAATGCAGAAATGTTTTAAGAAAAAAGATACTGCCCCTGGAGCAGATCTTATAACATTCTCTATGTTGTATAACTTGCCAACAATTGTTAAGCTTTATTTATTAGATACTTATAACTTGATTTTCTCATCCGGTTACATCCCCTTACAATGGAGACAGATAAAAATTATTCCTATTCCTAAGGTTAGTAATGAAAATACTGCAACTAAGATAAGACCAATTGCTCTCATATCCTGTGTGTGCAAAATTCTGCACACAATGATTAATAAGCGTTTAGAGTGGTTTGTTGAAAAGGAAAAGATTTTATCCTCCGAAACTACAGGTTTTAGACGGGCTCATTCAAGTTTAGATGCGTTGGTGAGATTAATTTGTCATATACAAATAAATTTTTCTAAAAACATCTCGACCTTAGCATGTTTCCTCGACTTAGATAATGCTTATAATAATGTCATAGTTAGCCAAATTATTAAGACTTTGGAAGATATTAACGCGGGCTCTAAAATATCTAAATATGTATGGATGTTTCTTAGTGATAGGCATCTTGTAATAAAAGGGGACATTACCCTCGACACTGACTCTGTATGTCGATGGACGCATAGAGGCATAGCTCAGGGGGACCCGTTGTCCCCTTTACTGTTTAATATTGTCACCTCTAAGATTACCCACAACATAAACAACGTATTAATATCTCAGTATGCGGCTGATTTTGTTTTGTTTACTAGTCAATCTCAATTAAACGTAAGCATTATCAACATGCAAAGGGCGCTAAACACCATGGTAGGGTTAGTACAAGAAATTGGCCTGCAGCTACCTACTTCTAAGTCAAAGTACTGTTTATTTACTAGAGGATTTAGAACACAACCAATTAATTTCGTTATTAATAGTTTACCTCTAACTTTTACTGAAAACATCAAATATTTAGGCATGTGGCTCGATAGACAATTGCGTTGGGGAAGACATATAAATGTAATTTGTCAAAAAACACAAAAGTATCTAAATTTATTAAAGGTATTGTCTGGACCTTCATGGGGAATTCATCCAAAACATATTAGACGATTGTATATTGCGTTAATTAGGAGCAGGATGGATTACGGTAGTTATTTATATGACAATGGTGCCAATTCGCATACCTACAGATTAGATAAAGTCCAAAATCAGAGCTTAAGAATTGTTGGTGGGTTTATTAGAACTACACCCATTCATACAATGGAGTGTGAGTTATGTATACCTCCTCTATTTATTAGGCGAAAGTTTTTAGCTATAAAGTACACTTTAAAAATACAATCGTGGTCAAACAATTCTGCTACTAGACTATTAAAAGATCTTAGTGCTCTTTGTACCAACAGGTATTGGCAAAAAAAGAAAATTCCTCTATTAGTTTCAACATATGAAAAAACTCAAGATGAAGCTATATCATCCAGTTATCCACTAGAAATGTTTACATTGAATACTTGGGTTACTAACATTCAAATAAATAATATTATCAAATGTGAGCTAGATTCGATTAAAGGTAGTAAACACAATTATAATTCGACTTGTCTTAAAAATGAAATCTTACATGAATTACGTATTAAATATGATAGTTGGCAGAAAATATATACTGATGGTTCAAAGAGCGCTAGTGGGCTAGGGGCAGCCTTCTATCACCCCGGAGATAAAATTAGAGGTTGTTTTAAGATCAATAATAGTAATATATCTATAATGACAGTGGAACTTACTGCAATTTCAGAAGCTCTGATGTACGCTAAGTCCAAAGGCTTACATAAGGTAGTTATACTCACAGACAGCAAGAGTGCCTTGCAGCATATTGCTCGATGCGCCTCTGGTGGCAGAGGTGTTTCGAAAGCTTATGCCATTCTTAGTCTTATTCATGAGTTCAATAGCAGCAATAGAGATCTGAGATTGCAGTGGGTTCCATCTCATGTGGGCTTACCGGGAAACGAGGAGGTTGATTTACTCGCGAAAAAATCAGCTTTAGAAGGAATACTTATTGATGTTAAATGTCACTACTCTGAATTATTAAGTAAGTATAAAATAAATTGCTACAACATATGGAAAGAATACTTTGATAAAAAATCTCTCGAAAAAGGTGTTTGGTATAAAACGGTGCAATGTGAACCTCCTCGTATTCCCTGGTTTGCCGATATGAGAATTTGTCGAAAATATATTATTATAGCACATAGAATAAGGACCGGACACATGCCACTTAACAAGTTTGGCTTCCTAATGAAAAAAGTGAGTAGTCCAAATTGTGAATATTGCGAGTCTGTGGAGGATGTGCATCACGTGTTGGTGGAATGTGCCCGTAATCGCAGAGAAAGAGATACCTTATTGGCAGAATTAAACATTAGTAAGTTAGATTTAGGTGCTGTTCAATGTTTTTTGTCTAAGCCCTGTAGTGCAGAGGCTGAGAAAATTTATAATTTTGTTTGGAACTATGTAACTAATAGAGTGTCTCTCGGCTCTTAGATCATATTTTTTTTGTAATGAGTTATGATGGGGCTGACATGGTTATATGTGATAACCAAAAGCCTCTAAATAAATAAAGATTAAAAAAAAAAAATACCTGAACAGTGTCCTTTTTGTTATTGTATTTATTTGTAAATAGTTAGTAAGTTACCTAGTCATTTAATTTAAGTATGTATAAGTAGTTAATATACAACATAATAGATGTATTGTAATGAAAAAAAAACACATTTTTTTTACACTTTCATCAGATACATTGAAACAGAATATACCTACGTCGGTCGCGGCAATGTGCTACGGATGCAAGCTACGCCGTAGCACTGTGCTACGCTAGCAGATTTTGCCGGTATTAGTAGTAGAGGCGAGACCGACCGAGACTACTTTTATTTTGTTACAGGTATTAGTACCGTTAGGAAGGTTGCTTTGTGTGATAATATATCAATCTCTCTAGCCTTTTCATGCAGCTGAGTACCAGTATTTTACATGAAGCAACTGCCTATCTGATCTCCATAACCCAGTAACTAGGCAATACGGTACCCCTTGGTCTCAGATTTTCGGGATTCGGACGACCCGTAACGACTGTCACAGATGTTCAAATGACAGCCGAGACCAACGGTTTAACGTGCATTCCGAGGCACGGAGTAGTCTCGGTATGTAAAGATGGTCACCCATCCACGGCCAACCCCGGCAAGCGTAGCTTAACCTGATGGATCGACCTGTGCAGCTATTTTTACTTAACCACAAGCTCTTATAGTGATATATGAAGGAAAAACCCTCTACAGGTCCGTGAATAAATGCGTCAGACGCATTTTTAAGAAGTCCCAGCAGAGTAATTATTACACGCTGATTAGGTATGAGTTTTCTTCGTGAGAAGTTTGTTCAAAATGAGTCCGACCTCCAAATAAATAAAATGATGTCATGAAATCTTATAAATTACACTGAATCCATTAGGACGAGTCATGCCACAGTGAATTAAAAGGATGGATTCCCAGTTCCAAGAATGCTATATTGGATTTTTGTCAGGACTCTCGCATCGGTAAATGTGTGGTAGATATTTTATTGAGTTATAGAGGGAGAGAGGTACTGCTACTTGGAATTTGTAAGTAACGTGCTTTTGACACAAATCTGACAAATGATATATTATATTTGATTTATGTGAATTCGTTGTGAAAAACATTTTTACACGTGAAAATAAAACGGACTTATAAACATCAGTGTACAGAGGCCAGCAAATCAAGTTACCCCAATCTGTCAAAATTCTTTGATAGTTTGTCAACTTTATTACAAAAGCAAAAGGTTTTTTTCAAAAGGAGGTTTGTACGATAGTTTAATTATCTTTCGCCCACGCGATAGTGACTACATAGCACCCGTGCGAATCCGGGGCTGGTCGCTAGTTTAACTATGAAATAATGTATTGTGGCTTTCAAAAACCGATTTCAATATCGCACGAAACAAATATTTCGGTGGTCTATGGATTAATTGTTTTGGGTTACGGTACTTTGTGACAGTAAACACACCGAAAAAAGTTAAAAAATTCCGTCCACATTCTAAACGTATATGGATCATGTATTATAAAGATACGAATTACCACACTGCGCTCCAGGGATCCTAGCCGTAGAAAAAATGCTGCCAAGCTGAAATAGGATTGGCGCCGTATGCACAATGACCGCTGGGAAATAGTACCAACAAGGTGGGTCCCTAAGGATGGACGGCGCCGTCGAGGCCGACCCAGGAAAAGGTGCCGAAACGACCTAGACGCATACCGCAAAGCATGGAGGATCGAGATTCAGCGGGATTGTCAGAAAGAGTTACCGCTACCCCGGAAGATAAAGGGCAAAGGAAGGAACATGGATGGGTTTTAGTCAGTAAGAGTCTAACACTCCTTTCCACTCCACCTCAGAGCGCAAGGTGTCATTTGATGACTACCCAACTTAAGAAAAAGGTTTGCATTGAGATGGGTCTAGAGAAAGATCTCTGGAAGGTATTGAGAGGAGGGTTTTGCTTAGCAGAGGGACAAATTAGGCTAAGTAAGAAAAAAATCTAGCATAAAGATAGTTGTCCTTTGCATACTCACTTCAACTCCAGGCATAACTGTTGTCTCGCTAAAGTGTTGTGATATGATCATTTGAAGGCTTCTTCTATATCGATAATGGACCTCATACGAATCTGTAATAAAGAAAAATATATCAGTCATTTGTTTTCTAAAGCAACGAAAACGAAAAAAGATCTGGGTTTAATAACCATTCTACAGAGGTAGATTATGAGTAGGAGACGTCAGCTAAGAAAGGATTTTAGGGAATTCCCCTAGTAAAGGGGTGAAATAGGGGGTGGAAATTTGTATGAAAAAACTTTAACATTGACGCGGGCAGAGCCTCAAGCAACAGCTAGCATAGTACCACAATAAATTACTCCTACGAAGTTGAATCTGCCTAGCCTTTTCTCAGCTATGTTGGGGTCGGCTTCCAGTCTAACCGTATGCAGTCGAATACCAGTGTTTTACATGAAACGACTGCCTATCTAGCCTCCACAACCCAGTCAGTAACGGGTAATACGATACCCCTTGGTAAGACTGGCTGTCAGATTTTCGGGCTTCTGACTACCCGTAACGACTGTCAAAGATGCACAAATGACAGCCGGGACCAACGGTTTAACGTGCTTTCCGAGGCACGGCTTTCCGGGACGTCTCATGTAAATATTCCAATTTCTGGTTTTATTTTCAAACGTCAACGTTTTAACGTTTTTTTTACGGACATTGGCTTTTTGACTGCTCCGTGTCAAGTATAGCTGAAGGCTTTCTCCGTTTTTATATTCCCAATCGCAAATTACAAATATCTGTTAAGGTACTAACAACAAGGATTAGGCATAGGCAAGTAATACAAGAGAATAGTACACTAATCAATACTATAACAAACTAAGCTGCATGGTCGGTCATTATTATATACGTATATATACTCCAACAGTTTTGCAAAATGTGCAGTCTTTCATGAATCATGTAAGTGTGCGCTTCGACTCAATTAAGGTTTAATAGCGAATAACTGTTCTCTGAATCTGTCAGGATGAAAGCTTTCCAATGAATTTAATATCTCAATGGATAGTGGGTACTGCCGTTATCTACAAAGACAGAGATCCAGTTCGTGCAATTTCATGCGACAACACAGTAACAAAGTGGAAAAATATTTAATTACAAACTCAAACTCAAAAATTAAATTAAATTTTAAAAGAGAAATATAATGAGGCTCTACAAAAATAATAATTAAATAATTTAATACTTTTACAGTTCTCGGCGATAAATATTGCACATCGACCTCTGTGACTGACCTCGTAAAGGTTTCCCTCTTTTCCTAAAGATGCCATAGTACTACAACTTTGTATTGTGGGTGTTAACAACTCTAAATATATATTTTGAACATTTTGACAATTAGCCGATTGTCTCTATCCAGAGGTCGATGTGCAATTTTTAATCACCGGGTACTGTAATATGTATCTACATATGTCAATAAGTATCAAAGTCGCTTATCATTTCTGTATGTGAGATCCGCTTAGGATTTTGCGGTTTCCACCAAAATATAGAGAACTAGATCTTCGTCCGCCTGGTTTTTTTTAACATAGCCTATCAGAAATAATGTAGCTTCCTTTAGTGAAAGAATTTTCTAAATCGGATGAGTAGGTACTTTGTTATTTTTTTTATAACTTTTGTTTCAGACAGTTCTTACCGTTGTTATAAGATAAAAAATAATTATGATAATATTTCACTCTAACCCCTTATTTAACTTAGATTTGAAGATTAAATCCTTCATACAAACTTACAAACATAATACCTCTTTACAATATTAGTAGAGGTAGATATTCTGATGTTCTGTTCTGAGTTAGAGTGGAGGCCTGTGTCCCAGCAGTCGGAACATTATAGGCTGATTAGGTTGTTATGTAGATTATAGATGTTACACGTTTAAAATAATAATTATTATTATTATTTATTTATTTTCTCGCCACAATACACATTGAGCACATATTTTTAGGGAACAGGAGGATACATTAAGTATATTGTGGGAGACTGATGCCTAAACTAGGCTTGGGGCCTGTATTTCAGGACACCAGGTCTCCACCCTTTAGGTTACAAGACATAACATTCCAAATCAGACAGTGGTCGCGAGTATAACAATTATTAAAATGATTCTAAATCTATATAGTGTTAGTATGGTTAGTATTGTGTGGGTATGAAGGAAAGTGTAGAGTGTGGTTTTGTGTAGTGAGTGAGAATGTAGAAGTTTCTGTTGCCTGGATATATAAATAAATAATACGGATGTGAAAAAAAAAGTAAAAAAAAAAATATCTTGAACTTAAAAATAATATTGAAATCTCGATGTTTTGTGAAGTCGTAAAAAATGGCGCGGGTCGCCAGTAGGTAAATAAAGATTTTTATTTAACTTACCTTTCCCCAATACATCACGTTGTATATTCCCGAGCTCATAATCCCCGATACTGTAACGCGATCTGAAAAAAAAACATGGCTGTAAGATCCCAATTATTTATAATGAAGAGAAAGACGAAACAGCGTTTAATGAAGGGGATTTTTTATTAGAATACGTGAGGGAATTTAAGTTTTTTTTGTTGTTTATGTTAAAAGTGGCCTAGATTTTTAGGTTGTCATGCGATTATCTACGCGTGCCGACCTAAAAAGTTCGTAAGAGAATTCGTGTCGAATTTTTGATATGGCAATCTGTGGTCCCAATGTTTTGGGAAATGGATCCACTCTTGACCTCAATCTCGCTTCATTAAAAGCGATGGATGAGGTCTACGATGAAAGAGCGTGCCCAGAAGATATCTGTTCAATCTTGCTTCGAAAACTTCTTCTTAGCGCGTCGATGGCAATCTACATACATCGACTCGGCCAAGAATTGGGCTACGTGTTTGACACCGTCACTCGTATCGTGCAAACGATAGGACATTAATTGTCCTATCGTTTGTGGAACAGTACCACATTTACACTTCAAGGCGGAGTTGTCTATCAATCCCCACCTGAGCAGGTTGGTCATTGCCTCGGTTAACCTGGGTCCGGAGTCTGTTTAAAGACTTCCAGGTTGATGAAAGCAACTCGAGTCCAGATGGGAGATCTTCAGCAGGTGGAACGAATGCTGTTGGTAAGGAAGCACTGTCTCACCACAGCTTTAGTCTTTTTTTTTATCGTTGAACGACTGTTTCGGCTCTTCAGCCTATGTGGCACAAGTATGTGGTCGTGTATAGGGTGTTGTTGGTCGCTTTGAAGACTGATGGAAGACTTTGAGGAATGGAACACAGTCTGGCAATACCATAATAAATTATGCTAGAGAACCACTTTCATATACAATCACCGCAGTTGAATAACCTTGCCTTCTTTGATCATTGCAACTCTTGACAGACAGTTAAATTCACAAACTGTACCACAGTCATTGTAATTGCGAAAATCAACCTCAAAATCAAAAGTCACTCAACAAAGATAACTGAGACATCTACGGAACAGAAACTGGAAATGCCGACTATTACAGAAACATCTATAGTCACCCGATAAAACCCGGACATCCTTTGAAGATTATCAACCAAATAATTTGGAAACTCACTGAGTCGAAAAACCTTATTACCCTCCAATACACTTTGAGGGTCTTTGAAGATGTATTTAGAAGCATAGATAAACGATTTATAGATAGTGTATCTACATTATTATGATACATTACGTATACTATCACAAACTATATTTTCTATGATATTTATCGTCTTTGATGTTGACCTGAAGGGCTATCATCGACCTTGTGGAGAAAGGGTTAATGATCCGATGATGCGTGAATAGGTTCAATCATCTTTAAAAGCGATTAACTGAATTATAAAATTTAATGAGCTGTAGAAACTATGTATCTATATACATATTATACACAGGCAATAAGTCATCATCTGCCCAGCCTTTTCCCCAACAACCAGATGCAGCTGAATACCGGTATTTTACATGCAGCGACTGGCTACCTGACCTTCACAACCCAGTAACTGGGCAATACGATACCCCTTGGTAAGTCTGGCCGTCAGATTTCTGGTTTCTGACTACCCGTAACGACTGTCAAAGATCCACAAATGAAAGCCGGGTCCAACGGCTTAACGTGTTTTCGCACGGTTCCGTGCAGCATCCGGTTAGACTGGAAGCCGACCCCAACATAGTTGGGAAAAGGCTAGGCAGATGATACCCTTATTTCTTGTAAAAAGAAACACAAAAAGTGCCTGCTGGCTGGAAGCGCAGGCGTGTCCCAATAACTTGATTTGCTTATCCCAGTTTGTTTCAAAGTGCACGGTACAGAACGGAAAGGCACAGACTTCTAGGATGAAAATATCTCGTCAGTCCCTTACTTTGAGAGTATTGTTTAGAGTTCATTCGTATGTTTAAAAGGTTCTCGTATGCGCCATGATTAAATACATGTTACCTTCGTAAGAGCTTCTTTGACAGTCGTTACGGGTAGTCATAAGACTGAAAGTCTGACAGCCAGTGTTACCAAAGAGTATCGTATTACCCAGTTAGTGAGTGGGTTTTGGAGGAGATAGGCAGTTGTTCCACGTAAAATACTGCTATTCAGCAGCATCCGGTTAGACTGGAAGCCGACCCCAATATAATTGCGAAAAGACTAGGCAGATTCACCTTCGTAGGAGTCATTTATTGTGGTTATACTATGCTAGCTGTTGCTCGCGAGTAGCTCGACCCGCGTCAATACTGAAATTTGTTCATATAAACTTCCATCCCCTATTTCATCTCTTTAAAGGGGGAGTTTCCTGAAGTCCTTTTTTTTAAGGCTGGGAAATCATCCAATGACTTCTCTCGCTCTTGGTGGAGCGGAAGGGAGTGTCAGACTCTTACTGACTGAAACCCATCCATGTTCCTTCCTTAGCCCTTTATGTTCCGGGGTAGCGGTAACCCTTTCGGACTATCCCGCTTACCCGGCAGGCTTCGCCCTAAAGGGCCCCTTCATATGACATCTCTTTGAGGCGCGCGTGGAACATATACGCGCCGTTCGGCGGAACTCTAGATCCTTGAGACAGTTAATGTATATTTTTAAAAATACAACAATATTTTGTATTAAAATAAAAACGTAACTTTAAAAGAAAGAATATCGCTAACTAGAAAGATAAAAAAAACGGACATTTATAAACTAATTTTAATGAGAGCGAGTCTAGTAACCTTTAATAACAGACAGCGCACATCAGTGCCTCAAACTCATTATTAGGTACACAGTACAAATTATAACGAACTAGGTTAATATAATTTTTCAGTGACGAAAATTAGATCACTAAACCCAACATTTTTGACCTATTTTCCACGAAAATATGCTTCAAAAAAGATTTTTACGACACGAATTTCCATGGCTACTTTTACGGGATTCCATTTTTTGTTACTCTTTTCGGCTTTTAAGCTCTGAAAGCATCGTTTTAAAGTTCCATTTAAGGCGCCTGTCCCACAGCCGGCGAGAAACGAGAAGCGAGAGGAACTAAAAACGTGGAGCGAGTACGTGACGGTGGAGGGCGATAGCTCGCTGAGATTTTTTTTAAGGATGGGATATCATCGAATCAGTCCTCCTGTTGTGGGTGGAGCGCAAGGAAGTCTTTCTTTCTTCGTGTGGTTAATGACTAACCTGGTGTCAGAATTTGTATGCTGCCCATGAGCTAGCACACACTGAGAAATATCTCTCAGACATGTCGGTTTCCTCAAGATGTTTTCCTTCACCGTTTTTTAAGCAAGGCAGTGTCAGACTCTTACTGACTAAAGCCCATCCATGTTCCTCCCTTAGACCTATGTGTTTCGAAGTAGCGGTTACGCTTTCGGACTGTCCCGCTAAACTCGCTGGGATGCATGTGTCCTAAACGTGAGTCTCTCAATGAGTCTTCTACCGCTAAGCGAGTATTCTCTTTGAAGCTCTTATGCGCGATCGAATATTCTTACAACATAACAGTAGATCACTCACGTTTTCCCGAAGGGTTAGAAAAAAGGTGTACTGTACCTATAGTATATCCACATTTTGACAGTAACTTATGTTCCAGTTCCATGTAAAACGTGGCGAGCCTATTGCCACCATTGAGAAATAAAAGATGGAAAAACCCATAAATACTTTGCCCAACACGGGAATCGAACCAATTTAATAATATAATGTAACTATTTTACTTATCTTTTGACTTTTGACTTTTTTGAGCGAGTAAAATAGTCAATAGCTAATCGCATCCTCATAGCGAGTTCTTCTTCTTTTTCGTGTGGTTAGTGACTAACCTAGTGTAAGAGTTTCTAAGCTGCCCATGGGCCTCTGACTAAGCTTAACCTGCTATTGGGAAATATCTCTATAGGCATGGCGGTTTCCTCACGATGTTTTCGTTCATACCGTTTTATATGCAAGTGATAATTATACAATACACACATGAATCCTAACAGTTAGAGGTGCGTGTCTGGGGTTCCAACTCGAGACCTAAGACTTCGCAGTCTGATGGTCACACCACTAGGCTATCACTGCGATCACATCTTCAGAGCCAGTGGGTGTTTTAAAAGAGGTAAATTGGAAAAGCATGGTAGATAGTAGAGAGATATAATACAATTATTGGCTTCTAGTGCCTACGAAAATGGATTAACTGGGATAAGCTTAGACTGTAATAATGTAGATACGGAGACATATTTAAATCAATCTGCCTACGCTTTTCATAACTATGTTGGACTCGGCTTCTAGTCTTACCGAATTCAGGTGGATAGCATGTATTTTACATGGGGCGACTGCGTATCTAACCTCCAAAACCCATTTACTGGGCAATACGATACCCCTTGGTAAGACTGTTGTCTGATTTTCGTCTTCAGGACGGTCTTAACGTGCCTGCCGAAGAACGGACGTCTTGGTTTGTGAAGATGGTCACTCATACACGGATAACCGTGGCAAGCAGTAGCTTAACCTGTTCAACCGACCGTGTCTCTTACCAGCCACAAGCCCCGTTAGAGATTTCGATTTACTATCATCAGCTCCGTGTCTCCTAAGCGGGATTGTCCGAAACGGTTACCTCTACCCCGGAACATAAAGGGCTACGGAAGGAACATGGATGGGTTTTAGTCAGTAAGAGTCTGACACTCTCTTCCGCTCCACCCAGAGCGGGAGAAGTCATTGGATGTTTTCCCACCCTCAAGAAAAAAAAGCCCCGTAGCAAAGACCAAGAAAACAAAAGAGTTTGATAGGAACAGCATCCATTTCTAAATCCTAGAAAATCTCTCTATTTCTGGTCCTCTCTTTGTCCACAAGTTTGTAACACGAGATAGCTTTATAAGTGACATGTAACCAGTTCGATCGATTTTACTTTGAAGCCCCAGATGCTTCAGTCACAAAATAGATAAGGACAGAAGCTCAGTTCCATACAACGAACGACTTACGACTGCCATTTGTTTGAAATCGCCACTATACGAACAACTTTCCAAAGAAAAGTAAACGCTTCGGGAATACTCGTCTATCTTCGGATACACGAAGGCGCAATAGTGAGATCTAATAAAGAGCTGTCACAGCAATGGTTGTAGCGTACTTGCTTATTTTGTAATTACTACTATGATTACAAGCAGTGATAGCAGTGTGACCGTCGGATTGCCAAGTCATAAGTATCGAGTTCGAACCCCAGGCACGCACCTATGATATTACGGATTCATGTGCGTATTGTATATACATATATCATTTGCTTAAAAATCTGTGAAGGAAAACATCGTGAGAAAACCAGTATGTCTGAGAGATATTTCTCAACAGCATCTGAAGCTAAGTCGGAGGACCATGGGCAGCATAAAAACTGACACCAGGTTAGTCACTAACCACACGAAAAGAAGACCATGATTACAAAACTATAGAATAAAAACTCTTTGCAATTCCAAAAGAGTTTTCAAAACTTTTGAGTGATAAAACGTTTTGCGACCGGAGTAGATAACGCAACAGAGAGAAAACTTCATAAAAAGCGCGAACAGTTCAGAACGTAGAAGCACAGCCTCTGTAGGACTTCAACAACATTCCAGCATGTGAAGCTAAGTGAGAAGCCCATGGGCTGAATAAAACTCTGACACCAGGTTAGTACACTAACTACATGAAGAAGAAGACTTTACTCTGTGGCGCGCTGTTTGTACGAATTTGGAAATATGAAGTAGCACACACCTTTTTTGTTTTACCTGTACGGCCTTTACGTGTGCCGTCATCTGCCGAGCCTTTTCCCAACCATGTTGGGGTTGGCTTCCAGTCTAACCGGATGCAGCTGAATACCAGTATTTTATAAGGAGCGACTGCCTATCTGACCTCCACAAGCCAGTAACTGGGCAACACGATACCCCTTGGTAAGACTGGCTGTCAGATTTTACTGCCTTCTGACGACCCGTAACGACTGTTAAAGATGCACAAATGACAGCCGGGACCAACGGTTTAACGTGCTTTCCGAGGCATGGAGTCTAGCTATATAAAGATGGTCACCCATCCACGGCCAACCCCGGCAAGCGCAGCTTAAGCAGGTGGATCGACCTGTGCGGCTGTTAGTATTTAGCCACGAACTCCTCGGCCTTTGTGTGAGCGTCATGCGTCAGTTTTCGGTCGTTGTATGGAGCAGACCTTCTGTGTCTACCAATTTCATGTGACACAGTTTGCAGGAAGGCCGAAACCGATGTATTGAACCTGCATTATTATGATCGGAGTCGATCAAACGCTGCTTCGAATACCTGCACGGATTTCTATGCGTTTAGTTTGCTAACGTACCTAACTTGGGTTTTCGATGCTTTTGTAAATGGTGAACTAGTTTGAGAAATATCCTTCTATTTGGAGTTTAATTAAAATATTTGTAACTCGTTTATACTATTTCCTGCTAAGTAAAAACCTGAAGCGTCATTGTACTCATCATTATGAACTACTTTTAATATTGGAATCCTGAATATCATATTAGAGTCCACCAATCTTAAAATCGTCAAATAAAAAGCTGCTCCCTACGTTGGCTGATAATGGAAGCCCTAATCTAAGGGAAACCTGTAACTAAGGAGAATTAGATTAAGTTAGTATTTTTTTTTTAGTTTCAGGTGGAGCGAAAGGGAGTCTCAAACCCTCTGACACTACCCACCACTGATGAATACCCATCCATGAGCCTTCCTTATCCTTTTGTGTTCGGAGTATGTAGTGTCGTGTAGTGATAGTGAGGGTTAAAATCTCACCGTAAAAACGTATGTAAGTGAGTATATAGTGAGCTGTTATTATTTTTGTTAATTTATTGGTCTATTTAACAACATAAATAACGCACTGAATACTATTTAACTGACAAAATTCTTCTGTTAGTGTGTTTATTAGGGTGCTGGTCCATTTTGTAAGACAATATTTCGTGTTGAATTTTTTCCTATCACTAAATGCTTAGAATGTATACTCCAAGTGGAATCTCACAAGGGACTATTCCTGGTCCCATACTTTTCATGATAGGCAGCTTTTTATTACAATACCTTTTAAACGTGCAATTTTCTTTTTATCTTCCAATTTTTTATGGTTTCAAGTTACTTTTTCCATTATTAAAGTGTTCACAGTAGAATCAATGCCACCAACGTAGCCTGAAAATTCTAAATTTAATTGTGGCAGTGTGCGGGGCTAATTGTTAGCAGAATAGATAGCCGATAAAATAGTAAAAAAGTCTCGCAGCATGCATAAACCCTCATAAGGTAGGCCAACAATTGGCCGAAGGTCACAAGAATGAGCTAGATGCGACAAGTGCAGGACCAGTTAATGGGGGAGGCCTGTAAACGTCTTTCGGCTGAATCATAAAGAAACATTTAGGGCGAATTTCACCGATGTAACTGAACGAGATCAGAACATAAACCACGTTAAGGTCAGTGTCTAATTTTTCTACGGAATATTGATCGGACACTGACAGGTCTTAAACATGACCGTAGATATGATCTTCCATTCAGTATCATTTACAAAATTCAATTTTTGGGGTACAAAATAAACATAGTTTAAAAACCAAAGCCAAAACAACAGCTAAAACGTTACTTTTTCAAGTCCGTCGCAAGAAGAACTAAGTGTGAACATAAGTTTTATCTCGTGGATGTAAGCGAGTACGAACGTCACTTGTTTTATTGTTGTTGTAAAACTTGGGCGAGTTTCTTGCGTCCCTTACCAAGGAAAGGAGGCTTGTCGAGATCTTGCAAATTTTGTTTGGATTCGTAAAAGGCCTTTGATTGCGGTAAATGTTTTTTTTTTGTATCATCTTGCAATTGACAGACTTGCCTGTAGATGCCACAATAAATTAAGACTTCCAGTAAGGGCATAAAAAATTATAAGCTAAGCAACTACACGCTGAGGGCACCCCCTGTGGGGTACGGACCCCGGCTAAGGATCTCGCTAAGGGAAGACAGCAAGGGACAGGCTTTTTGAGCGGAAGGGAGTGTCAGACTCTTACTGACTAAAACCCATCCATGTTCCTTCCTTAGCCTTTTATTTTCCGGGGTAGCGGTAACCCATTCGGACAATCCCGCTTACCCGGCAGGCTTGGCCCTGAAGGGCCCCTTCATATGCTGACATCTCTTTGAGGCGGACGTGGAACATACGCGCCGTCCGGCACGGGCCTGGTGCTGATCGGACGGTGAGTCGCAGCAAGGGACAGTCTGGATCGGATAAAAGATTATCAGCGGCTTGGACTGGCTCGAGCAAGAGACGGGGCGGGGCGGTGCGGTGAATGTATGTAAGAGTTAAATTTTTATAAGATGGCTATTTTAGACATGAAAAATTTAACAGTGAAATTAAAGGCACAATAATATAATAACATACCTAAATATATGTAAGAGTTACGTTAATAAATATTGATAATTTATACATGTAACATCTTTAGAATCTAACTGATTATTTGAAAGGAATAATAATAACATAACTTACTCACATTTAGTCGCCATGTATGTTTAAGTACCATTAAATAAGGGTGAAAGGAACATAATATCGTTTGTTAGAGGCGGCAAAAATATGTATAAAGATGGGTAGAATCTTCAGAGAAGCAGATAATTTAAAAAAAAACATCTCTATGCGCAATTATTTATAATGCGACTTATTTATTATTATACAAAATACGGCCATCAAATCAAAACATCAATAAAATAATTACGTCCCATCCTAAAGATAACCTCCTCAGTAACAAAATTAAATACAGCCTCAATGGTACTTGAAAAATAAATAAAACAGTCCCGAGTTTCCCCGATGTTTCACGAAGTTTCCCGAAGCTTATAGTAGGGGCGCCCTTCACTGATGTTTAGAGTGCTTCAGGCTTCTCTCACCTACACTTGTTATAATGTTCGTATACCATTATATATAGGAATGCCCTTTATTACCCCTCTGATGTGTGCTGTAATGGAATGCGGAGATTTTTTGCTTATTTGTTGAGCGGCAACCGTTAGGGGGTACAAGTACGTAAACAGGGAAAAGGGAGTACAAAGGATTTGGGCGCTTCGCAATTTTGCGTGGACGATTATGCAAGGTCATTGTAAACTGACAGTGGATTTACTATAATGTTGAGTTCTTTGTAGAATATTGCCTTTAGAATTGTATATTTGCATGTAATGGACGTAGATTTTAACCAAATAGGGCAATGCCTTCCATTTTGACAGTTCGACAACATACATTGCGTTATTTGTGTTGTTGAACATGCAATCTTTAAAACAAATGAAGCAATGGATTAGGAATAAAGTGAAAAGATTTTTTTTATCCAGAAAAATAGCATATCGGAATCACTTTTACACGTCATGTTACTTTTTTAATAAGCTAGATGGAGACGGCGTTCACTATCTGAATACTCTGTGAAAAAAAGCCGAAACTCAGAGGTTACAGTTTCTTTTAATGGCCAGACATAATCTTGGTCAGAATATGTGAGGGCCATGTAGATCCGTGTCTGAAATGGTCTTTTAAGGAAAGACCACACATGTTTGCCTTTGTCAGTAATCGTGTAGCGCAACTCAGGACTTAAGAAGCTCAATGACTCGACGTACAATACCAAAGGAATTTGGGCGGCTCGTATACAGTACTCGAAATGTCAGCCAGTCTTTAAAAGGAACTGAGAAAATAAAATTATAATATAATATTAGCCTGTATTGTCCCACTGTAGGACAAAGGCCTCCCTTTCCTTTTTTTATTTAACTCAGTCCTGAGCCTATATGGACCAATGGCTCCATCTTCTTTCTTTTCGTGTGGTTAGTGACTAACCTGGTGTCAGAGATTTTATACTGCCCATGGGTTTCTGACTTAGCTTCACATGCTGTTGAGAAATATCTCTCAGACATGCCGTTTCCTTACGATGTCCTTACCGATTTTTAAGCAAGTGATAATTATACAATACGCACATGAATTAGTATGGATAGATGATACGAACGAATGCTTTGTCCCTGTTTTCACAATAAGTTAGTTTTATTTTACTTCTTTCCTAAAAATTCCATCTATTACTTCAGAAAATGTGTGACGGACTGCACTGTGAGCAGCATACCTCAGAGCCATCAGGAAGTTTGGTGCTTACTGTTGGTCGCCCAAATTTTTTTATGTTTGAAAAAATCAACTACGTAAGTTGCAATGTAAAAATCATTGGATGATCTTCTCATTCTCTTCTCGTGTGGTTAGTGACTAAACTGGTGTCAAAGTTTTTATGCTGCCCATAGGCCTCTGACTTAGCTTCACATGCTGTTGAGAAATATCTCTCAATCATGCTGGTTTCCTCACGATGTTTTCCTTGAACAGCACCACATTTACACTTCAAGATGTAATCGTCCTCGTCGGGCACCTTGGAAGGACGGGGCAGGACCTTGCGGACTGCCAGTTTGGCTTCCGCAAGGGGCGCTTGACGGTGGACGCCATCATGCGCGTTAGAGCCCTCACGACGGGGGACGCGGTGTCCCTGGGTAGGGTCGTCGTGGCGGTGTCACTCGACATCGCCAACGCTTTCAACACCCTGCCCTGGAGTTGCATTGGGGAAGCACTCCGGTATCACCGGGTGCCGACCTACCTCCGTCGAATAGTCGGGGCGTACTTGACGGACAGAGCCGTCATCTACCCCGGTCGCGATGGGGAATGGAACCGGCGAGAGATGTCGTGCGGTGTCCCGCAGGGATCGGTTCTGGGGCCGTTCCTGTGGGACATCGGTTACGACTGGGTGCTGCGGGCCGACCTCCCTGACGGCGTCAGCGTAGTTTGCTACGCTGACGACACGCTGGTCCTGGCGCAGGGGAGGTCGCATCAGGCGGCGGCCGACGCGATGACACGCGGGGTTGCGACAGTCGTTGAGAGGATCCGGCAGTTGGGTCTCGAGGTGGCACTGCACAAATCCGAGGCCATGTCCTTTCATGGGCCTCGGAATAGGCCACCATCGGGATCCGAACTTACGGTAGGAGGGGTTCACATCGGCGTCGAGACCACGATGAAATACCTGGGTCTGGTCCTCGACAGCCGATGGAATTTCGTGGAACATTTCCGACGTTTGGCCCCCAAGCTGGAACGGACTGGGGCCGCCTTTAAGCGGCTCTTGCCCAATCTGAGGGGGCCAAACGCCTCCTACCGGAGGCTTTACGCGGGAGTCGTGCGGTCCATGGCCCTATACGGGGCCCCGGTGTGGGCGCGTTCATTGCGGCGACGAGCCGCTCACTATCTGAACGCGCCCCAAAAGGTGGTAGCCATTCGGCTAATCCGGGGGTACCGCACGATCTCGGGCGAGGCGGCAAGCCTCCTTGCCGGACTGCCGCCGTGGGATCTGGAGGCGATAGTCCTCGCGCGCCTGTTCGAGTGGCGCGCGGAGGTACTAAGCCGGGGAGAAACTCCGTTTCCGCAGCAAATTGCGGCGGAGCGGACGGACCTCCGGCGCGATCTCATGGCGGCCTGGAATCAGCGACTGTCGCAACCCAGCGCAGGGCACGCCACGATAGTGGCGGTAAGGCCCCTCTTTGAGGAGTGGCTAGAGAGGCGTCACGGCGCCCTCACCTACCGCCTGACGCAGGTCCTCACCGGACATGGATGTTTCGGGAGGTTCCTGCACATCATCAGGCGGGAGGAAACGCCCGGGTGTCACCACTGCGAGGATCGCCCAGAGGACACGGTAGAGCACACGGTGCAAACCTGCCCCGCTTGGGCGGAGCACCGCCGTGTCCTCATAGAGGCGATCGGCGGCGGCGACCTCTCGCGCCCGGCCCTGGTGCAAGCCATGGTCCGGGGCGAGAGGGAGTGGGAGGCAGTCACCTCCTTCTGCGAAAAAGTCATGCTCGCGAAGGAGGTGGCGGGATGGGAGAGAGAAAGGTCCTCCCGTCCCAGCCGCCGCAGGAGACGCCCCGGGCGTCGGGAGCCACGTGACGACTCCCGGCCACCGTAGGCGCGGGCCTGCGGACGGTGAGTAATGGGTGACTCACCGTCCGATCAGCACCAGACCCGTGCCGTACGGCGCGTATATGTTCCACGCGCGCCTCAAAGAGATGTCAGCATATGAAGGGGCCCCTCAGGGCCAAGCCTGCCGGGTAAGCGGGATTGTCCGAAAGGGTTACCGCTACCCCGGAACATAAAGGGCTACGGAAGGAACATGGATGGGTTTTAGTCAGTAAGAGTCTGACACTCCCTTCCGCTCCACCCAGAGCGGGAGCAGTCATTGGATGATTTCCCAGCCTTAAAAAAAAAAAAAAAAAAAAAGGCCTCTGACTTAGCTTCACATGCTGTTGAGAAATATCTCTCAATCATGCTGGTTTCCTCACGCACCGATTATTAAGCAAGTGATACAATACGCACATGAATCCGAAAATTCAGAGGTGCGTGTCTTGAGTTCGAACTCGAGACCTATGACTTGGCAGTCCGACGGTCACAACACTAGGCTATAACTGCTGTGGCTCTATAGGAGTCTAGGTCACCAATCCTGCCATCTACGCTTTCGTCTTCTAAAAATCACATTAAAAAACAAGGCAAAAAATACTTTTTGCCTGTCAGTGAGGATAAAATTGGGTACGTTTGTAGTCTCTCTAAAAATTGTATATTAGACAAGATATTTTTGACATACTTCAAGGAAAAGTAACAAATTATATTTCGCACTGTCCAGGATACTTCGTGTATTTTGTAATTCAGTTTTTTTTTTTTTTTTGTAGAACAGTGAATGTTTTATGAGAAGTAGGTTAGGTTTTCTTGTCATTAGAACAATATGTACCGAGTTTAGAGTAATGAAAAAATGTAACATGATACGAATTTACTAAATAAATAATTAATGTTTTCATGACTCTCATATTTTTATTCCTCGTAATTGGCGACTATGTATACAGTAAACATCAGTAATTGGCAAATAATATCAATTGCCACAGAGTCAACATAGTAGCTACATTATTTTTAATCTATGAGAAAGTTGTGGTTATGTAGAAACCGCAGCACAGGTCGATCGATAAGTTAAGCTACGGTTGTCGCGGTGGATGGGTGACCATCCTTACATACGTTAAGTCGTTCGTGGATGTTTAACAGTCTTTACCAGGCGTCAGAAGCCTGAAAATCTGACAACCAGTATTACCAAAGGGGTATCTTATTACCCAGTAACTGGGTTTTGGAGACAAGATAGTGGCTGTAAAAGACTTGTATTTAGCTGCATCCAGTAAGACTGGAAGCCGAGAAATTATGTTGGGGAAAAGCTAACCAGACGACCATGATTGTTTGTAATTTGAACTTGGACGACCTAAAAACAGCCAATAGCATGTTGGACCACGCATAATGTAGGGTTCCGTAGTTGGCATGAATTTATTTATCCTAAGAAGAACAAACTAAACATAGTTGAAAAACATTTTATCCCGTACATTTCAAATCCAAATTTAAGTTTGTATACACATTTAGAGGTTTAGCTTGTTAATTTAAACTTTAAGATTTTTTTGTTTAATTAACTATTCTGTCCAATTTTTTTCAAAACTTTAGGCGCATTTATTTTGGAAGAAGCATTGTAATGGAAAAATTTCGTATATTTTTTTTTAAGTAACTTTATAACTTTTTATTTACAAAGTATATGAGAAATACCGTACAGTTTTGAAAACTTTTTTGATGTTCCTATGTGCCTCCCAAAAGTAACCCCCCCCCCCCTCATATTCAAAATTAATTCCCTCAATGTAGCAAACATAGCAGTAATTGAATAAGACTTGCAAGCACCCTCACATAACGTATATAAGTAGTATATCAGACATCTCGTTACCATAACACAAGCATTAGGTTGCTTAGCTTGGGACGATATGGCGCTGTGTGAAATGTCCAAGGATATTATTATTATTATTATTATAACCGAACTAATACTTCATACTACTTCGCACTCCAAACACGTAGCCTTCTTCCAAATAAATCATCCAAGAAACTTATAAATCTTGCCTACAGTCTATTAACAACCAAAAATTGTTCTTACCGTTCATTAAATTGGGCCCTTTCAGCTTCAGGAAATCGAACAGCATCCGTAGTTCGAAGAACGACTGAAACAAGGAAATTGACTGAGTTAGAAATGATTTCAAGGAATGCTAAAACGGTTTTGTGAAATCGAATGTGGTAAGTAGCAAGGTTATGTATCATTTTGTAGTGTGACAGTTGGCGCATTATAATATACTAGCTTTTCCTCGCGAATTCGCTCGCGTTCATTTAATAATATTTTATTGGAACTAAAACCCAAATTACAATAAAATTTTGTACGATATAGACTGCATTAGTTGTAAACTGTGTCGCAGTCATTAACACCTATAAAAAAGATTACTCATCAGCGCTCCAGCGTAGGAAAATTACTTTGACTTATTCTTTACAAAAATTACAGATAATAAAGAAAAACAAAATTAAAGATAGTAATATGTGGAGTTAAAATATGGAAGCGTGTAGGGTGCATTTAAGTGGTGCGTGTGTGTGTGGCGTGTTGTGCGTGTATGTGTGGCGTGTTATGCACGTGTGTGGTGTTATGCCGGGTGTTTGTGCATGTATGGATGTTGTGTTGGGTGTATATGTGTTGAGTTTCAGGTTTTCAACAATGTAATGTTACGTTTTAACTAAAGTTTCCAGTTCCTCATAGGTCGGGCCATAATATCATTGAATAAGAGTTGCAAGCACCCTCACATAACGTATATAAGTAGTATATCAGACATCTCGTTACCATAACGTCATGGTCATCTACGGCGAGTCGACACTCCTTCCGATTTAGGGAATATATGTTTACTAGCTTTTGCCAGCGGCTTCGCCCGCGTGTTTGTAGGAAATTATCCCACGAGAACCGTATATTCTGCCGGTATAAAAAGTAGCCTATGTGCTATTCTAGACTATAATCTATCTCTGTGCCAAATTTTATCCAGATACATTCAATAGTTTTTGCGTGAAAGAGGAACAAACATCCATCCATCCATCCTCACAAACTTTCGCATTTATAATATTAGTAGGATTATGTATTAGAACAGCCTTTCCCTAAGTGGGCAATAACGCCTCCTTGTGAGCGCTGCAGGCCTTACGGGGAGCAGTAAGAGACCCAGGAAAAAATTGGTGTTGTGTAGGGCTTAGAAAGCGATTTGTAATTTCATCTAGATAGTGGTTTTAAAGTAGGTGAAAAAATGGGGGCGCTAAAAATTTATTTATTCTCAAAGTGGGCAGTAGACAAAATAAGTTTAGGAACCCCTGATTTTGAATTTGACTTGACCGTTGCAATCTCAGAACGGAACGCACCTGTGGCGCCATCTATTATCATTAGAACGTTATTGTTGTTTTGCTCGGTAACAATATTTTTTCAGGATGAAAGGTATCTATCCTATGTACTTTTCTAAACACCTGACAACGTATGTGCAAAATTTCACGTTTCTTTCAGTGAGCTCGTGAGGTACCCAAATATCGAGCTTTTTTGTGCACCCAGTTTTTTCCAAATGCGCCAAAACTGTATTGTGGTCAATTCCCAGTTCTTCAGCTACTTCGTAACTACTGATATGCCGATCTTGCTCCACTTTGAAACAAATGAAAATCACACATTTTCTTAATTTGAATTTGGAATTATGTTCTTTAAAATTTAAACTTTCAATGATATCAAAACCAGCCAGATACAAATAGCCAAAGAGATTTTATTACAATTTCATACATTCTATAATGCGAAAAGACTTTTTCCCCAACCTAATATTTGGATGAAACAACTGCAAAAAGTAGGCGAAATTGATTTTATCATTTAGTTTGTATCTTTCATTATTTATGTGATTAATGGGCACTAGCCCTACCTGTGTGTTAGATGACTGTCACCATTGTAGAGCCACGTTGTATATTTTTCACACAATCCATCCGTCGTTTCTTTGGTCTTCACCGAATCGTACAGCCGTCCACATTCATGCTCAAAACTTTTCTGACGACATTCCCCTCATTCCTCCGCATCACACGCCCCTACCATGACAACCAATTTCCACACAACTTTTCAGTCTTCAAAACTTACTTTCAGACTTCCTCTTATACACTCACCACACTATTAACGTAAGAGATCTCGAAGACGGGCGCAATAACCCGAGCTATGACGTCACAACCGAGCGTCGTTAAAACTTGCTCAATTAAGTCTGCAGTTACATAGCATGTCGGTTGTTAGTGCTTTGAACTTACACAATCTGCTTGCGACTTAGTTATTGCAAGCTAGATTGGTTTTGTGATAAAGAAAAATGAACGTTTATTTGCGGTAAACATGAACGACAAATACATAATAGAACAATTGACTATTCGAAACGGTAAAAATAAAATATGAAATCACATAGATTAAAGACAGCTCGTTTTAAAATCTTCCATTACCGTGAAGAATATAATTGTAAAATTGCATTTAATGCTAATAAGTATTCCATTTGATTCTAAAAATCTATGACGTCACATTGTTATATTTCATACAAATCATGAAAAAATTCCGCGTGTTAACAGTTTATAAAACGTTTTTGAAGTGAAACTTCTTTATCGGGGTTGGAAAAAAATTTAGTGTAACATTTTTTCGTTACGCGTCACATTTTTCCGTTACGCGCCATCTTCTTATCCCTACCACGCGTGATTCGAAGTATACTTTCTCCAGCGGAGTAGGGATATTTAACTTATTATAATGAATAATATCTATTAAACTTTATCTAATTAAAAAAAATTATAATTATTTTATAAATAATAATAATATATATATTTTTTTTTATTATTATTATTTTTTTTTTTTTTTGTAAATTATTTTTTGAAAAATAACGTCATAAAGAAGTTTCACTTCTTACGAGTGTACGCTAGTACACGCACACATTTTTTCACGGAGTGACTGCCTATCTGACCTCCACAACTCAATAACTGGGTACCCCCCTTGATAAGACTGAATGTCAGACTTTCGGGCTCCTGACGACCAGTAACAACTTTAAAAATCCGCGAATGACATCCGGTACCAACGACTTAACGTGTTTTCCGAGGCACGGAGGAATCTCGGTATATAAAAATGGTCACCCATCCACGGACCAACCCCGGCAAACATAGTTACATACACCCTTGCGGCTGTTATTTATTAGGCTCGTCCCAAGTATTTTTGTATGTCTTTGCATAATAAATCGTATTTAAAATAAAAAAAAAACAAACACCACTTAACATCAAATTTTTCTTGCTATGTTTTTTTTCATTGAATTTAGTGTCTTCATAAATTAACATTCGATGCATATTTAAATGATGTTGAAATAGTCAGATTACTGTCGCTTAAATATGTGAGTTCGCGACAAGCCCCCGCTTATAAAGTGGGTCACTAAACCTCTGAGAGTCAGTTTATGTCACCTACTTGCATACTACTTTTAACAAAAAGTCCCAGTAAATTAAACGTTACCAAGGGTGGAATCAACCAAACCAATGTCGCCAGAAGCGATCTTTAGTTTATTCTTTATTTACTCTGTAATTGTGATGTCTTCGGATAACGTTACTATGGAACTAGTGTAACATTTTGTTTAAAGTTCCTTAAATAAATAAATGAATAAAAAAGGTTAAAACCAACTTATAATATTCTAAATTGTGTAATTGCAAGTGACATTTGACCTTAGGGTGATTTTTCTTCAGCGGGATTGTCCAAAAGAGTTACCGCTACCCCAGAACATAAAGGGATAAAGAAGGAACATGGATGGGTTTTAGTCAGTAAGAGTCTGACACTCCCTTCCACTCCACCCAGAGCGGGAGGGGTCATGATGTGATGATTTCCTACAAGCAAAATTAAAAACATCTTCTAGAAGGAACAAGCAATAATGTTGTAAGTAAAACATTCCCAAACTTGGTCAATTAAATCTGCAGTTTCAGTCCCATGTCGTATGTGAACACTTAGAACTTGTGGATCTGTTTCAGTAAGTTACTTGGTTATGATGTAAAATTGGACCACGTTTTCAAGTGAAATTGGAATAATTCTTGCTGCTAAGGGAATAAATGCGTTAGGGGCCAGTTGCATCAGGCTGGTTGGTATATAAAAGGAAGGGTTAAGTTTTCAGCAGTATCTGTGTGCATGTTTGTAGTTACGTAACGTAACGTCTAAAATTATCTTTGCTCTCAAAAGGGTGAAGGAAAACATTGTGAGAAAAACGTCATGTCATAGAACCAAAAATTCGAAAACATTTGTGACTTTTCTACCAATCCGCACTGCGCCCGCGTGGTGGATCAGAGTCCCTTCGAGGAGAGGCCTGGGTCCTGACAGAGGGAACATTATAGGCTGATTATGCTTGTGCTAAAATAGTGGGAAGGAACCTAGAGGTTCCTGACCCCAAAATAATTGAAATAAATTAGAAAGTCAAAATCTAAAAATAAAAAAATGGTATCGATTTTTTTCGAAATCTGTATGATGACTAAAAGTGTCTTTTGCTTCCGGCATTGGTTGAGCCGTTGAAGTATCTACTTCAAAAAGGTCAGCCAATAAATATTCTATTTTAATTGTTTTTTTCTATTTATTCTGTAAAAAGCTCACAGTGAATACTTATGTGAAATAAGATTGAAGAGAGCTGTCAATAACGTCAATCCCTTGTATGAGGTGAAATGAATTTGAAATAAGCTGTCATTCCAACAGCTTATTTCAAATTCATTTCACCTCGATTTATTGGGTGAGACATCTACTAACCCAATTGGTTTAAAGACCAAACGATTATAGAACCAGAGATAAAAAATATTTTCTTGGCATTCTTGATATTTTAATATGGATAGATGCTTTGTTCCTGTTTACACAAAAATTAAGTAAATTTGGAATAATAGATAAAATACTCTTTGTTATGTACGACCGTAATAATTGAAACTGAAACGGTTTACCAACAGTCGATTGGTGCATGAGCCGCTGGCCAACATTAGCTTTAAACCATTAAAATTTCATCCAAAGGACATATAACCCAAGAACGTTTTATCAACATAACTCTATGCCAGTGATTTTGACCAATCACTACATAGTATAAAGCAAAGTCGCTTCCCTCGTCCTAATGTCTGTATGTATGCTTAGATCTTTAAAACTACACAACGGATTTTGATGCAGTTTTTCTTAATAGATTGAGTGATTCAAGAGGAAGGTTTATGTGTACATATAATTTGTCGACATATTATGCGGGCGAAGCCGCGGGCGGAAGCTAGTTACTTATATACCTTTGTTTTGTATTACGTATGGGTAGGTACCATAAAAAAATATTTGAATGTAGAAATTTTACATAGGAAAATAGAATGCAAACCTTCCGCCATGTATTTGTAGTCGCACCTTTTGTTGTTTGTTTGGTCAGCCGCTACATACTATAGCAAATAGGGGGATTCAAAACACACCAATCATCTGCCTAGCCTTTTCCCAACAATGTTGGGGTCAGCTTCCAGTCTAACCGAGCAGTCTAACTGAATACCAGTATTTTACATGGAGGGACTGCCTATCTGACCACCACAACCCAGTAACTGGGCAATACCCCTTGGTAAGACTGGCTTTCAGATTTTCGGGCTTCTGACGACCTGTAACGCCTGTCAAAGATGCACAAATGACAGTCGGGACCAACGGCTTAACGTGCTTTTCGAGGCACTAAGGAGTATCGGTATGTAAAGATGGTCATCCTTCCACGGCCAACACTGGCAAGCGTAGTTTAACCTGATGGGTCGACCTGTGCGGCTGTTAGTACTTAGCCACGAGCTCCTAAAACACACCAATACCCAGTGCAATTGCCGTATCCAAAGTGTCCATACTTCTGAGAATCTAAAACATGCAGTGATAGCCTGGTGTTGTGACCGTCGGACTGCTATGTCATAGGTTTCGAGTTGGAACCCAAGGCACGTACCTCTGACTTTTCGGATTCATGTGCGTATTGTATAATTATCACTTGCTTAAAATTCGGTGAAGGAAAAACATCGTGAGGAAACCGGCATGCCTGAGAGATATTTCTCAACAGCATGTGAAGCTAACTCAGAGGCCGCATAAAAACTGACACCAGGTTAGTCACTAACCACACGAAAAGAAGAAGAAGTGTCCATACATCTGTACTTCTGAGGATCTAAAAATGCTAATAATGCCGCGATTGGTGAGGCCACATACAGAGCCAACTAACTCACCCCACTTAATAATGTCTTTTACCATCAACTCGAAAAGAAGATTACGATAGCAGTGTTCCCTTCAACATATAACCTGTCTGCCTTAAAAGCAAGAATGAACAGGCATCTTCAGGACACGCTTGCTCTGTCATAGGTCCACCATCGCTTTCCATCAGGCGTGATCGAAGAGCTGCCCATTATAAAATAAAACAAATAAATAAAAGAACTTCCTTTTTGTTGACAGTTAAACAATTTCCTTGATCATATCATGATTAATATTGATCTGTTTTGTCTTTGTATTTTTTATCTACTCTAGTTTATTATCTTATTTGTCGGGCTTTGTAAGCTCGGGGCTCAGTAGCAGATGGGTTCGCATGTTTACATATGGAGACTTCTCCGTGCCTCGGAAAGCACGTTAAGCCATTGGTCACGGCTGTCATTCGTGAATCTTTGTTACATAGTTGTTACGGATAGACAAAAGCCCGAAAGTCTGACTTCCAGTCTTACCAAGGGGTATCATATTATCCAGTTACTGACTGTGAGTCGCCCTATATAAAGTACTGGTATTCTGCTGCATCCGGATAGACTGAAAGCCGACCTCAACATATTATATAGTTGGAAAAAGGTTAGGCAGATTCATTGAATTTATTATATTTTTTTGTCTGCATGTGTTTCTGTTGCAATAAACCAATTTTTCTTTCTTTCTTTCACCACATTTTGTTTCGAAAAACGACTCCACGCTACACAATTTCAAAACACCACAAGAACCAACACTGTTCAGTTACTCTGTTACGCTAATATGACATTTAAAACTTTCAGTACCCGTGCTTGCCGCTAGTACTAGACTTCAAAGTCCTTCAGTACCGCTTTGAAGCAAGTGAAGCGGTTAACGAGGTTCTGAACCAGACAATTTAATATTTACCAGAGCTAGTTGTTGGTAATATGATTTTATAAGGTAATTTTATTTAATGTTTTATGGAAACGGGAAACGTGCCTAAATCAATCAATCAACAGCATGTGAAGCTAAGTCAGAGGCCCATGGGCAGCATAAAACTGACACCAGGTTAGTCACTAACCACACGATAAGAAGAAGAATCAATCTGCTAATCTTTTTCCCAACTATGTTGGGGCCACCTTCCAGTCTAACTAGGTGTAGCTGAATGCCAGTATTTACATGGAGCGACTACCTATCTGACTTTCACAACCCGTAACTGGGTAATACGATACCCCTTGGTAAGTAAAACTGGCATTCTTTCGGTATTCGAACGACCCGTAACGACTGTCAAAGATCCCCGAATGACAGCCGGGGCCAACGGCTTAACGTGACTTTTGAGGCACGGAGGAGTCTCGATATGTAAAGATAGTCACACATCCACGGACTAACCCCGGCAAGCGTAGATTAAACTCATAGATCAACCCGTGCGGCAGTTGTTACTTAGCTACGAGCTCCACGAACGGATCAAACGCGGCGAGTGGCGATCGATCCGAGGGGCTGTTAGTACTTAGCCACGAGCTCCTCACACCTCACAAAAAGTGCATAAAGTAAAAAAAAATTACCGCTTAGATTTTCTCATCTGCAGAATGGATTTTGAAACGGTTTTTCAAAATCCACTCACCATAATTTGAGAGATTGAGAGATCATAAGAACTAAATCAGTCAGTCATTTATTCAAACTAGGCTAAAAATCAGCACTTTTTGAAGGACAAAGTTACATAAGACAGTCCCCCAAAAACGCCCACCACTTTCTAGTGCTGGGAAGAAGAAGTGGCGCAACAAACTCCCCAGCAGCACAGCTGTCTTTTTAGTTGGAAGAACTTGACTCTACACATTTATCGTATGCGAAGTAATTACCATTACGAAACACATCACATTAAAAACAATCATTTGCCACATGCATACTCGTATATAGCACCATTCCGGGAAAAAAAACTTCTGCTTAGTCTGAAAACAAATGAATTATATCGCGGTGACATAACAAACTACTAACATCACGTCATGACTTCGAGCAGACTTCGAAGTCATTAAAACTTTAACAATATTGTGATCAAGTTGAATACAGACTTGTTACTTGACTAATAGAGATCGTAACTAGTTGCGAAACTGTAATATTCTTATATCATTCAAGTTTAAACTGATTTTCTCTGCATTTGATGTGTCAAGAGACAGTTGTTTAATCTATTTCTAGAGTCTAGTTACATACGGGATTTGAAATAGCGATTTCAGAACTGTCCATTAATAAATTATACAGTGTGTTTTGTTAAACGAGACACATATTTTCAGAGGGAAAAGTACCAATGAAACAGAACAACTTTGACTATGGGAGCAACTCTGAAATATGAAAAATATATCAGCTGTTCCATACATTTTGACGAATTATGCGAACATAAATGTAGATAGGCAGTCGCTCCATGTAAAATACTGGTACTCAGCTGCATTTGGTTAGACAGGACGCCGATCCCGTGCTCATGAAGTAACGTAGGCTTTCAGTTTAACTGGATGCAGCTAAATACCAGTATTTTACAACAGTTACTGAGTAACACGAAACCCCTTGCTAACACTGATTGTCAGACTTTATGCTTCTGATTTACGAATGAAAACCGGAACCAACGGCTTAATGTGCTCACCGAGACACAGAGAGATCTCGATACATGACGGATGGTCACGCATCCAAAAACTGACCTTGGCAAGCGTTGCTTAACCTTTGATCAACCAGTGCGGCTGTTAATAGTTTGCCACATTAATGGTATAATATTTTGGTCTCACTCGAAAACTCGAGTATCAGTCCAGGCTGATACCAGATACAGAATGGGGCAGAAAAGACTTTTAGGGTGTTTTGTGCCCGTTCTGGCAATAAAAATTATACTGTCGGGAGTTCTATATCAATACATTAATGTAGGAATTATAGATACACAAGATATTTGCGTAACTTCAACCATTTCCGCAGAGCAACAGAAGCTTTAAAACAGTAATATTTATTCCCGTTTTTGCAAAATTTTTAATTTATGCACCGCTCCTATTGGTTATAGCGTGATGTTATATAGCCTATAACCTTCCTCGATAAATGGACTATTCAACACAAAAAGATTTTTTAAATTTTATAGATTGTTCCTGAGATTAGCGCGTTCAAACAAATAATCAAACTCTTCAGCTTTTAGAATATTAGTATAGATAGCTGCTCCCGCACGGTTTCACCTGCTGCTCGGCTCCTTTTGGTCGTAGCGTGATGTTATATAGCCTATAACCTTCCTCAATAAATGGAATACCCAACACAAAAAGAATTATTCAATTCCAACCAGTAGTTCCTGAGATTAGCGCGTTCAAACAAACAAACTCTTCAGCTTTATAATATGAAAGTATAAATATAGCGGTCAAACTTATAACGTCACTCTTTTTGCGTCGGGGGTTAAAAAGAGTTAAAAATTACATTTTCCTCCGCATGGCATGCCCATATCATGACTATACTGATTTCATTTAATTTCATTTCAAAGGATATATCACTCTTTAATATTCTCCTGTACAATTACACTCGAAAGCGTTACAACAATATTCAGTCTCCATGATAATTGACGGTATTTTAATGACGTCACGCGCACGCGGTACATATGAGCTCAGTTGTGACGTCGTCGCGTCATCTATCACGTACAGTGGCGTACAAAACCTATTTGCGAATATAATAACGACACTATTGTGAATATTTTGGAGCGAATTGTTTTTTTATTTGATATTTTGTACCTGGAAAGGATATGGAGTAAGGATTTATGGCAATAGGCTCACTCCCTCTAAGATAATATGACTGAGACATAACTGGCGAAATGTGGGTATATCATTCATGTGTACATCTCTGCTTTATTCTTCGGAGAAACAAGGCCTGGTTTAATGTTTTTAATGATACGATTATGTGTGAAGACGACGTACCTAGAATAAAATTACTACCTATATTTATAGATTATTTCTAAAGTACTGGCAAAGGCTGGGAAATCATCCAATGACTGCTCCCGCTCTGGGTGGAGCGGAAGGGAGTGTCCGACTCTTACTGACTAAAACCCATCCATGTTCCTTCCGTAGCCCTTTATGTTCCGGGGTAGCGGTAACCCTTTCGGACAATCCCGCTTATGGCTTGACTGCCTTGCTGGTCTAGAGGTTGCAAGCGCTACTACTGAGCTTGAAGTTCTGAGTTCGATTCCAGAGTCGGCAATTTGTTATTAGGTTTTCCTATAGGGAATTTCTCAAAAGCAAGTATTATGTATTTGTGTTTGAGTAGTATGGATTTGTACCCGGTTGATTGCAATAGGCTCGCCCTCTATTACATATGACTGAGACATAACAGGCGATAATTATGTAGCTGCCTAACTCTTTAGGGAAACAAGTCGTGATGGTATGCTATATTAAGCTATGATTATTACTTTACCCATTGACTGCCGGAACGCAAATCTACGCGAGACACAATGGCTTTTTATTTGTGTCTGTAATTGCTACATACGAAAGGTTTAATACCAAATACAATCTTCAGATGTATTATTTTACCTGCCTAAAAAGTTATAAGTAAGTTTTTCCTTATATCTGTTTTTATTGGAAAAGGAAACCGTGACTGACTGCGACTGACTGATTTATGAACACACAGCGTAAACCACTATACAGGGTTATTTGTAAAACACCAGAAACCTCTTAAGAGGTCATTGTACTCATCATTATGAACAACTTTTACTATGGGACCAAACCTAAAATCGAAAAAAAAAAATCAGCTGTTCCCTACATTTTGACGAGTTATACGAACATAAATGTAGGGAACAGCTGAATTTTTTACAAATACAAATAACCCTGTATAGCTTGGGCTGAAATTTGATACACAGATAGTTATTATGATGTAGGCATCCGATGAGAAGAGGATTTCTGTAAATTCAACCCCTTTTTTTTGAGGGAGGGAAATCATCAAATGATCCCTCCCGCTCTGGGTGGTGCGGAAGAGTGTATTAGACTTTTACTGATTAAAACCTATCAATGTTCTTTCCTTAGCCCTTTATGTTCCGGGGTAGCGGTAACCCTTTCGGACTATCCCGCTTACGGACAATGCCGCAATTTTGTAAACCCTAAAAAAATTAAAAATAAAATTAATTCTTTAAAGTAGTAATGTAGAAATCATCTTACAAATGTATGTAATAGTTACTAACAAAATTATGGTTTTTATGATCTGGAAATAAATGATCTGATTTTGATATTCCTTTAACGGAACCGAAGTCGCGAGCAAAATAAGTTAACTGATATTTTAAAAAAGAAATCGTCCATAGAAATGAGACGGACGACTCTTTAAACAGTTTGAGAGCGACTGTACTCGTTTATTTTGCAAATCGAGGGCCATCAGGATATCGAATTCACCGTGGAATCGTTCAAACTATTTGTGTATACAGCACTATCTTTTTACTTGTCGCTTTATTTTTATTTCTATCGAGATTCGTTCTTTGAACGTCTTTACTCGTATTTGGCAAGGAGTGTTGGCATGGTATAAGAAAATACAGTGTTTTTAGGGGTACCCAAAGTACCCAAAGGGTAAAACAGGACTGTATTGCTAAGACTCCGGTGTCTGTCCGTCTTTCACCAGGCTGTATCTCATGAACCGTGAAAGTTAGACAGTTGAAATTTTCCTAGATGATGTATTTCTGTTTCCGCTATTTTTTTTTTTTTTTTAAGGCTGGGAAATCATCCAATGACTGCTCCCGCTCTGGGTGGAGCGGAAGGGAGTGTCAGACTCTTACTGACTAAAACCCATCCATGTTCCTTCCGTAGCCCTTTATGTTCCGGGGAAGCGGTAACCCTTTCGGACAATCCCGCTTACCCGGCAGGCTTGGCCCTGAGGGGCCCCTTCATATGCTGACATCTCTTTGAGGCGCGCGTGGATCATATACGCGCCGTCCGGCACGGGTCTGGTGCTGATCGGGCGGTGAGTCACCCATTACTCACCGTCCGCAGGTCAGTAAGAGTCTGACACTACCTTCCGCTCCACCCAGAGCGGAAGGGAGCGGTTAGACAGTTGAAATTTTCCTAGATGATGTATTTCTGTTTCCGCTATAACAACAAATACAAAAAAAAATATTTAAGGGCGCTCCCATACAACAGATATGATTTTTTGCCGTGTTTGTAGATAATGTTGCAGAACCATTCGTGCGCAAGTCCATCTAGCACTCGGCCGGTTTTTTTTCATATTGCGAAGTTTTGGGTTTTATAACAGCCCAGCCTTTTCTCAAATATGTTGAGGTTACTTTCCAGTGTAACTGGATACAGCTGAATACCAGTATTTTACTCGGAACACTGCCTATCTGACCTCCGACAGTTACTACACAGTGGATATTATTTTGACAGTGTTAAAATGGCATAAGAAAATACAGGGTTTTTTTTTCATAATATGACGTTCTGGCTTTTATATCAGCCTAGCCTTTTCTCAAGTATGTTGTCTTTTTTTAAATATTGTTTTCTTAATTGGACAGAACTTTTGACCACATTTTTAATCGATTTTAGAAAAGCAGGATTTTATCATTTGTTTTTTTTATGTTTGTTACCTTAGAACTCTAGCATGAGATTGCAAAGGAAAGTCGACAAATAAAGTAGAATGTTTAAGCAATATAAGCCGAGGGTTTTGTTCAAGAAAAGGATACCTTATTTTATTAATAGAAAATAAGAAAATTAAATGGGATTCAAAAGGCTTCGGCACAGGACTCGAAGGCGGCTTTAAAATAATTGAGTAATTAGGCCGACTAATTGGTTTAAGGGAAATATAATATTATAGAATGTCGAATGCCAGTTGATTTTGATGAAACATTTTTTTTTATATTTACGTTACATACTATATTTCAACAGTATCACAATAAGTATACTCACTCAGTCTTCTTTAAACAATTATTTAATCTCAAAAATACCTTTTTCTTTAGAGGCTGGGAAATTATCAAAGGGAGTGTCAGACTCTTACTGACTAAAACCCATCCATGATCATTCCTTAGCCCTTCATGTTCCGGAGTAGCCACAACGGACCACCCTGCTAAATTAGGGAAGGGCTGTAAAAGTCTTTCGGCTGAATCATAAAGAAACATTTAGGGCGCATTTCAGTGTCTCCGTGTCGATTCGATTTCGAAAATTGTTGACCGAACAATTAGTTTTGCAAATTATAAATTTATTTCTTCGTTATAAGACAATAATTACAAATATTGTTCGTAATAGAATACGATCGTCTCGGGCCCACTAAGCCTATGCAGTCCGTCTGTCCGTCCGTCTGGCCGGTCTGTTTGTCACATTTGTTTAGAATCGTGTTACAAATACTACTTCAGTTATGGAATTTTCCAAGAGAGGGAGAGCTAGCATAACAGCTAATATCCAAGTCATATAAGAATTTCTGCACCAAGAAAGACGGATTCGGGAATTCTACTTCAATCTTTAAAGAGGGCTCTGTTATTTGGCCTCAAACGTTAGACGCTTTTAAGAGTAGTGCTTCCCAGAGCACTTTTCAATGAGAACGTAGAGATGTAACCTAGATAACGGCATTCATGGAGGCCTTTGAGCCGCCTAAGCGCCCTACCTACCTGAAGTTTGGATACAAAGGGGTTCTGAAGTAGGCCTCTCAAGTTTTGTTAATAGTCCTCATAATAAAATGAATTAATAAATACAGGCTGTTTTTGAATTCTTTGAGGAGCTCGTGGCTAAGTACTAAAAGCCGCACAGGTCAATCCACCAGGTTAAGCTACGCTTCTCAGGGTTGTTCCGTGGATGGGTGATATCTTTACATAGCGAGACTCCCCTGTCCCTTGTAAAGCACATTAAGCCGTTGGTCCAGGCTGTCATTTGTGCATCTTTGACAGTCGTTACGGGTCGTCAGGAGCCCGAAAATCTGACAGCCAGTCTTACCAAGGGGTATCGTATTGTCCAGTTACGGGGTTGTGGAGGTCAGACAGGTAGTCGCTCCATGTAAAATTCTGGTATTATTCCTTAACAAATTTTATCGGGACTTAAAATACTTTAATATGTAGGTACAATTTCAATACTAAATCTTTATTTGCATTCCACTATGTGTACCTAGGTGGCAAGGTAGAAAATTGAGATCATTATGGACCCTGTCGGCCACAGCAACAATTGTAGGAGAGAGGAAGCTTTAAATTAACTTACAACCACTTACAACCTAATTAAATCTAAAAATATCTTATTAGGGATTCTTTATACATACATGGGATTCTTTATCTTTTATCATCGAAATATTCATCTTCACGTGACCAGAGGGCTGGCCTATTTTATGGTCAAAGAATCAGTATTGCCATATAACGCGGCAATGCTGCCAGCCTTTTGGGAACTTTTCCTGTTGACAGCGATGTGGACGAATTTTTGGATGCTCTTTGATTATATATATATATATACATATTACTATTTCTGTACATATTATTATGAATATTTAGCTTATAAATGTAAAAATGATTATTTTAGTGTTACATCATATATAGAAATAATCAATTTTTTACTTAATTTTTGGGACCAACAAGAAATTCTTCTGTTAATACTATGTTAATATCATTGCATTTTTATATAAAAAAACACTACATAAAATACCAATGAAAAATTGTGTTCAGATTTTTTTGTAAATGTAAAAACAAATGATTTCAGCTTTTTTCTGGCGTGTCCCAAAAAACTTTATTTCAATTTTTTGTCCCAAATATTTTCTGTACCCTTCAATTTTCCCTATTAGTCCCTAATGCAAAATTTTCCATTACTTCCTACAGATGCGATCAAGGAATAAACAAAGGAACGTGCAGAATTACGAGAAGGCACCTAGTACCGTAGATTATTAAAAAAAAAAACACTGCATACACAGTGCATCACAGCCTAGTGGTGTGGTCGGACTGCCAAGTCATAGGTCTCCTGTTCGAACCCAAGGCACACACCTCTGATTTTATGGATTCAGGTGCGTATTGCATAATTATCACTTGCTTAAAAATTGGTTAAGGCAAACATCGTGAGAAAACCAGCATGTCTGATTGATATTTCTCAACAGCATGTGAAGCAAGTCATAGGCCCAGGGCAGCACCGGGGAGAAACTCCGTTTCCGCAGCAAATTGCGGTGGAGCGGACGGACCTCCGGCGCGATCTCATGGCGGCCTGGAATCAGCGACTGTCGCAACCCAGCGCAGGGCACGCCACGATAGTGGCGGTAAGGCCCCTCTTTGAGGAGTGGCTAGAGAGGCGTCACGGCGCCCTCACCTACCGCCTGACGCAGGTCCTCACCGGACATGGATGTTTCGGGAGGTTCCTGCACATCATCAGGCGGGAGGAAACGCCCGGGTGTCACCACTGCGAGGATCGCCCAGAGGACACGGTAGAGCACACGGTGCAAACCTGCCCCGCTTGGGCGGAGCACCGCCGTGTCCTCGTAGAGGCGATCGGCGGCGGCGACCACTCGCGCCCGGCCCTGGTGCAAGCCATGGTCCGGGGCGAGAGGGAGTGGGAGGCAGTCACCTCCTTCTGCGAAAAAGTCATGCTCACGAAGGAGGTGGCGGGATGGGAGAGAGAAAGGTCCTCCCGTCCCAGCCGCCGCAGGAGACGCCCCGGGCGTCGGGAGCCACGTGACGACTCCCGGCCACCGTAGGCGCGGGCCTGCGGACGGTGAGTCACCCATTACTCATCAGATCAGCACCAGACCCGTGCCGTACGGCGCGTATATGTTCCACGCGCGCCTCAAAGAGATGTCAGCATATGAAGGGGCCCCTCAGGGCCAAGCCTGCCGGGTAAGCGGGATTGTCCGAAAGGGTTACCGCTACCCCGGAACATAAAGGGCTATGGAAGGAACATGGATGGGTTTTAGTCAGTAAGAGTCTGACACTCCCTTCCGCTCCACCCAGAGCGGGAGCAGTCATTGGATGATTTTTCCCAGACTTAAAAAAAAAAAAAAAGGCCCAGGGCAGCATAAAACTCTGACACCAGGTTACTCACTAACCACACGACAAGAAGAAGAAGAACAGCCTGTACTATACTTCGTTGATATATTTCTTGATGTAATGGTTACAAAAGGTAGTCAGTTAAGATGTAGATACTTAATAGGGTATGCGCGTAGGTAAAGGTAGTGTAGGACTGTCTCCGGCTAGATGGACCAACGACGTGAAGAAGGTGCTCCGTGTAGGGGAAAACTATGCCCAACAGTGGCCTGGCTGGACCAATAGGCTGAAATAACCTAATAGGGCAAGAACATGTAATACACATTTAAAGTTCTTGAATCCAGACTCAAAATTGCTACTGTAAGTATCCTAATAGGAAACCCAGGGTAATAATTACCCATCCCAGAAATGAAACAGGATCTAGCACTCAGCAAACCCGCTAGTGACAACTAGACCAAAGCAGCCATTTTATTATTTCTCGCGCCATATATCCAATAAAATATAATAGGACCCCAGAGAATCCCGACCCAATTTGCAGTAATATTAAACCTTTTTCTACTCTTTGATATAAAAGATTCGATAATTTGAATAAAGAACAGTAGGTACAATCTTGACAAAAAACGTAAGGTACTAAAGTTTATTCAACTTTTTAAACAAATGACAATCATTTCATAGACATCTTCCCATAAAGCTCAATGGCGCTTAAATTGTTGAGTATATCTGAGGACAACACTTCATAAACAAATGACAAACATTTACATACATTTTTGTCCATACAGCGCTGCAGCGCTTCAATCCAACAAAAGATTTTATAGCGCCACAGACGTTTAGGCAATGTTTAGCTGAATCGCTCCCACGGGCCATGAATATCATTCACGGCTTACACTGGCGGCCAGAGAATTGTACACAATAACAATAAACATTTATAGTTATTTTTTTCGCGTTTTGGAGGATAGATAAGTTTTTTAGGGTTCTGTAACAGAAACCTAACAGTAAAGATGTTTAACTGTTACATTATTAACACACTAACAATTGCAAAGCTTTTTACTTTGACAGTCGACAATCCACAACATCCTTTGCTTTATTTACGTAGTCGAACTTTTTCAAATACAATATGAATCATAGAAATCAAGAAAGTGTGTTAATTGTTAAGATTAAACTAAAAAAATTGGGACCTAAGCGAACTTTTAGCTAACTTCAATTTCATTAGCTTCAGTCTTCATTGAAACTATTATATTTAAAACTATTAGGTTCATTTTTTATAATAAAACGATACCTTAGTATTTGTAAAGAATTTTTTTCAAGCTTCCTCTTACATTGACCATCATGATATGGAACTGCTGTACTCGCACATCATAGTCTATAATATAGTGTCGTGTAGTGTTTGTTATTTTTCCATCTATGTAGATAAGAACATGAAAGAATAAACTATTGTCTTTGTTTTTGCAAAAAAATGCATATTGTAAAGAAATAAAATGCTACAGAACCCTCAGTAAATTTCCAATGAACGGTTCATCGCACTTTCCGTTTCAACGTCCATCGAATGTTTGTGAAAATAGGAAAGTGTCAAGATTGTTCAAGAGTTTTACACGACGAAAATGGGTTTTTGTTTTTTTTTCTGTTTCAAGACGTTTGTTGGATAGGGATGGGAATGGAGCCGATTTTCGAATTACGGGTGAAAAGAAAAAGGTTCGTTGGATTTATTTTTGTATCAGGTTGTATAGTGAGTAATAAAAACATTTTTGATTAATAGTTAATTAATAATTCTGTTTTTTTTTATTTATCTTCCACTAGTAAATAATTAATTTATGCACTAAGCGACTTACATCATTTATTTTTTTCTAAGAAAACAATTAGATGTCAAATTCAAGTCGCTTTACATATCTGACTGTGTGTAATTAAACATATAAAAAAAACTCCCGATGTTTTTTCCAGTTGTAAAAACCGTGCTAACGGCCAGTCTAGCTATAAAAACCGTGCAAAACAGAAGCCCGTCTAGTTATAAAAGAAAGTTTCGCATACCTGGGACAGGTATTCAAAACCAAGTTAACTTTACTGTGTTCCTAGAAAGTTTAATGTTCCACTTCATGTTAGTAACTAAACCACTAGGAACTAGGAGACTGTCTTATGTCATTTTGACGTTCCAAAAGTGCTTTTGTAGGGAAGGAAGGCTGCATTGTAGTTAGTCTAGTTTTAACAAAAGACTTTTGATTTTGATTGAACTAAAATTAAGTAGGGATATATGTAGGAATACTAAAAACGGAAGGCTTCGTATTTATGTAAAATAGGTATGCCCCCATTAATTTAACATCAAATTGAGAAGCTTTATCAAAGCATTGGAAAGTAAGAATATTTCCTAGGGTTTATAAACCATCAATTTAATCTGTACGTACTACTGCATACCGCTCGCTTGGAACAAGTATTGTCAGGCTCTGGTATTTCGTTAAAATGTAATATTTCTAAAAAAAACACTGAAAGCATTTTAATCATTCCGCTCCAGTAACCTAAGAGGAAATAATTTAATTTTAGAGTAACATTGCGAAGAAAAATACTCAGGGAAATGGCAATCTCAAGTTGAATAACGCGGCTTTATTACAATTAAGATGGCAGATAATAATTGTTTGTACTCACCAATTAAAAAGAAAAAGAAACGCCTCCCAGAATTCAAATCCATTTCGAAAAACACTTCTTAAAAAAAACGTAAATTAAAAAGGTTCGAAACACGAAATGAACGTTCCATTTTAATTAATTCATTTTTGCACACGTTAACATAGATAAGAAAAGAAAAATGATATTCTTTTTTTTACAAGTCGCGTAATTTAGATCGCGGGTTCTCGGCTTTCGGAGCGCATACGTCTACCCTCCGTCCCGATTTGCGGCAAACTGAGGCTGGTCGGTCGTACCGTACGTACTACGGATATATAATGTGTACATCTGTTCACCCCGGTTGTACTTCCCTCTCGTTCGTAGAATTTGATGAAGCTATAGTTTTAGTACAGTTCGAAATTTTGAATTTGGATTGTTTGAGAATTTTTTTGGTTGAATAAAGTCAAACTCAAAGCATTCAAATAAACCTATTACGCGCACTTTTGATTTGTAAAGGGGTCGGTCAGTCAGACAGATGAAGCCCATTCCAATGCGTAGTAGGTATGGTGAGGTTGTGGAGTAGAACGGGCAAGAAACTCCATGGACACGCGAGTTCCACGGAGTACTGAATGTTGTTGGTTTTGAGTAGTAGTATAGTTTGAAAAGGTTAGTCCTTATTGCAAAAAATCTTATAGTCTCTAATCTTATACCTTTAAAAGATTTCACTTTAATTGAAACGAACCTTTATTTTTCAAATAGAAAATATCAAACGCTCATCCAATTATTTATTTTAGTCGACTCTACACGTGACGTGCCTGGTCAATTTTTAGGCCAAAGAATCAGCATTGCCATCCAACGTGGCAACGTTGCCAGCCTTTAGGGCGCATTTCCCACTGACAGCAATAGGGATGAACGGTTAGACGCCCTGTGAGCTCTTCCCCTTTTTTACCACTTGTACATAATAGATATATTATTTAGTTTTAGGTTGTATTTATTGTATTTAAGATTTGTTCTTAAACAATATCGTTAGTCTGAATAAACTATTTATACCGTAACCAGGTAAAGTCTTTTTCAATAATTATCGCGGATTTAATTCCAATAAAACATAATAATTGTTTCAGATAATTTCTATGAAACATGTTACCAAATTCAACGAAGCATCGTAGCGTACCTAAAATCTACGTATTTTACTGTGATAAGATAGTAATTAATTGTTTATGGTTCGTTTGTAGATAAGTAACTGAGAAAGGAGTCCAAATCCCAAACAATTATAAAAACAAATGAGTGCGTTTCATTTTAAATAGCAACTGTTCCATCCATTTAAACAATTCAAAATCAGAACCGTTCTATAATTTAACAAATGAACATCAGCATCTGAATCAGTCCCATATGGATTCCTTTCAGAATCGCATCGCTTTCCACTCGGCTACACATCGACAATCCGTATTAGAGGGTACTTGTTACGATTCTATATTTATACCCCTGGGTAAGGAGACTGAGGGATCATCTTTTTAGATCTTGCTTCAAAGCAGCCATAAAGTAGAGATAACAGAAGATTAACTTTTACATGAAGTGCAATAGAATATTCACAAATACGATGACACGAAGATGACATTTAAATTTTTAAGTAGAAATGGTAGCGTGGTAATCAAGGAATTATTATTATAATTTTTTAGTAGTTATTAACAGTCACACGGATCGATTCATCAGGTTAAGCTACGCTTGCCGGGGATGGTCCGTGGATGGGTGACCAGCTTTACATATCCGGTGGACGAGACACCTCTGTGCCTCGGAAAGCACATTAAGGCGTTGGTCCAGGCTGTCATTTGTGGATCTTTCATCACAGTCGTTATGGGTCGTCAGAAGCCCGAAAATCTGACACCCAGTCTTACCAAGGGGTATCGTTTTGTCCAGTTACTGGGTTGTGGATGTCAGATAGGCAGTCGATCCATGTAAAATACTGGTATTCTGCTGCATCCGGTTAGACTGGAAGCCGACCCCAACATAGTTTGGAAAAGGCTAGGCAGATAAGACGATGATACGAAGATAACATTTAAATTAAAGTAGAAATGGTAGCGTGGTAATCAAGGCATTATTATGTTTTTTTTAGTAGGCAACTATTTGATTTAAACCTCCCCATCCCTCGTTATTTAGGTCGATCCTCGACCACTATCATCCAACTGCAGACTAAACAAAAATATATTTTTGTTAAATAAACTAAAAAATATTTTTACGGCTTTTGCATAAATAATGTAAAAGCCGTAAAGAGTTACTAGGAAAAAAAAAGGATATTCCATATATTTGTGTTCACATAAATCGACAACATTTATGGAACAGTAGATTTTTTTTTCGTGATTTCAGGTTTTATCTTGTAGTAAAAGTTTTTCAGAATGATGAGTATAACAATAAAACCTTTTTCGGGTCTTGCATAAACTAAAAAATAATGTTGTAAACCTGCTATCTTGCGAAGATCATCGTTTCACCTAGTTTGAGGGCGCCGTGCCTTACCTTACGAAATCCGGTTCGCCATCTTCACTTCTTTCATGTCACACACCAATAGTAATTGGTTCTAATGCTAATTTCGCCCATCCATCACCACACAAATTTTGAAGTAAGCTATTCACACTTCTTTTTTCCGTGTGGTTAGTGACTAACCTGGTGTCAGAATTTTATGCTGCCCATGGTCCTCTGACTTAGCTTCACATGTTGTTGAGAAATATCTCTCAGACATGCTGGTTTCCTCACGATGTTTTTCTTCACCGATTTTTAGCTATTCACACTAATATTATAAATGCGAAACTTTGTGACTGAGTGTGTGTGGTTTACATGTTTGTACGTCCTTCACGCTCAAATGGCTGAACGGACCTGGATGAAACTTGGCACAGAGGTAGTTTATGACCTGAATTAACACATAGGATACCGTTTATCCGCGGGCGAAGTCGCTGGCAGCAGCGAGTACCAAGAGTAATATCCTCATACTGCCAGAACGGACAAAGGCGTCCACCAAGCATAGCCCTAAGAACCGGCTGTGGGTGACATTAAAATAATCAATCCACCTAGGCTTTTCCCAAAGAAATCAAAGAAAAGGATGCTTGGAAACATGCTGGTCCTGCTCCACAGGACAATCTATTGTCTAGACAAAATCAAACTGGTTGCTAAGTTAATTAGGTAATAATTTATAATTTGTACCATATTATTTTATTATATTGGAATAACTTCTCACACATTGATTAATTTATTATTATTAACTTTTAGAATGTTTGTAAAAATGTGAGCACCATGTACTTATGACATAATTAAGTTTACTTTCCACTGCTACATGTGTTTTTCTTTTCACCTTTTGTGGTGTATTGTTTTTATTCTGGGTGCATCGTATTCACATATAATGTTATAATACATGTATACAAAACATTGTGAAACATTTTCAAAGAGTAACGGTGGAGTTTCTTGCCCATTTTTCTCCACACGAAACTACCTTTTGGAAGGGGCGACTAGAATCAATTCTATTTCTTGTTCATTTTGACGTTCAAAAGTGCCATTCTTGTGCCTATTTGAAATAAATGTTTTGACTTTGACTTTGACTTCCCAACTACGTTGAGGTCGGCTTCCAGCTTGCTACCTCCACTACCAAGTAACTGGGTAATACCATACCCCTTGGTAAGACTGGCTGTCTGACTTTCGGGCTCCTGACGACCCAAAACGACTGTCAAGATTTCACGAATGACAGCCGAGACTAACGGCTTTACGAGTACATGCTTTCCGAGGCATGCAGGAGTCTCGGTATGTAAAGATGATCACCCATCCACGGACCAACCCCGGCAACCGTAGCTTAATTGTTTTGTGTTTAAAATGAACCTTCTGTCATCTTACGTTTATCATTACATTCAGTAACAATTGTCTTTACTTAACTCTGATTGCCCCGAAGTGGGTATTATCATTTTTTATTGCTATTCCTTTTATGTTCGGGAGATTTTGGTAAGAAAACGTATTTTCATTGTGTTTAAAGATGGAATATAAAGGTGGTATAGTAAACCTCATAATTTTTTTACCACTTTTGACAAACTCCCGGAAAATAAAAAGTGTTAATTCTGACCCAACATTGACTTTCTCTTGTCCTTTCAGTGCAATTTGCTGATTTCCACACTCAAAAATGGTGGTAACAGTTGTCACAAACTGACGAATCATTCAGATCTCGCGCCACGTCACCCCCGCACCGCGCATTTACCTCAAGAATGGTCTAAGATAAGCGGTCAAGTTATAAGTCGGAGGTTGTAATGATGTAACCTTGGCAACCACGGATATCAAATTACTAATTATGTTCTTGTTTACCGGATCATTATTCGAATTAGATTCGATTCTATGAACCGATTTGTTGTTATATAGTATACCAACTTGCCCCCGGTGCATTTACTGATGTAGTGATATATCAAAACATAGACTGACTGACTAATTATAGAGATATGACTAGCTGCTACCCGCGGCGTCGCCCGTATGGTCCTTAATTTTTTTTCTAAAATAATAGTAGCCCTACTTAGTCCTTATAACATTATTTATCGAACAGTGAAAGTCCCTTCCAAATCGGTCCAGCCGTTTGGGACTTCAGCCAGAACCAATAGACAGACAGACAAATAAAAATAATATAATTTTTGTAATAAGTACCGTAGATACTTTCCGTGGGCACGCCACGATAGTGGCGGTAAGGCCCCTCTTTGAGGAGTGGCTAGAGAGGCGTCACGGCGCCCTCACCTACCGCCTGACGCAGGTCCTCACCGGACATGGATGTTTCGGGAGGTTCCTGCACATCATAAGGCGGGAGGAAACGCCCGGGTGTCACCACTGCGAGGATCACCCAGAGGACACGGTAGAGCACACGGTGCAAACCTGCCCAGCATGGGCAGAGCACCGCCGTGTCCTCGTAGAGGCGATCGGCGGCAGCGAACTCTCGCGCCCGGCCCTGGTGCAAGCTATGGTCCGGGGCGAGAGGGAGTGGGAGGCAGTCACCTCCTTCTGCGAAAAAGTCATGCTCGCGAAGGAGGTGGCGGGATGGGAGAGAGAAAGGTCCTCCCGTCCCAGCCGCCGCAGGAGACGCTCCGGGCGTCGGGAGCCACGTGACGACTCCCGGCCACCGTAGGCGCGGGCCTGCGGTCGGTGATTAATGGGTGACTCACCGTCCGATCAGCACCAGACCCGTGCCGTACGGCGCGTATATGTTCCACGCGCGCCTCAAAGAGATGTCAGCATATGAAGGGGCCCCTCAGGGCCAAGCCTGCCGGGTAAGCGGGATTGTCCGAAAGGGTTACCGCTACCCCGGAACATAAAGGGCTACGGAAGGAACATGGATGGGTTTTAGTCAGTAAGAGTCTGACACTCCCTTCCGCTCCACCCAGAGCGGGAGCAGTCATTGGATGATTTCCCAGCCTTAAAAAAAAAAAAAAAAAAAGATACTTTCCGTGTATTTAGTAAAAAGCTGTTATTTTGTCAAACAGACACTTCAGTATTATTTTTTTGTATAGATCATAAATACAGAGTAACTTTGTAAAGGCCAATGACTGCTGTTAGTGTTGTTACTTGAAGTTATAGTTAAGAAAAACTGTTTTCTTATGTTGTATCGTACTTAGAAATCAATACCCCTGTCTCTCTCACATGGTCTGTGAAGTTCTTTCTTTTATAAGCCTGTTATGTCCCACTGCAGGGCAAAGGCGTCCCTTCCATCTTTCTCATTTTTCCTGTCACTTGCTTGTGGAGTGTAAAATAAATGATTTTCTTAACTGCTATTTTAAGTGACTACATTGCGGTCGTTGACCCAACAATAAAAAGCATCAATTATTATTATTATATTTTTTGTATATTTTCATGTTTAGATAACGATTGGCCATCGTGTCCATGGAGTGAAGCTAACCGATTTTAAATAACCCTGTATTTTAAGGTTTTATTTATTTTTAATAACCGGACTAAATGCATGAAGGTGATATCATACCGAAAGTTTATTTTTACCAATATTTGATAATGACGTGTTGAAAAGTCACATTGGTACTAAATTTTTAAACCAGTTATACCAGGTGAGACCTTTAAAAAGTACCAGCAAATGCATTATCTGTCGAGCTATTTCCCAACTATGTTGAGGTCGGCTTCCAATCTAACCGGATGCAGATGAATACCAGTATTTTACATGGGGCGACTGCCTATCTGACCTCCACAGCCCAGTCACTGGGTAATACGATACCCTTTGGTAAGACTGGCTGTCAGATTTTCGGGCTTCTGACGACCCGTAACGACTGACAAAGATGCACAAACGACAGCCCCGGCCAACGGCTTAACGTGCTTTCCGAGGCACGGAAGAGTATCGGTATGTAAATATGGTCACCCATCCACGGCCAACCTCGGCAAGCGTAGCTTAACCTGATGGATCGACCTGTGCGGCTGTACCAACTACCAGAAAATACATACGGTCAAAATCATAACCCCTTCTTTTTGCTTTGCCATAGTCGGGTAGAAAGACCAACTCTTTAAACATTAATAATGTATAAAACTACTCTTCAACATAGCCCTTTTAGCCTACTTAAAGCCTAATGCATCCATCCTACAACAAACTATAAAAATAGTACACCTGCACCACTTAAGTTCAACACTTAAGCGCATTACCATTACCCCAACCCCCACTTTATGTGTGAAGAAATAGGAGTCATAATCGCGTGATCTAATTAAAATATCACATGTACCAATTCTGCTATAAAGACAACCACGTTGTAATGTTGGTAGCAGATGTTGCAGGCGGCCATTACTGTATGTCATCTCTGCTAGGGAGGGGAAAAGGTTGATAGATTTCAAAACAATACTTTTTAAAGTTATCGATAACTTTGGTAGATTTATAAATTATGGATTTTATCTAAAAACCTTTTCCTTGGAGTATTGTTGTCGGAAGCTAGACTGCTGAACGTTCAGACGTTCAGATAAAGTGTTCACGAGTTTTTAAGCTTCTTATGATGTGTGTGTAACAAGTAAGTACACGAACTCTATACTAAACAGTTATCAAAACTTTCCAACATTATTTTATCGTATAAAACTTGCATAATAGCACTCGAACTATTTTCAGGGCAATGCCTATTATTTATTTAGCCGCAATGCCTACGTCACAGCTATGTCAGCTACGCCGTAGCACGAGAGCTACGCAATGCTGTAGATTTTGCATGGGTACCGTTACCAATTTAATACCTTTTAAGACTGTGAAGTGGGATTTTATTTTAAAAGTTTCTTGCTTTCTATAAATACTCCAACAGACGTATTATGTCATCAAAATAATCATATTATGTTACAACAAAAAATCACAAATAATATGAATATATTGGTACAAATGGTCCACATTCATCCTACACACTTTATTTATACCTTTTGTAGGTAGGTGTTTGTAGAAAATATTACATTACGAATTTTATCTAAAGTGGTCGGCAGAGATGACCCACATAATATATCCAGCCAGTTTAATGTCCCATTTTGTAAAGGACGAATCAACTTCCCTGACTTACAAAAAAATTTGAAAGGTTTGATAGAGGCACGGCTTGTCATGTTATTTAGTAGGTTCTACCTCTTCGTCCACGCGGAAGTCGAAAAATATACAGTTAACTAAAATAGCAGCCACATTTTTTTTATAAAAAACCCTCGTCCCGCGACCCACTGCGTCTCGTCGCATCGCCTGTCCGCGCTATTACTACGTTTTTGCTTAGAGTTGGGCTATCAAATGCAAGAAATAACTACTTAAATATTAATAAAATAATGCAAACCCTCTCCGTAGTTCTAGTAGCGATTAAAAAAACAAACTACTTTGATTTTTTTATTAGTAGGTACCTATAGAAGTTGTTAAATATAACCTCTTTCGAACATCTATGTATATTCTAATTTATAACATCATGTACCACAACTTTATACCTATGTGCCATCAATAAATTTAAATTTGGCCACCTTGAATTTGAGTCTACATTTGTGCCCGGTAGATGGCAATAGTCTCGCCACCTATTTCATGTGACTCAAACATAACTGGCAAAATGTGAATGTACAGAGGCCAGCACATCAAGTTACCACAATCTGTCAGATTTCTTTGATAGTATTTCAACTTTATTGCAAAAGACATAAGGTTCATTTTTTATTTAGAAGTATTGACAGTTAGGGATAGCTTGATGTGCTGGCGTCTGTACTATAAAGTATAACTCTACCTAACCTTCGCGATTGCAGCTAGTCTATTCTGTAAAAAGGTCACCGTGAAAACGTAGGTGAAGTGAGCTATCACTCTATTTGATGCTATTTAATAACACTACTGGCAGCTTACTTCACTTTACTATGATTTCATGGTGAGATTTTTACAGACATCATGGTATATTTTATAAATTTGAACGTGCTGACAACCACGAATACCGTGCAAGAATCTATCTATAGTGTATTTTTCTTTAGTTGTCTCAGTTGGTAAACAAATGTCGCGACTAATGTTAAGATTTCTAGGTAATGTATGTGTCTCTGAAGCATTTTTTTTAAATAATTCATGCCTTAAGTGTATTTTTCAAAGTTCAAGACGTTTATGCTTAACTCAAAGTGTTTGATTGATACGAAAAACCAGAATTTTCGTCCCGTGTTTGTTTACCAAATTGGACACTGTAAAAGAAATACACTATACATTCAAACTTACTAGTAAACCTTTTAAAAACTATCGACTGTACCACCTCACTAAGCCATCTAGCTGTCTAAAAGCTATTAGCAGTTGGCGACGGAGCCACCTGTGTCTGTCATTTCCTTACGAGAGATTACGTACAAGCATTAAGTCGTATAGACGTCGTATAGTCGTTGTATAGACGTGTTTTAGCCAATTACCCAGTTCAAATGACTTGAGGGTTTCGCTTGAAAAATCTGAGAGACATTCGGGTAGATTTTCTTGTTTATCTTTGAGAGAGATGTGAAATAATGTGCTTTTTTAAAAGTGAGTGGCATGGAGGAATTCGTTATTTTTTAAGGAATTGAGGTCTTCTTTGTGTGGTTAGTGACTATCCTAGTGTCAGAGTTTTTATGCTGACTATAAACCTCTGACTTAGCATCTCTCTCAGGCGTGCCGGTTTCCTCGCGATGTTTTTCTTCACCGTTTTTTAAGAAAGTGATAATTATGCATTACGCACTTGAATCCGAAAAATCTGACGTGCGTACCGTGGGTTCGTTCTCGACTCGACGACGACTTGGTAGTCCGATGATCACACCAATAGACTGTCACTGAATTGACGTGAAGACATTTCTATTATGACTACACATTGGTGCTAGTCTTTTGGGTACGCTACCAGAAGAATATTTTAATAGCCTTTAAAGAATTTAGTTATTATTCTAGTAATAGCAAAGAATATACCTTTAAAACAGTTTATCCAAGAAACCAGTACGGATAAATTAAACGCTTACAGTCTATAGTTATTATATCGCGTAGTAATTAGGATTTTTTAATAATTCAATTATACATTTATCAATACTTACTACGTACAAGTTTGTATGTAGGGGGTAATCTTCGGAACTACTGATCCGAAGAAAATTCTTTGGAAGCAGTACTATCCCTGAGTTTTACGCTACATAAAAAAAACAACGCGAGAGAAGTAGTTACACCCTGCAGGGAACTGCTTCTTTGGTGGCACTTAACCCCTAGACTCTAGCAATGGATGAGACAAACGTATTCTTGTAGAATTAGCAGTACAGTCCTTCTATAGTAGGTTGACATCTGATTTTGCATCAGTGACAAAATCAATGTGATCTTTATTCCAGTCGCAATAAGGTTGCTATGTGTCTGTTGCAGTGGTTGCTTAAAGAGGTATAATAACCAGATTTTTTTGTGACAACAATGTTTTCTTTCTTTCATTACGTCATTATAATGTCTAACAGTACTATAATTATATACTTAACTAGCTGCGCCCCGCGGTTTCATCCGCATAAGTTTCGATTCCGTGGGAATATCGGGATGATAATAATAATAATAATATTACAACGCCATTTAGTCCCAAGCTAAGCAACCTAATGCTTGTGTTATGGTAACGATATGGCTGATAAAAAACTACTTATATACATTTTTTTTTTGTAAATGCACACATTATAAATAGAAAAACACCCAGACCTGGAACAAATACTTGCAGGTCGTACAATTATTTATTCCGTGCGGGAATCGAACCCGCGACATGCTGCACAGCAGTCAATCGCTCAACGTCAAAAAAAGTCATCGTCGGATAAAAAGTAAAAACTATGTACGCTACCTATCAAGTTTCATCGCACTCGGTTCATTCGTTTTTACTTAAGTGAGGTACAGAATGAAGTTTCATCATCATCATCAGCCTATTAGCAGTCCACTGCTCAACATAGGCCTATCCAGTAGCACGCCATTCAGCTCGATTCTCGGCAACTCTCATCCAGCTACTACCAGCCAGCGATAAGTGAATTTTACTTTATTTCTCCTATTCAATTACTGTGCGTTCCTTCCTTCGTATGCCTATGAATTCGACGAAATCCATCGGAGCTAGTAACGCTTTGAAGTTCTACAAAAAAGTGTGAAAAAAGTTGCTTTGAGCGTTCGCTGGATTTAGAACACCCCACGTAACATTTTGAAAGTAAGTCTTTTCTAATTTTTTTGGACTAAAAAATGGTAGGCATGTCTATGTTTTTCAAACGTTAAAAAAGGCAATGTATGTCATAATGTGGAATCATAATGGGTAAGCAGAATTTGGAAAACTAGTAAACGTCAGGGCATTGTTAAACACACTTTCTAAGACTCCATTAGACTTATCACGAAAGAAAGTGACTTCAATCTAATAGCAATTAAAATACAGTTCTTTTCGCATCAAATCAATCTGCCTAGCCTTTTCCCAACTATATTGGGGTCGACTTCCAGTCTAACCGGATGAAGCTGGATTCCAGTGTTTTACATGGAGCGACTGCCTATCTTACGTACACATCCCAGTCAGTAACTGGGTAATACAATACCCTCGGTAAGACTGGCTGTCATACTTTCGGACTTCTGACTACCCACAACGACTGTCAAGGGTCCACAAATGACAGCCGGGAGCAACGGCTTAACGTGCTTTTCGAGGCACGGAGGAATCTCGATATGTAAAAATTATTACCCATCCACGGACCAACCCCGGCAACCGTTCTATATTTACATAAAGTACGTAAATGCTAATACTTTAACTATTGTTTCAATTTATTAAGTCATTTTTATACACTTTCAGTGCAACAAATGCAGGTTCTTACATCATTTCACTCTTAAAAACTATACTTTTAACAAAATTACTTCATGTTAAGACCAAAACTTCACAAGCATAAAGTTTGAACTTACTAATTGTTTCACTCACTTACAAGTTTTTTAAAACTTTCTCAATAACAAGAAAAGAACGATTATTGCTTGCTTTCACCCCGAGACTAGGAAAGTTTTAGTTTGGGTATAAATAATGCAAGTTTAAAGAAACTTACGTTTCTTTAGGTTAAGTAAAAGCAAAGATAAGAAAGTTATTTAATTTTATAATTAACTTATAGCTCATCATTTTCCTGCCCTTATCCCAATTTATTTGGGGTCGGCGCAACATGGCTTTTTCTTCCATACTTCTCTATTAGTCGTCAGCTAAGATATTATATTATAAACAGTGTTTTAAGTGATACGAGAGACATACTTTAGGAGAAAGAAGACCTCATGAAAATAAACTACATTTACAAAGGGGCCAACTCAAAAATATGAAAAACACCGGCCAAGTGCGAGTTGCAGTCACGCACGAAGGTTTCCACATCTATAAAAACGACAAAAAAATCACGTGTATTGTATGGAAGCCCTTAAATATTTATTTTATTCTGTTTTTTAATATTTCAACAGATTGTCAACAGAAATACATCATCTGTGGAAATTTCAACTGTCAGTTTCAACCATCGCGGTTTATGAGATACAGCCTGGTGACAGACGAACGGACGGACAGCGGAGTCCTAGTAATAGGGTCCCGTTTTACCCTTTGGGTACGGAGCCCTAACAAGAACTAGTTGCTCCGTACATTTTTGTTCGCATAGTTGGACAAAATCTAGGGTCCAAGTGCTTTTTTTTCAAAACTCAAACTAAAAGTATATATTTCAAATAAACCAATTACAGGCACTTTTGAATTGTCAAGGGGGTCGGTCAGTCAGAAAGATGAAGCTAGTTGCCCATTCCAAAGCAGTTGGCACCTATGGAGGAGAACGGGCAAGAAACTCCATGGACACTCTTTTAAACAAAATATTGGTTACATAATTCATATTAATATTATACATGTGAGAACGATGCAATTTTTGTGTAAAAGTTGGTGGATGTCATAACTTTGTCTATGAATTTTTGGTACTAGGACATGCCAGTTTTGTCACCAGTTACATACCGTTATAAGAACTATAAGATTATCGTTTTTTTTTATTCTGACTAAGGGCTGGTTTCACCAATGAAACTGAACGCACTCAGCACATTTAAACAGAGTTCGTTTAAATGTGCTGATCACGTTTTATTGGTGAAATTCGGCCTAGAATAAACAGTGAAGTTCTTAGAGAACAACGAGTTATATACTAAGTTTGAGTTTCCTAGTTTCGGCGCACGTTTTAAAAGCTGCATAAATCTGACTCTTGTGGCAGATTGTTTTTAACAAGATGGCGGGGTTTGGTTCGAAATATAAGCGGTAACGACCAATATGCCTTTGTTCGAAGACTTAAAAACAAATTATGGCAAAAAAGGATCAGTTATAGCTTTTTTGTTTTTGTATCAATAATTGCATGCCCTAAACAGGCAAAATATAGATTGTGCATAACCCACCAAACAGGTAAATCCTGTATTTTCAGTAAATAAGTTATTCTTACGAACACAAACTGCTCAAACTACTCAAACAACAACCACAAACTCAAACTACTCTTGTTATTAAACTTATATTATTATTTAGCTTATATTTTAAACGAATTGCTATTGGCAGTTGTGAGTGGAAACTTCGTAAAGACTCTAGAAGTACATATGCAGATCTTATGGGTGATGTTCTTCAGAAAGGTCAGATAGGTAATACTTTATGATATAATGATAAACGTTGAAAAACGAGTACACTATAAGTATCATAGCAAAAAGCGCACACTCCCTGGTATTTTCTCCAAAATACCAGGCACCATTGGAAGGTTTACTCCCGAAAACAAAAATAAATATATATATAGAAAGCTTATCTGCCGTAACTTGGGCCTCAAACAGAAGGAACTGCGGATTCAGACGAAGTTAAGCTCGTGATTATTCAATTATTAAGATAATTAACAGTCGCTGCGGGTTTGTAGTTAAAAATGTATAATTTGATAAAGTAAACGAACTTAATAGTTTTAGCCTAAGCGTTTAAATGTTAAGGAATTCCGTAAGAAATTAAATAAAGCGGAATTGTTAAAACTGGACTTTTAAGCCTCAAGATTTTAAGAGTAAATTATCCTGACGTCAATCCTTGGGCTGTAGTCCACCAGTCAAAGCTCCCGTCTGGTCGGAGGATCCTCCCTTTTCTATGGAGGCTGACACTTTACACCCTGTTCCTCAAACAAAAATACAAAACCAAAGACACTGACTTCCAAAATTAAAATGATTTTTCATTTTGTGGTGTTTTTTTCCGAAGTCAGTTGTTTTTTTTTTACAAAAATATTTTTTTATTCTTCACTATTGAGTTTTAGTTCCTACCTACCCCACAGTACCCCCACCAATTCATATTATACCACTAAACCACCACCACCACCACCACCACACCACCACCACCACCAAACCACCACCACCTAAGGCTGGGAAATCATCCAATGACTGCTCCCGCTCTGGGTGGAGCGGAAGGGAGTGTCAGACTCTTACTGACTAAAACCCATCCATGTTCCTTCCGTAGCCCTTTATGTTCCAGGGTAGCGGTAACCCTTTCGGACAATCCCGCTTACCCGGCAGGCTTGGCCTTGAGAGTTGAGGGGCCCCTTCATATGCTGACATCTCTTTGAGGCGCGCGTGGAACATATACGCGCCGTCCGGCACGGGCCTGGTGCTGATCGGACGGTGAGTCACCCATTACTCACCGTCCGCAGGCCCGCGCCTACGGTGGCCGGGAGTCGTCACGCGGCTCCCGACGCCCGGGGCGTCCCCCGCGGCTGCTAGGACGGGAGGACCTTTCTCTCTCCCATCCCGCCACCTCCTTCGCGAGCATGACTTCTTCGCAGAAGGAGGTGACTGCCTCCCACTCCCTCTCGCCCCGGACCATGGCTTGCACCAGAGCCGGGCGCGAGAGGTCGCCGCCGCCGATCGGGGCAGGTTTGCACCGTATGCTCTACCGTGTCCTCTGGGCGATCCTCGCAGTGTGACACCCGGGCGTTTCCTCCCGCCTGATGATGTGCAGGAACCTCCCGAAACATCCATGTCCAGTGAGGACCTGCGTCAGGCGGTAGGTGAGGGCGCCGTTAAGCCTCTCTAGGCACTCCTCAAAGAGGGGCCTTACCGCAAAAATGAATCGCGTAAAAAACATACAAAAAAAACAGTCGAGATGAGAAAGTCCTCCTTCAAAACTATGCACTATTAAGAATGAGGTGCGCTATTACGTATATTAGCCCTGTCAGAAGCTAGAGCACTAAACGTAGGAATGGATAGAACGACCGGCTGCAGAGTAGTAATACTGAATATCCTTACTGCTGGAAGCTTCGCGAAGTACCTAATGTATTTTAAAAATATGAGGGCTGAAAGCGATCCCGGTCAAATAACAAACCAAGCACATGGTATCTTTTCTTAAAGTGAAATCTTCAGGGTAGCCACGGAATTCTGATAAATTGTTTTTTTTTGTAATTTTCAGGTCAGTATCAGGGTGTAGGTTGATCAAAATGTACAGTAAGTATCTTTCCTTAAGGCAAAATGTACTGGGTAGCTCGAGAAATTCCATTCAATTGTTGTATAGTGATCTAAATATGATACACACCTTTAAAATCATTAATACAATTAATTCTCTGTGTACAAATTATTCTATTGAATGATTTCATGAAATCGTGACATTTTAGGTCAATTTGTATCTTTAAGTGGCCAAACACTCCTTTGTTTTTCTTTAAATATTCTCCTAGGATTTAATTTTAACAGATAAAAAAAGAAGTGAGTGATTGAATCCAAAGAATTAGCACATAATAAAAAATCAACTCGAAAAGTGAAATTCCTATTCAAAATTCGAACCCAAAAACAGTAAAATTAAAATTCTTCTTAGTTTCTAAATTCAAAATTCGTATCGTCTTGAAAAGTTGCGAGTTCGTTCCGAAATTTCGAACTACCCGCTAAGTTATTACTATAATCTAAAGTTTTAAAGCTTTCGACTCGAGTTGAGAGCATCATACCCGTCCTGAAACGATGAAAAAGTTTTCAAGCGACTGAAAATTTCAATATCACTAAAAGGATTTTGCGATTCGGCTGTTTTTGAATAGCCCTTGTTATTTTGAGTAGATTGAAGAGCCTAGAGTAAAAATGTGCGGTGGTTTTTTTCTATTTTTAAATGTAAGTGGTTTATAGAGGCATTAATACTTTTTGCTTGTGTCTACTTTGAGAATTTTATTCACTGGCAACAATTTGGAGATATTTAGATCAAATTCTAGCAAGCTGTTGGACAAATAACACAATCAAATTGCCCAAAAGGGGTAGAGGCATATTATTATGTCGTTTCTTTTTAATAACCATAGAGAACAGAGATAATTCGGTAGCCGCTGCTAGTCAAGGTTTAAACTTTTTATACAAACCAAGTCTGTCATCGTTTATTCGCACTTCAGAAAGCTGTAGTGTAGTAATTGTAGTGTCAGTTCGTTGATGGGTGACCATCCCTTATCCTGCGAGCTTCGGGAAGCACGTAAAACCGTTGACCTCAGCTTTCATTCGATTTTTGATGGTCGTTAAAGAAGAGGGTGGGTAGAACCCAAGTCTTACCAAGGGGAATCGTATTACCCAGAAACTGGCATGGGACACAGGCCTCCTCTCTTCGAGGAGTAGGCCGTAGTCCTCCACTCGGGCCCAATGCGGGTTGGAGTATGTCACATGTCTTCAAATATTTCGTCCTAGGACATGCCGATTTCGTCACTTTGTATTCCTTCGCCGTTTTGAAAGCAGTGGTGATGAAACAATCGACACCAGGTAAAGGAGCATATTGTTCAGAGCATATTGTACATCTTTCTACACGAGCAGCCTGTGGGTCTCATACACGCGCGGACAGTACAACGCCTTGCGTGTGCAATATAATAATGCATTCAGGGTGTACGGTCAGTAACCGCACATTGTACTTTGGCCTAGTTAAAATACTGCAAATTTAGTTAATTTAGAAAATATAGTATTGTCACGTACACAAGTACATCAGTCTTCGGTTTAATATCGAGCTCGCGCAACATCCAACATTTTATAACACTTTTTATAACATTTTTTATTATCTAATTAATTTAGTGTAAAGGAGAAACCCAAACTCCATAGAAACTTGGGCCTGGCGTTACAGAACTGGAATTTTGCCATAAATTATAGCACCTAGGAAGATTTCACGAGCCTAATTTTCACGTCTCTCAGCAATGGCCAAATAGGTAAAATCAGAAAATGTTTACATGTTAGGTTATATTTTTTAAACAAAAGCGGTGAATTCAGATTGATATTACTGAAAACCTCAGCAAAAAATTATGTTTGCTAAGTAAGGCCCACTTACATCACTAATGGGTTGAATTTTTAAACATTGTATTTACTACCAGGGGATTTCATGCTATCTCAAATTACAGTAAACTGAGATTGCAACACTAGGTTTATTTAAATAAAAAACCGTATTATTGAGATAGGGTTTTATTAATCACCTTTTTCGTTAGGATATCATAATATAATAATACAGTATCTAGGAATTGTGCAAGAGGTAACTGGCTACCCTGGTGCTGAACGAACGAAGAGAACGTCCACAGTGAATACACACTCGCCGGTATCCTATTAGGTGTCTGTTCACTCTCTTCTGGTCTATTTCCATCAAGAGATAATACACCATTGGCATGATTTCAGCAAACTTGACAGATAAAGTCATTTTCATTTACCTGAAGCAAACATTTATCATTTGACTATTAGTTCTAGCACTAGCATTTAGCAATAAGCATCTGAGTGTCACATTTAGGTAAACATCAGCGGCTTTATTACATTCCCACTGCAAGGACACAGGACTCCTCTCTGAGAGAAGGAAAAGGCCGTAATTAACTATGCAGGTTCAGTGCAGATTGGCAATATTACATGCTTACAAAAATGTTACGTTATAGAATTATCGCATACTAACCGCTTGAGGCGCGACCCATTCCTGTACAATTGAAATAATCACTTCATCTTCCAATCTTCGCCTTCCTATTGTGTTGCAGCGGTCCGTTACTATTCCACAATTAATGCACAAGCTTATGATACCGTATTAACCAGTCTTCAGAAGAGCAATATCCAGATCCGGTTTTCCAGCAAAGGTCAGCAGGAATGGCAGGCTACGGTGTCCAATATTCAAGCGAGGGTCAGTCAGAAGGCAATCAAATTCAGAGTCCAGTATTCGAGCTGACAGCAGAGGTTTAATATTGTAATTAAACTCGCGAATTCGTACAACACATTCACTTGCGCAAAGATACGAAAAGCGAATGACACTAATTACAACGATGGCATTTGGCAGACGTTGACATTAACATTTGTCGTTTACTAGTGTAATCCGCGTTGCAATTGATTTTTTCGATTATTTATTTCCTTTAATGATTTTTAAATCGTGCTTACGTAAAAAAATAATTATATTCCTGAATTTTTTATTTTACAATTATTTCAATATCTAAAAAGCAATTGTACTAAAATAATGGAGGTTTCAATTATCATTTGTAATTATCGATATCCGCTAAATCGATTACATTCTTAGGGTACGCTCTATTGTTTAATGCTAATGTTTGCAAAGTGACGTTTAATGAAATAAGTGCTGTAACGGTTTACAAAGGTTGTTTAGACCAAAAAAATAAAAATGTAGGTACTTTTTTTTACACTTGGCCATTGTAATTGAGGCTAAGATTTAAATGGGTTAATTAGGCGGAATAGGAGAGTTTTTTGGTACATATTTGATTCGTGTAACGGCTAGGCCCAGAAATGGGTTTCTCCTTTATATAAAATACCCTTTTATTAACATTCTACATTAAGTGTAAAGGCTCCTGCCCTTACACAGGGTGCTGATGGGGCTGCCCCGATTCTGTAACGCATCAGGTATGTTCGCCGAGTCGCAAGTAGACTGTTTTTATACCACTATGCGAAAACGATGCACATCCCTAGCGCGCAGGGTTCGGGCTAGCTCCAGCTGCATCCTGAGGGCATTCGCACAGAGGTTCGATTGCCAGTACCATTGCTGTATGGTTCACATACTGCGCAATCGAAGTATTTAATAATTATGTTTATGTTTTGTGTTTTTTTTTTTTATTGTATGTGTATTTTTGTTTTGTATGTGCCTATGATCCTGAGTTGGTCGAAATAAATGATTTATTATTATTATTATAAAGCACCTGTTGGGGTTAAAACCTACGACCTTCAACTCGTAAGTCGCGGCCGTTACCAGTGGGCCACCACTACTCTCAACATTTCCATAGTAAATGTAAGTATTCCTAACAAAATGTCTTCAGAAAAAATCGCGGAAATAACTTGCTTTGTAAGAAACAATCCATTTTAGGTAAATAGTATCAAATCCCGGTGGCGGGTGCTATCGGACGCCCCAGGTCTATTCGACTCATCTTTTATTCATTCCCGATTTTTTTTTTCTGCGCGTCCGTATTCTTTGTGGGTACAATGTTACCAGGTTTTAAAACTTTTTATTGTTTTATGCAAGTTTTTCAATGTCAATTTTGATAGGATTAAGTAAAAATAAGTAAGAAATATTATGATAAAAATAAATCTAATGGTCCAGTGACTGCTTAGTGAGGTCGGGCCAATTTTCATGGGGATTTACCATAAGCAAATTGTCAGTAGTGTACTGTACTTGTACAGATAATTTCTTGGGTTGGACATCGGTTAGTTTTATCCCAGCAGAATGTTCCCGAGGCATAATTTCCAAATTTCCGACTACCAAGTGGATGAAGTCAAAGAAATATCAGCATATATGAAGGGGCTCCTCAGGGCCAAGCCTGCCGGGTAAGCGGGATTGTCCGAAAGGGTTACCGCTACCCCGGAACAAAAAGGGCTACGGAAGGAACATGGATGGGTTTTAGTCAGTAAGAGTCTGACACTCCCTTCCGCTCCACCCAGAGCGGGAGCAGTCATTGGATGATTTCCAAGACTTAAAAAAAAAAAATTGGATGAAGTCGCTGACTTTTCCAAGTCATTAATCAAATCAAGATCTTAAATTCCCAACCACAAAGGTTATCAAACATCTCGTAATATCATATCACCCTATGTACAGACGCTAGCACATCAGCCTATCCCAAACTGTCACATTTTCCTAATTGAAAATGAACCTTATACTTTGGTAATAAAGTTGAAGAACTATCAAAGAATTTTGTCAGATTGGGGTAACTTGATATGCTGGCGTTTGTACTTCATAGGACACCCCTCAGGTACTTGTAAGTACTTGGGCATCGTGATCGCAAGGGGCAGAGCCCAAAGTAAGTGATACCGTTGCTTTGACGTATGAAGTGAGAACCTTAGAGCGAATTTAACCTATGAATCTAAACGTGATCATTACATTTGAATTGCGTTCAAGAGATATCGGTGTCCCTGCTCTTTGCTGTTAGCGCACTTGAACGTGGTTTAGATGGTGAAATTAGACCTTGATTAATTAGTATTTGTTTGTAATATCGTAATACGGTAGGTACCTACTTTGTGGTTTTATAATAATTGTAAATCACGTTAGGTATTAAGTGTGTACGTGGTGATAATATTATGATATCATGGCATGAAATAATGCCAGAACGGCTGAACGGATCGGGATGAAATTTGGCACACAGATAGTTTACAACGTAAGCAGTTATGATACTTTTTCCTGGTAGTACGTTGCCGTTGGCAAATACCCCACCACACCCAAGCGGGAAAAGCCGTTAGTAAAAGTTTGTAGTTCAAATATTAGTCTGAAATCGCCAAACCGTCTAGAACCAGCGTGGTGATCTATACTGGCCTTCTCTGTATGAGAAGTGGCCTTTTTCTGAGTATTTGTAGCGTTGTCCCTTGCTGTCCTCCCCAAGCGACGCGACGCCCTAAACCGATTTCCGTACCCCACAGGGTGCCCTTAGCGTGTAGTCGCTTAGTTTGTAAGTTTTTATAAGCCTTGCCTAGTGGCTATAATTTATTGTGGCATCCACAGGCAAGTCCGGTTTAGCAGTTGACAACCCTATGGTTGAACTGCGAGATGATGTTTACAAAAAAAAAAAAACAAAAAAACGGAGTATTTGTAGCCAAACTTTATCGCATACCAACGCTTTTTCTATCACAAGAAATCTTGGAAACGCTGAACAAAGTTATATTTGTTGTATCAAAACCTTAATGGCTTACAAAATTCGTTGACGTACCTAACTTTAAATGTAGGAAGCTATTCTAGAAAAATTGGTTTCATCAAACACGAACCAAAAATCAGTCAGTAAAATAACTTGTTAAACATCAACATGAAACATGATAATAAAATACAGTGAAACGTAAATTTTCCAGTTTTAACACCAAATATTCCAATTAACATTTTTCCCTTTAAAACAGTAGTATTTTTTCGGTTTGGCAACACAACGCAAGTACGAATCGGCGGTCCAATAAATCCGGTATAAAATACGAATCGGTGTTTACCTTGTTTTCTTTTATTTCCCACTTTTTTTGTTTTCACTTCTGCTTTGCTTGCCGCGTTCGCGATAATGTCAATACATTTGAGTTTTTTACAAACAAAATGATGAAAACATTTTGTTTGAATGTAATTCGAATATTTTCGCTCTAGTTCCCCTTTTAAAATGTTAAGGTATATACTGTAAGAGTAACGGTGGAGTTTCTTGCCCATCCTTCTCCACACGAAACTACCTTTTGGAAGGGGCGACTAGAATCAATTCTATTTCTTGTTCATTTTGATGTTCAAAAGTGCCTTAATTATGCCTATTTGAAATAAATGATTTGACTTTGACTTTGATAACCACAATATTAATAATGAAGATTTTTTTTTCATCGCTGACACTGATTTCGACTGATGGAAAATCGCTTCCCATCAGTCGGAAATCAGGGTATGAGGTCTAAAATCGAACGAGCGTGCCCAAAAGATTCATTTATTTATTTATTTAATACTTTAAGCACAAGCATTAGGTTGCTTATCTTGGGACGATATGGCGTTGTGTGAAAATTTCCAAGGATATTATTATTATTATAAATCAACAGAGGCAGACTTAATGCCCTAGGCATTTTCTACCAGTCAACCTTTAGGTGATTCTTTCTACACCGAACTAATTTACTACTTTCTGTACTAAATTAATATGGAACTATTTCTAGATTATTCATTTTCAGACTAAAAAATAATGATTAAAATCGATTCATAAACAAAAAAGTTATGCCCAAACATACTTCCACACAAATAAAGAACCACCTCCTTTTTGAAGACGTTTAAAATAGTTGCATTTCTATGCAATAATCCCGCATTCCCACCACATAAAACGAACATTTAACAAACTAAGCACGAAGCCAAAAAAATTCAACGTGAGAAAAAAGAAGAAAAACCATTAAAAAACGTATAAAACAATGTAATAATGAAACGGACACGGCGACACGGAGACCAATTGCAATTTTTCATACGATTGGCTCGATTCCAACGTGATTACCGCGAATACTACGCCAGGTGAAATATGTATGAACTATGAACAGAATCAAATCTCTCCTTTGGATTGTTTTCATTGATTGGGTACGGTCGGCCAAGAAAATGGTGGTAGAGTTTCGACAACATATCCTATAAACAAATCAAAATATAGCTAAGCCTAGGGTGAAATCTGAGTGAAAAAACAAAACGGAATTTTGCGCACGCTACTTTGCTCATCGTAGCAACGTTTTTTTTCTACTTTATACTAAGGCGTTTTACACACGGCACCGCGCTCTGAAGCGGATCTCATGTCGCATTGGTCTCTAAGAAATCCGTTGATGCCTAACACACGTACACCGACCGCGCGGTCGAGTGGTGCTCGTTTCTACCGCAAACTGCTCCTACCGCGCGGTCGAGCGGTGCCGTGTGTTAATTGCCTTAGGGAGTTGTATTGACGATTCTAATTATTATAATTCGTACTTGCTGCTGCCACGAATCATATTTTAAACAACACAACTTGACACTGACCTGCAAATTGGACTGCAACCATGGCCGTCCGGCTGCGCACCGCCACTAATAGTCTCCTGAGTGTGTTCCGAGTTCGGTGGGACTCTCCTCTGCTGCGCCACTGGGTAAGGATCCACACCAGTTGAGGATGTACCTTTCTTTTTCTTGTATAACTAACACGAGTCTTTAAGTAATTTGGTCATACTAACACTATGGACTCGTGTCTGAATTAAAGAATTTGAATTTGAAATTTGAATTTCGAATGTTGAATTCGAAAATTCGAAAATCAAAATTTGAATTTCGCGTGCTAGGCTAGCGCTTTCTTCTATAACTCCTCTAGAGACAGTGTTTGTAACTATTTTCGAATTTCTTGTTTCATGACGTACCATCGAAAACAAGTAGAGTGCCATTTTTGGCCTACTGTACCCCGATTTTATACGATTTACGGTTTGGATCAGCCCTAACTATGTTCCAGAGGTATATTTTTAGAGGCTTATGTCGTTATGAGGGATATTTATTTGATTTCCAGGAGAAAGGTTTTTGTTCTATTTAATTTGTTTAATCCTAAGATCACATTGGAATATTTCGTTATTTATATCGTCATTCCCAAGTTTTGAGTATGAATGTATGTATGTACTCGTAAGTATGGATGGCTATACAAGTAGAGGAAGACCAAAGAAACGATGGATGAATTGCGTGAAAGATGATATGGCTAGAAAGGGAGTGAATACCGAGATGACGACTAATAGAGAAGTATGGAAGAAAAAGCCATGTTGCACCGATCCCAAATAAATTGGGATAAGGGGAGGAGAATGATGATGATGATCGTCCTTCCCAATTCTTTCAAAATTCATAATGTAACATCTTTTCCCATCAGACCCGTTTCTGCTTTTTTTCGTTTCGTTAGTGACTATTTTTTTTTTGAAAATGGCATCTCGCAGTTCAACCATAGGGTTGTCTACTGCTTAACCGGACTTGCCTGTGGATGCCACAAAAGAATTGCAGCCCCAGCCAGGGCTTAAAAGTAAACTTACAAACTAAGCGACTACACGCTAATGGCACCCCTTGTGGGGTACGGACCTCGGCTTAGGGCGTCGCTGACGGAAGACAGCAAGGGACAGCTGGATCGGGGGTAAAGGTTAGTGACTATCCTGGTGTCAGAATTTTTATGCTGCCCACGGGCCTCTGACTTAGCTTCGCATGCCAATGAGAATTATACAATACGTACATGAATCCAAAAAGGCAGAGATGCGTGTCTTGGGTTCCAACTCGAGACCTAAGACTGGCAGGCCGACGGTCACACCACTGGGCTATCAATGCCTTTGGTTTCTGCATTTAGCTAGGTACTTCCAGTAGGTACTTACCATTCCCGTGTCAATATTGTTCGTTCCCCTCTATTGATATAATTTTGCGGTACAAAGGACCAGAATTTATTGTTCTCCGCCATTGTTTGGAGCTCGAAAGGCCAGCTCGTTTACAAAGCTTAATTGTAAGGGCTCTCAGTATGAATTACACATGTCTTTATTTGCAGTTGTACTTTGTAAGTTTGTATACATTTGTACGTATACAATATTTGATCTGTGTTGGTTTGCCTTGGGACACATTTAGACTAGAGTAGTTCGCTGGTAGTGTGTATATGTATAGTTTCTCGTAAGGTTATATAAAATCCAATAAGGTTTCAATAAGGTTACTAATTATTTAAAAAAAAGTTTGAGAGCATCATATCTGCGGTGTTTTGGTGTGGTCTTTATGGTAAATGCTGTATACACCTATAATAGGCGTACATACCAGCACTTTTATTATTGCTTTTTTCTTTATTGTATGTATTGCTGTTGTACGTACCTAATAAATAAATAAATAAAAATAAAAGTGTTCCTTTTTTAAAATCGATGTTTTGTCATCTGCGGTGTTCTTTTTTTAAAATCGATATTTCGTCAATTCAAATGTGGTTGGTGGACACGGTGTCATTTTGATAGTTCACGGTTCGAAATTAAAATACAAGATGGTAGAATTTATCCAAGAGGCGCTGAGCTGGCAATCTCGTTTTTTTCATTGGCAAAATCCCCCAACTTTTTTTTTATCACCTTAAAACTGAAGTTATGACGCGGTCTGATAACTTATCAATGCTAATTCGGTAATATCTTTTGATAACAAATAAACAAAATAACATTATAAAGAAATTTAAAATAAGAACAGTCTTATTTAATTCGCGCGCGGTGTGCTCGGATTCCGACTTCCGGCGACTTTTCTTTGACGTGTCGTGTAACTTACATCGAGTATCAACAACAATCAGCTAAAAGAGGGAGAGAAGAAGGATCTCGCAAAGAATCGCGGTTGCGGGTTCACCAGAACAGCTGTACCTAGAACCCATCACTACGCTTTTTAGTACGCGGTTGCTCCTCCAAAAATTTTCTGTTTAACTTACCAAGAGCAGAGCAGAGCAGTGCAACGTCAAAAAAAACCGGCCAAGTGCGAGTCAGACTCGCGCACCGAGGGTTCCGTACAAACCTGTAGGTATATAAGTAAAAGTTATGGTATTTTTATTGCTAAATGAAATCCATAACATAACAATGTGGAAAGCTGACGGTACCTTGTCAATACATATATGAAAACATTATGTATGTTCTAAACGTTATCTATAGTTGTACTACTTCGTGTAGTGCTAGTGTTTATTAACGGAAACATGTTTATGGATGAAAAATATGTGGAAATTCCATTTTGGGGATTCATTCTAAAATTGATATTGAAGTCTCCCACAACTATCAAACGAGAACATGAAGTATACCTATTGAGGTTGCTGCCGTATATTGTTGTATTTATGCATTCTATTGCAACATTAATTTGACATTGTGGTGACCTATATACAGTTATCACTCTGACATTAAACATTTCAAAATGCAAGCATTCACAATGGACGGTTGCGTTGGAATGGGAAGCAAAATTCTCGTGTCGCGGTGTTTGTGTCCAAACTCCTCCGAAATGGCTGAACCAATTTGCATGAAATTTTGTGTGCATATCGGGTAGGTCTGAGAATCGGCCAAAATCTATTTTTTTATTTTTTTTTGTTAATCGCATAACAACGTTTGCTGGGTCAGCAAGTCTAATATATAAAATTCTCGTGTTGCGGTGTTTGTTTCCAAACTCCTCCGAAACGGCTGAACCGATTTGCATGAAATTTTGTGTGCATATCGGGTAGGTCTGAGAATCGGCCAACATCTGTTTTTTTTTTTTAATCGCTGAACAACGTTTGCTGGGTCAGCTAGTAAGTTTATGATTATTAAAAAAAATATACTATGTGATGTAACTAAAAATTTAAGATTTTCGGAATTTTTCCTATATGTGTACTTTATAACGTTGCTTCATGCCAAATTTCAAGATTCCAGGTCGTCTGGAAGTATCCTTTAGGTTTTGATTCCCTTGCGAGTAGTTGCGAGTTTCAAAATATGCGGCTTTAATTGCTGTATCTTTTGATTGCGTTGACGTAGAAGTTTGATTTTGTTACAGCTTAAAGATATTATAGACTTGAGTATTTGTTAAGAATTTCAATATAATACCACTACGCGTTCATGAGTAAAGGGGTAATAAGTTTAAAATTATTAAAAATATTTTTATTATATGATGTAACTAAAAATTTATGCTTTTCGCAATTTTTCCTTTATCTGTGTTATAAGACGTTGCTTCGTACCAAATTTCAAGATTCTGAGTTCACGGGAAGTACCCTGTAGGTTTTGATTCCCTTGCGAGTGTCGAAAATTTGCGGCATAAACGGGAGTATCTTTTGATCGCGTTGACTTAGAAGTTTGATTTTTTCACAGCTCCAAGAGACCATAGACTTGAGTATTTGATATAAATTTCAGCTTGATACCTCCACGCGTTCCTGAGAAAAAAGGTCTTGACAGACAGACAGACAGACAGACAGACAGACGGACAACAAAGTGATCCTATAAGGGTTCCGTTTTTACCTTTTGAGGTACGGAACCCTAAAAAACAACAAAAATCCGTTTTAAAGTGGAAACATTCGAATTTCAAACGATTCGAACGAACTTCTGTAAAACAGCACTAACTTCAAAATGGCCACTACAATAACACCGAAAAATTCGGACGTAGAAACGTCACTTGTCTCCGAGTTTCGAATCCTCACGGAAGGAATGCGAGATATCAAACAGCAGAACTGGATTATCGAAGGAAAAATTTCGTCGTTGTCTGAAGCTATGGGCCAGCAAAACCGGATTTTAGAAGAAAAAATTTCGAAATTAGCCGAAAATATTGGCCGAAAATTTGATAACCTTGAAATTCGATTCGACCGAAAGAAAGACGAGACTATGATTCTGAGGCAATCCTTATTGGAGCAGCAGAAAAAAATGGACTTTAATATAGATACGATTAGATACTTTTTATTAATATTGACATTACTATTGTTAGTCTATGGATATTTTGAAGTGGCATCAAAGCAGCGGTTCGATTGGTCCAAGGTTTTTACACATTATTATAACTTATACACTCAGTTACGTTGAAACAGAAACATTATTAACTCACGTATCTTACTAAGAACATAAAAAGAAAATTTCATTAAAATATGTCTTTAATTTTTTTTTTCATTGTTGCAACACATCCTCTTCTAGGCTTAGTACGATTATGACTAAATGCAAATGAATTGAAGTCAAAGTCACCGATTCACGACTCATAGCAGGAGCCGGAGTATTGTTACAATTATCAATCATCTTGATGACTCAACGGAAAGTTCCAATTTCACCAACTTAAAAATTAATTAAAAAATTAGGAAATACGCCTGCCATATCAATAAATGAATTAAAAAAGTGAACAAAAAAATTAAAATGACACGTGAATGGCTACAAGGTAGGTACTAAATATCATAGACTATTTACTGTGAATTTTTCACATTTTGTGGTGTAATGTTTTTATTCTGGGTGGCATCGTCTTCAAATATTATGTTATAATTCATGTATACAAAACATTTCTTGTCCATTCTTCTCCATGCGAAACTACCTTTTGGAAGGGGTGACTAGAATCAGTTATATTTCTTGTGCCTTTTTGAAATGAATGTTTTGATTTGACTTTGACTTTGTAATTAAAACGCCATTGTGCCCAAAAGTGGAAAACTGAAAACCAAAAATCTCATCGAAGTCCGGGGACCTGGAAACAGCTATTCCAAGGAACCGTCAATGAAAATATTAGTTTTCAGTGTTCCACTTTTGCGCACAATAAATGTTACCCGGAATAACTCAACACCTCTAACGATACCGCATAGGTATATTAAAATCGGTTAAGCCGTTTAGAAGTTATGGTGGAACTAGCTGCTCCCGTGTGGTTTCACTCGCTGCACGGCTCCTATTGGTCGTAGCGTGATGTTACATAGCCTATAGCCTTCCTCGATAAATGGACTATCCAACACAAAAATAATTACCAGTAGTTCCAGAGATTAGCGCGTTCAAACAAACCAAATCTTCAGCTTTATAATATTAGTATAGATAAAGAAACTCACGAACATACATACATGAACCCTGAAAACATAACACTCCTTTTTTTGGGCAGTCGTGTAAAAATACCTAGTTTTAAATATCAAAGGCTAACCGCTTTTCATCGAGAACCAACAAAAAGTTTGCACAAAGGAAAATTATTACACAGCGTTTATTGTTTAATAACTGGTCTAATCACAGCTGTCATTCTTTGACAGCTGTGATTAGACAGGCAATAACGCGGCAAATTGACGTAGCATGTGAATTAATTTCCCTTCCTGTACTATCCAAATGTTCGACAAAATAGATCACTTATCCGTACCGCTTCTACACAAACAACTGAAAATGAGGAGAGAGCAAACAACATTAGTTAGCTTAACGCTTCATGGGGTCAATAACTTTACGAACTATACTCTGTATTGACTTAACAGAACATCTATGTTGATTTTGTATGATAGTGTTGTGACTGTGCTCAAATAAGCTGAAGTTCGGTTAATTGGTCTGAGGAAAGAAAAAAAAAGAGAGATGTCGTCCAGTCTAACCGGATGCAGCGGAATACCAGTATTTTACATGGAGCGACTGCCTATCTGACCTCCACAACCCAGTAACTGGGCAATACGATACCCCTTAGGTGACACTGTCTTAATGTCGTGTCCTGCGTGTCCTGCCGTATGCACGTTACAGGAACTGATGAACGCTAGTGACGGCGCCAAACACGTTGCTAAATTCGAGGCCGAATCCATTCAGATTGTCATCGACACGCTCAGAAGAAGATCCCCTACAGCCATTCAGTTTTAATCCTGACACAAAATATTCAAGAATAGCTCATGTCGTGGTAAAAATTTTACCAGTCGGGAAGATGGTAGCTCTGAGTTATATTAAAATATCGCTATTTCTAGTGGCTATTTGAATGCAAGTTCTAAGTAGCAGTTCACAGTGTAAGAGTTCTTATAACCACTACATAAAGATCAAAGTCAGCTGTCCAGTTTCCTAAAAATATATGCACAAAAAGCGGAGTCTTTTGTTAGCACAATATTGTGCTAAATAAATGAATTACGATTGGTGAGTAATCACGTTATTTAACGTGATTACTCACCAATCGTAATTCATTTATTATCTTTTGATTACAAATGAATGACGACACACCTCAATTAACTTACCAGCATGTTTAAAATAATTTAGGTTTACGATTATCAGTCGTGCATTGATCGTTCGATGTGCGGTGCGCTTCGGTACCACCGCGCGCGCACCATTAAACTAACTTCTGTCGTTTCGCATCGTATCACTTACGTCATCTGAAGGCCATCATCATTCAGCCGAAAGACGTCTACAGCTTGACAAAGGACTCTCCCAAGCACTACAAAGGAGCCTTTGCTTCTCGCATCCAGCGGATTCCTTTAACCTTCACCAAGTCATCGGTCCATCTCCTACCCATGCAGCAGTTTCCAGTACGTGGCCTTCAGAATTTTTTGACTACCAATCAACAGTAAACAGTGTCGGAAATTAAACAATAACACGTTGTCTAAAGTATAAAGTGTATAAAGTGAATTATAGTTACAACAACCCCACACGATTGAATTTAAAACATGGTTGACAGGCTGCCGGTATTTCGTGTCAAACTCCGTTGCTCAATTTGTACTTTACGATATGAAATAAGAAGCTTAAACATTGACAGACAGACTTATAATAAGTTCACACCGGATGAAAAGCGAGATTGGATCTGTGGGTCCTGTATGACGAATCATAATATAGGAAAGAGAACAGACACTTCAAGGGACACATATACAAGCCTAGTAGGACAACGCTCAACAAGTCAGACGAAGCTTGACAACCCTTCGTACGAAAGCCAAGATATTGACAGCGATATGACACTAGTCAAGACGACACAACCGAAAAACGTGGACACAGAAACATTACTTCTCTATGAAATACGAACGCTTAGAGGAGAAATACGAGACATCAAGGCACACATGTCATCAATGACTGAAAACATGAATCGTAAATTCGATGAATTCGAAAAACAAATGAATGCAAAATTTGACCTGATACTGAGGCATTCTTTATTAGAACAACAGAATAAGGTGAACAGCACTATTTATACGACCGATTAAATACTTTTTATTTATGCTACTGTTATTATATTTTATAGCTGCTCCCGCACGGTTTCAGCCGCTGCTCGGCTCCTATTAGCAGTAGCGTGATGTAACATAGCCTATAGCTTTCCTCGATGAATGGACTATTCAACACAAAAATAATTTTTCATTTCGAACCAGTAGTTCCAGAGATTAGCGCGTTCAAACAAACAACCTCTTCAGCTTTATAATATTAGATTAGATTTATAGATTACATTTCTTTGCAGCAATTGTAATTAATGATCTGTGGTTTTATTGTGAAGGATGATTGACTTTTTCAGTACTACACTAAATTAAGGCTTATTGGAACAAAGTTCAGAAAACTTCACGTAAGGTAAAAGCGTTATGCCCCCTCCATACGACTCTCTATCTCTCTTTCTATTAAGTACACGTGTGTTTGTACATGCGAGTATCATGTAAGGGACTTCGGGTGAGAGGTCAGCATAATGCTGATTTTGGTGCCACAGACGTGCAGTCTACCTTCCAAACCGGGCGAATTAACAGGACACCTGGCTCGAAACTGAATACTCTCCCAATACTCACTATCGGGCCACCGCGCGGAGCACGCGGGAGTATCTCGTTGTAAAGTCCTTTCCCTTTGTTTTATCTCTGACAGCAGCAACTCAATATCAACCTTAATTTAAGGAGAATAAAGACCACTGTGATTTTGTCAGTAGAATTACAATCCTATTTATTGTTCAATCTCATTTTAAAACACAGTCACTCGTCGTTTTTTGCGCCCAAATAAAATTCAGCTTTCGGCTAAACAGACAAAGTACCTAATATCGAACTGTGATGTCTCTTCACTACGTAACTAAGTAGGAATTAGACAAAGCATATTAATTGAGAAAATGTGGTAGTCATAAATTTCTATACCTAAAATTGTGTCAAATAAGTATATTTAAATCTACAATCACTTACACCGTTATCAAAAATAATTATGTTATTTAGATAAAAAAGATAATCAAGTGCCTACTTTTGTTTTTCGTCGCTTATGTTTGAGCATCAGTTAATACGTTTTTTATTCTTTGAGAGTGGTGACCCCTCCCGCTCTGGGTGGAGCGGAGCCATATTCTCATCTATGCCAGCCATAGCGCGGGCGCAAGGCGTACGCGGGGAGGGTGCAGAGCGCGGGCAGGGCGAGTGCAGGGTTGGCACGAGGCGGGCGCGGGGCGTGCGCATGGCGTGCGCGTGTAGACCTCGTTAAATGCAATTTGAGATCTATTGATGCAGTATAAGGCTCAAATTCATATTTAACAAATTTCAATGCGAGTTGGACGCGGGTGGCGTACGCTGAGCGTGCGCGTGTTGTGTGAACGCGCCCGAAGGGAGTGTCAGACTCTAACTCGACTCGACTAAGACCCATCCATGTTCCTTTAGCCTTTTATGTTCTGGGGTAGCGGTAACCCTTTCGGATAATGTCTTTCCACCAGTAGGTAACTGGTGGAAAGACGTTATATGTACTATACTATACTCACCAATAAAAACTAACAGAGATAACCTAAACTGTAAAAAAGAAATTGTTATGGAACTAAAAAGTACTACCAGTAAATAAAACTATTAACACAGAACATCTAAGTTTTCACGGCGAGATAAAAAGACAAAATGCGTTTTTCCCAACTATATTGGGGTCGGCTTCCAGTCTAACCGGATGGAGCTGAATACCAGAATTTTACATGGAGCGACTGCCTATCTAACCTCCACAAACCAGTAACTGGGTAATACGTTACCCCTTGGTAAGACTGGCGTACCAATGGGAATCTCGGTATGTAAAAATGGTCACCCATCCACGGTCAACCTATACCCGTTATTACTTAGCCACGAGCTACTCACGATGTGACCTGTGTCCGATTTAATAAATTAAAGAAGGTAGAGACGCCAGCACATCAAGCTATCCCTAACTGTCAAATTTTCTCAATTAAATATAAAAATTATGTCTTTGCAATAAAGTTGAAATACTATCAAAGAAATTTTACAGATTGGGGTAACTTGATGTGCTGGCCTCTGTAATATGTTAAAGTTCATACAAAATGAAATAAACGTGTCACATGTTTGTGTTTTACAATACAAGACATAATGTACAGTCCAGAAATGGCATACCTGTGTTCAGTCACTCCAGTTGTAAAGGCACATGCACGTAGGATATCAATTTCTTTAAATAAAATTAAATTCCCTCGTAAGGTAGGACGCCGTCAGGCTAGGTGGAACCCGCCGCAGGAGACGCCCCGCGCGTCGGGAGCCACGTGACGACTCCCGGCCACCGTAGGCGCGGGCCTGCGGACGGTGAGTAATGGGTGACTCACCGTCCGATCAGCACCAGACCCGTGCCGTACGGCGCGTATACTATGTTTCACGCGCGCCTCAAAGAGATGTCAGCATATGAAGGGGCCCCTCAGGGCCAAAGCGGGATTGTCCGAAAGGGTTACCGCTACCCCGGAACATAAAGGGCTACGGAAGGAACATGGATGGGTTTTAGTCAGTAAGAGTCTGACACTCCCTTCCGCTCCACCCAGAGCGGGAGCAGTCACTGGATGATTTCCCAGGCTTAAAAAAAAAAAAAGGCTAGGTGGAACGACGATTTTCGCAGAGTGGCTGGTAGCAGATGGATGAGAGTTGCCTAGAATCGAGCTGAATGGCGTGCAACTGGAAATGCTTATGTCCAGCAGTGGACTTCTTCATCTTTTCGTGTGGTTAGTGACTCACCTGGTGCCATAGTTTTTATACTGCCTATGGGGCTGTGATTTAGTTTCACATGCTGTTGAGAAATATATCTCAGACATCCTGGTTAGCTCACGATGTTTTCCTTCACCGATTTTTAAGCAAGTGATAATTTGTATAAGACGCACATGAATCCGTAAAATCAGAGGTGCTAGCCTTGGGTTCGAAGACCTAAGACTTGGCAGTCCGTCGGTCACACCACTAGGCTATCACTGCTCTAGTCTGATAATATATGTAAATTCCCGTGACTACACCTCTAAATATACGATGCATATATGCAGTTTTCATTCATTGATTGCGACAAGCCTTTCCAATAACTTTCCCTTCAAATAACAAACTATAGTCTCTTTTGATTTAAGTGCAAAAGCTAAAAGAATACCTTCAGACACCATTGTGTTAAAGAGAAGCGTCGATTTTCGATAAATATCAACACCTACCTACCTGAGTTGGGAAAGGGGGATCCCCCCATTTTTAATCTAAGATAAAGGGTACATTGAGTGCTTAACCATCGTGTCTGACTAAAACAATGTTACATTTTCACTCCATTTGCACCTTAACTTCTAAGTCATAAAGTCTAATTTACACATCTTGTGTGTACGTTGTAACTTTTGTATCGCGATACTTGACGACTATTTTATTTGTACGGTTGGGAAGACTTTAATATCAAAGTCACAAGGTTGAGTTTCGAATGATTGAAATGTAGATTTTAATGTGGTTTTTTCCGTATCTGTAGATAGTAGACTTGACAATAGGGCCTCTTGTTTCACCGGTCGGTGAACGTACAGGTAGCGAATTTAGTGCATAACAGTCCGCGATTTTGCCTTCCTTTTGAAATTAGAACAATGATGCAGCAGTGGTCATTGCTGCCTTTCAATAATATTTGCAATTCGAGAGCCATCACAGATCTTCTTCTTTTTCATTGTATCGCTGATTCTCTTTTTAAATAAAATTCGGCTAGTATTCAGCTACTTCGATAGCGCTAGTGCTGGCCCCGCAAAGGTCTTCCATGGTGCAGTAGTGGTATTCTGTCATAAATATAAAATCTCACCGTCAAAATGGAGGTGAAGTGAGTTTAAAGTGAGCTGTCAATAGTGTCAATCCCTAGCATAAAGTAGAACGATAGCTCACTTCATCTAACTTATCACTGTGAGATTTTTACAGAATCCACCCGCTGATGTTTTCACATAGAGAGCACGACAAGAGGTGAAGCATCGTATGTGGTATAGCGCTGTGGCTCATCGGAGTACCCTCACATGACTAAGTAGTGCCTGCAGCGGTCCATTTGCCTTCATAGTCGGTTAAGGGATATCAAGAGACGAAGCTGGTGTATCTCTGTTATGTGTGTCGTAATTTGAAGACGCTGAACGCCCTTCTGACTGCCAACCCTGAATGTGACGTGTTTGCGGATGAATAATGTTAAATTCTGTGTATATGTCGACGGTCGTATATGTCTAGTGTTCTGTGAAAGAAGGTGTCAAGTCCACTGACCACAAATTGTCAATTCTGATCCTCTTTTTTATGTTTATAAGTTTCTATGTTACTTAATGTATGGTGATGTGCCGTTTTAACTAACGATAAATAATCAATCAGCTCCAATCAGCCCGGCTCCCAGACCCTTTAAACTGGAGCAAAACAACGCTGATGAAATCGGGAATTCAACGGTATCTTTTGGCACGTCCCCAAAATTGTAACTGACCCCGCCATATTGTTTATTTCGATAAAAATTTTGTGACAATTTCACAAATGTCAACAACGCTCTGTCAATGTCATTTTAGGCGTCAAATGATTGTTGCAGCACTCGTTTTTTGCCGGGTAAGCGGGATAGTCCGAAAGGGTTACCACTAACCCGGAACATGAAGGGCTAAGGAAGGAACATGGATGGGTTATAATCAGTAAGAGTCTGACACTCCCTTCCGCTCCACCCAGAGCGGGGGAGCGGGAGAAGTCATTGGATGATTTCCCACCCACAAATAAAAAAAAAATTGTCCATATACAGTATGTAGAATGTATGTATAATACGTCGGTGGCGGCGTTTCGTGGTTCGCGTGCGGCCCGGCAAAGAGTTTCCGCTATTCTTTCACCACTATATCCTGAGCCTTATCTATCTGCCTGTCCCCTTCTTCATTGACAATAGATTATCTATGAGCCGGACACTTCATTATACTGTATTATATTAAGAACTACACAACGGACAAAACGCCTGCTTTCGATGCACTGTTGGTGAAGCTCTGAAAGACACACAACGAGTTTACCTAGGACAAAAGATGCTGAAGTACCATCGCGGACTCTAGTGGTGGACCACTTTTGAACCTTATTTCTAAAGACGTAAGGGCGAAATATGGTCATCTTACCCAGATATATTGCTTATAGGTAATTATAACTAGAATAATGTGGGAGCTAGTGGCTAAAAAATAAAATGCGCACAGATCGATCGAAGGTTGAGCTACGCTTGCCGCGGCCAGTCGTGGATGGGAGGACATATCGAGACATCTCCGAGTGGAAAGCACGTTAAATTGCTGGTCTGACAGTTGTTTACAGAGATAACCCTTCGGGGAAACAAGGCGTGATGAGTTATGTACAGAGGCCAGCACATCAAGTTACCCCATTCTGTCAAATTCATTTGATAGATTTTCAACTTTATTACAAGAGCATAAGGTTCATGTTCAATTGGGAATATTTGACAGTTTGGTATAGCTTGATATGCTAGCGTTTGTACCAAAGTAGCGCTAAAACGTTTAGTTTTTTTTTCTAGTAATATATTGATTCTACATCCTTATTTATACCTATACCTACTAACGTTACGTAATTTCTGTTACATATGATGATCCCGTCTAAGTTGGTGCTCTTAAGTCAGCGATTGTATTCATAGAAAACTCAACGCTCAAGCTAAAGTTTGAGCCCAAGATCTTTTAAGGTACATGTGCAAAGGGTTACCGCTGCCCCGGCAAACAAAGGGCTACGTAAGGAACATGGATGGGTTTTATTTAGTAAGATTCTGACAGCCCCTACCGCTCCATCTAGAGCGGGAGGTGTCATTTGACGATTTCCCATCCTTAAAAAAATGGTACAGAGGCCAGCACAAGTTACCACAATCTGTCAAATTTCTTATGATAGTATTTCAACTTTATTGCAAAGACATAAGGTTCATTTTTAATTGAGAAAATTTGACAGTTAGGGATAGCTTGATATGCAGCTGGCGTCTGTACCTATAGTTTGATCCCAAGATTTTTAACACTTTACTTCTAGTTTTCAAGGTGTGTATTTTATAGAATCGTCCGAGTAATCTTTTAACCAGTAAGACAATTAATCGCCCGCTGCTACATTTTCTAAGCCCGCTAATTTCATGACCCACCCATAATGCCACGTTTAGGGAAATGAGGGGAAATGAATTTTATCATAATCTTTGTAAGAAGATGAAGAATTAATGAACGTTGAGACAGGCAAATTACTTTACTAATATTATTTCAAAGAATATCCCTCTTTGAAATGTCTTTGACGAAATATTTGCTGATTTAAGTAAGTATACAGATTTTGCCTTGCTTGTGTTTGGTTCGGAGTTTATTGATTGTTTCGCACGGATTTACTCGCCCAAAATTCGTGAATCGAGACTTTAATACATATATCACTACATAGTATAAAACAAAGTCGCTATTTTTGTCTGTTTGTTTGTCTGTTTGCTTAAATCTTTAAAATTACGCAACGGATTTTGATGCGGTTTTTTGTAATAGGTAGAGTGATTCAAGAGGAAGGTTTATGTGTATAATTTGTCGACATATTTTGCGGGCGAAGCCGCGGGCGGAAGCTAGTAATAAATAAATATAAATAATAATATCCTTGGACATTTCACACAACGCCATATCGTCCCAAGCTAAGCAACCTAATGCTTGTGTTATGGTAACGAGATGGCTGATTAACTACTTATATACATTTTTTTTTGTAAATAGATACATATTATAGATAGAAAAACACCCAGACTCGTAACAAATACTTGCAGGTCGTACAAATATTTGTTCCGTGCTGGAATCGAACCCGCGACATAGTGCGCAGCAGTCAATCGCTCAACCAACTGCAACCGTGTCGTCAAAATATGAAATATTTATATATAAAAGTACGTAGTTTTATACGTATATAATACTAGCTTCTGCCAGCGGCTTCACTCGCGTGGATGTCTGAAATTATCCTACGGGTACGTACTATCGGGATAGAAAGTATCCTGTGTTAATCCAGGTTATTAAATAATTGTGTGTACCAAATTTCATTTAAATCCGTTCAGTAGTTTTTGCGTGAAAGAGTAACAAACATCCATACATCCTCACACACTAGGATTAATTTTTATGTAGATGATTCACACGAATTTAATATTATTAGTAGTTCCTTTTTCAGAAATTGACAACTCCAGAAATAGGAAGATATTAGGTAATTCGCATTTTTTTTAATACAAATCAATTTAATTTAAATAAAGTTAAAAAAAAATGTACTTTATTCAAAAAAATATTTTAAATAATATTTTTTTGAATAAAGTACAACATTTTTTAGTAACGAATGACCCGTTTCGAGTGAGTAATTTCGTGCGAATCAACCTATAAGCTTGTTTCGAAAACTTTTGGATCAGTACAATTATTTCCTTGAAATGGTTACTGTTTTGTCTTTTACAACTTTGCGGTATAGTATCGAGTGCAGCAATGCCATTAATTTTGACAGTTGAACCATGCCATTATTTTTTGACGTTTCCATTGCCTTATTCACGTTGTTGGGCAGACTTATTCTTCGAACATATGAAGCAATGGATTAGCGATATCCTTCAAAATTGTTCAAATTATGTGCCGCATGACATCCAGCCATTTCTCGTACACACAAGGACGTAATAATTATAGGTTTATATCAACCAACAAGAGAAAGAAAAGGGAAAACCTATTTGAACCACAAACGTGACGATGAATATTTTATACTGTATAAAAGTTTAATGAATCCCTAACTAGAGGAACCTAAAAGCGATTATAAACTTTCTATTGGAACTAAAACTTTTCTATTATGATTTGAGCGGCCATTTTGTTATGAAATATTCCATTTTTAAGTACTTATATACTGTCTACAACGGACCCACGTCTAATAAATATCCTTTTTTTGTCAGGCAACAATGTGAGTTGAAGTACACTTGAGGACAAGATAAATAGGCCCTTCTATGTATCTATTTATATGAGGCAGTTCCGTGACTATAAAGACTGACAGCTGATTGTAAAATATATGAAAAAGTGGAAGACTTGTATTTCAAACCCTAGGAATGAAAGGATCGGCAGATATTATATTAAGGTTTTACGTCTACCTAAACTACTACCAGAATCGGAAATCATAGCACCTGACCCGTGAAAACTATTTTAATTTCAAAAGATTATTAATAAACAGCCTTGAAACTTGAAATAATTGCCAACATAAAAGATCCAAACGCTGAAACGTTCTAAACACATCACATACAAACAAGCGACCATATAAAAAAAATACAAGAAACGACATTAAACACGAACTAAATACAATTTAAAACATTGTCGTACATCGTGTAGGTACCAATTATTCTGGCTTGCACTGCACGTATGTACAATACACGTCAGGGCCAGATTTCCACTACTCTTGCAGCGTGTTTTGTTTTTCCGTTTTATTTTATTACCCACTTCGAGTTGTTTATTAAAGCTTTTGCATTTTTCTTTTTTGAAATATAAATTCTGTTCTTCTTTCAAAGTTTTCATATTTATCTGAGAGTATGGTGTTGATTTTGCTGTTTTTATATTTTGAATTATTTTGAAATATTTATTTATAAGACGTTTTATCCATAGAAATATTTTTATTTTTAATTATTTATTATTATTTCCATCTGATTTATTTTTCAGTTTTGCAGTGGCAGTTTTAGGCTCTTCAATAAATGATAACAGCCGCCTAGTCGGCGAATGTTAAGTTACGCTTGCCACGGTCAGTTATTGGATCATCTATTACATAATTATCGAGACCTCTTTTAGAGAATTTCTCAGCCGCATGTGATGCCAAGTCAGAGGCCCATGGGCAGCATAAAAACTCTGACACCAGGTTAGTCACTAACCACACGAAAGAGTAAGAACAGAAATCCTTACATTGACTACTTCTAAAGCGGTGATTAAAGCCATACAAAATGGAACAGGCACTTAAACGGAGTATGTACGAAGCCGCATCGCTTAAATTACACAAAAGGATTCTGGGCACCGTGAAGCTAGAATTGTTAGATAGCATTTTTTTTATGGCTATGTCGGTTTTTACTTGATTTTAATAATATCCATCCTGTATCCCACTGCTGGGACGTAGGCCTCCTCTCAATGAGGAGTGGGGCGTAATCCACATGTCTCAATATATTTTTTTCATACTGGTTTCCTCACGATGTTTTCCTTTAAGTACCGTTTTGAGAGTTGTGGTTGTGAGATAATTTACAAAGTCTTCTTCTTCTTCGTGTGGTTAGTGACTAACCTGGTGTCAGAGTTTCAATGCTGCCCATGGGCCTCTGACTTAGCATCACATGCTGTTGAGAAATATCTCTCAGGCATGCCGGTTTCCTCACGATGTTTTCCTTCACCCGATTTAAAGCAAGTGACAATTATACAGTACGCACATGAATCCGAAAAGTCAGGGGTGCGTGTCTTGGGTTTGAACCGAGACCTATGACTTGGCAGTCCGCCGGTCAAAGTGCTTGTCTGGGTTCGAACCTACGACCGTGTGTCACTGCATAATATATTTTTTTGTGTAATTATTTAACCTTCGAAAAAACCTAGATAATTTTAACGTTTACCTTTTCTAGCTGACCCGACAGACGTTGTCCTGCCTTAGCTATGATACCTACCTACCCTACCCTACCTACTCTACCTATCCTACCTACCCTACCTACCTAATAACTTAGGGGTATGAAAAATAGATAGTAGCCGATCCTCAGAACTACTGAATATGCATATAAAGTTTCATAAAAATCAATCAAGCCGTTTCGAAGGAGTATGGTAACTAACATTGTGACACGAGAATTTTATTGTATAAGATTTTCTAGATACTCCATAATCTTCGTAGCTCGCAGGCCACTTGAAGAGGTACATGTCGTTTAGAACTTTAATTGCCCGTGGCCCACTATGCTGGTAGTTTCCTAACCAAACTTCAGCCATATTATCTAAGTTCTTGCCACTTAAAGATTTGTCCAATCGAATGTCCTATATATAGGCTGGTAGGGTTTATTTTCTCTTTGCTTTTTGATCGTTTTTTTTTTGCAAATTTCTTTGATCGTTTTTCAGCTTTATTACTAATGTTGAAATGAATTAAAATGAATGAATTAAAAATCATCCACCACAATCTGTCAAATTTCTTTGATAGTATTTAAACTTTATTGCAATATATAAGATTTTATTGAGTTACGTGTGCATAAATGTATGGAACAGCTCATATTTTTTTCGCGATTTCAGGGTTCATCCCATAGTAAAAGTTGTTCGTTACGATGAGTACAATGCTCCCACGAAATTCTTAGAGTTAATTTTTTAACACCTTATATAGATAATAATATGCAACCATTATCAACTTTTATCTAAGACTAAAAAAAAACAGCCTATACATACGTCACTACGGGTGTCGATACCATACCGTCGATATCTTAAAAAAAACGGAAGAAAAATACGCCTAGGCTAGAACACTCTTTGGACTAGTTTCACCGATTAAACTAAACGCGATCATGTGCTGGAGAAAAAACCCGTTTAAGGGCTGTAAATGTCATTATTTTCTGTGGGATATTCACACTGACTGGTCTTGCACGTGGTTTCATGTGCTAGTCGTGTTTTTCATTGATCACATAGGCCTTCTTTTTAAGGCTTGGAAATCATCCAATGACTTCTCCCGCTCTGGGTGGAGCGGAAGAGAGAGTCAGACTCTTACTGACTAAAACTCATCCATGTTCCTTCCGTAGCCCTTTATGTTCCGGGGTAGCAATAACCCTTTCGGACAACCCCGCTTACCCGGCAATCACATTGGCCTTAAGTCTCAATTTTATTGAACTGTATATACTGTATATAATACTGACCACGATCACCGATCAGCACATTCGCGTAAACCGTGTTATATAGCTGTTAGAGTCACACCTTAAGAATTATGACAGTGGCAGCTCTTGATCGCAGTTTAGATGTGATGACAGCTGTCAACAGACCGCTGGTAGAAAATGATTATTAAGTAAGTAAATGTAACGAAATGTATTTAGGAAGGGATGACTGGAGGATTTGGAGGAGACCTTTGCTTAACTGCGGGCCTTTGTGGGCTAAATTAAAAAAAATATATATATATGAACTCAAAGAATAACCAAGTTAATTAAACACTTGGTTTGATTTACGATCGTAGTACTGTAAGCTCCGTGAAACTTTACAATACCTAGCCGGAAACAGGCGTGACGTCATTTCATGTTAAGTTTTATTTGCCCATACCAGAGCTAAAAATTATAAGAATACTGTTTATAGGTTTAACAAAAGTCGTATAAACCTTCTTCAAAACAAAACTCCTTATTCAAAATCAGTTGATCCCACCAATCAGAGCAGCCATCAATATATTCATAGCGTTTCTCAGCAGTACTGTGTAACAATATTTCCAGCCATTTCTCTTCAGAGAGAATTCTGTTGGAGTTTTCTTTTTCAATTTCAAACTGTCTCTAGTCTGGGGCTCGCGAAACAACTGCGGAAGTAGGGGTTGAGATGGTATTTGTGTGGATAAGAAAACGGTTGATGACGTAAGTGGTCCACGTCCCAACGACATGTCTAAAGCGTACCAGTGGCATTACTGATGCGTTCCTAAGGGTGAGTTTCGATCAGCATGTAAACTCCGTTTAACATCTCTCGGTGTCATTAGTCCATAGAAAATAATCGTGTTCAGTTTAATTGGTTCTCTCATTTGGGTATTTGAAAGAGTAGTCAATTACTTTACTTTTTATGAACTGTCAAGACGCGGCATTTGCACGTGATTTGTATGAAATATAACAATGTGATGTCACAGATTTTTAAAATCAAATGGAATATTTACTAGCATGAAATGCAATTTGACAATTATATCTTCGCATAATATTTAATTTCTGTACGGCGATGGAAGTTTTTAAGACAAGCAGTATTTTATCTATGTGATTTCATGTATTATTCTTGACCGTAGGTTCCTTGCCATAAAAATGCAAAAAAACCTTTGTGCGCCTTGAAAAATTTATATTGTCGATAAACATTATTACATCATGACCTACGTTTTGAAACTCATTATCATCAGATCACAGATCTTGTTTGTTGGACTGAGAACTACTTTTTTTTGAAATAATTTCAACGAAGCAACGTTTTAAGTCCACAACGAAGTAACCTCCTTTTACATTTTTATTGTCAATAATAGTATCATAAGACACATTGCTACCCTTTTTTTGTCAGGCGCACGTTTTTGGTTCTACAGTATACTGAGAATACATTAAATTTAACTCTTTACCTGTTACGCATTTGTAACCACTGAGGACCAATAAAACTGTCATATCTAAAAGATCATGAAAAGAAGGAGAAAATATTCAAATAAAATAAAATTGTATAAAATAAATAGACACATCCACACTAACCTTACAAATATCAGAGCGACGCGCGACGCGATGTCTAAAATTCACTGTTATAGGAAGAGCTTGGAAAAAAGAGCAGCAAGACGCTCTGTCTAATAGAATTTAAATTGTTACTCCTTCAGTTTGTTTATATTTTGTCTGATTTGCATGTCTTGGATGTTTTCGTTTAAATACTGATAAAGTCTTGGAGTAAAAGTATTTAACGTAATACTACTTGATATTCCTTTTTACGTAATAATTTCTACAAAAAAATAATGTTTTATTTTTAAATCCGGATAAGTAAATGAAATGCCACATCGTGGGGATATCGGCATGCCTTTTTATTGAGGTTTGGAAATCATCAAATTACTACTCCCGCTCTGGCTGTCAGACTCTTACTGACTAAAACAAACCCATGTTCCTTCCTTAACCCTTTACGTTCCGGGGTAGCCGTAGCCCTTTTGGACAATCCCGCTGCTTCAGCAGGCTTCGGCCCTAACGGGCCTTGATGTTGACATGTCTTTGAGGCGCGCGTAGAACACGAACACGCCTCTGAGATATTTATAAATGGCAAGTGAAGCTAAAGGCCCATGTGCAGCATAAAAACTCTGACACCAGGTGCTAACCTTTTGGAAAAGAAAGAAGGATGAACCTCTACCTACTTTATGTATTTCCTGAGCAGGATTTGGGCATATACGTGGATTAGCCTTTTCCTTCTCCTAGAGAGGAGGCCTGTGTCCCAGCAGTGGGAATATTATACCCTGATTATTTTATGTATGAACAATTTACGGCCACGAAATATATACAACCAGCTTAACAAGTTACCACAAACTGTCAAATTTTCTCAACCGATTTTGAACTTAACGTTTTAAGTCATTTGGAGTTTGACAGATTGGTATAAGGTAAAGATACTATTAAATTGAGCCGCTGGCGACCGTATCTATAATTTATAATATTTATCAAATCATTCGGCCTACCCTTGGCAATGATGTGGTTGAAACCGAAGGTAAAATTGAGTGTGATCATAAGGACTATCTAATGAAAGTAGGTTAAAAACCTGAACAATAAGCATCCTACATATTACAATAATAATCTATACTAATATTATAAAGAGGAAAGATTTGATTGTTTGTTTGTTTGCATTGAATAGTCTCCGAAACTACTAAACCGATTTGAAAAATTCTTTCAAAGTTGGGAAGCTACACTATCCCCAGGTGACATAGGGTATATTATATTTTCAAAAAAATTTGGGTCACTTACTAAAACTCCAATTATGTAAAAATTTCCGACATCCACATAGGTGGATCCGTGAGCAGAAGCTAGTTTTACCATAAATGTGAAGGTACAGACGCCAGCACATCAAGCTATTCCTAACTGTCAAATTTTCTCAATGAAAAATTAACCTTATATCTTTGCAATAAAGTCGAAATACTATCAAAGAAATTTGACAGATTGTGGTAACTTGATGTGCTGGCCTCTGTACATCTGTCTGTTGTTGAGTAAATGTGAATATTTATAAGCTTGTTACTCAACCACGCAAAAACAGCTGAACGGATCGGAATGTTTTTTTTTTAAAAGGTAGCTTGAGATCTGGAAATGGACGTAGACTACTTTTCATACTGCATAGTCCATTATCCTTAATTATACTTACGGCTTATCTAGACTTTAACATGTAGGGATTTCAATTAGGTACAATAACATTCCAAAGAGTTTTCGTGTCAATACTGAAAGCAAAAAAAAATAAGAAATAAAAGGCAGAATAGGCGCTTGTCATTGTCTCCGTCAAACGTCATTCGAGTTTGGAATGTTTTGCTACGAAAATGCGTTTTATTGGTTCGTAAATACTTACTATTGCAAATGGTAGGCAGTATCGAAATGGAACCCTAGTAAATAATTGAGCGATTTGATAATTGGTTACAGAGTGTGCCGTTTGAAGAAAAATCAGGCGTAACAAATATCAATATTATAATCAAAGTCCTAATCTCGTTTGTACAAAAGCACTTTTAATGAAGATTATTAAAATAATGATTTCTTATTAAGTACCGATTTTTAATGCCAATAATAGTGCGTTATGAGACATTGCTATTTTTTTCAATCAGGCACCTTAAACAGCTTTTTGACTAAATTATTATTGTATTGCATTTCAAATCATTGACAAATGAGTCAAAGAATATTTTAATGCATTGGATGACCATCTGAACAATATTCACTAAGCATTTACCCTTTATACACAAATATACCTAAACGGTATATCAAACTCAAAGTTATTATTTTCGAAGAGAGCGCCTAGTGCGAATTGTTTCTACGTTAACGTAACCGAAACGTTTACCGCGTTTGGCTCTCAGATTGGTTATGAGTTTGGAGCGGGCCAATCGGAGCGCGGAACGACAAACTAGTCGGGAATGTCCGGGTAAGCGAGCTTGTCCGAAACGGTTACCGCTACCCCGGAACATAAAGGGCTAAGGAAGGAACATGGGTGGGTTTTAGTCAGTAAGAGTCTGACGCTCCCTTCTGCTCCACCCAGAGCGGGAGCAGACATTTGATGATTTCCCACACTCAAAAAAAAAATGGGCTTCACGACAGTAATTAAATGAATGAAAACCAAAATTAAAATAAGTCTTTATTTGCATAGGTAGGTACTTACAAATAATGTTAATATGTTTCTATTATAAACGCAGTTTACACGTTTTTAAAGCTAAATTCAACAATAAACATAATCCAGTTAAATTAACATTGGAAAATAAACACCCACGGCCTTATTACAAAACAAGTTTTAAAACATGGAAATAGTTTTGAAATTCGAACTAGATAGGTAACCCATTTTTCGAAAAAGTTAGACTTCTGAATACAAAACTGAATTTAAATTGTGAACTATTATGAACTTTAAACTACTCAGAATAAAAGTCAAAATACAATGAGTGGCTCGTATTAATAAAGATGGTACTTAAATTCGCTCTTTCGTTTTAAATTCTTACAGTAGGTAGGTACTTAATCCTTTTTTTTCTTACATATCCCATCACATTGCACAGAGGCCAGCAGTCCAGCACATGAAGCTACCCAAAACAGTCAAACTTTCATAGATTTTCAACATAATTACAAAACAATGGTTCATATTATTAGGTATTGTTTACTTAGGAATTTTTGACAGTTTGGGATAGCTTGATGTGCTGAGATCTGTACATAGGACAGATCAGACAACCCACTTTTCGGCGTTTGTTATAATATATATATTTTTGAGTGAACATTTCTCCAAAGTGTGTGCTTTCTTTAAGGAAAGCTTGAAACTTCATGGATCGAAATTAAATCTTGTCAATTACTTTCATGCATTATTTCTGTTTGTGCTATATGCATACTCCACAAAGTTGAACATCTACAGATTTAAATGTTCATCAATAGCAAGCGGATCATCCTCTTCCAATTGCATCATTTCATCATCAGAAGTAGCCTTGAATTCTATTTCAGTACCAGCAAGTGCTTCTTCAGACGAAGACGTATCAGGACTTCCTTGTTCTGCACCCTCTCCACCAGAGACAAAACTTAACGCATTGTCCACCTCTGACTCTGTAGATACCCATTTATCTATGCCTTCAGCAATTTCAGGCAAAACTTCGATTACACGACTTTCAAGTTTTGTGAAAACCTTATCAAAAGGTGGCTCCTCTCCTGATTCTGGACTTTCGTTATTCAAATGTAACTGTAACCCGTAACAAGCAATGCCCCAGTTTTCAAAATCGTTCTTCTTTATCCTTACATAGATGGTATTTCGTATACGATTCAATTTCTTCACGTCTGGATTAACTTTAACAATTACGATTGGTATAGGCGCGAATGTAGTAAGGTGTTTAATTTGATCAAGGGCTACGTAAAAAATGTTACTGCTTATATGTACTACTTTAGGTGGCCCAAAATCCATAAAGATTCTAAGTAGCTCCATACAAATTTCGCTTTCTTTATTATCTATGCTCAATGGTCTCAGGTGAACGAACCCAGTCAGCATGTCTTGGCAAATCATTATGTGTGTAAAAGCAAAATCTGGAAAACTATTCATTGGTAATAAATCTAGAGATAAGCGATAGTACGGCTTTTTTACTCCAGAACAAGTGTAACAGACTTCACGAATATTTTCAATCGCCGAATCATTTATTAAGTACTCTGAATGTTGCATAATGTTCTTGAGCGTTTCAGTTGTAGGATGGCAATACTTTATATGTGTTTTCCAACAAATGTCAAAGATATCTTCCCAATGAACGAACTCTTTGTATTCTCCATCCTTGCCTTTTATTAACAACCGTTCTTTACCATCCTTGCCTACATCAATCACGTATTCATCTTTATAAATACTAATGTAGTTGCTGTCCTGACGCGATTTCTCTTCCTCCATTTTTATTAATTTTATCAATTTATAAAAATAATCCGGACTCCATAAAGAGTTTGCTTCAGTGTTTGCCGTTGATAGACTTAATATTTCATTAAATTCCAATTTAATTAATTCTATTTCTGAATCGCTCATACCCCAACTTTTATTTTTGTCTTTATCGGCAATGCTCACCGGTATTCCTTTGCTTGTTGACGCCATTTTGTAAAACACTGCACACTGCACAGATAAACGTTAGGTTACCTTGAAATCAGATGACAGAATGAAAGAAAACGTCAAAATCCAAGCAAAGCACACAAAACAGTATGATGTCCAACGTCCGTCCTAGAGTGAAAAAGCAACATTACAGTTCAAGAGTGAGCGAGATAAATAATCGACTTCGTTCCAAGTTAGAACGATTTCTTATAGCTACAAAATGCTCAGAATATCAACAAGCACGGTAAGTTTCGGAAATTGACATAAAACGTACTGAGTTTGACATAACCTTTGAAGGCAACACTCGCTATTGGCTACTGCGCCATTCCCATTCATAAAACACTGTTAATGTCAAGTGCTGAGCATTCTGTCTTTTTTGATCTTGTTATTGTTTGAGGTTTATTTTTAAGTGTTAGAGGTATACGATTATCTGACAAATGTATTTAAATACAAAACTTCATGATTATAAAACAAGAGACTAAAAACGAAAATTAAAGGCCATTTAAAATATTACCTTAGTGAAAACAGCCGGTAAATAACCCCTAACTTTTCACGTTAATATCGCGTCTTATTTATTTACGAAGGGCAAAGCTATGCTCATTGATAATAATAGAGCTAAAAATCTGAAAGAACAAGTGGTGTCAGTACTTACCTACATAGTGAACAGTCAGTGACCCAAGTATAATTTAGTTATTGCAATACGCTACGCTCCTGTATTTGATGTTCCTAATTTAAAAAGGGAAATGGAATAATACCGGCACGTAAGAAAAACTAATAATTTTGTTGAGTTCTAACCTGTTTCAGTTCCAAAAAGTATGAGTAATGGAACAAAACACCTCTTTGGGCAATCCATTTTTGTTTTAAAATTAGGTTAGGTTAATATCTTTTTAAGACAGGACAACGTCTGTCGGGTCAGCTAGAAAAGGATATTGTGAGAGAACAATCAAAGTAGTAAATTTATGTTACTTATAGGTTGTTAGCGAGTAACATTTAGCTTTATACTTGATAAATAATAAGTTTACTACCAGTCCCAGCATTGTAGAAGTTGGGTGGCTTGACCTAAAACATGGTTGTATACTATTATGATAGCTGAGTGAGGTGTAGGTATGGAACACATGACATACTGCAACAACCGCAAATAAATATTGTAGTAAATATTTTATATTTTAAGGACAAGACGATGATGATAAGGTAAAAAAATAGTTGGTCAATCATAGCAACATTGCACTGGGTCTCTGCATTGTGGATTATAGCACATTTCTTCTCACCTAGTGCATACACTGCCACTATTTTTTGTCAGGGTACTATTCTAAGCTCAGTGCCTTCAACATGCATTGCAATGTATGGATAATAAACACATATTTGTGTAGAAGGCATTGGCTTCGAATAGATCAAAATGTATTGAGCATGTATCTGTGAAGGGCACTGTGAGATAGAACAGAAAAAACACAGCGAGTTCATGGCAGTATATGCGCTAGAGGAGGCCTGTGTTCCAGCAGTGTGAATATGAGGCTGATCATGCTATAATAAATTGATGATCATAATAAAAAAGAATTTAGTTCTTCTTTTCGTGTGGTTAGTGACTAACCTGGTGTCAGAGTTTTAATGCTGCCTGTGGGCCTCTGACTTAGCATCACATACTGTTGAGAAAATTCTCTCAAGCATGCCGGTTTCCTCACTATGTTTTCCTTCACCGATTTTTAAGCAAGTGATAATTTTATTAATTAGTGAGAATTTAGTTAGGTATTGAGCACAAAACATTCATTATTTTGTAATTTATCTTACTTTTATGATCAATCATTGGTGGGAGTGTAGTCTTAGGGGCATTATTAGAAGCCGGACGGTGCGTACATGTTCCATGCGCGCCCCAAAGAGCATATGAAGGGGCGCGTTAGGGCCGAGCCTGTCGGGTAAGCGGGATTGTCCGAAAGGGTTACTCGCTACCCTGGAACATAAAGGCCTAAGCAAGGAACATGGATGGGTTTTAGTCAGTAAAAGTCTGACACTCCCTTCCGCTCCACCCAGAGCGGGAAAAGAGTAAAGACATTGATGATTTCCCACCCTCAAAAAAATAAGGGGTGTTATGGCGCGAGGACTAAGTAAATCTCCGCCCCACTTACCAAATCATCAGAATTAAAAACACTATTCAATCAAAAAAGCTAGATTTTAAAAAAAACTGTCATTTGGTTCCTCAAATTAAGCTTTTTTTTTAAATAAGTAGTTGATGAAAAAAGAGTTTAGGTATAACTAGTAATTTTAAACATACCATCACATCTCATAAAAACTAAAAAAACCGTTGAAAGCTGTAAATAAGGATTTTCTATTGATATTGTTAAACAAAACACATTATTTCATTGTGTTATAAAATAAAGGTAGCAACAATTATTAAATTCAAATTAATATTATCTCTACTCTGGATTTGTGCTTGGTTGAGTGCATGCTCGCTCCCTATTTCATGGGCAGTCCCATGAAATAGCTAGCGAGCCACAGCACATAACTGGTCAAATGTAAGTACAGATGCCAGCAGGTTAAACATTACTGAAACTATCAAATTTTCCCAATTGTTCTTGAACCTTGCTGTAGTGTACATTACTGCTACCATTATCATTCTCCTGCCATTATCCCAATTTAAATGGGGCTGGTCCAACATATATTTTCTTCTATACTATTGGTATTTATTGGTCATCATATGGGTAGACACTCCTTGCCAGCCATATCATGCTTCACACAGTCCATCCATCATTGTTTTGGTTTTAAAGACATTGCCCTTACAATCCCTTCGCAGAAAAGTTACAGTGTATGTAGATGTACAGATGCCAACACATCAAGCTAAATTCCCTTATACTTTTGTAATACAGTTCAAAATCTATCAAAAAAATGACTCCTCCCACTCTGGGTAGAGCGGAAGGGAGTGTCAGACTCTTAGTGACTAAAATGATTGACAATGTTCCTTCCTTTGCCCTTTATGTTCCGGGGTAGCAGTAACCCTTTCGGACAATCCCGCTTAAGTTTGGTTCTTAATGTGCTAACCTCTGTACATTGGGAATATTCAGGGTCAAATGAAATAAGCTAGCGAAACTTCGCAAACGTGATGGGCAGGCCAGGTATCTAAACACGACAAAACAAAATGAAAAGAGATTTGATGTTCATATTTAATAATGTGAACATCAAATATTCTTTGATAGATTTTCAACTTTATTCCAAAAGCATAAGGTTCATATTCAATTGAGAATATTTGACAGTTTGGGGTAGCTTGATGTGCTGGCGATACTTTAAGTGACTAGTTACAAAAACTGTAGTTGATAAACTCAAAAACTCATCAAATAAAGTTATTGTTGGTTTGATCATGTCTACATTCCGATACCCGTCACGTTTGTGAAGTTTTGCTGGCTAATTTGATTTGACCTTTGATTTATATTATATCTTTTACTAGCCGCGGCTTCGCCCGCTTGTATGTAGGCAAAGATCCACGGCAACTGTACATTTTTCTAGTATAAAAAGTAGCCTATAATTCCAGACTATAATCTCTCTGTGCCAAATTTCATCCAGAACCGTTTCAATAGTTTTTGCGTGAGAGTAACCAACATCCATAGGTACAGACGCCAGCACATCAAGCTATCCCTAACTGTCAAATTTTATCAATTAAAAATGAACCTTATGGCTTTGCAATAAAGTTGAAATACTATCAAAGAAATTTGGCAGATTGTGGTAACTTGATGTGCTGGCCTCTGTACATCCTCACAAACTTTCAAGTCGCGCAGAATGTATCTTTCGCAAAATGCACCCCATACGCAAAACGTACCATTCTCAAAATGCACCTTTCTCATATACCTATTAGTAGGATGTACCTAGTTAAGTTTAAATTCAGATGAAGGATTTAATTTAATTTTCAGAACCTGTAAACGATGTTTCTCTTCCATTCCCGATCGCAGTATATAAAAAAAACGGAATAAAAACTCTTAAACTGAATTGATTAAACGTCAATATAAAAACTTTCACCATTCCTTCTTCGCGCAAGAGCGAAATAGAAAGCAAATATTGTTCCTGGTTTGGAGTGTAGATTTTAGGGTTCCGTGGTAAAACCGCGCTACAGGGATCTACGGCTCTAATGTCCGTCCGTCTGTCTGTCACGTGGCTTTATCTTTTGAACCGTAATAGATAGACACTTGAAATAGTTCACACAGAGATTACCTACTATGACCGCTAAAGTGTAATAAAGTCAATTGAAAATTAAAAGCGACCCTTGAATTTTAAACTTACAAAGAACGTAATTATTTCGGCGGTTTTGTTTTTTAGGAAACTATAAAAATATACGTAATTAGTGTAAAGGTGCATCCACACTGTATAACATAATATCATGTCATAAAACGTAGTTTACATATTTCTTTATAGTGGTGAACAAGCTTAAATAATGTGGACGGGTTAGATAACGAATGTTTATGTGTCATACATAATCTGTACGCACCCTTGGTGTGAAGTGTAGTTAGTGAATATACGGAACCATTCGTGTGCGTGGCCGACTTGCAAATAGACAAATAGTCGCTTTTTTTTAAATAAGTAGGTAGTGGGTTATTTTTAGTTTTTCCCATAAAATGAAAATGGTCAATCCTAACCTTTCGTTATTCTGTGATGGTTTTGCTGTCAATCCAAAAATAACTGAATAACGTCGCGTCGCGCATAATATGTAGTTTGTTTTATAGATTGACAGTAGCGACCTGCCCGTGGTCGAAGGTTTTTACGACTTGATATACCTACCATTAATTTCTTAACTTTTTAACCGCCCCAGTCGGATTAATACGACAAATGTTTTCGTGCCGTTTCCGTCTCAGTCGCGTTTATACGACTGAGAATCTATGTTCGGTTTTTGTTTTTTATGTAATTGCAAAATCCTATTCGTCTGAAACAACGTTTTTTTTATGAGCTAGGCGCTGGGAGCACGGCAATTGATATACAACCAAGCGGTCAATAGGTTGAACGCCAACGCGGTCACCGTGTGTCCGACAAACAATAGTTTTTCTATTGTGTCTGCTGCGTGGCAGTCAATGACTTAAACAATTCAACGTAGGCCAGGTAAATCTTAGAACCTGCCTAGGCCTACGACAGTCAGCTTAGGTTGTGAAGGCAATTCCTGGGGGAGTCCAATTTCCAGTCGTGGTGGAGCATCAATGACGATAAAATCAATCGATTACCGTTAGTCCTTCGCTAAAAATAAGTCCCGTACCAAAAACTGACTTAAAAAATCCACCATGTCCCCTAAAATTGAGGCGAAATCACCAAAACATGGGACAAAAACAATAATTTGGGCAATTTCAGTCCATCTTGTTGTTATTTACCTCTGAAGTCCTTCGTATTTTAATAGACTGACGCCGGGCGATTTATTAGGGGAAAAACAAGATGGGTGCGCGAGCAAATGGTGTTGTTACCTTATGGCTGGACATAATGTAAAACACGATGTTTTTGCACGTTTTAGAATGTTTTTGCTTAATGAATGGATACCTACTGTATGCGGTATACCGCGATTTATGGTTTATTGACGAGAATTAGAAATGTGGTCTTTACCTACGGTAAGCCTACTTTTTTCTGTGGGCAAAATGTTTAGTGTGTGTGTGTATGTTAGACTCTGTCCGACTAAAACCTCAATGTTCCTCTATTGTCTGGGAGATACATGTAGGCGAACCTCAAGCTATCCCAAACTGTCAAATTCCCCATTGAAAATTAACCTTAAGCTATTGTAATAAAATTGAAAAACTATAAAAGAAAATTCACGAATCAGTTATGTTCTAAAAAAAATTCAATTTTTCTTTATTGACCCATTTAAATCTTAGCCTCAATAGCAATGGCCAAATGTAGAAAATTCTATTTTTTGCTTTTAAACAACCTTTGTAAACCGTTACAATACTGTTTCATTATACGTTAGGTACAGTCAACAGCAAAAGTAGATGATCAAAATCAGAAACTCAATACTAGTGAACGGAGTTCGCGTCAGAACTGTGTGGCGTCGTCGGAGTGATTCAAAAGTATATCGTGATCACGAATATATGACAGCTGTACTAGTACTAAATGTTTGGTATAATTTACAATCATATACTTTTGAATCACTCCGACGCCACACAGTTCTGACGCGAACTCCGTTCACTAGTATTGAGTTTCTGATTTTGATCATCTACTTTTGCTGTTGACTGTACTATCTTCACAAACGCTACAATAGAGCGCACAATTTTTTTTTTTGAGGGTGGGACATTTAATTATCCAATGACTTCCCCCGCTCTGGGTGGAGTGGAAGGGAGCCAGACTCTTACAGACTAAAACCCATCCATGTTCCTTCCGTAGCCCTATATGTTCCGGGGTAGCGGTACCCCTTTCGGACAATCCCGCTAACACGGCAGGCTCGGCCCTAACGCGCCCCTTCATATGCTGACATCTCTTAGAGGCGCGCGTGGAACATGGTACGGGAGTCGTCACGTGGATCCCGACGCCCGGAGCGTGTCCCGCGGCGGCTGGGACGGGACGATCTTTCCCTCTCCCAACCAGCCATCTCCTTCGCGAGCATGACTGCTTCGCAGAAGGAGGTGACTGCCTCCAACTCCCTCTTGCTTCGGACCATGGCTTGCACCAGGGTCGGGTGCGAGAGGTCGCCGCCAATCGCCTCTACGAGGACGCGGCGGTGCTCCGTCCAAGCAGTGCAATACTGAACCGTATGCTCCACCGTGTCCTCTGGGCGATCCTCACAATGATGACACCCGGGCGTTTCCTTCCGCCTGATGATGTGCAGAAACCTCCCGAAACATCCTTGTCTGGTGAGGACCTGTGTCAGGCTGTAGGTGAAGGCGCCCTGACGCCTAGCCACTCCTCAAAGAGAGGTCTTACCGCCACTATCGTGGCGTACCCTGGATATTGTACCGTGCCACCCTTTCTGACCTTTGCAGGAAAACCGGATCTGTATATTGCTATAGAACTCTAGACGACAGGATTATAGCGATCATGAGCCTGTGCATTAATTGCGGTATAGCAACAGACCGCTGCAATTTAATCGGAAGGCGAAGATTGGACGATGAAGAGATTCTCTCAACTGTACAGGAATGGGTCGCGCCTCAAACGGTTAGTAGGCATTTGATATTTCTATAACATAACATTTTTGTACTATATAACTTGGTTCTGCCCGCGGCTTCGCCCGCGTGGATGGCGGAAATTGCATGTTATTATACCTACATATAAACCTTCCTCTTGAATCATTGATTCCTATTAATAAAAAAACTGCATCAAAATCCGTTGTGTAGTTTTAAAGATGAAAGCATACAAACAGACAGACGCGGGAAGCGACTTTGCTTTATACTATGTAGTGATTATTTCATGTGTATTTAAACTAAATGAAAACTAAACGTGTAATCGCTATGTTCAGTTTTCTGTTGATAGTTATATTTTATAAAATTATACCACAGAATATGCAGAAAAATCTGATTCGAAGACATGTGTCATCACCAATCTAGACTATGTATGGTTAATGATGGCGTAATTCTTGCTTCTCAGACCGGAAATAAAGAGGCCTTTAAGAGGCATTAGTGGGAAAAATTTGTCATCAAGCTGGAGTCGAGTGTGATTCATCTCCTATACCTCCTCTCACTGTGGCCAAGACACCTTTAGCCATCAGCGGTCCTATGAGTCTGTGGGATCGGCAGTGAGAGGAGGTATAGGAGATGAATCACACTCGACTCCAGCTTGATGACTAATTTATTACAAATGATGAGCTAAAATACAAAATATGTACCTATATAATTATACATATTTTGTGGTAAATACACATTGATAGCTATTTACATGTGTGCTGTGTGTGTATCGAAGCGAAGATCTCAGTAGGCCACTTCTTAGCGCTGACGGTGTGCTGGTGTTGCCGGCGCGTGGAACGAATGTAGGTATGTCGCTCTTAATGCTGACGCTGTGATGCTATTGTTGGCGCGTGTAACTATGATATGTTCACGGCTGAAAAATAAGGTTGTTTTTTTTTCAAATGTGCCACTAAGATGTTTATTGCTGAATGCGTGTTAGACCTTAATAGTCAAAAATGTTTGCTTCAGGTAAATGAAAATGACTTTGTCTGCCTAGCTTGCTGGAATAATGCTAATGCTGAATCTCGTGATGGCAATAGACCAGAAGAGAGTGCAAGGACACCTATAGGACACAGACGAGTGTGTATTAACTGTGGGCGTTCTCTTCTGAGAAAACTTCGTTATCATCAACTTAGGGCTGATACAGTGAAAGAACAACGAATACGCGAAGTTGTAAGAGAATGGATCCTACCACGCACGGTTAGTATATTAGTTTCTTTAGTTTAGTTTTGATAACAAGGGCATTAAAATACAAAAAAATACTAAATCATTTAAGTGAATTAGAAAGACTGTTATAATGGTCTAGCATAAGAAGCAGTGATAGCCTAATGGTGTGACCGTCGGACTGCCAAGTCATAGGTCTCGAGTTCGAACCCAAGTCACGCACCTCTGACTTTTCGGATTCATGTGCGTATTGTATAATTAATACTTGCTTAAATACGGTGAAGGAAAACATCGTGAGGAAACCGGTATGTCTGAGAGATATATCTCAACAGCATGTGAAGCTAAGTCAGAGGCCCATGGCCAGCATCAAAACTCTGACACCAGGTTAGTCGCTAACCACACGAAAAGAAGAAGACTGTTATAATAGTCTAGCTCATACGTCGGGATTTCTTTCACATCACATCCCTTGTGTAACGGCACCCTATAATGTAGATAAATTATTTTCAGGTGGGTGCTTCAAGTGTTATCTGTCACTCTTGTTGGGTGCGAGCAAATAGAGTAACCCGGAATTTCCCATCAGGCCCCTCAACATCTGCTGCTTCTTCATCAGCTGTCAATGAGCTAAATGGTCAGGGTATTCCCAAAGAAGAACCTCTAACAAGGCAAGAAACTTATTCTGCACCAAGGGCACCTACTGTCGGGACTCTTATTGTATTACCTGATTATTTAAGAGCCGTTGAAACTGAAAGTAAATGCTTTGTGCAAGGATGTCGGAGACGTGAACGAAACCGAATACCAATTGCAATGCGAAAACAGTTACTTAAAATGTATAACTATTATGTACCTCAAAATAATCGCCTTTGTGCTATCCATTTAGCACGCTCATCGTGTGATTTTCTGTATAGTAATAGTGATATTATCAACACTTTTAGTGCAAATCATATTCAAGATATGTTGTCATTAAAGGAGTCGGATTGATTTTTTTTGGATTTCATAAATGTTGAGTCTGTGGAAGACAATATTTTTTACCACTGAGTTGGTTTTAACAAACAGCTATTCAGATAGATATTGAATGAAGTGCCTCAGTTTCTGAACTTAAAAGGTCACAGCTCATTAAAGCCACCCGGCACCTACCCCGCACCGCCTCGTCGTACGGCGTCCATTCGTTATCGACAGGTGGTCCACGGGTGGACGTCACCTTATCACCAATAAACGTCGGTTTACCAGTGGACTCGCAGTAAAGTGAACGCAAGGCAAGCATGCGAGCAGCGAGTTGTCATTGTCACCGAGTGGTCCACCCGCCATGCGCGCGTGGAGGGTTTATAACCGAGGCGATCCGGTGACGCCACGGAGTTGAAGTAGTGAGCGCATACCCTTACGAGTCCATATAAAGAATACTAGCCGCAAGAAGCGAGGCGGTGCAGAGTGGGTGTCGGGTGGCTCTAATGAGCTGTGACCTTTAAAGCGGATCGACTATATAAGCTACTTATTTAATTAAACTTAGGACCAGGAACCCAGTTAATCAATTGTCAACACTTCTGCAAATTGAATAATTTGTATGGTTCTTTCCGCAAAAGACCATTTCAGACGCATCAGACATCAAGACCATGTAGGTTGCTACATGGTCTTCACATGATCTGACCAAGATTATGTCTAGACTTTAAAAGAGACTGTGACCTATAAGATGGTTTCAGCCTTTCATATTATTTAATATCAATTAATAAAAAATACTGACGTGCAAAAGTGGTTGTGAAACTTATTTACAAAAATGAAATCGTTTATCATTTACAATTAAATTCTTTGATTTTACCCATGAGCCCAAAATCGAACATCTGCAATTCTCATTAAAACAAATGCTGTACCAAGTACCGCCCAATCAAAGTAAAATTTTACCAACGAATCAATAGCTAGGTATCAATTTGAAATAAGAACCATTCCGTATTGCATGCAAATCTGGTGATATTTGAACTACTTGTGGAGTGTACTCTAAACTTCTATTGTTTCAACACATTTGTGGGCTGTGACGTAATAAAGAAAGCTACAGAAGTTTCATGTGTTTTTTTTGCATACGAACCTTTCTAACAACCTATATGATCATGTGCTTAGTAAATGTCTCCCCATAACTACCCACTGTTCCTTGTCTCCCGGTTGATCTCCCGTAAACGTATGTCGCAAGTCTTCACGCCAGCGTTTCAGTTTTAGAGATAAACTACGATAACATGGCCCGCCCCCCCAAAATTCAAAACGTTTAAAAATGTATATTATATGTACTTACCTACATACAAACAAACTTTCATAAGGATGTGACTACAGACATTGAAACAGTAATTTGGAGGGTCGCGTCTTGTTATCGTAGGTATCGTAATAATTCTACGATACCTTAATTGGGTATTTGAAAATGTAATACTTAACGTTTTTTTTTATGAACTGTCAGAACGCGAAATTTGTAGGTACGTGATTTGTATGAAATACTAGCACTTTGCCCGCGGCTTCGCTCCCGTGGCCTTTCCTGTGGGACCCGTTATTTTTCCCGGGATAAAAAGCCTAGCTAGCCTATGTTACTCCTAGAAAACTAAGCTTTGCAACGGTGAAAGAATTTTTTAAATCGGCCCAGTAGTTTCGGAGCCTATTCATTTCAAACAAAAACAAAAAATCAAATCTTTCCTCTTTATAATATTAGTATAGACAACAATTTGACGTCACAGATTTTTAGAATCAAATAGAATAGGTACTTAAGGTGAATCCTCCAACCAACCCGCGAAATTCAAATTTTCTTAAGTTTTTTGCAATTTGCAGGCCAGTGATAGCTTGTATGTTGATGAACATTTGATTCGCGGCTGTAAGACGTATGTAGTTACAGAATTATAATCATCAAAATCATTAATACAACCCTCCGAGCTCATAAAGGTGTAAAAATGACTTTCAAAGGTCAAAGTCATTTTTACACCTTTTCGCGGGCTACCCTGGAACATCCACCTTAATAGCATTAAATGTAATTTAACAATTATTTATCTTCGCATAATATTTAGTTTCTGTACGATGATGGAAGTTTTTAAGACGACCGTTCCTTTTTCTATGTGATTTCATATTTTATTTTTGACCGTTTCAAATAGTCAATTTTGACGTAGGATGTGAATTAATTTCCCTTACTGAGTTATCCAAATGCTCGACAAAATAGAGTTTTGACGAGCGTTCTTTTTTCTATGTCAAATAGTCAATTCAATATTCTAGGTACACCTAAGCTTATTTTATCATACTTTCCATGTGAATGGACCTTCTAAACTTACTCTATGCGATTTCCGCTCAATAGAACTGAAACTATAGCCGTTGTTGTGGGAAAGAGACGGCAACAGCCGTGTACACTTCCATTTCTGTTCCGCAAGGAACAATGTTGGGTCCATGAACTTTGAAACTCCGTGTTGAAGAGTTTTAAAAGGGACTTAAAGGCCTCAATAGTACTTACACATGTGGCCCTTGTATATCAATGAGTTTTAGATGAAATTGCGAGTGGAAAGTGATTTAAGTGCGGCTTACAATGAGCCCCAGTTTCTCGGTCACTGGGTGGGTGGGCACAAAGGTATTTGAGGGATTATGTAAGCTTGGAAGGTGAATGAAGATTTACTCTCTGGAAATGAAGTTACTGTGGATGCTTCTGGGTCATGCTAATTTAGATCTTGTTTAAAACCTTCTTGATTCAAACCGTCATTAATTGTATTTCTGCACGCCTGCCCCAACAAGAGTGCTAGTTTTTCAGGGTTCATGTATTTATGTGTGTGTTTCTTAATCCCACCACAACTACTGGGACCGAATTAGATAAATATTGGAAGCTCTTATATCTTAGTTGAAACCTTGTTTCTAGACCTTATCCTCTTTAGCAATTGCCTTGCTTCTTATAAACGTACAGTCGCCACCACATCAAATTACAACAAACTTTATAATTTTTCAACGCTGTCTAAAATCATTTGGAGAAATTTGTCAGCCACAGAGGCGCTCGTGGCTTAATAATAACAGCCGCACAGGTCGATCAATCAGGTTAGGCTACGCTTGCCAGGGTTAACCATGAATGGGTGACTATCCTTACCTACATACCGAGACTCCTCCATGCCTCGGAAAGCCCGTTAAACCGTTGGTCCCGGCTGCCATTTGTGATTCTTTAACAGTCGTTACGGGTCGTCAGAAGCCCGAAAATCTGACAGCCAGTCTTACCAAACCTATTGTATTACCCAGTAGGCAGTAACTGGGTTGTGGAGGTCAGATAGGCAGTCGCTCCATGTAAAGTACTGGTATCCAGCTGCATCCCGTAAGACTGGAAGCTGACTGCAACATACCTAGTTGGGAAAAGGCTAGGCAGATTAATTAGAGAAATTTGGCAGTTTGGTATAACTTAATGCGCTGGCGACTGTACATGGGATTTAAATATAACTGGTGAATTTAGGTGAACTGTAAATCCTGCTCTACCCTTCGGTGAATACAGGCGTGAAGTTATGTTAACTCCATATAGTAAACCGTGGGTTCAGTCTCTATGTTAACTTCAACAAATAACATAAAACAGCACCAATGTAACTAACATACACACATCAAAAGTGTCTAGGGATCAACATATATTTTTGCAATAACTTTTCTCTTGATTGATATTAATTTAAATTTTCTTTAAGGATTCATCAAATAAAGTGTTTTCGTTTGTCACAGTAACGATAAACCAAGTCACCTTTGCATTAATAAAGAAATTTGCCATTTTCCTAATAAAGGGATTTTTGACATTTGAACCACTAACATTAAAGTTCGAAAAAAAGACTGAAATAACAGTTTTCTTTAAAATTTTATTGGGTAACTTAAACAATTAATAATCCGTGTTTCTACCGCGAACACTAACAACACAAGAACATCGGTTTGGCATACTCAAAATGAGTTCATCCAAATCACGCTGTGGAATGGCCGCCCATGTTCGTTGCAACAACAAAAAAAGGTCTTCTTGCAACTGGATACCCTCCATATTCGGCAGAGCTCTTCTCTGTAGCATATCCCATGCATGCTCAATCGGGTTCAAGTCTGGCGACTGAGCAGGCCAGGGCAGGACATTGATGTTAGCTGCGGCGAGAGTCTGTCTTACAACTCTTGCGGTGTGCGGTCGTGCATTATCATGCATTAACTGAAATAAGGGACCAAGGGGCAATAAAGTTGAAATACTATCATAGAAATTTGACAGATTGTGGTAACTTGATGTGCTGGCCACTGTACCTAGAATAGCAGGTAAGTATTGCCAACATAACTTAGACCCTCCGATACGCCCGCCATTTTGTAACCGATCATAACACTTCGGCGCCAATTATGTTCCATATTCGAATCAAAATGGCATCCAATCTAATCACATTGGCTCCAAAAATCGGGAGAAACTGGACCAATCCCGATTTGATTGCTATCCGTACTGTTGTATTCGAATCCAATTTTCTTTACGGGCAATCTATTTTTTTGAGGAGAAAGATATTTTTGAGACAATGCGAGATTGCTTGATCTTTTTAGCGTTTGGAGAGCCGATGTTATTGGCATGATGTTTATTTCTTCTTTCTTTATTGCCATATACTCGTATAAGTACCTAACCTACCTACTGATATAATTTTCTTTCTGCTAAGCACTGCTGTTTCAGAGAGGATAAAACCATTTCACGAATCCGCCTTATCAGCCTTGACTAGTAGTAGAGTTGCCATCATATCAAGTTACTACAAACTGTCCAAAATTCACGATTGAACATGAACCTTATTCTTGTGTTATAAAGTTGACAATCTTTCAAAGGAATATTGCAGATTGGGGTAGCTTGATGCTGGCGACCGTACAAATAGAGTTACACCTGATCACAAATACCGTTTTTATATTTTCTACCTAACATAATTGAGTAGGGTGCGACCTAGTACCTGTGCTGCCTGAAGACAGTGAACTTGGGTCTTATCTTGTTTGGTCTGCACGCGTAGGTAGCTTGATCAGCGCGTCATTGGCGAGCTACGCGAAGGCAACACGACGCGGCCCGATGACCACTGGCTTCCTCGAACTCCACAGCGCAGACGATTCTCCTCTCTCTTATAACCCATTAGATGTTCGCCTATTAGAAGCCGTTTGCTGATCAGAGCTCAACGATTCAAACGGTTATATTTATTGTCGTTCCGAGAGATTTTTTCTTATGAACCTATGGGGTTTATACGACATTTGAGGGGTGAACGTGTAATTGTTTGTCCGGTACCGTTCTATCTATACTAATATTGTAGAGAGGAAAGATTTGTATGTATGTTTGTAACGAATTAATTCAAAAACTACTTAACGGATCTGGATGAAACTTGGCACAAAGATAGATTATAGTCTGGAATCGCATATATTTTGTCCCGGAAAAATGTACGGTTCCCGTGGGATAATTTCTTACGTACAGGCGGGCAAAGCCGCTGGGAAAAGCTAGTAATGATAAAAGTACCTACGACAATAAAAGATTGCATACAACACACCGTGTAACAATAATAATACTCATGAATACGGTCCTTGAGCAAATCAGTCCCTCCCTTTCATTCATTCATTCAGTCATTTACACGATGTTACTAACATTTATGACTCCGCCGTGTATTCAACCCCTTAGTTTTGTGTGACGTGAGATCGAAGTTACCGAGAGAAAACGGAATATAGTAATGGGCTTGGGATTTTGAACACTGCATGGTCTTTGGATATTATGATGCGGTTTACAATTGGTACACGTTTGCTTAAAAGCAACATGTCTCCTCTTTATTTGGATAAGTGATAATTATACAATATTTAATGATTTATCTCATTAAATATTGTATAATTATCACTTGCATAAAAAACTGTGCAGGAAAACCTCGTGAGGAAACCGGCATGCCTGAGCAATATTTCTCAACCGCATGTGAAGCTAAGTCAGATGCCCATGGGCAGCATACAATCTTGGACACTAGGTTAGTCATTAACTACATGCTAAAGGAAGAAAGAAGAGTTGCACTGATAACCAGAGGCTTTATAGGGGCTGACTTACAGGGACTAAAGAGTGTCCGTGGAGTTTCTTGCCCGTTCTTCTCCATAGGTACCAACTGATTTGGAAAGGGCATCAGGCTTAATTTATCTGACTGACCGACCCTATGATAATTCAAAAGTGCCTGTAATTGGTTTATTTGAAATAAATACTTTGAGTTAAGTGGAGTTGACTTAAAGATAATCAATTGAATGCCTTGACCTTTTAATGGTTTTCCTTTGTCCCCAGCTTTCTTGTTGACCCATCCTAAACTACAGTTATGGCAGGCCTTAGACACGCTGGAGTGACGTGTATTTCCCGCAACGATTAGCCGAAAGATAAAGTGAATTGGAAGACTATGGGGAGACCTATGGATTGAGTTCACGTCATACGCAAATAGAGCTCTAACTGCAGATAGAGCTCATGAAATGTTAATAGAAAATCAATCAATCTGCCTAGCCTTTTTTCAACTACGTTGAGGTCGGCTTCCAGTCTAACCGGATGCAGCTGAAAACTAGTATTTTACATGGAGTGACTGCATATCTGACCTCTACAACCCAATCAGTAAATGGGTAATACAATACCCCTTGGTAAGACTGGCTTTCAGACTTTCGGGCTTCTGACTACGCGTAACGACTGTCAAAGATCCACGAATGACACCCGGGACCAACGACTTATATATAAATAGTAAATATGTGTTATTAATTCGGGTATTGTAGATATTACTCAAGATTTACGACCTCTCCCCGTGCTTCAACTGTTTGGCTACTGCCACTTTTACCATCATTAGGTTCCTCAGAAGAAATTGTCCTACTAGCTTTAGGTACGTTTTCCAATGGAAATCTTCACAAATTGATGTTACATCTACCTCGCGTCATCCGAACAATAAGTCCGCTGCCCCATCCCACTCTCAAGGGCATCTAAAGAAAATTTATTGTTATTAGTGTTGTACTCATTTTTACTGACACTAAACTTTGTGTAGGTATCTATAGAATACCCTAAGGAGGGTACTTCGGATATAGTTTATTCCAGTGTCCGGCCATGAGGGTTTTAAGAGACTAGCTTATGCTCGCGATTTCATACGCGTAGAATAGAGGATACCAGTCTTACCAAGGAGTATTACCCAGTAACTGGGTTGTGGAGGTCAAATAGGCAGTCGCTCCACGTAAAATACTGGTATCCAGCTGCAACTGGTTAGACTCGAAGCCGACCCCAACATATTTGGGCAAAGGCTCGGCAGATTGATTGAGAATAGAGGATGTCTACACCTGTAGCCCAAGCTATTCAGTGATTGGAGCAATGTGTTGATAGATCAGTCAGTCTATGACTGGTTCCTTTTATATAAAGATTACGAGTATTTTTAAGCACTTATAGGGGACCCAAATTTCGCCTGTAATATTTCATTTTAGACGAGCCTTTTATTATCAATCTGGCAGAAAGCCAGAGATTTCAGGCTGCTACTGAAAAATTCCGGAAAGTAAAACCCAACAACACTTAGTTTGACTCAGGAATCGAACCCAGAACTCCATGCTCCGCAGTAGCGCTTGCGACTACTAGACCAACGAGACTCTCACAAATGTAGATCTGGTATAAAAATCATTTATTTATACGAGCCTAATGTAACTCTCACTAAATGCCAATTTCACCAATTCAACTAAACGCGATCAGCACATTTAAAACGCGTTAAAGAGCTGTCATTGTTAATATTCCATAGAAAATAATTATGGTTTTAAACGTGGTTTATGCGCTGACGACGTTCAGTTTAAATGGTAAAATCAACCCAAAAAGAAACATTCCTACCTACTCTTTCACGGCATAGTTTTCCAAAATCCCTTCCATACAAGCTTGTACAATAATTCCTTGAAAGCCCGACATAACTTAACTCTTGTCTGCGGTACATCTTGGAGTGTTCCCACAAAACGTGATGTGATAAAGTGGATTTATGTAATGTAACTATGGGCTTGTTTCTGCGTGACGTCGTGCGTGGCGCGGACTTTTTGCGTGTTTTGTCTTTATTATATTACTGGGACTATGGTACGCAGTTGGAAAAAGAGGGTGTTTGTCGAGGTTAGTTTGGGAAAATCATATTTGGTAGATATTATTTTTACTTTGGAAACGGAAAGGAAAAGGGAAAGAACTCATTGGTCATAAAAAAATTCGTCCTCACCGCTGTCAGTGGGCAATGCTGGATAAATAATAATAATAATAATATCCTTGGACATTTTACACAACGCCAAATAGTCCCAAGCTAAGCAACCTAATGCTTGTGTTATGGTAACGAGATGGCTGCAGATAAACTACTTATATACATTTTTTTTGTAAATACATACATATTATAGATAGAAAAACACCCAGACCCAGAAAAAATACTTGCAGGTCGTACAAATATTTGTTCCGTGCGGGAATCGAATCCGCGACATGCTGCGTAGCAGTCAATCGCTCAACAACTGCGCCACCCGTGTCGTGGAAAATGCTGATGGAAAAAGACTGTCAGTGTTGCCAGGATGGATAACAATGCTGCTCTTTGACTTAAAAATTGGCCAGTCCTTTGTTCGCGTGTAGAGTCGACCAACCGCTGGGCGATATACCGAAATAAGTACTCCGTGAACTTAATTAAAACCAAGAGATATTATGATGATAGAATTATTATGATAAGGACTTTGGGCACTGGCGGAATAAGGTGGGGACGACAGGTGCGGTCCGCCCCGGGCCCGACATGGGGCCCCCAAAACTTGAGAAATAATTTATAATCAAATCACAAACAAGACTAAAATATGTTCAGTAAGTAAATGGCAGTTGAAACCTTTACGCAACCTAAATAAAAACGTAGGGTCCTAAAATTTTTGAGCTCACTTCGCTGGCTTCTGCAACCTACATCCTCTTTTTTTGCTTCTGTCGACAATGTAACCCTTATTTATGTACGAATACTCAAAAGGAACCATATTTATCTGGGGGTAGGGTACAAAAATTATCAATCTCTCGTCGCTCGCTCTTGCAATCTACATTTTCAAACTTATAGGAAGACAATACACGGTTAAATTTTAGTCATTTAAACCCCCTCAAGGGGTCATTGTAGTCATTATAACGAGCAACTTTTACTATGGGACCGAACCTGAAATCGCGAAAAAAAATCAACTGTTCAGTACATTTACGTTCGTTTACCTCGTCAAAATGTACTGCACAGCTGATTTTCTTTTATAATGAGTACAATGACCCCTTATGGGGTTTTCAACAACTAAAATTTAACCGTGTTTACTTCGTATTGATAGTATAGATGTTTAAAAGAACATTTATGTTATGCGTGGAGCAAACATTTTCGAGCTCGCTCTACTATCATCTATTCGTTTGATGTTCTAGCTGTTGTCGAAAAAGTATCACCTATTTCTTTTGTAGAATAGTCAAAAGAAACCCTGTTTTATCGAGGCAGCGTGCTAAATATTTCGCCGTTCATTCCTGCGCGAGGGGGCCCCGTATATATTTGCCACGCCGCGCCGGGCCCCCAACTGGCTTCATGGCTTGGTCCGCCACAGACTTTGTGTCCGAGCTCTTCATTACAGGGTATTCAAAGGTTTATATGGAAATGAAATTTCATTTCTGTATACATTGAGATAAAATCTAAACACAGTGCATTTAGATTCCTAAGTACCTACCTACCTACTACTGTATTCAACATGAACAGTATATATAGAAAAAAAATGTTAACTGACACTAAATACAGCCGTGCAAAGCAGCTAAAAACCGCGTATAACAGAACCATTAAAAACATTGACAATCAGCATCTCGGCCGTGGATAAGGGATGGACCACAGACACAACACTGACAACTTATTGCCTATGAACATGACAACAAACACTAAGAATTACAAATCTAAAGAGGTTATAATAACATGAAAATGCAGGAGGAACAAACTATAACGGTAAAGTATTAAGCGGTTCAATATTTGGAGTGGATTTGAATTTATTATCTTTTTGATAAAACCAAGCTTTGTAAGCTGACATATTACAATTTCTTAACATAAGACATCATTGAACACAGCATGCAATAAAATAAAGTGTAGGTTAATGATTTTGAATCGTGCAGTGAAGGCCCCGTGGTATCGGCACCAACCTATATATGAGGTCCGAATCCAGGCAAGCGATTTACTTTGTACCTATAGTTAATTTCATTACGATTGCTCTCAAAACGGAGAAGGAATTTGTCGTGAGGAAACCGGTATACACCACAACCAAAAATGACATGTAACATCCACTAACCCGCACTGAACCCACTCTCCCTCACAGAGAGCCAGCAATGGGAACATAATTTACTGGTTAACACGATACCCCTTGGCAAGACCTGTTGTCACTTTCGGATATCCCAACGTCAAAGATCTACGAAAGACAGCCGGGGCCAACAGCTGAATGTGCTTTCCAAAGCACGGAGGGGTCTCGGTATGTTATAAATGGTCACCCATCCTCTAACCGAGCGTAGCTTGACCTTCGATCGATCTGTGCGGCTGTAACTTAACAAGCCACTAGCTCCTCTATACACAAAATACTGAACTAATACCTACTGACTTAAAATATTTACTTATGATAAATTGTAGATACTTAAGGTACCATAGATATATCTATGGTACTGTAGAGCCTAGGTGCAACCTTATGTTGAATCTAGCTGGTTGGTTAGAAAATAACTGGCAGCGTTCGAACTTTCAAAATAATTTAAAAAGAAATCGAAAATGGAATTTGGTATCGCGCTACGAAACGGTTGTATCTTTGTATAAAGTAAGAAACGTTTTCAGCGTTGCCCCTATAATTTTTCCTTATAGGTCTACGACCTCCTAATAAACACTTTACGAGCACTCCTCCCTGGTGCTCAAGAGTGAAGACCCTCTTGTATCTTCACAGTACCTACTTATGGTTCACCGAACTTCAGTCAGAACTAGTATCCTCCGCAACAACAAACCCCTTCAGAGTTTCAAATGAGTTACATTTCCCCAATCTCAACAGTCTTGTTCGTAGAACAGGACGCACACCTCTAATGTCCCTAACCAGAACTAATTAACATAACAAGGAAATTCCTACCAAGTCCACAAACATAGTACAATATTAAGTTGTCAAGCGAGGCTCCAAAACTTACGTTATTATGTCTCAGTGTCGCCGTAAATTATTTTGAAGTTATGTTATTTCGTTCCGGGATCGGGCGGCAATCTTGGAATTTTGCAGTTCGACGTTCGGTTGGTAGTGAAAGATGGCGGGAACGTGCGCAATGGTTTTGAATTAATACGTCGTTGCAATAAAAGTTTGTACAAACGCGACATGGCTAAAGGGGGATGTGAGTTCGATGCCCACCAATCTGCCTATCCTTTTCCCCAACTTTTTTGGGGTCGGCTTCTAGTCTAACCGGATGCAGCTCCGGTATTTTACATAGAAAGAACGACTGATTCTAGATAAGTATCAGTCGTTCTATACCTCCGAAACCCAGTTACTGGGTAACATAACTGATTGTCCGATTTTTGTGTTTCTGACTAACTGTTACGGCTGTCAAAAACCTACGAATAAGTAAATGTCAACGACTTAACGTGCTTCTTATCTTCAAAACCTTCTTAAATTATAAACTTAGCCATCATTCTCCTGCCCTTATCCCAATTTATTTGCGGTCGGCGCAGCATGCTTCATTTTTCTGACCGACCGACCCTTTGACAATTCAAAAGTGCCTGTAATTGGTTTATTTGAAATAAATGCTTTGAGTTTTAGTTCATGCTTTTTTCTTCCATACTTCTTTATAAAGTAGGACCGTATCAACTCGAGCCGTGCAGTATTCTTTGTATGAAACTCCCTACTGCAATGCACCCTAATCGGAATCGTAACGTAATCGCCTCGCCTCGGGACAAGCTCACGAACAAGGCGATACGGTGACGATCCCTTTCCGAGTTGATATGTGTGCGACCTTTAGTCGTCATCTCGGTACTGTAGAAGGTTGAAGACCATCTATTGAGGGGGCTCAGTGGTAGAGCGTGTAATGTGTGTATAGAGGATTTGCTATGCTATGAATGCAAACACACTGGACGATAAACACCATATATATTTTATAGCTCGATTATAACGAATACATCTGCCTGGCCCCGCGGCCTGAGGCGAACTCTCAATTGTACAAAAGACTATCTATTTTACATATTATTTTAAAGGTTCGAATGCCGTCAGATTATTACCAGCCATGTTCAACATAAGGTTTTACTCCAGGGCTCTACAGCACCTACTCCATCCTTTGCCAGCGATATCGTCAGTCCGTCCATCGTTTCTTTGTCATTCCCCATATTCATACTTAAAACTTACGTCAAGACTTTTTTCGCATTGCCTTGACTCATTGTTTTGTCTGCCTTGTAGGTATAGTTGTCGCAAGCGGTAGGTAGGTACTGCTAAGATTTAGGTCCTGGGTCGGGTAAAATGTTGTTGGGTTTTTCCATTTGGATTTGAGACCGGTTGGTGGCAATAGACTCGCTCCCTATTACTAGGTACTTAAACATAACTGGCCAAATGTGGGTGTATTATACAGAGTTGATACGACAGAGGGGCTTTCCTTTAAACAGCTTATACTAGTGACCATTTTCAAGCTCTGTACCAAAAATCAATTAAATAGGAGCAGTAGTTTAGTCGCAAATGTTTTTTTAAGTTTTTGCCCCGTTTGAACACGATGTATCTTTCCTACCAGCGCTTCGGCGTGCACGCGTTGGTGCCGCTGCGTTATAAGGTCAGTTTTTATTTACAAAGGGTGGTTGCGTTTTACTCTGATTTGTAAGCTATTTAGTTTGTTTGAAAAAATAAAATCCTCATTTTTGGTTTTTGGTGCTTTTTATTTTTATACCGTACCGAGTTAATACTAAACACGTATAGTATACGTAGTGTAATTTAATGCCCCTCTGTCATTTATCAACTCTGTATGTACACCTCTGCCTAGCCCGCGAGGATTACAGGCGTAATGTTATGTCCAATTTCCTCATTCCTCCGAATCGCATATCATCCACACAACCACCACTATTCATTACCGGTACCACTTTCAGACGTACCGCTTATATAAGCTAGGTATGCGATATTCCCAAGGACAGTTGGAAAAGGAATTATTGTGTAACCGGTAAAGGCCAACATTCCTTTACATACCGCAGTATAGAAACTCCACGAAAATTCCACTGTTAGCATGCATTTCCGTGCATATCCCGAATGTAAGCAATTTTATACGAAACAATAATGTTTGTGGTTTATGCTCCGGCTACATTATCGCACATTATAATATAATACATTATAATAATAAGGGTAGTATTTAACTGAGCCTATTTAAGGTCTAATGATGGACTTTTTTTTTTAATAAATGAACTTTTAAAAACTTTTGCGCTTTTAATATTGCACACGTTTTTAAATTATTGAGACTCTTTTTAACTTTCCCGCCTTTTCTTACAGTTGGCAGCAGTAAATAAGCCAGGGCTCTATTTTTCGAAAGGGTTACTGCAACCTCGGAACATAAAGGGCCAAGGAAGGAACATGGATGGGTTTTAGTTAGTAAGAGTCTGACATTCCCTCCCGCTCCACCCAGAGCGGGAGATTTGCCACTCATCTGATGATTTCCTACCCTGAAAAATAGGGTACCTCTATCAAATATGTTACGTTTAAGGTTAATTATATTAGAGTGTTCAATTATATTTTTGGGAGTGTTAAATAGGAATTATTACAACATCTTCTTCTTCTTCGTGTGGTTAGTGACTAACCTGGTGTTCGAGTTTTAGTGCTGCCCATGGGCCTCTGACTTAGCATCACATGCTGTTGAGAAATATCTCTCAGGCATGCCGGTTTCCTCACGATGTTTTCCTTCACCGATTTTAAGCAAGTGATAATTATACAATACGCACATGAATCCGAAAAATCAGAGGTGCGTGCCTTGGGTTCGAACTCGAGACCGATGACTTGGCAGTACGGCGGTCACACCACTAGGCTATCACTGCTTTTTCAACATAACATCACGCGTGTAACCCCCGAAGGTTTAAACAGAGGTGTACTTATAAAACACCCACATTTCGCCAATTATGTTTGAGTCCCATGTAATAGGCAACGACCCTATTGCCACCAACCGGGCAGAAATCCAAACTCCAAGCCGCTACTGAGAAAATCAAGATGGAAAAAGCCAATAACACTGTCTCCAGAACCCCATGGTCAGCAGTAGCTCTTGCGTTTCATTTCATTTCGGCATACCAGGCCGTTGAGGAATTATTAAAGGTTCGATTAAATACATGGAATATACAGCGGATTCTTAGAACTTTATGACACACTTAACTTATTGAGATTTGCTGTTCCATATGTCAAGATACTTTTTTTTTTTTTTTAAGGCTGGGAAATCATCTAATGACTGCTCCCGCTCTGGGTGGAGCGGAAGGGAGTGTCAGACTAAAACCCATCCATGTTCCTTCCGTAGCCCTTTATGTTCCGGGGTAGCGGTAACCCTTTCGGACAATCCCGCTTACCCGGTAGGCTTGGCCCTGAGGGGCCCCTTCATATGCTGACATCTCTTTGTGGCGCGCGTGGAACATATACGCGCCGTATGGCACGGGTCTGGTGCTGATCGGACGTCATGTCAAGATACTTGGTATCCAATATTAATAGGTAGGTAGCTTGAAACTGATACGGTACTGCCAATATTACAAGCATGCAGGATCATAATTTGTACAGTATTCCAATATCGTGTCTTTGAGGGGAGGGGGACTTACCTACCAAACGAGCGCCGGCGACGGCCGTTCGTCTAAATCGTTGTAGCGCAGGGATGGCGAAGCATTTCACATCCATGTGAAACGGCTACATTAAATAAATATTTTTTGTATTTTTCTGTGACGTCAAAAAGCTCACTCACCCACCCACCTTTATCTGAAAAAAAAAAGGTAAATAGACAAAACATGATTTAAAAAATTTAATTAAAAAATTCGCTGTAGAATAGAGTTACTGATAAGTTACTTTTTATCTTCAATTATAATTATGCAATGAAAGTGTACATTTTTGTTTTGTAAATGCTGGTGTTCAAAAGTGCCTCTTTAATGCCTATTTGAAATAAATGATTTGACTTTTACTTTATGAAATGCAAATTATGCAGTTTCAGAATTAATATTATCAATTCTGAAACAATTACCGATTAATAAACTCGACATAAAAAAGATCTAAGTCATATATTATATGACTTAGATCTTTCAACCAATCCTGTAAAAGTATTCTTGATTCCATAATTGGATGAGAATTTAGAGTGACATTTCAGGGACGCGTAAAGTTTAGGCACATTTTGTTACTTGAGAGAGAAAACAGATATTATATCACTCTGTCTCTTAGACTGAACTTCTCTTGTTCTTATTTTTAGTTTCACTTTGATCACTATCACATGTGCGGTGTCGGACGCGCATTTTTTTGCAGAGGCCAGCACATCAAGCTACCCCAGTTTTATAGTTTTCAACTTTATTACAGTATGATAAAGTTCATATTCAATTGGGAATATTTGACAGTTTGGGATAGCTTGAAGTGCTGGCGTCTGTACTAAAATTACGGGATACGATAGCTTTATCACCCCTTTTTTTGAGTGTGGGCAATCATCTAATGACTTCTCCGGCTGTGGGTGGAGCGGAGGGGAGAGTCAGACTCTTACTGACTAAAACCCATCCATGTTCCTTCCTTAGCCCTTTATGTTCCGGGGTAGCGTTCCCTTTCGGACAATCCCGCTTAAGCTTTACCACCCCTGATGTAGGGTATCCGATACATAGACCTGCGTTCAAACAAGGTAGGTTATGTGTGGTTGTGATATACGTGCATGTATGTGGATGTTGGAAGTGTCGTATATGTTGGTAGCAGGCATGTGAGTGATACTGGCCGGTTCTAAAGATGACAGTCTTTTGTTTTTTACTTGTTGAGATAGAATAGATTTTATTTTAAAAAAAGATTAATTTTGTATTTTGAAGTAGCGATTCGCATAGTATTTACGACTTGACGAAGCATTGAGATTTCTCTATTATACCTGCATAGTTAAGTTTAATACGTAACGTACGCAAGGTAGGTCCAACTTCGATAAACAAGCTTAAACTTTAAGCAGTGATAGCCTAGTCGTGTGACCATCGCACTGCCGAGTCATAGGTCTCGAGTTCGATTCCAAGACACGCATATCTGACTTTTCGGATTCATGTGCATATATTATTGTGGAATAATCAGTTGCTTTAAAAATAGATAGCCTGAGAGATATTTCTCAACAGCATGTGAAGCTAAGTCAGAGGCTCATTAGCAGCATAAAAACTCTGACACCAGGTTAAGTCACTAACCACACAAAAAAGAAGAGAAAGACTTCGATATAAATGTCAAGAAAAAGAAGAAAAACATTATTTGAATTGGGACACGCGCAGGTAATACAAACCTTTTTTGCAATAAATAATTTATATAAATTTTGTATCACTATTTCAAAAGTGCGCGTCGCCTCGCTTCTCGCCGCATCTCGGTGCGAGTTTACCCTAATGTGTATACCTACAGCTTTTAGTAGGCGAGGACTTTTTATTTTCGTTTGCGTTTATTTTTAGATTTCTACGGCTCCATCTAGTTATTTTACGCATTTCCGGATAGTTTCAGCGCATGACAGCGCCAGAAACGTCACGACTCACAAACATTTACAAGCGCTGTTAGCGATGTGTGTAACATACTCCGCTACTAGATACTCTATAAGTACTATGGTATAGATATTCAGGATGTATATTCTGGCCACCGTGAGAAAGCGTTACACGACACTGACAGCTGTCAGTTGGACATGATTTGGAAACAAATAAGGTTTTTTCGTTTAAAATATAACTTTAACTAAGTTAAGAGGTAAGCACTCTAAGTAAAGAATTCAATCAAGTGGCCTAGCCTTTTCCCAACTATGTTGGGGTCGGCTTCCAGTCTAACCGGATGCAGCGAATACCAGTATTTTACATGGAGCAACTGTCTATCTGACATCCAAAACCCAGGCAGTAACTGGGTAATACGATACCCCAAGGTAAGACTGGCTGTCTGACTTTCGGGCTTCTGACTACTCGTAACGACTGTCAAAGATCCTCGAATGACAGCCGGGAACAACGGCTTAACGTGGCACGTATGAGTCTCAATATGTAAAGGTGGTCACCCATCCACGGGCCAACCCCGGCAAGCGTAGCTTAACCTGATGGATTGACCCGTGCGGCTGTTATTACTTAGCCACGAGCTCCTTCTAAGTATAAAATTATGAACCTAATTTTTTTCGAATGATGTTCACATTCTCGGCAAATTCATTTACTAAATAGAGTTTAAATTTCAAATCTCTGATTCGAATAATGTATTATGGCTATCTTTAAGTGGTTATTCTCTGCGAATTCCCATGAGTTCTAAGATGAAGAGGAACTTCTTTATCTCTTATTTCATTCGGCCAATATCTTTTCAAAGAAACTGAAGATCAAAGAGAAAGAATAATGTTCATAACAAAATCCCTGCAATTTTGTAATATTCCCCGTTCAGTCAGTAGAGCAAAATAAATAAAAAATATGCTAAGAGTTTGTCGGACAACGCTATTGGGTTCCGTAGTAGGAATAAACAACTTGAGAGGTGTCAAAGGACACCCGGATGGAACGAAGTTCCTTTCGATTAATTAGTGAAGAAATTGTAATAAAATTTTATTTTTTTAAGTTACCTATAATAGTAAAAAAAAATCGTTCTATCTAAAATTAACCAATCAATAAATATTGATTAAAAAGACATCACATTTTACTCCAAAAAAAATGTCGTTACAACTTTTGGTCTTAATTTCCGTCTAGCCCCCTTTCGCAACTCGCGATAAGGAACTTAGTTCCAATATTATTCTTCTTGACATTTTTTGGGATCTCTGGGTCCCGAACCTTTGGAAGGCGTACGAGGAACCGAATCCAAATCGCAGAGGCCCTTTAAACGTTTTTAATAAAATGAGGCACCAACCGACGATTATCCATGTTTTCACTATATAAGTGGAGAGTGGAGAACTTAAGGAGAACCTCCGGTTGGTGTAGGGCTATTGCATGCTATGGCAACAAAGATATTGGATGGCTTAAGTGGGCTGGTTCCTTAGGACTATGGAAAGGCTATGGCTCTGCTTAACCAACGTTTTCGTCAAACCCCAAAGGCTCAATAATATAATTAATTACCAATAAGGTTATTTCTGCATATGAGGTTTTCCAGTAATGGCTATTTTATTGGTAGATCAAAATGAAAACAACTAAAGGTTGATTGTTATTTCATAGTAATTTAAAATAACATGAAATCAAAGTTCGATAACTATAACATCTGTCACATAAATCCCAGAAAAACAAAATTGAGTCGCTAAAGTTCTGCCTTTCAACTGTAAACATCTCACCGCGAAAACTTACGTGAGGAGAGCTTGAAATGAGCTGTCATTCTGCCAGTCAAGTTGACATTATTGACAGTTCTCATCAAGGTCACTAAAGAATAGACCGACAGGTTTTTGCCCCGAAACACATAGGGCTAAGGAAGAAACATGGATGGGTTTTAGTCAGTAAAAGTCTGACACTCCCTACCGATTCACCCACAAAGGAAAGGGGTCGTTGGATGATTCCTTAAAAAAAAGGTTTTCTGTGTTGAGCTACGGAACCTTAAAAATCTGCATGCAAAAGAAACTAATAGCATAAATTAAATTTCCATTGAAAGTTTTCTGTTAGCATACATACGTCGTATTTATACGACTTGAAATGGAATGCAAGTGACGCAGTCATTTTAAGATTCTTATGTCTTTTGATGTATGTTGCAGAATTTGATTTCTTACTAAGCGGAGACGAGGCGAGCGGAGTAGAGATGTTTTTAAACAACTAATAGAATTTGAGTTATTGACACATCTCCTCTCCGCTCAGCTTCAGTAAGGATCGCTGTGCGGAGATGTGTAATATTTATACGGCGTGAAGCACACGGCGCACGGCTTTTTTTTAAGGCTGGTAAATCATCCAATGACTTCTCCCACTCTGGGTGGAGCGGAAGGGAGTGTCAGACTCTTACTAACTAAAACCCATCCATGTTACTTCCTTAGCCCTTTATGTTCCGGGGTAGCGGTAACCCTTTCGGTCAATCCCGCTTACCCGGCAGGCTTGGCCCTGAGGGGCCCCTTCATATGCTGACATCTCTTTGAGGCGCGCGTGGAACATATACGCACCATCCGGCACGGGCCTGGTGCTGATCGGACGGTGAGTCATATTACTCACCGTCCGCAGGCCCGCGCCTACGGTGGCCGTGAGTCGTCACGTGGCTTCCGACGCCCGGGGCGTTTCCCGCGGCGGCTTTGTAGGACCTTTCTCTCTCCCATCCCGCCACCTCCTTCGCGAGCATGATTTTTTCGCAGAAGGAGGTGACTGCCTGCCACTCCCTCACGCCTCGGACCATGGCTTGCACCAGGGCCGGGCGAGAGGTCGCCGCCGCCGATCGCCTCTACGAGGACACGGCGGTGCTCCGCCCAAGCGGGGCAGGCTTGCACCGTGTGCTCTATCGTGTTGGCGTCCTACCCTAAGGTTGGTTTTCTACCAGAGATGTGCGAGGTAGCTAAGCGGTACGCGAGGATAAACCACCAATAGGAACACTTCATTTTCATAGCTTGAGCTAAGCTAGCGTTGTCATTGGTTAGTCTTAAGCACATTCGCCGCTACGCATCCTCGCACATCTCTGGTGGAAACACACGCTTAGGCTTTGCGCATAATAAATGCGAAGGAGAATCGCTAATGCTTCCGTATCCATTGGTTTGACTCTTTTTTATCAAACTACCTAGTATCAAATTACATACCTATATAATTTTTATTTACAAAAATTTTATTTGTAAGCATATTTTGGATGCCCAAGACTACAAAGAGCAACAGATTTACAAAAACGTATGCTTATTATAGTCAAGAATATTACCACACAATTAATAACAATTAGGAATGATAGAAAACAGTCTAATAATCTAGTTTTATGCTGAGGCGTCTCGCTCATGAATATGCAATGTGTGTCCGCTCAAAGATATTAATTATGCACGGTTTTCGTCCTCCGTTGTTAAGGCACAGGTCGATTTCGAAAACCGGGTAGATTTTTATAGTATCCGGTAAATTTTATATCCGGGTATTGTTTAAAATTTTTGACATTTAATGCATGGTAAAAACTATAATCTCAAGCGTGAATAATAATGGGGTTAATCAAGAATTTGGATTAAAACCAAGAATATTTTTTAAGTTCAAAAAATTACATCAATTTGATTAGTATGGTGATACATTTGATGATAATATTTTGAACATCAAAATTGAGGCACACACTGTTATTATTTAAACTTTTTTTTTAATTTGTCACCGTCTGTGTCCAAATAAAACTTTTTCTTTCATCAGTATCTGTAATGGATATAGAATATCTGTGTAAATAGTATTTCAGTCTCGGACACTAGCGCTGTCTTTTAGCTTTTGGATCATGTAACTTCGCTCTATTCCTCTTTGGCATAATATATTCTTTTCTATAATTGGTTTTGTAACGGGCCATGTCTGACAAGCGTATATAAGCTCATTCAATAGTAAATGAAAAAGAGACGGTATAACCATTCATACTTTAAACGTTCAGAGGGCAGCACATCAAGTTACCCCAATCTGTCAGATTTTGTTGATAGTTTTTCAAGTTTATTACAATAACATAAAGTTCATTTTGCAATAGGAAAATTGGACAGTTTGGCATAGCTTGATGTGCTGACGTCTGTACCTACTTAATTGCAATCTGCCTATGCTCATAAGTTGCTGTCTAGCGATACAGAGTTATCACACCGTTCATTGTTGTCTCTTGAGACCATTAGTTATTGTGGTGCATTGGAGATTCCGTAGACAACAACGGTTCCCCATAACTTAGCATACCTATCAGTTCTAAATCACAATAACACAATGTGCAACTTTTCAACTTTGACACAAAGAAAAACTTGAGTTTTCAGTAGGTAGCACTTAGTTCCACTTTTGGATACAGACATTATTTGTTACTCCCCTTGCCTTTTCAGGCACGGGCAGTAACTATGTCAGCCCAGTCAAAAAAATCTTCAAAGAAGGTAAGAAAACATACAAAGATTTTGCGTATTTGAGCTACGTCTACGAGACTTTCCACGAGCACCAACATAAAACACCAATTAGGTAGGTACTAAGGACCGCAATATCCCATTCACGTGTCAACATTCGCCCGAAACAACTTCCCCTTAAGCAGGGCACATAACGTTTTAAAGCTCAGATTTTAAGCGGCACGAAGCGACGGAAACTGCTGAGTGTGCGAAAAAAGAATGTTAGTACAAAAATGTCCGTCCAGTGGAAATATTTTAGAGCTAAAAATATTTTGATGCGACTCGAATCTTGCTTATTTTAAGAGTGTGTGTGTGTGAGTTGTTATGCAATTTGTTAATGAGTGGGTGTGTGTGTTTGTGCGACATTAGATAGAGAGGAACAAACTGTTGTATTTGATTTTGCAATCATGGAGACCACGTAAAAAAATACATTCACTTTTCTTTTTAATTTGTGTTCGTGACTAAAACGAGCAAGAGCGTTTTCATTATGAATTGGTTTCTGAGACTTAACCATTTGAACGCCATTGTCACGTGACAAGCAAGCACATGCCCGGTACGCCAACGACAAAAATATGTGACAATACGGTGCACTGTAACACGAAATAAAATCAATAAAATCATTACTTTTGTGTGTATTTATAAAGAAAACCTTAAAATTATAGCTCTCACATGTATTTAGTGACATGAAACAAGTTAAAAGACACCATGGATATTAGGAAATACATGATAAGAAGAAGAAATGAATTTGTAGCTTGGTGTAGGGGGCACGCGTGTGCTTTTATGCTCTGGCGTTCAAAAGGTGAAAAAAATAGTTTGCAACAAAAAGTTTAAATCCTTTTTTAATATTTTATCGACTTGCCCAGCAAAGGTGTCCAATCCACACCTCCCTTCTATGTTGAAATGTTGCATAGATTGTTATGCCTTAGCGAAGACTCGCGTCTCCATGCAACCATTACATATTATAGGTACTCTATGGCGCTCGCGATCTTACGGCCAAAATAATAAAAAGACAGTTATATTTTTTTAAAACAAAGAATCCGCTCGCTCAAAAGCCCAGCCCTAACGCGACACTGCCGCTGCCAAAAATATGCAACAAAGAAAAAACTTTACGAAAAAAAAGAAAGAGAAACCGCCAGTCCACAGTTCAAAGTGCCCGCAGAATTATACATTTATGACATTTATTTCATTATGCTCGTTTTTGGTGGACTGCCGACCAGCCAGTGTTTTGTAAATAAAAACCTACGAAGTTATGCTATTAATGTACAAATGCCAGCACATCAAGCACGTCCCTTAGTGTCGAATGTTCCCAATTGAAAATGAACCTTATGCTTTCGCAATAAAGTTGAAAAACCTTGATGTGCTGGCATCTGTACACTGGTCAAGGCTTTACTACTGTGGGGGTTTTAATGCCTCGAATTCGAAAGAAACGTTATGGGGAGGATCGGACATTTCTGGGGTTTCGTGCCTTTTATAAAAATGTGTAGGGGAGTCTTTAAAATCAAAGAACTGATATTGGATTGACAAAAAATTGCTTGAAAGGAGTGAGTGAATGGTGATATCAGATAAACTTTAGTTTATTTTTGTTCACAACATTACATTCCTACACTACTTATACGCATTGGTATTGACAGGTATTTTGACAAAAACGCAACCATTAGATGCGCTCACGAATTCAAATTCAAATATAATTATACATATATTTTTATTCCTTAAAGCGCAATCATGATGAAAAATCGATGAAAAATCAATGATGATGAGGAATCGCATTTGAGGAATAATATAGTTGCACTAAGTTGGTTACGCTTAAAAATAGTTGCGCTTTGAGGAATACCCCACAATAACCGTAGGTTTACTGCATAACATTATGTTCCAACACTACAATACATTAGCAAATCTGTTAAGCTGATCAAACAAGGAGTTGAAGTTTGAATGCAAACAAACTGGCTGGTAACAGCTACCATGTAATAAATGAATCATTCTAAATTCAAAACCTATCCTCTTAAATTGAGATGCTAATAGAAATTCTCAATTCCCCCAAACTGCTTACTCCAGTACAATTAAAAATAAAAGATGGCGCTTACGCTGTCGAAAATTTAATCTCCCCTTAAAAGGTCTTCGCTGATAATTTTAATAATTGTTAGGCAGCTAATAACTTCGTGAAATGCCGCTTTGGGTAAAACAATTTATTTAATTAATCGTTTTAAGTAACTCATGCTTGGTAGAAATGCCTAGAGTTTCTAACTATGATAGATATTTTGTTAATGGGGCTCAATTTTGTATCTAATGAATTGGAATGTTTTGAAAAGCCTCGAATAAGCTCAGTGTTGTCCCTAGATTATTAATCTATACATATAATAAAATTGTAGAAAAGTCGTGTCTGTACAATGGAAATAAATAAAAAAAAAGTAGCAGGGGTTGTTATTATATCGATGCCGAACCCGAAATTGTAATTAATTTTTTTTTTGTCTGTTTGTCTGTTTGTCGGTTTGTCTGTTTGTCAGTTTGTCTGTGTGTTTGTGCACGCTAATATCAGAAACGGCTTATTCGATTTAGATGCGGTTTTCACTAATATATTGTAGTAAGCTTCACTTAACATTTAGTGTTTATTTCATGTCAATCGGTTCATGAATAAAAAAGTTATGTCAATTTAAAGAATCACGGCAAACATTTGTTAAGGTATTCTATCAGAGTACGTATACGCATCGCGCCTGCGCGTCCGTGTTTATATAAAGCGCGCTGAGAGCCGCGCTGCTGTTACCCCCGATCCAGCTGTCCCTTGCTGTCCTCCCCCAGCGACGCCCTAAGCCGAGGTCCGTACCCCACAGGGGGTGCGCTTAGTTTGTAAGTTTTTATAAGCCCTGGCTGGAGGCTACAATTCTTTTGTGGTATCCACATGCAAGTCCGGTTAAGCAGTATACCCTATGGTTGAACTGCGAGATCTATGCCATTATCAAAAAAAAAAACACGCCGCTGCCATAAGGATTCAGTTATTCGTAGCGAACGCACGTATCCTGGAGAGTATGGGCGAATAGTTGCATTCGATTATAGGCAACAAATAGACTATAATTTATATTGGAAACTTGAACACCTGATGCAGAACCGCAACAGACCAGCTAAACTATAAGAGATACAAAAATAGTACCATAGCAAAAATAGTTCCGCGTGATGAGCATTTTCTGCTGAGCGAATAAATTTGAAGATCTGGAACACCTGATGTTTAACTCCAAGAGCCCAGCTACACTATAACAGATATTGGAATGACGTCTTAGCAAAAGTTGTTCAGCCTGATGAGCACTCTCTGTTGACGCATAAAAAATTAAGATCTGGAACACCTGTTGTGGAATTTCAAGAGCCCAGCTACACTATAACATATACAGAGTTGATACGACAGAGGGGCTTTCCTTCAAACAGCTTATACTAAGGACCATTTTCAAGCTCTGTACCAAAAATCAATTAAATAGGAGCAGTAGTTTAGTCGCAAATGTTTTTTTAAGTTTTTGCCCCGTTTGAACTCGATGTATCTTTCCTAACAGCGCTCCGGCGTGCACGCGTCGGTGCCGCTGCGTTACAAGGTCAGTTTTTATTTACAAAGGGTGATTGCGTTTTACTCTGATTTGTAAGCTATTATTTACTTTGTTTAAAAAAATAAAAACCTCATTTTTTTTTATACCGTACCGAGTTAATGCTAAACACGTATAGTATACGTAGTGTAATTAAATGCCCCTCTGTCATATCAACTCTGTATAGGAATGACGTCTTAGCAAAAGTTGCCCAATCTGATGAGCACTTTCTGTTGACTTATAAAAATCGAAGATCTGGAACACCTGTTGTAGAACTCCAAGAGCCCAGCTACACTATAACACATATAGGAATGACGTCTTAGCAAAAGTTGTTCGGTCTGATGGTCATTTCCTATTGACTTATAAAAATCGAAGATCAGAAACATCTGACGTGGAAATCAAAGCTATCACTAATTTCACTGTATAATTATAAAATAACATAAGCTGGGATTACTTCCACGCGATGAAGGCGGTAACAGTTTAGGACTGATTTTCGCTGACGATGGTACAGACACATCAAGCTATACCTAACTGTCAAATTTTCTCAATTAAAAATGAACCTTATGTCTTTGCAATAAAGTTGAAATACTATCAAAGAAATTTGACAGATTGTGGTAACTTGATGTGCTGGCCTCTGTTCTTATATCATTAAAAATTTGACTCTGCTGGCCAAAAGTCCCATTTATTTTTTTAATTTTACCAAATAAATATGCCTTCAGACTTATGTTATTTGAGTGTTTAATTTCCTTTTCTATTTATCTTCGTGACACAGTAGCCTACCCGATAACGCCTGGGAGCAGTCCCTTAGATTTTAATTGATCACTTATATTCACAATAAAACTATAACCATGCCTAGAAAGAGGTCAAATCTTTCCCAATGTTCCAAAATAGCTAAAAGATTAAAGATCATAAGATCCCAAGAATCTACCAAAGAGCGTCACGAGAGACTTGATGCTGTTTGAAAACATCCGGCTGCAACTCGCTCCGCGGAAACCTCTTCGGATCGCGAAGCACGCCTGCGTTCTCAGCGTATTTACGCATCTACATCCAGGTCTCTAGAGACCAGTGAAGAATATGATGCGCGACTGACCGCAGATCGTGCAAGTCATGCATTGTCTCGCGAATCGGAGACGTTCATGGATAGAGAATTACGCTTGAGTTCCAAGCGTATCTACGCATCGAGTTCTAGGTCTCTAGAGACAAGTGGGGAATGTGATGCGTGACTGACAGCTGATCGTGCAAGTCATGCATTGTCCCGCGAATCGGAGACGTTCACGGATAGAGAATTACGCTTGAGTTCCAAGCGTATCTACGCATCGGCTTCTAGGTCTCTAGAGACAAGTAGGGAACGTGATACGCGACTGACCGCTGATCGTGCAAGTCATGCATCGTCTCGCGAATCAGAGACGTTCACGGATGGAGAATTACGCTTGAGTTCCAAGCGTATCTACGCATCGACTTCTAGGTCTCTAGAGACAAGTGGGGAACGTGATGCGTGACTGACCGTGCTGATCGTGATTCAGATCTTCGATTTTGACGACCCCGTTGTCGCTTGCATAAGCAACAGGATACGCGTACGAAGTCGCGGGCAGAAGCTAGTTTATAATATAATAGCAGTGATAGCCAAGTGGTGTGACCGTCGGACTGTCAAGGGCTAGGTCTCGAGTTTGAACCCAAAACACGCCCCTCTGATTTTACGGATTTATGTGCGTATTGTATAATTATCACTTGCTTAAGAAAAGGAAAACATCTTGAGGAAACCAACATGTCTGAGAGATATTTCTCAATAGCATTTATTCTAACATCATGGTAGGATCTTCTTCTTTTCGTGTGGTTAGTGACTAACCTGGTGTCAGAGTTTTTAAGCTGCCTATGACTTAGCTTCAAATGCGGTTGAGCAATAGCTCTCATGCATATCTGTTTCCTCACGATGTTTTCCTCCACCGTTACAAACGGGATGATTAAAGCCTTTAAAGAACATTTCTATCATCGCCGTATCAATGCTTTGTCTATTCACTCACTCACTAGAACCAAACAGAGTAGAAGTGAAGAGCAATTTAAAACAATTAAACACCCAACAATACGTGAGGAAACAGGGGATAGTCACAATAGCGCGTAGGAAAGCGTCGGAGATCCAACAAGCAACTTTGAAAGGGGAACATTTGCAAGGGTTGAAATTGTCTCTTGAATATGCTCAAACTGACCTGTCTTTGTGTTTTGTAACTCAATAAAAGCCTGGAAAAATTCCTGTTCTAGAGCGTCTTTCGTCTTTTCTATAAATACCTTAAGTAGCTCATAGTAATCCGTTTTATACAGGTTGTAACCGAAAGGGAATATACATACAAAAGCATATGCTACAGACCACCAAATTGATCAAGTTTTACTATGGGACCAACTCTAAAATCGTGAAAAAAAAATCAGCTGTTCTATACATTTTTGGTCACGTGCCTCGTCGAAGTGTAGGGAACAGCTGATTATTTTTCACGATTTTGGAGTTGGTCCCATAGTAAAAGTAGTTCAGTGTAGTTGTCTGAAGCATGTCTCTTTTGGTATAATACCCTTTCGGTTACACCCTTGTATACTTGTATTTATATAGTTATTATTAATATTTAAAGTATTTTTACGTAGAAATTAATTGTCCTACCATCATAATGGCGTTATTCGAAGTAGCCAGCCGTCTAAAACTTTCTGCCAGCGAGCGTCTAAAATCCCTCCCGTCTTGCCCAACCTGAGTCTGCCTCTGCCTAGCCTTTTCCCAACCGTGTTGGGGTTGGCTTCTAGTCTAACCGGATGTAGCTGAATACCAGTATTTTACTTGGAGCGACTGCCTATCTGACTCCACAACCCAGTCACTGGGTAATACGATACCCCTTGGTAAGACTGGCTGTTTGATTTTCGGGCTTCTGACGACCCGTAACGACTGTCAAAGATGCAGAAATGACAGCTGGGACCAACGGCTTAACGTGCTTTCCGAGGCACGCAGGAGTCTCGGTGTGTAAACAACCTGAGTATCCACTTAAATGTGCAGTGAAGTCATATCGTACTTCACTTCTAAGCTCTGCGGCAACTGCGACATAAGTACAGATAGGAGGCGCGTCCCCTTTTGATTCGGAACACTTCATTTACACTGGTACGAAGAACAAAACATTGTTGTAGTGGTTTTTACTTAGTGCTACACATGGCTGGGATACACTGAGAACTTCTAATTTTAGACCGTATTTTTTTTTCAATATTATAATTCTGACGAGATTCAGAGGGGTTTTCGGCTAAGTAAAAACAGCTGCACGGGCCAATCGATCAGATTAAGCTACGCTTGCCGCGGTTGGAGTGAGAATTGTGGGTGAGACCTTAAGACGAGGGTCTTACTGGACCCATGGAAAGCGCCCTAAGTTGTTGTTACCGGCTATCATAAGTGTATCTTTGACAGTCGTTAAGATGTCAGATGAAGCCCAAAAACCTGGCAACTACTCTCACCCTTTGGGTATTGCATTACCCAATAATTGAGTTGTAGAGGTCATATACCCTGCCGGGTAAGCGGGCTTGTCCGAAAGGGTTACCGCTACCCCGGAACATAAAGGGCTTGGGAAGGAACATGGATTGGTTTTAGTCAGTAAGAGTCTGACACTCCCTTCCGCTCCACGCAGAGCGGGAGAAGTCATTGGATAATTTACCACCCTCGAAAAAAAAAGAGGTCATACGCAGTCGCTCCAAATAAAATACCGGTATTCAGCTGCATCAGATTGCACTGGAAACAGACTCCAACATAGTTGGGAAACAACTCGGCAGCCCTAAAAAACATCATTTTTATCCTCCACCCTTATCTCATCCCGAGGTGTGCTCCAGCCTGTCTGAGTGACGCTCAAGAGGGGAACAAAGCAAAGAGGATGTTAGAGAGTGATATTATCCGCGTCATATTGAAGATTGACTGACCGGCTGAGCTATTATGGAGATTAAGTTAGGTAGGTCATATAGAACCTGCTTGCAACCTTATGTTGTATCAGGCTGGCTGGAAAATAACGCTGGCTGGCATTCGAGCTTTCAAAATAATTAGAATAATTTTATGACTGTATGGGCATTTTTTAAGAAAAGGGTCGACTGTAGGCGCGCTTGTACAGACGCCAGCACGTCAAGCTATCCCTAACTCTCAAATTTTCTCAATTAAAAATGAACCTTATGTCTTTGCAATAAAGTTGAAATACTATCAAAGAAATTTGACAGATTGTGGTTACTTGATGTGCTGGCCTCTGTACTACTTTTTTTTAAAGGGTTTGTCAGTTATGCGCTTGAAAATCGATTGGTTTAAGTGAATGTGCCACGGTAGCCCGTGAAATTCAGTGTCATACGTTCTTAGGGACTCTGATATCCGGTCGTCCATCTGTCTGTCCGTCTATCATCCATCAGGCATTATATCATGAACCGTGATAGTTAGACAGTTGGAATTTTCATTGATTAAAAAACCAAATAAAACAAATATTTTTGGGAGCTCCCATACAAAAAACGTGTTTTTTTCCCTTAAAGCGCGAGTCCCACTCGCACTTGCCCGACTTTTTGGAATTTGCAGGTTAGTGTTCTTTTTTATGTTTATAATCACAAAATGATTCGCGGCCGAAGCACGACGTATTTATGGAACTATCATTAAAATATAAAATCATTAACAGCGCTGTGAAGCACAGCGCTTATACAGAATAGAACGGCTGGTTTGAATAGTTACACCAACTTATAAAAGCATAATTGACTATTTGAAATGGTCAACAATAAAATATAAAATCACATAGAAAAAAAAACCCCTCGTCTTAAAAACTTCCCTCACCTTACATTAAATATGTGAAGATATACTATATTTTAAAATTGCATTTAATGCTAATAAGTATTCCATTTGATTCTCAAAATCCGCCATATTGTTATATTTGATACAAATTGCGAGTTTTGACAGTTCATAAAAAATAAACGTTACTGACTACCCTTTCAAATACTCAATTATACCAACTCATCATACACAAACCAATATGGGTGATGCACTGTACATCTTTACCTGCCTTTTACCAACCCTAATGAAAGATGGAAGGTACCTTTTTCCTTCCAACCACGCCATAATGAACTTGTTTCTAGGAGAAATTCTACTTGAGATAAAAATAGGTAAACTCGTGAACAACAAGTACTTACTAACTTACAAAACAAGATTTCCAAGTTATTCAGCAAAAAGCATTACTCCGCAAAACTGAAACAAGCTTACGCTTTTTTTTTGCATAGAACAGGGCGATGTTTCTGTTCAAGTTATGCTATACGAAGCGTTGTGTATTTTGTAGCTATACATTTGGATTTTTCTGGGACGATTTTCTGGTGGCTTTAATAGGTAGCTTCTTTTAGCTTAACCGTCTCGCCTCTTTAGTCCAGTGGTTGCAAGCGCTACTGCTGATCATGAGATCCTATGTTTGATTTCTAGGTCGGGCAAAATGTTATTGGTATTTTCTGCTAGGCTGTATTTACATACAAACTCTTTACAATAAGGACGTGACTACAAATATTGAAACAGTAATTTGGAGGGGCGCGCCATGTTATCGTAGTTTTTCTCTACATTATTTTTTTATTGGTTGAAAAATTGGTTTCTTGGTTAGAACCACCGTTGCGCCGTATGTGCTGGGCCTTACACTTTTATGTATGTACTAGCTTTTACCCATTTTGCAAATAAATTGTTTAAAAAAGCGTGGGGTGCATGGTGGTGGTGAAGATTATCTTAAAAAGCACCCCACGCTTTTAAAAAAGTAAAATATATTTTCAATTTTTTAGTTCGGTTTTCTATAAAAAGCGTGTTTTTTAGTTTTTTTTTTTCTATTTTTTATTTCCTACTTTTTAGTTCAAATTAGGTAATGTATTGTCATCGGTCCTCGATAAATCTACAAAGTTTGAACGAAATCTGGCCATTTAAACTGGGTCAAAATCGCTTCCAAATGAGTCGGTTACAAACATACATACCTACAAGTGAAGCTAATATAAAGCGTCTAAAAATGAAGTGTTTTAGGTATCAAGTATCTAATTGTATAAATTTCTCCAAAAGTTTATACACTACATTCTATAGAAATCTATTAGTGGGTGTCAAAATAACCAAACTACTGACTACTGGAAGAGGTTACGCAATTGACAATTAGAAAATAAAAAAATGAAATTACATAGATAAAAGAACGCCCTTCTTAAAAACTTCCACCACTGTATAGACATTAAATATTATCCGAAGATATAATTGTAAAATTACATTTTATGCTAATAAGTATTCTAAAAATCCGTGACGTCACTTTCTTATATTTCATACAAATCACGTACAAAATCCGCGTTTTGACAATTCATAAAAAGTAACGTTGTTGACTACCCTTTCAAAAACTCAACTAGCAAGTCACATAGAATTTCCCGTGTGAAAAAAAGGACACTAAAAACTATTCCCGCAAATTTTAATGTCAGCTGACATGATGACGTTTATTCGTCACTTTAAATTCAACTAGATTTGAAGTAAAGAATGGACGTTACATGTCAGCCTCCACTGGACGACCAGCCCCAAGTAGCCGTGGAGTTTTATCAGATTACGTAGACGGCGCTCTACAATGAGGAAATACGTTTTTTAAATGAATTTCACGCAACATAAAAATATTTTACGGAAGAGATGTTCTGACTTTTTCGCTCCTTTTATCATTTACATTCAATTCACAATTAGGTACTGTCTTGGGAAATATAATATGGGGTAAATAAGATGTTATTTAGATAAACTGAACTGTACCAATTCTGTAGTATTTGATATCACTTCTCGAGAGTGTAAACGGATCACTGATTAATGGATGTCCACTCTTACGTACGAAGAATTGTCAATCAATTAACTCAGCCCATCGCAGTCTACTGCCAGACATAGGGAGAATGGGAGTGCCATTCTGATTCATTTGATAACACAGTTGGCGCAGTGGTTGAGCGAGTGATTGAACAAATATTTGTACGACCTGCAAGTATTTGTTCCGGGCCTGGGTGTTTTTCTATCTATAATATGTATGTATTTACAAAAAAAACATGTATATAAGTAGTTTATCAGCCATCTCGCTACCAGCATTAGGTGGCTTAGCTTGGGACTATATGGCGTTGTGTGAAATGTCCAAGGATATTATTACTTACGCTTACCTACGCTACAACACCCGTCCTCCGCCTTCCGCATCCAGTCTATCTCAGCCACCTTCTTAAGGTCATCGGTCTAATTAGCTGGAGAGAGTCTCACACTACGTTTGCCGATACGCGGTCTCCAGGACTCGTCTGCTCCACCGGCCATCGGTCCTTCGACAAACATGGCCAGCCCACTGCCACTTCAGTTTGCTTAGTCTGCAAGCTATGTCGGTAACTCCGGTTCTTTCCGTATAAAAATTGTGCTAACGGATCACTGATTAATGGATGTCCACTCTTACGTACGAAGACATAGGGAGAATGGGAGTGCCATTCTGATTCATTTGATAACACAGTTGGCGCAGTGGTTGAGCGATTGATTGAACAAATATTTGTACGACCTGCAAGTATTTGTCCGGGTCTGGGTGCTTTTCTATCTATAATATGTATGTATTTACAAAAAACAATGTATATAAGTAGTTTATCAGCCATCTCGCTACCAGCATTAGGTGGCTTAGCTTGGGACTGTATGGCGTTGTGTGAAATGTCCAAGGATATTATTACTTACACTTACCTACGCTACAACACCCGTCCTCCGCCTTCCGCATCCAGTCTATCTCAGCCACCTTCTTAAGGTCATCGGTCTAATTAGCTGGAGAGAGTCTCACACTACGTTTGCCGATACGCGGTCTCCAGGACTCGTCTGCTCCACCGGCCATCGGTCCTTCGACAAACATGGCCAGCCCACTGCCACTTCAGTTTGCTAATTCTGCAAGCTATGTCGGTGACTCCGGTTCTTTTCCGTATCACAAGTGTGCTAGTAATAATAAATAAAATATGAGCTGAGAACGACGTTTCTGATGAAATAGGTTTTTTGTGAGCTGAAAACCTCGTAAAACTTAAGTGTCTGACTGCGGAAAATGGCTTACGATTATAACCCAATCAGTATATTTATGAAACCTAAAGAGAAAAGTATAGAAGCTCAAAACTCGTGACCTATTTTAATATCAATCAAATAAAATCTTCAAAACGAATCAAAATCCATTAAAAGTCTACATTTATATAGATATGTAGACTTTCATATATATCTACTCGTAGGTTACAGCAAAAATTATTTGTCTTGTCGCTCGCTGCGTCTGGTCACTTAAACAGGATGCACAGTTCTTGTTTGCATTTGCGTTTTGTTGCTGCGACTAGGCGCAAAGCTGTCATTGCGTCTGCGACTTGTCGTTACGACAGACGTCGTCGTTCGGGAAGCGGTCGTTTACTTTGAAGTATTCGACGCGACACGTCATCGGACGGATAAGATTCACAATACAAACGCACAAGAATCGTCTTTAAAGCACACAGCATGACTGATGATGACCACATGCGACTGTCGTCGTGTGTGCATCTAGTCGCTGCGAAAAGTAGGCAGAATATAGTAGCGAGAGTAAGTATAATATATACCCAACAACAGAGAATTCATGAATTACAGATTTTTATAAAATAGAAGATACGTTGGGCAACAGTCTCCCCTTGGTGAGTGCCTGAGGATGAACGGTGCCGTCGAGGCCGACCCAGGCAGAGGTGCCAAGACTACCTAGACGTATACCGCAAGGAATGGACCGAGGTGGCTTAAATAACGATGTGTGGAAGGATTTCGGGGAAGCCTTTGCTCAGCAGTGAGACAGTAAAAGAAAGGCTCATTTAAAAAAAGACTTCTCGCGATCAATCTGCCTAGCCTTTTCCCAACTATGTTGGGGTCAGCTTCCAGTCTAACCGGATGCAGCCGAATACCAGTATTTTACATGGAGCAACTGCCTATCTGACCTCTACAACCCGGTAACGGGGTAATACGATATCCCTTGGAAAGACTGAATGTCGGACTTTCGGGCCTCTGACGACCCGTAACGACTGTCATAGATGCACTAATGACAGCCGAAACTAATGGCTTAACTTACTTTCCGAGGCACGGAAGAGTCTCGGTATGTAAAGATGGTCACCCATCCACGGACCAACCCCGGCAAGCGTAGCTTAACCTGGTGGATCGACCCGTGCGGCTGCTAATAATTAGCCACGAGCTCGGATCGTGGATTAATGCACTTCTCACGATATCGAAACTAATATCAAAATCTGAAATTCCCAAAACATGATTGGATCGTTTGAAAGTAAGCTTGCTAGTAAGAACGTTCAATAAACGTCTGTGTCAATCGACGTATCGTCTTCCTATAATGGATGGCCTGTCGGTGCCAAGCGTCGGGTTAATCTATTACAGCGTTTCCATTTACACACGGCATTCTTTTAAACGCCACGGTCGGATACAGCCGACAACTAAAAACGTGCCAAACACGCCACCGATGAAAAAACTTTTTAAGGTGGATGCGCCAGGGTTTCCTGCGATCCCGTGCCAGACGGTGCGTTCGTGTTCCACGCACGCCTCAAAGAGATGTCAGCATTAAGGAAGAGGCCCGTTAGGGTCGAAGCCTGGTCAGCGGGATTGTTCGAAAGGGTTTCCGCTACCCCGAAACATAAAAAAATCTGTAAAATCTTTTCTATTTTTGTTTAAGATTAAGTTCAGAATTGTATAAAACTGTATTTTAATTGAAATAAACAGCTTTTTATTATTATTATTATTATTATAAAGGTCAGTAAGAGTCTGATACTCCCCTCCGTTCTACCCCGTGCGGGAGGAGGCATTTGAGGATCTTCGACCCTCCAAAAAATAAAGATAGCTGTATAAAATTTTGTTCTTCCATCTAATCAGTCAACTGTGCTGCTGGCCAGTTTGTTGCGCCACTTCTTGCTAGCTAAAGCAAAAGCAAAGGGTAGGCCGCGAAATTCAAATTTTCGTCGGTTTTTTGCAACTTGTAGGTCAGTGTCAGTTTGTATGTTGATCAAAATTATAATCATTACAATCATCTATACAACTCTCTACTCTAAGAAAATATAGATAGAACCTACTCCTTTTTTGAAGTCGAAGTCGTTTATAAAGGAACTGATAATTGAATGGACGGGCTTTCAATATATTAATAGTACCTACACATAATATAGTATAGTAGTTTCGGTATCTTATATTAACCACGAAATTCCTGATAACAGAGTAATTTGTATAGGATTTCTACTAGATATAACTTGAATAGCCGTACCTAAAATTCGCTTGAATAATCTTTTATCATCTCAGTTTCCACGCGAACAAATACAACACAAAGATGGTACCTCTCCATTATTAGGTACCGCCTTATGACTTCAAAGATTGGTCTTTACGGACGACTAGGTACCTACTGATGATTGTATATAAATAGAAAAGGTAATAGTATAAGGTAAAAGTAATACGATAAATCCACAACGGCACATCAGCATTTCCGTTTTTTATTTTTCATTTTTTACTAGCTTCCGCCCGCGGCTTCGCCCGCATAATATGTCGACAAATTAAACCTTCCTCTTCAATCACCCTATCTATTAAAAAAACCACATCAAAATCCGTTGCGTAGTTTTAAAGATTTAAACATACATAGGGATATAGGGACAGAGAAAGCGACTTTGTTTTATACTATGTTTAGTTTTAGTTTAGAAAATCATGACTTCCCCGCTCTGAGTAGGCTCTGTTCTGTTGCGAAAAAGAGATGGTGCTTTTGGCCCTAAATAGTTCTATCTCTCTCTTACACCAGAGGTAGATTATTAACCCTTTTTTTTGAGGATGGCAAATCATCATTGCTGATGATATGACTTCTCCCGCGCTGGGTGGACCGGAAGGGAGTGTCAGACTCTTACTGACTCATAAAACTCATCCATATTCTTTCCTTAGCCCTTCGTGTTCCGGGGCAGCAGACACCCTTTCGGACAACCCCGCTGACCAGGGTGTCTAGACAAAGTCACATTTTAATTGCCGATAGCGAAATTAGAAAAATCCGAAATGTTTGGAATTGGCATAAGATTTCTAAATGTCGCGTGATCAATCGTTTTCGATCGCTGACTGCTAGACAATGTCAAATTGTGTAACATGACTCGATTAATATTCTCATACTAATGCGTTGACAAGTGGCGTTCTTGACAATCCGAATCGCTGAGATAACGAATTATTCAATCGACACGGAGTGATTGACACTTGTCTAGACCCTCTGGCCAGCAACGCCTTGGTGTAACTATCTGAAATACTTTGCCCTATATGTGGCTGACACTGGGCAGTTAGTTAGAAGCACATGAGTTGCTGTCTCGTCGACCTCCATGCAGGCCCTGCACAGCGGACTGTCTGTGACTCTAAGACATAGAGGTATTTATTAAATGCCCCGTGACCAGTTAGTTGTAGTTGCTGTAACAGTACGCAGCTGTGGTTTATAAATATGACACCAAATGATGACTTAATAATATGCTCTCAAAAACACATTTCCTAATTTCTATGAAGGAAGTGTCAGCAATTTATAATGTTTTCTTTTTATAGATATAATTCCGCGTATTCACTGCCAACAAAGTATGGTTTTATTTAAAACGAATGCTGAAGAGTTTGTATGTTGCCAGTTACACGTAATGTTGCTCATTCCACAATAATCCATGTGGCCAGAAACATGGTGTGCAACATGGTTTTCCTATAAATTAATTTACTGAATTCGATGCTGCGACTCGGTGTCCGGCAATTTCTGAAATCTATGCACTAAAATGCAATGCGATGTTAAAATTGTTCCAAAAAGAAACTAATACCTTCATGTGATGTAACTTTGACATAAGTCCACTTTAGTTTAAAGTTTTATATGTAGGTACAGGTAATAACAGCTCAGATAATACGGAGGAGCTCGTGGCTAAGTAATAATAGCCGCACGGATCGATCCATCAGGTTAAACGACGCTTGCCGGGGTTGGTCTGTGGATGGGTGACCATCTTTACATACCGAGACTCCTCCGTGCCTCGGAAAGCACGATAGGATTATAGTATTATTATTGTGGAGGTCAGATAGGCAGTCGCTCCATGTAAAATACTAGTATTCAGCTGCATCCGGTTAGACCGGTAGCTCAACGTAGTTGGTAAAAGGCTAGGTAGGCATATATATTTATTTATTTATCAGGAACAATTTAAATTGTGTTTGATACATCATCATTAATAATATTAAAATAAATTAAGTGACATGCAATAATATTAAACATGCAGCAATAATTAAAAACAAGACAGACAATATTAAAAGAATACATGATTATTACCATTCAATTAATCCAAAAACAATAACAATAAAAAGTATTTTTTTTTATAGAAATTTGAAATTATAATATTGAATTACAGTTCGTCTACTGAGTACAAGTTTTTATCCAACAGAAATGCTTTGAGCTTGGCCTTAAAAGAGCCAGTGTGAAATAATATTTTTAAATCTGCTGGCAGTTTATTAAATATTTGTACAGCTTGGTAATGAGGGCTATGCTTGACAATATTGAACTTAGGTACAATAATATTTCTAAAATCCTTCCTACGAGTGTTTTCCCTGGATATTCTTTGTTCCTCAGATTCATGAATTGACATGAATTCATGGACATATTTTTTAAAATTAACTAACAAAACAAGTATGTATAAGCTGGGCACTGTTAGAATATTTAACCGCTTAAAATGAGATCGACAGCTTTCTCTTTGTGAAATTCTGACAATTGTACGTATTGCTCTTTTTTGGAGAATGAAGGCTCGGTGAGGATTATAACCGTAGCTTTTCCCCCAGAACTGTACACTGTATCGAAGTCTGGATTCGACAAGAGCATAATATACCATCTTTAACTGTTTAGTATTTATTTCGTCTCTCAATTTCCTCAACACATAACATGCAGATGATATAGTAGAGTCTATGTGTGCTAGCTCCTTTTTCCAATTCAGCAAATCATCTAGATAGATACCTAGAAATTTGACGTCTGTCACTAATTCAATTTTTTCATTGTTGAGGGTTATATCCATATTATCCTTATTTCCTGCAGTGGTCCGAAACAACATGATGTTCGTTTTTTTAACATTTATTATTAATCTATTTGTATTGAACCAAAAGTGAAATGCTGCCAACGTAGTATTGACCTTTTCTGTCAGTTCACCAATAGTTTTCGCTCCTACTACAGCGTTAGTATCATCTGCAAATACTACGAGATTTATTTATTTATTTATTTATTTATTTATTTATTTATTTAATCACAAAATCCACAGCTCTTAAACAATTTTACTAAAATAATTATTCTTAACCTACAGCCAATAACGGATTTACAATTTACTATATCCTGATTTATGTCTGAAATTTTTATTTTAATATAATTTATCAAATCGTTAGTGAAATAATAAACAGAATTGGACCTAATATAGAACCCTGCGGTACACCCGTGGTAATATTAATCATGGATGATTGATATGTTTTCCGTTGGCCATTTTGTTCTATAGTGCTGGTTTCTACATACATTTTCCTGTTTCTTAAATACGATGTAAATAATTGAAGGGCTCTGCCTCTGACACCATAATAATTTAGTTTGGTAATAAGTAGATTGTGATCTATCGTATCGAATGTGGAAGATAAATCCAGAAAAATACCAGATACCTTTATTTTATGATTTATTTTGCTAGTCACATCATCTAAAAGTTTATAAATGGCATCTCCAGTGCCAATTCCTTTCTGGTAACCGAACTGTCTATCGTGTAGAACTTTATTTATACGAATATGAGTCAATAGCCGAGATTTCAACACTTTTTCAAATATTTTTGAAAGTGTAGGTAGAAGTGAAATGGGTCTGTAATTTTTAGGGTCCGTTTTTGAACCCTTTTTATACACTGGCACAACCTTTGCAATTTTTAATTGTTCCGGAAAAATACCCTCATCAAGGCAGTTGTTAATGTGGACAGTGGCTCAGCCAATATTTGTATGTGTTCTTTAATAATAGCAATAGGGATTTCGTCATATCCACTGGAGTCCTTATTTATATATATATAGGTACAGGTGCTGATATTTCTTCCGGCAAGCAAAAAATATCGGAATAACTACACCAATGGAAACGCGCATCGTTTTTGATGATCGCATCTTCAAAAGGGGTTAATGATAGCATCATTTTTCACACCAGACCCTGATGTATAGTGATACAATGTTGCAAGTTTGTGTTGATTTAAAGACTTTATCCTGATACGAACTCATTTGTGCTTTGCATACACGACGTACTGAAGTTGATTTTTATCAGTCTATGGAAATGTCTCAAGTGTTTGCGACTGAGCGACTGCCTATCTAACCGCCATAGTTAACGGCTAATACGATACCCGTCGGTACGACTGGTAAGACTTTCAGGGGTTTCCGACAACCCGTAATGACTGTCAAAGTCCACGAACAACTGTCTAGACCAACGGCTTCACATGCTTTCCGAGGTATGGAGGGTTATTGGTATGTAAACATCACTCATCCACGGCCCAACCGGAGCAAGCGTAGCTTAACATCGATCGATCCGTGTGGCTGTTAATATTTAGCCACAAGCCCCTTGTATTTGTATTAACTGCTGATACACAATTCATTCTACTATAGTGAACACAATTATGTATCGCCATCTGCCAGCAAGACATAATCTATTGCCGCTACGTGGACACGTTGACTGTTGAATATTCTGTACCACGAACGATGGCTGATATTCTAGAACTCTAGCTGGTATATGTAAATTGCAATAGTAGGTTTATATACCTAATAACTTCACCCCTTTACCGGGAAAGTTACTTAAAGTTCTTTCGTAACTGATATCTCTTACTCATTATCTACCTTCAGTTTTTGAGGTTCGTAATTAATAAAATTAAGAAATCGTGAAAAAAAATCTGCTGTTCCCTACATTTCGACGAGTCACGTAACCAAAAATGTATAGAACAGCTCTTTATTTTTAGCGATTTCGGAGATGGTCCCATAGTAAAAGTTGTTTAGTTTGGTGGTCTGTAGCATATGCTTTTGTACAATACCCTTTCGGTTACAATGTAGGTATTATCTATATACAGGTAGATCAGCTTATATAAATCAGCCGTTCCCTACATTTTGACGAGTTATGCGAGCATACTGTAGGAAACAGCTATTTTTTTCAATGGAACCCTGTATACTAACTAGCTGTTTCTCACAGCTCCGTCCGCGTCTATGTTTAAAATTTTATTTATACAGTTCCACCCCCTATTTAAACCATTTACTGGGAAAGTTTCCTAAAATCCTTTCTTAACTGACATCTCCTACACAAATCTACCTCTGTGCCAAACATCTGCGTAGGTTTAGTAGCTTTCGAGATTTCGTGATAAATCAGTGAGTGAATGTATGAATGAGTGACCTTTTGCTTTGAATTCAATTTCATACATATTTGAAATATATACAGGTATATGTATACATCCTGTATATGATTTGTATCTATATAGATACAAACCTTTTTGCGTTTTAGTAACGGGAAATCTCGCCTGTTTTCTATTAGGGTAAGTTAGGTGTCCCCTTTTTCGCATTTTATGTTAAAACCTTCGTAAGGTATATTAATGTTAATGGTGTTACTACAGCGAGATGTCATTCTGTTAATGTAATCGCATCGTGAAAACTTAGGTGAAGTGAGCTGTAATACGACCTAATGGTACGTTTGATTCTTCTCACAGCAGAGCAACAGCTCACTTTAAAGTCACGTGGCCCAACCTTAACCGAAATTATTTATTACTAGCTGTGCCTGCGACTTCGCCCGCGTAATATGTCGAAAAATTATACACATAAACGTTCCTCTTGAATCACTCTATCTATTAAAAAAAACTGCATCAAAATACGTTGCGTAGTTTTAAAGATTTAAGCATACATAGGGATATAGGGACAGAGAAAGCGACTTTGTTTTATACTATGTAGTGAAGACCGAGCACTTTCTCATCATGTTCCTACCCTTATCCTATGGTACTAGATAGGGGTTTCCGCATCATGTTTTATATTGTGCCTCCCTGTGAGCTCTAGCTCTACTAGGCCAAGCACATCATCAGCCTATAATATTCCCACAGCTGGGACACAGGCCTTCTCTCTAAGAGAAAAAGTGGGCCATAATCCACCAGGTGGGCCCAGTGCGGGTTGGCAGATGTCACATGTCTTCGAATTTTTAGTTCTAGGGCATGCAGTGGTGATGAAATTAAATACACAAAGTAAAGAGCCTTGCTTGGGTTCGAACTCACGACCATAAGTACAGAGGCCAGCACATCAAGTTACCACAATCTGTCAAATATCTTTGATAGTATTTCAACTTTATTGCAAAGACATAAGGTTCATTTTTAATTGAGAAAATTTGACAGTTAGGGATAGCTTGAAGTGCTGGCGTCTGTACCTAATAATAGTAATAATACTATCCTTGGACATTTCACACAACGCCATATAGTCCCAAGCTAAGCAACCTAATGCTTGTGTTATGGTAACGAGATGGCTGATAAACTACTTATATACTTTTTTTTTGTAAATATATACAAATTATAGATAGAAAAACACACAGACGCGGAACAAATACTTGTAGGTCGTACAAATATTTGTTCCATGCGGGAATCGAAACCGCGACATGCTGCGCAGCAGTCAATTGCTCAACCATTATGTCGTCAAAACATCTAGGCGAAGCCAATTCATCTAGGCCACCACTGTTCTACAGGCTAAGTCAATATTCTTAATTTTATGACTCTAGCGAGACATCTATAAACTAACTAAAGGAATGCTTGATCTTATAAGTAGATAAATCTTTTATTTCGCTTTTGTTTTACGTCCCATGTTCTAAATCTGCTAAGCAAGCCATTCCAAGATTAAATTCTTGGAAACCGGGTCGCGAGCTCTAGATATAAAAACTTTGCCGTGACAGCATTGCAGTACTATGTGTGCCTTTCTCGATCTTCTATCACGAGATAGTTCCATAAAGACTAATTCATCATCTGCCTAGACTTTACCCATCGGCTTCCAGTGTAACCGGATGCAGCTGTATACCAGTATTTTACATAGAGCGACTGCCTATCTGACTGAAGGTCAGATAGGCAGTCTCGATGTCAGTATTGGTTGAGGGTGATAAGATACGTTAAAATGATGTCTAAAGAAATTCTGACGAATGCACCCAGTTTGCTGTCCGAACACTTTACTTTCAGGGTGCGAAAAAGTTATGCTCGCGAAGGAGGTGGCGGGATGGGAGAGAGAAAGGTCCTCCCGTCCCAGCCGCCGCGGGAGACGCTCCGGGCGTCGGGAGCCACGTGACGACTCCCGGCCACCGTAGGCGCGGGCCTGCGGACGGTGAGTAATGGGTGACTCACCGTCCGATCAGCACCAGACCCGTGCCGTACGGCGCGTATATGTTCCACGCGCGCCTCAAAGAGATGTCAGCATATGAAGGGGCCCCTCAGGGCCAAGCCTGCCGGGTAAGCGGGATTGTCCGAAAGGGTTACCGCTACCCCGGAACATAAAGGGCTACGGAAGGAACATGGATGGGTTTTAGTCAGTAAGAGTCTGACACTCCCTTCCGCTCCACCCAGAGCGGGAGCAGTCATTGGATGATTTCCCAGCCTTAAAAAAAAAAAAAAAAAAAAAGGGTAAGATTGTGACAAAATAGATCGAATGGAACGACGGTCATTCCTGAACTGAAGATCTTAAGTCAACTCAACTCAACTCAAAGTGTTTATTTCAAATAAACCAATTACAGAGACTTTTGAATTGTTAAGGGGTCGGTCAGTCAGAAAGATGAAGCTAGTTGCCCATTCCAAAGCAGTAGGTACCTATGAAGAAGAACGGGCAAGAAACTCCATGGACACTCTTTTAAAATATGGTTACAAAATATTGATTACGTAATTCATTATATTATTACATGAGAGGACGTTAAAAGCATTCGATATAAAATATGTAAAACCAGTTCAACAATTAAATTAGTAATTCATATTATTATTACATGTGAGGACGTTAAAAGCATTCGATATAAAATATGTAAAACCAGTTCAACTTTATTTATCTAAGTTACATGAAAAATTAATTACTAAATACAACCTAAAACTAAAAAATATATACATTATGTACAAGTGGTAAAAAAGGGGGAAAACCTCATAGGGCGTCAAAATACCAGTTCAACAATTAAATTATTACAAGCCATAACCGCTTAGAGGAGACCAGTCCCTAGGTACTGACGGCTTAGAGATTAGATACTTATTAAACATACATAGGTACTCTAAAAAAAGAAAAGTCGATTCGAGTGATTTCATGAAGTAGGGGTGAATCCAGTATGTCACAGAGTAATTGATGTTCTGTCGAAGGTTCCTGTACTGTGTGAAACAGGCCGATATTGCGATCAGCTCCTCGATATTATAAATATTTTAATAGGATTGTATTGATCTTTGAAGATGTATCCGAGCCAAGTGGATGTTCAGTTCAGGATTGGAATCTTTGATTTTGAGTAAAATATAAGTACGTTCTCAAGACGGTTTTAGTACGAGCGGCGTGTTGCTAAATTATTCAAGGTATTATTGGAATAACTGAAGCTTTCTTATGGGGTTATAGTTCTCATCATTATAAAAACTTTAACTATGGAATGGGGATGAAGCTAAGTCAGAGGCCCATGGGCAGCATAAAACGACTCCCGGCCACCGTAGGCGCGGGCCTGCGGACGGTGAGTAATGGGTGACTCACCGTCCGATCAGCACCAGACCCGTGTCGTACGGCGCGTATATGTTCCACGCGCGCCTCAAAGAGATGTCAGCGTATGAAGGGGCCCCTCAGGGCCAAGCCTGCCGGGTAAGCGGGATTGTCCGAAAGGGTTACCGCTACCCCGGAACATAAAGGGCTACGGAAGGAACATGGATGGGTTTTAGTCAGTAAGAGTCTGACACTCCCTTCCGCTCCACCCAGAGCGGGAGCAGTCATTGGATGATTTCCCAGCCTTAAAAAAAAAATTTAAAAAAATGGGCAGCATAAAACTTTTACACCAGTTTAGTCACTAACCACAAGAAAAGAAGAGGAAGACTTTGGGATAAATCTCTAAAATAACGATGAAAAAGTCGTCTGTTCCCTACATTTTGTCGAGTTGTGCGAACAATAATAATTATGTATGGAGTTGCTTTTTTTGCGATTTCCTAAATGGTCCCACAGTAAAAGTTGTTCATGTGTTCACAATAATCCTGTAGAGATTTAGGGTATGTAAACAAAAACTAAGATTGTTTGATTGTTTGTCTTTACAAACTGCCAGCACATCAAGCTATCCCAAACTGTCAAATATTTCCAAGTAAACAGGAACCTTATACTTAGGTAATGAAGTTGAAAATCTGTCAATGAAAGTTGACAGGTTAGGGTAGCTTCATATGTTGGCTCCAGAGAAAACGTTTGAATGTCAGTCTTGGTTTCCTTGCGACTATCCATGACATTTGTTACGATCCGCAAGTCCAAATGTCTGTTCAACAATTTAAATGTTGTGAATTCTAAAATGGCTTTTGAAAAAAAAACCGGCTAAGTGCGAGTCGGACTCGCGCACCGAGGGTTCCGTACAAACCGTAGGTATACTACTCTGTCAAGAAAGTACCGGGAAAAGATCAATAATACACAAAATGTCTGTTATTCATCCAAATTTATTTTATCACCTTCAAAGTATGCTCCTTTAGAAACGATACACTTGCGCCAACGAATAATCCATTCATCAAAACATTTTTTAAACGCTGCTTCCGGAATTGAGTTCAGTTCTCGCCGCGAATTCTCCTTTTTCGGTTTCGGTTCAGTTGGAAGGCGCCACTAGTCTGCAAGCTTCGGAGTTTGCATGTCAAACTCGTAAACCCTCGTCTCGTCACCAGTAACAATGCGTTTCATGAATGTTGGGTCCGAACTGACTCGTTCTAGCATGTCCTCAGCGACTTTCATGCGATTGAGTTTTTGGAGAAAATTCAGATCTTTTGGGACTAGCCGAGCAGCAACATGTTTCATACCCAAATGATTAGTTAAAATGGTACGGATCGACTCGTGAGATACAGAAAGTTCGGCGGCTATCTCTCTCAGAGTTGAATGGGGATTTTCAGTCACTATTTTCTTCACTTTTGCGATGTTAACTTCAGTTGCAGACGTTGACGGCCTACCAGAGCGAGGCAAATCTTCCATCACATCTCGACCGCTTTTGAACGCTTTGAACCCCTCATAAGCACGAGTTTTTGATAAAGTCGATTCACCGTAAGCCTTCTGTAACATTTTCAGTGACTCCGAACACGAAATTCCATTGGCGATGCAAAATTTAAGACAAACTCTTTGCTCGATATTTTTGTCCATTATGAAATTCGCAATACACACTATATATGATACTACTAAAACCAGCACTGTATTTAATATAAATAACAGATGCAACTCAAACTCCGCGCCAAAATGGAAAACAGTTGTGCCAATCAAACAACTACAAAAAAAACAAAAATTTGAATTTGGAACCATAAACAAATCATCCATTCCCGATACTTTTTTGACTGAATAATAATATAATATCCTTGGACATTTCACACAGCGCCGTATCGTCCCAAGCTAAGCAACCTAATGCTTGTGTTATGGTAACGAGATGGCTGATATACTACTTATATACATTTTTTTTTTTTTTGTAAATACATACATATTATAGATAGAATGAATTATAAATGAATGTATAATTAAAAGCTCACCCGTCACGACAATCGAGTCATAGTTATGGTACTTTTATATTTTGAAAAAAAAAAGTTTTTTTTTCGTTTATTATATGATGTAACTAAAAATTTACGGTTTTCGCAATTTTTCCTTTACCTGTACTATAAGACGTCACTTCGTACCAAAGGAGAAACCCATTTTTGGGCCTAGCCACGAATCAAATATGTACCAAAAAAATCTACTGTTCTGCCTAATTAACCCATATAAATCTTAGCCTCAATTACAATGGCCAAGTGTAAAAAAAGTCTATTTTTATTTTTTTGTTTTAAACAACTTTTGTAAACCGTCACAACACTTATTTCATTCTACGTCACTTACTTTGCAAACACTGGCATTAAACAATAGAGCGTACCCTAAGAATGTAATCGATTTAGCGGATATCGATAATTACAAATTATAAGTTATTTAATAATACTCGCATTATTTTAGTATAATTGCTTTTTAGATATTGAAATCATTGTAAAATAAAAAAGTATAGAATATAATTATTTCGAAACGTAAGCACGATTAAAAAAACATTAAAGTAAATAAATAATCAAAAAATCGATTGCAACGCGGATTGCGCATGGATTGCACTAGTAGACGGCAAATGTCAACGTCTGTCAATTGTCATTGTTATGATTAGTAGTGTCATTACTGTCATTCGCTTTTCGTATCTTTGCGCATGTGAATGTGTTTTTCGAATTGTCAAGATTTATTTCAATATTAAACCTCTGCTGACTGCTCGAATACTGAATTCTGAAATTGATTGCCTTCTGACTGACCCTCGCTTGAATATTGGACACCGTAGCCTGCCATTCCTGCTGACCTTTGCTGGAAAACCGGATCTGGATATTGCTCTCCTGACGACTGGTTAATACGGTATCATGAGCTTGTGCATTAATTGTGGAATAGCAACGGACCGCTGCAACACAATAGGAATGCGAAGATTGGAAGATGAAGTGATTAGTATGCGATAATTCTATAACGTAACATTTTTGTAAGCATGTAAAATCACCAATCTGCACGGAACCTGCATAGTTAATCACGGCCTATTCCTTCTCTCAGAGTCCTGTGTCCTTGCAGTGGGAATGTAATAAAGCCGCTTATGTTTAGGTACCTAAATGTACCACTCAGATGCTTATTGCTAAATACTAGTGCTAGAACTAATAGTCAAATGATAAATGTTTGCTTTAGGTAAACGTAAATGACTTTATCTGTCAAGTTTGCTGGAATCATGCCAATGCTGTATCTCTTGATGGAAATAGACCAGAAAAGAGTGAACAGACACCTATAGGATACCGGCGAGTGTGTATTCACTGTGGACGTTCTGTTCGTTCGTTCGGCACCAGTGTAATGAGTTACCTCCTGCACAATTCCTAGATACTGTTTTATTATATTATGATAATCCTAACGAAGAAGGTGATAAATAAAACCCTATCTCAATAATACGGTTTTTATTTAAATAAACCTATTGTTGCAATCTCAGTTTACTGTGGTTTGAAAAAGCATCAAATCCCCTGGTAGTAAATACAATGTTTAAAAATGCAACCCATTAGTGATGTAAGTGGGCCTTATATAGCAAACATAATTTTTAGCTGAGGTTTTCAGTAATATTATTTCTGAATTCACCGCTTTTGTTTTAAAAAAATAACCTAACATGTAAACATTTTCTGATTTTACCAATTTGGCCATTGCTGAGAGACGTGAAAATTGGGCTCGTGAAATCTTCCTAGGTGCTCTACTTTATGGCAAAATTCCAGCTCTGTAACGCCAGGCCCAAGTTTCTATGGAGTTTGGGTTTCTCCTTTAAAGATTCTAAGTTCACGGGAAGTACCCTGTAGGTTTTGATTCCCGTGAGAGTTTCAAAAATTTGCAGAAATTTGCGGCATAAACGGCTGTATCTTTTGATTGCTTTGGCTTAGAAGTTTGATTTTATCAGAGCTCCAAGGGACAGTAGACCTGAGTATTAGATATAATTATCAGTTTGATACCTCCACGCGTTCCTGAGAAAAACGGTCTTGACAGACGGCCGGACGGACGGACGGACAACAAAGTGATCCTATAAGGGTTCCGTTTTTTCCTTTTGAGGTACGGAACCCTAAAAAGAACCAAATACAATTAAGGTTAATGCAGTTTAAAGTTATATTTACAATCGACGTTAGATCATTTTAATGAAAATCTTATCTCGGTAAGATAAGGTATAAATTAGAATGATTCAAAAGACTTTTCAAACTTACGAAACTCATTCCAATCATGCTAATATCATTCGATCGCGATATGCTTCCAATTAAGTTTGCAGTTTAGTCGCATCAGCGTGGCTGGTTCTACTAGATTTAATTTCCATTTGCGTTAATTATTAATGTGGTCATCAGCAATATGATCTATCAGTGCTCATTCATGCCTTTGAGTTTCAATTTGAGCATTTGAAATTGCAATTAATTTTCCGTAAATATCTGAGTTTAAAGAAAGAGAGAGACTCCTCCGTGCCTCGGAAAGCACTTTAAGCTGTTGGTCGCGGCTGTTATTTGTGCATCTTTGACAGTCGTTACGGGTCGTCAGAAGCCCGAAAATCTGAAAGCCAGTCTTACCAAGGGGTATCATATTGCCCAGTTACTGGGTTGTGGAGGTCAGATAGGCAGTCGCCCCATGTAAAATACTGGTATTCAGCTGCATCCGGTTAGACTGGGACCCCAACATAGTTGGGAAAAGGCTGGCAGATGATGATCCGAGTTTAAAGAACAACCTTTGTTAACAATAGATTTTTTTACGAACCCACAAAATCTCAAATACACAGTACCAACAAAATAAATAAAATAAAATATTCTTTATTTCGGATAATTGGAATCCACAGTTAGAGATAGTAAGAAGAAGAACAATGCAATAAATAAAACAAAAATAAAAAATCAAAAATTAAATCACTCTGCGAACCAAAGATCTCCACAGTGGGGATGAGAACCTGTCCGCTACAGTCTTCAGGATTTCATTGCGGCTGCCACGTATTCTGAAGATCAGGGACGCTGTTTTTTTGCGAATGACGGCATGGAAGCCATCTGTGTGATAAAGCGCGAACATCCCTGACGCACTACAGAATCGAGGCAGCCCCAACATCAACAAAAGCTTAATGCTAAAAAAAAAGAAATAAAATAAAAATATCAAAAGGAAAGCATTAATCCCTTGATGTTGGTAGGTAATTAGCAAAATTGTTGCCTGTCTCGCTAACTTATTATCAAGTTACGTCAGTACTCGCGGATGTCTCGCGGCAATTTGTGCGAATTATTTCGCACTAGTGAAATTTTTTGGCTTTGTTCGGGTGTTTTCTGTAAATATCTTATCGCTTTATGCGACTTTGTAGAATATACTAGGTAGACTTTTGAATAGCTATTTGAAAAATCATAATTTGCCGCTCGACTCGTAACATATTATCAGGTTACAGTGGTGCTCGTGAATGTCTCGTGGGAGTTTGTGTCGCAGTACTGAAACTTTTCAACTTCACAGTTCAGTTCAGTTTTTAGAAAAGTATGAAATAAAATCTTACGCCTTTTGCGATATTGCAGATTATAATAGACAGCTGCCTGTGCCATATCTTAATATTAAGAAACACCAGTAGGTACCTACGTACTCGCTGGCATCACGCGGCAGTCTAGTAATTACCAATTATTTCGCACTATTTAACTTTTTCGACTGCACTTTGGGTTTTTGGGATGTTTTGTTAATCTAAATTTTAATGGGGTACTAAAATAGTCAATTTCGTAGACAACATATAAGCAATTGGATGTTGTACCTAGCTTGTATTGAAAATTACAGGCGATCTACCAGCAGTTCATGTAAACCATACATGTTTCCTTAATATTCTGTTACGTTCTAGATTATTTTAGTAATCAGAAACGTTGCAAATTAACCCTTTAACCGCCCCAGTCGGATTAATACGACAAATGTTGTCGTGCCCGTGCCGCCTGTGTCGTGTTTATACGACTGAGAATCTATATTCGGATTTCGTTGTTTATGTAATTGCAAGACCATATTCGTCTGAAATTTTTTTTTTTTTTTTTTATGAGTTGGGCGCTGGGGGCGCGACAATTGATACTTAGTCCAGCGTTAAGAGGTTAAAGAATAAGGACGTTAACGCATGTGATGATTGGTTTTTGCAGTTTTTTTTATCTATTCATCATTTTTTCCCAGTCCTATGCTAGATTCCACTGTTTCTCAATCAAAACAAAAAGTTCTTTATCCATCTATCTGATGAACTCTTTGCATGCAACTGCCCGTTTATCTCGTGGTCATTTGATGATTTCCTATCCTTTAAAAAATAAAATAAACGCGTAGTAACTATAAAACGTTATACGTTATTTCGTGTTTGTTATTCTGTGTTGTTCTTTTGTGATTGTATAGTTAGTAGATTAGTTTAGTGATTTAGTTTAAATAATTATGAAAAAATTTTCATGCCTACTGGTAAAATATGGCTGAACCTCTTTCAGAAATCACCATGTACTGTCCACATATTTGCAAAATAAAATATTCTTATCCTGTATATCGTGTCTCGTAAAATTGTCCTTCAACCGATTAATACCAACACAGACAAACATCGCCACCGTTTTCCATATACAACTCTTCCTCAAAACAATCGTAAGCTTTTGAACCATCACGAAGCGTGATTGTTAATGCAATTGTCTAAAATTGTTAGTGGTATGCGAGGGTGAATCCAATTGTAAGCCTTTTTAATGGGCTAATTGGCTTCGGGTGACGCTAATCAGTATCCTGGCTTCAACCATAGAGTAAGAATAGATTGAAGGGAATAATTGACACTGTTTTTTTTTTGCAATGGGCTTCTTGCAATTAGATTGTCTACTGCTTAACCGTGCTTGCCTTAATAAAATTAAGACCTCCAGCCAGGGCTTAACAATTTACAAACTAAGCGACTACATGCAAAGGAGCTTAGGGCGTTGTTGGGGGAGCAAGCAACAAGACACAGGCTGGATTGGATGAAACATTGCACTGTACAGTACAACAATCTAATGGCTAAAATCATTGTCAACTTTATACACATATAACGTGTGGAACACACTACCAATGGTTGTGTAGAAATAAAACTTAATTGCGTTTCTCTGTGAAAGAAATGTTTTATTATAATAACCATAAAATACACGACACTGTAGTTTCATCACAGTAATTATTATAAATGTTACAAACCTGTGAAAGAAACAACATTTAAAGCTATTTATTCCTACTTTTATTAAAAACGAAACAATTATGTCACCACGTGTTCTTAGAAAGAAACTGTAGTATTGACAGGCTGACAGCCATGATGACACTTGACACTAATGACATCTAAGCGTGCGTTCAGAATAGTACACGGACTAAATTACGCGATATAACTAAATGAAGAATCATACATGAGCTTCATTTACACACATAATATTTACATACCTAAAATGCTTAAAATATTAATAATAACTATGAACAAATATATAACAGGAGGGAAAAAAAAATAAAAAATAAATCAAAGGGCATCAAAAAATTGGTCCACAGCGCTATCAACAGGAAAAGTTCCCAAAAGGCTGGCAGCATTGCCACGTTGTATATGGCAATGCTGATTCTTTGAACGAAAAATAGGCCAGCCCTCTGGTCACGTGAAGAGTCGAACAATCGCTTGTCGATGTCTCGATATACATAGTAGGCACTCGGACCCCATGGCCCTAGTGTTTCAACCCCAAACGGCTCGACCATATAAATCCCAATCAGATTGGAGTATTTGCGCCGTTTGAGATTCTCTGCACCTTCAGCAGCTGCCTCAGCACAACCCGCCTTGCAAGAAAGATGGGATGGCACGGGGGTGTCGACACACGTTGCATCCCACACCAACTAATGGCTGAATTGTTTGTTTGAGATATGATATAAATGAAAAGGGACTGATTACATAAAAGGTTGTTGGCTTGGCAATAAAAACCGGTCCAGGAGCCGTAGGTCACATCTTGACATAAAAGTATTAAAAGACATACATAAGAGACAAAGTCGCGAATAAAGTTTTTGTAAAAGGTGATATATAAATGGAGAGACTTCAGAGACCAAGTAGGTATGCAATGGCTCCGTTTAAACATGTTTGGAGGTGACCAAGTTCCTATCGCTGTAAAACTTTTGTTGGTTCCGTGTCACCCATACCTTTGGAAAGTGTCTTTCTAAAGCTTGATGTATCTCACGTCCAAGTAGGTACTAATGTACTGAGCAAAAGTTTCGCTTCTGCATGAATTTCTTATTCTATACTCCATCTGACGGGATGGTGGTAATCATTTTACCTTGTAATTTTGATGTTTAGCGAACTTTTTGTATGATGGAAGAGAATATATGGTTTTGTATGTTTTTTGTTTACTTGACTGTGTAAATAAATGTAACTGGATGATAACGGAAATATATACGTTAAGTCGAGATTAAAAAAAAAGTACTAAGTATAAATATTTTTTTATTAAATGCTAATTGTGGGAAATTTACAAAATATGTTATTTACATACAATATATAAGGTCCCATTAATATAGATGGACAAACTTTTAGAGATCACTCAGACCACTAAAATAAGGACAATGGTAAAAAAAAACACATGAGATACTTACAAAAAGTGTGCAAGTAAAACATACCCATAATAGATGCGTTTATTCTAGTGTGCGGGCAATTTATTATTTTAGGTCAAAATACAATCACTTTAATCAAGTTTTTTTTGCTTGGATATCTTTGGTTAGACGTACCTACTGAACGCTGTGTCATTTGTCCATCTATTTTAATGGGACCTTATATAGATAAGTATCCTAAATGCTTAACTTTGGCACAAAATCTATCTAACTAATGTTAAAAAGTATATCTAGTTCTAGTAATTATACGTTATTTAAAAGTCATGTTCAATAGCTCCTTGGACTCCAAACTCAGGCCTGTCATGTCCAAACTTCTTCTGCAAGTTACCGCCAGCAACGAATCTGGTGTTATGGTCTAGTTTCCAAACTCCATCGCCAGTAACCCTGACCTAAAAAGTAAAATTTAACGTTATAGCAAAACAATAAATGAAGTGTAGAAAGTAAAGTTTCAAAACATAGACAGATGTTTCGAATGTTTCATAATGGTAATTTCAACTGAACAAAATCCACTCCTGGTCATCCAAGCCACAACAAGAATTCCAGATTTTTAAACTAGATACAAGAAATTAAAAGATTACCCCGAAGAATAGCTAACATTATAGTAAACCCAAGTTCCACAATAAGGGGTGCTCCCCAGAACATCCTAATTGGGAAACTCATTGTCACTTTTTCCAATCCTGAAATCGATCCCGAAAACCCACTAGCAAACACTAGACCAAAGCTGCCGTCAATCCAATAAGAAATCATGTCGAGTAACGTTTTCGAATAATTAGAAAAGGTACTTACACCACTTCCTCCTCCAATCTCCTTACGAACATCGACGCCGGCTCTTACGTTGTCGTTTGCATTGTTCCAGTTGAACTTGCTTCCTAGAACACTGCTGTCGCCACCAGCACCAAGTACTCTCTCTCCATACGCTTCTCCCTGGAGACGACCACGGTGGTCGTTGAAGAGGTCTCCCCTGTAACCGCCCCGGCCCTGTGGAAAGATAAATATTTAAGATAGATCATTCGGAGAGATATACTTGTAAGAGGCAAAATCTAGCATTGTTCTGTTGCGAAAAAGAGATGGTGTTATTGGCCCTGAATATACATATATGTATATCTTTCTCTTACACCAGAGGCAGATTATTTACCCTTATAAGAATCAATCTGCCTTGCCTTTTCCCAAATAAGTTGGGGTTCGCTTCCAGTCTAACCGGATGCAGCTGAATACCAGTATTTTCCATACAGCGACTGCCTATGAGACCTCCACAACCCAGTCAGTAACTGGGTAATACCTACCATACTCCTCGGTAAGACTGGCTGTCAGACTTTCGGGCTTCTAACTTCCCGTAACGACTGAACCCGCAACAGCTTAACGTGCTTTCCGAGGCACGATCGAGGAGTCTCGATATGCAAAGATGGTCATCCGGCAAGCGTAGCTTAACCTGATGGATCGATCCATGCGGCTGTTATTATTTAGCCACCAGCTCCTCATTTACGTATTTATAAGCTCAGGTCCTTACTAAAGTATGACGCCACTGATTAAGAATAATATGTTGATATTCTTTTTGACAACAATGCTAGATCCAGAACTAAATCCAAAGGGCCTTTTCAGTCTCCTGATGTTTCAGTCATGCAATATACTAGATATATTAAAGCATGGAACAGAATCTGCTAGAAAGTTAGCCAGATCTTATCCCGCCGTTGAAAGAAACAGTCAAAATATACTTACGAATAGCGAATCATCCGTGCTGCCCAAAGTACCGTAGACTTTGCCTCCCCAAGCACTACGCTCCCATGTGGTATCTCTGGGGTGACGTCCGTGCTTCCGACGCGGGTAGTAAAATTTTGCATCTGGGTGGCCAACTACAAAGCCTGGGGGTGGTCGCCGGTAGTGCACTTTTGCGTGGGCGCAAGCAACGAGAGCAGCCAAACAGAATAGGATGAGGGACTTCATGTTGAACTGGAAAAGAATCAATACAAGTGTGATTTAGGGCCGATTTTTCAATAGCCAAAGAAACGATGGATGGATTGTGTGAAAGATGATATGGCTAGAAAGGGAGCGACTACCGAGATAACGACTTATAGAGAAGTACAAATAAAAAGACTGTAGCGCCGACCCCAAATAAATTGGGATAAGGGCAGGACAGTGATGATGATTTTTCTCAATCGCCTGATAACTTTTATCTGAAGAGTAAAAGTGGCGGTTTGACATATTTTCTACACAAAAGCTGTCAAACTGTCATATTTGTTCCTTAAATAAAATTTATCTGACGATATACTGAAAGAGCTTGCATCAATTATTGTTTGTTTGAAAGAAGTTTTGAGTGAGTCATGACTTCATCTACAGACAAATTTGTAATTAACAAATACATACCTTGTTTTAGTTGTTATTTGCTACTTCACAACACAAGAATCTGTTGTAAACTGTACCTTCCTTAATCCTGACCCGATCATTTATACTAGCTTCATTATCTGAGGTGAATTCCCTGTACCGAGAGGAACGGGGACTTATTTGTATTCACGTTAATTAAACATGGCATTTTTGTAAATAATATTATCTTTCACTGAAGTTTTATGTCATCTTGTAACAGGATAAAAGTACCACAATGTGTAAGATTCATGGCAGTGAGGAGCCAAGTTTGAATTTTAGTGTCTTTCAGATGCTTTAAATATTTTTGCAGGATAATTTTGCATGTACGCCTTTTGAGAGCCAAGTTCAAGTAGTTGATCCATCGCTTCAATTATGCGTCAGGTGCAACTAAAAAAAACATCTTACCCGACAGTAGAATGAATGAATGAATAATATTAAGAAAAGTAAATTCAATTATTACGGTTCATGTCAAAGTCTTACCATTGATTTCAATAATATATACTTAGCACTTTTAAACATTAACAATAATTTCAGAAATTAAAATAAAAAAAAACAGTACTTTAATTATAACAGAGAAAGATGTCTGGAAGGATTTGGGGGAGACCTTTACTCAGAAATGGGACAGTGTAGGCTAAGTAAAAAAAAATGTTGAATTTTTTAAATTATGTTTCTACATATTAACAACTTATACATACTTAAATTTAAAGACTATCTAACTAACTATAAGCAAAGAAATAAAAAACAAAGGACAATTAGGCGTCGAATTTAATGTTATAATAAATTAAATTCAATTGCCCATTCCAAAATCTAGTTTTAATTGTAATATTCCAGCTAACCATAATAGTATACGGAACTTGGCCGTCACTACCATGTACAGTAAGTAGTACTATTACGTAGTATTACTATTAATGGCACTATTATTTATGTTAAGATAAGCGGGATTTACTCTTCACTTATCGTTTAAAGAATTCTATGACGTATAGACATGTCTACTTACCTACTCTTGAATCCTCATCGTCACTACTGAGATGACGGTTCATAGAGATGTATAATGAGTATTCTCTACAACTAAAACTCTATGTTTGGCATGACTTTAAGCAACATAATTTCAGCAACTCACTTTAAGTGACGTAGATTACGCTGCATAACCAGCCTATAATGTTCCTATTGCTGGGATATAAGCCTTTCTGTGAAAAGGATTGGGCCGTAATCCACCACGCGGCCCCAATGCGGGTTGCGGAATGTATCATTTCTTAGAATTTTTTGTTCTAGGATATGTTTCTTCACCATTTTGCGAGCAGTAGTCAATGAATCAAGTCAGCCTCTCCACAATACACTGTCATCCGGCATCCTCATTCAATCTGTACTAGCCATCGTTTAAAGGAGAACATTATAAATCAGCCTATAATGTTCCCACTGCTGGGACTCAAGGCCTTGTCTTGGTGAGAATCTCTTGGACTCGTCGTGTGTCGTGTCAGATGTCTTCGAAATTTTGGTTCTAAAATGCCGATTGCGTTACAATGTTTTCCTTCACCGCTTTGAGAGCAGTTGTATGTATTTAAAATAATTTACACTAAGTAAAGTACCTGCTTTTTTTTTAGGGGGGTAAAACATCAGATGGACCCTCGCGCGCTGGGTGGACAGGGGAGTGTCAGACTCTTGCTGACTAAAACTCATCCTTGTTCGTTCCTTAACCCTATTAGTTCCGGGGTAGCGGTAACCCTTTCGGACAATCCCGCTGTCCCGGCAGGCTGCGAGCCCCTTATGCTGGCTATACGACTAGGACACCACAGATTAATTGAGATCAGTGGTGTCCTAGTCGTGGAGTCTAAAAGAAATGTATTTTTTTATACAAAGGGATAGCCGTAGTTTACTTAAGACCTGTGAAGCAGTTGAGCTCGGCCATCATTTCCCGTCATCAAGGGACAATCGTAAAATGGCGATAAAACTCTTTAGTGTCTATTTTATATCAGGCGTTACCTTTTTGTTGCCAATTCTACGCTTAATACTGTTATAAAGCTATTTACTGCGTCTTTTAATGATAATATATTACTTGGGTTTGATGGCTCAATACAGATAATAGCGTCAATCGAAGTTAAGCTGTGGTTGTCGAGGTCAGTCTGCAGATGGGTGACCATTTTTTATTCTTTGCGATCTTTTCTTGAATGAATGTTTCATTAGCGCTTTTCTTAATCATCTTTATGAAGACATTATTCATTCATAAATTATGAAAGTTAATAAAACGGATGATACTTAACGGAATCCATTATTAAAATTACTTTTTTTCGACAAAAAACTTTTTGTGTTTCATTTAGATAATTGCAAATGTCGTTTAATGGAGACTTAGAACATAATTAAATAACTTACTTTCATTACTAAGATGGTCCAGACTTGTTTCAACATTATTTATGAATACCTACTTGACATCATTGTTACGAAATTACCTGTCGCGAAAGTGATAAACGCTCCATTTTGTATTTCACAATTCACCCTACTTTCTTGTTAAAAAAAAAAATTTGTTTCTTTAATTACATTATTTTTAAAACATTTCTTATATTTTCAAATAACGAATTGTTCCAATTTTTCGATATATTTAAGGACCTTTATCCAGCTCCATTTCATCCGTTACATTATACACATGTGTTAGGTAAAGCGAGAGACATACTTTCAGTTTGTATAGCACTCAAGGAAATCAAACAACTTCGTCCATGGGACCAACTCAGAAATACGAAAAAAATATATCAGCTGTTCGCAAGCATACATTTTGATGAATTATGCGAACATAAATGTACTGTATTTTTTCGTGATTTCAGGTCTAGTTCCATAGTCAAAGTTATTCATTTTCATGAGTCCGTAAGTACCCCCTTTTTTTTTTTTTTTTTGAAAGTATGTTCGTCTTTTAAACTTCTTTCTTCTTCTTCATCTTCTTTCTGTCTCTTTTAAACTGACACACTGTATATTTTTTTTTAAACTTTCATATTTAATCACGTGTCTTACTAACAAGCGTCTTGTCTGTAATAATAGTTTTCTATTCCATTATATCGCCAACTACTTGTATATTCTAAACATTTTCCCTTATCTCCGAATTCCGAAGAGCTTTAAACTCTGTTCCGTTTTCGATGGAATTTTAAACCGGATAAAATGAGATGTGTCAACTTTATAACTTGGTTCAACTAAATGGAGCAACTAATACGATTTGAAAGACGCTGTGAAAAATGGTAGGATTTTCAGAAAAGCTATTGACTTTCGTATCCTAGTGATGAATTGTTTGCACTATGTTGAGAGATTAAATTTTTGATTGTAATGTACCTGGACGATAAGCTATTGTAGCATGTTTGTGTAATATGTTTGAGCCGTTTGGAGCTGTAACGTTACGTGGCAATTTAGTTTTACGGGAGATATTATTAGTAGTAAAAATGTATCCTTAAATAATTTCAATTTTAATCCGATGGTTTCTAGTGTATTATCTATTTCCAAAATCAGTAGCTTTCCTTATTTGTCCAATCTGTATATTTTTAGGATAGTACGCGGTTACTTTTTTAAATATACTTGGTCTATTGCGATGCATTTATGATTAAATGAGCAATTATTATAGAAAAAGGCAATGAAAAATGGGACATCGCCGAGCGGTTGGTCGACAATGCATGTCTAGGGTAAATTTTTGGGCTACTATAAAATATTTTTAAGACCTTGTTGTATCACCAAAACTTTCATTAATAATAACTTTGACTTTGACTTCTTCACACGACCAGAGGGCTCGCCAAATACCAATATTTACCGAACACTTCATTTAGCGAATCTGACCTCCACAACTCAGACACTGGGCGTCACTAACTTGGTAACTCAAAGCATTTATTTCAAATAAACCAATTACAGGCACTTTAGAATAGTCAAAGGATCGGTTAGTCAGAAAAATGAAGCTAGTTCCCCGTTCCAAGATGTAGGTACCTATGGAGAAGAACGGGCAATAAACTTTACGAACACTCTTTTAGATCTTTTAACAAGATGATGCTTAAATTGGTACTTAAGGAGTATGTTTTCTGAAAATAGCCATACAAAAAATACGAACGAATAAAGTTGCGAATAAAAAAAAAGCTGGGTTTTTATAATGGCACGGCACAAGTTGAGAGTAAGCAGACAGTGATAGTTAAGTGCTTAATGTATCCGTGGAGAGGCAGTCGCGCCGGTTGGAAATTGAAATTGCTTAAGGTACGGTTTCGTTGGTGCGACTTTTTTAAGATTATAAAATACCTACGTGATAACTGCCAGATTCCTCGACATTTATTTATTTCCTAAATATCGCAGCATTATGCTTAGATAGGAGCCTTTCAGGCCTCGCACCGGTTTTTGTTCTTTTTTAAATCTTGTAGCTCTTATTTTAAATTGTTTATTTTCTGTTTTGTTTTTTTTATTTTACTTTTGCTGTATATTATTTCCTGCTCGTGTTTTTCTTTCTTTAACTTTCAAATCTTGGTTATTCATGAAGTCAATGCTCAAACAAGGTGAAGTCTTGCTGTTTAAAGAACTAGGGTTTATTTCCTAAATTCTAAGACCTTCATTCATTATTATTCAACTTATTTGCAATCGATTTTGAACTATAAAATTAACTTTTTAAAGTTTAAAATCATTTGTAGAAATTTGACAGCTTGGTATAACTTGATACGCTGGTGCCAATAACTACAGATCTTAGCACCCTGAAAAAAAAAATTCTTCGTTCGTCGCGGACTCAGGTATCAATACCAATTCTTTAACAATGCCCAAGTACAAACCGACCTTCACCTATTTGCTGTGACATGTCAGGCCTTACTAATGCCTTTTTTGGTTTCTGGGTGGAAAATTCTAATGTACCTATGGATTGCAATAAATAATTTGAATGAAATTTACATGGAACGGCTGGCTATCTGACCTCCACAACCAAGATACTATGTTCTGACACCCAGTAATAACTACGAATCACACCCGGGAAGAAAGCTTAACGTGCCCTCCTAGTTATGAATGGGTCTCGATAGTAATGGACCACCAGCATGTCTGAGATATATTTCTCAACAGCATGTGAAGCTAAGTCAGAGGCCAATGGATAGCCAACATAAAAACTCTGATACCAGGTTAGTCACTAAACACACGAAAAGAAGAAGATACACGAATCGTTTTCGACAAGCGTAGCTTAATCTTCGATATACCCATTATTATTTGAAAGAGATTGCGACACAAAACAGAAAACACAAAACAAACATTTGCAGTTGCCTACAATAATTTACCATAAGCGATTTAGTTTCCAATTAAACATTTTCAGACGTAAAGGTGCATGAATGTAGCCAGACATATCGGCGTAGGTAAACCACACAGCAATTCCATTTTAATTAAACCTTTAATAACAAAGTCGCTACAGTGAACCCCGCCTCTACACAAAGTCTACTTTACGAGAGTTATTCAGTTTTAATATTTCGCTAGCGAAATAAGCTCTAATGGCGGACGTTTATGATAAAACCTTTCATTAGAATATTTAAACGATTCTCTTTATTTCTATTAGAATAAGCTGGATGCATTTCAAGCGACCACGAGGGATTATGTTTGAGTTACTTTGGTGCATGGGTCATTATACTATCAACGTAGCAAATTGGCGCTCGTGGTTAAGTACTAACAGCCGCACAGGTCGATCCATCAGGTTAAGCTACGCTTGCCGGGGTTAGCCGTGGATGGGTGACCATCTTTACATACCGAGACTCCTCCGTGCCTCGGAAAGCACGTTAAGCCGTTGGTTCCGGCTGTCATTTGCGCATCTTTGACAGTCGTAACGGGTAGTCAGAAGCCCGAAAATCTGACAGCCATCCACGGCCAACCCCGGCAAGCGTAGCTTAACCTGATGGATCGACCTGTGTGTGTACGCCACGAGCCTTTCACTAATTTCAACATAAGCATACACTATAATCAGCTTCTATGCTTAGAAGCTAGCATTACGTGTTCACATAATATATTATCTTCTGGAACCGAAAATTCTCATCCACAAGGAAAACAAAACCCAAGATTGTAATAAATATGTTAAGAGTGAAGAGCGAGGGGCCATTAAATTTGAGCGAGCCCTCACTTAGTCTCATTGAGTGTTTTCCTAACAAATTGCTTTTGAATTTAGTCCTGATATTATATTTAATGTAACGGTCGAATTTATTGGTTTTAAAATTTATCGCGTTTCAGTTTTAATGTCTTCTTCGTCTTCCGGTGTTTATTTTAGAGTGAGCTTTACGCGGAACTCGATCGCGTATTGAATCGATTTTATAAGCCCTATTTACACGATGCTAGTTCAAATTAAAGCAGTGAATGATCTTTAGACCGCATTGTTTAGAAGGCGCACCTTTTATTGTAACAACATAAACAAAAACGAACATAATATAGGGTGTAATGGAAAGCGTATATACTTACAGCATAATTATGCTACAGCCCACCATACTGAACAACTTTTACTATGGGGACCAATTCCGAAATCGTGAAAAAAAATCAGCTGTTTCCTACATTTCGACGAGTCACGTGACCAAAAATTGATAGAACAGCAGATTTTTTTTGCAACAATTCATTCTTTCTTTTTGATAGGTTCATCAAAAAGAAAGAATGAATTGTTTGATGAGATTAAATCTCTTTGACGCTATTGCCAAAGCGTTAAGTTTTAGTCTTCCAACCTCTAGTTAATAGCAGTGAAAGCCTAGTGGTGTGACCGTCGGACTGCCAAGTCATAGGTCTCGAGTTCAAACTCAAGACACACACCTCTGATTTTCTATAATTGTCACTTGCTTAAAAATCGGTGAAGGAAAACATCGTGACAAAACCAGCATGTCTGAGAGATATTTCAGTAGGTATGTGAAGCTAAGTCAGAGGCCCATGGGCAGCATAAAAACTCTGACACCAGGTTAGTCACTAACCACACGAAAAGAAGAAGAAGATTAGGTACGGGTCACCAGAAGCCCGAAAATCTGACAGCCAGTCTCACCACGGGTTATCTATATTACTCAGTATGAGTTGTGGAGGTCAGATCGGCTGTCGCTCCTTGTTAAATACTGCTACATCCGGTTAGACAGGAAGCTGACCCCAATATAGTTGGGAAAACGCTAAGTAGATTGAGTAAAAGTTGTTCGTAATGATAAGTACAATGATCCCTTAAAAAGATTAATTAAAGAAATTAATGGATTTAAGTTAAATCTTGTATACAGTGTGTTAGGTTAAACGAGGGTAACATACTTTCAGGTTGAATAGTAAGTACTCATGAACAAAACCACACAAAAAAAAACCTTTAGTTTCCTCTCTTCCCTCAAACAGGTGACAGAAAATAGAGAAAATCATAATTAAGACCAAACAATAACACACGGCGCCGTATTGGCTTCGTAAATATTGCATCCTCTCCGGAGCATCCGGCACCGTCACATATCCACGCTTACCGTATGATACTTTACAAATACTAGTTTTATGGAGCTGTAGTTTGTATAAAACAAGTGAAATATCGGTAAAACCATCTACAATGACAGAAGGGTTTGGTAAACACAGATACTTGGATATTATCATATATGGCATGTCTTGTTGAGGCAATATCTTATATGAAAATTTAACTTTTTTACAAAAAAAAAACGATTTCCGAAGAAACACTAATAAATTTAATGTCGGAAGTCGGTGTCTTTGGTTTCGGATTGTTTCTATTTGCCACGGTCTTTAAAAAAAAAGGTTTTTTATTGTTCACTAGTGAGTTATGGTACCCCACAGTCTCCACACCAATTCCTATATAGTCACTCAACTTGCTATATATAAACAACAGAGCCTTTTTTTTTTTTCTTAAGGCTGGGGAATCATTTAATGACTCCTCCCGCTCTGGGTGGAGCGGAAGGGAGTGTCAGACTCTTACTGACTAAAACCCATCCATGTTCCTTCCGTAGCCCTTTAGTGGTGGACTGTGGTTTGTTTTAAACGTCCTGTACTAAAACAAACCATCAAGAGAAACAAAGTGGATTAAATTCGTATTGTCAAAGCTAGCCAACTCAAAAATAACCTCGCGAAATTCAAATTTTCTAACTTCTTTTGCAACTCAGTGCAGGTCAGTATTTCATCAATAAATCATCAATACGAACCACTAAGATCACATTACGGTATAGAATAATAATCGGTAAAATAAAATATTCATATTTTATGAAATTATGACTTTGGAGAGCAATTCTAGCTAAGAGATTTGATTCTAGATAATTCTAATGTTTATAATTCTATGAAATACTTAATTGCTACGGGCGCGAATCATATTTTGATCGGCTTACAACCAGACACTGACAATAACACTGGCAAGTTATAAAAACGTTCGAAAATTTGAATTTCGGGATTTACCCTAGCGCATTCCCCTCAAACTTTGAATGAACCGTACCAAAATCTGCTGCAATCCACTCAAACAGCGCTGCATCGCTAAGTAAACATTGCTTGCATCCCGTGTCCTACATTCACCATATGACGTTTTACAAACACTAGTATATAATGTAGACTATCATTCTGTTTGATTTGCTTGTTAAATAGCGGATATTCGAGGTTTTACTGTTCAGAAATCAGAATTAATTCAATGGAATTCATTCAATTTCATTCATTCAGAATTAATTGTTAATAAGGAATTTGGTAGGGCGTTTCATGGAATAGTTAGAAAATACGTTTAAAAACAAGCTTTTAACGAAATAATTTTGAACAAAGAACTTTGCAGAGGAATTTTCGACGCCATGTTTTAGTTAGTTAATTTTAGTTTTATATACTAGTACAGAGGCCAGTAGGTACATCAAGTTACCCCAATCTGTCTAATTTCTTTGATAGTTTTTCAACTTTATAACAAAACCATAAGGTTCATTTTAATGTGGAAAATTTGACAGTAGGGATAGCTTGATGTGCTGGCGACTGTATATAATAATTATATTCTTGTTAGTTTTAGTGTTGAGATTATATATATTGTAAATACCGATAAATAAAGAACTTTAATATGCTTGAGGCTTACCTTTAAGTGTAAGAAGTTAGTAGCTTCCTCTAATGGTATAGCCACTAGCCACTTACATGGGCTTATTGGACGATTCGCACGCATTTAACTCGCACAAAACGTGCGAATCGACTCCTTTAAAAAATATTATTTTTTCTGTAGTCGATTCGCACAAAGTTCATTTAATGGGGTGCGAATCGACACCTTGACAAATATGTAGTAGGCTATTCGCACACATAATGTTTTTTTTATGAAATGCAGTTAAGATAAAGTACACTTGAGTACAGAAGTAGTAAGGTCAAATGTGTTTTACTCGTAATAGATAGATAATAAAAACACAATCTATAATAAAAAATATCTGTATTAAAATTAAAACTAAGTACTAAACATCCTCTAAGCTCGTGATTTGAGGAATCTTTCCAACGAATGCACAACTAAAATGGATGAACTCCGCATTTCGTAACCCACTCATTCGATTTGACAAATGAGGTGTCATTCGATCCGTGCCGAAGAAAGAGGGAATAAAAATCTTTTGAAATTGAACTTGCACATTCTTAGACATGAAACGAGGATACGTTATCTGTTTGAGTATTTTCGTATAGTTGGGTAACGAACTGCGCAGATTAAGAGATACAAAATAGTCATCTTTTGTTTTTGAGGGTGGGCAATCATCCATTTATTTCTCTCGCTCTTGGTGACGCGGAAGGGAGTGTTGTCAATTTTTTTTTTAAACTTACACCCTTTATCCTTACATGTCACCCTAATACAATAGTAGGTGGGTTGCTAACATAACACATATATAAAAATTATTAACTAAAAATACTTAAAAATGGACTTAAACTAAATATAATGAAATTTTAACCTAAAGTGAAAAACAAACAATAAAGAATATTAATATTTAAATATAACTTACGAAAAACAATACAATTAGTGTCAATCTTTAGAATTAGGTGGAATGACAGCACACTTCAAGCTCACTTGTTTGTCCCTATACAGAGTTGATACGACAGAGTTCCTTTAAACAGCTTATACTAGGGACCATTTTCAAGCTGTGTACCAAAAATCAATTAAATAGGAGCAGTAGTTTAGTCGCAAATGTTTTTTTTAAGTTTTTGCCCCGTTTGAACACGATGTACCTTTCCTAACAGCGCTCCGGCGTGCACGCGTCGGTGCCGCTGCGTTACAAGGTCAGTTTTTATTTACAAAGGGTGGTTGCGTTTTACTCTGATATGTAAGCTATTGAGTTTGTTTGAAAAAATAAAAACCTCATTTTTGGTGCTTTTTATTTTTATACCGTACCGAGTTAATACGAGTACTAAACACGTTTTATATAGTATAATATGTAGTGTAATTTAATGCCCCTCTGTCATATCAACTCTGTATGTCTGATATAATTATGTAAATGAAAAAATATATAATTTGTGGTAAATGAGCTCGTGGCTAAGTAATCACAGCCGTACGAGTCGATCCTTAAGGTTAAGCTACGATTGCCGGGGTTGGTCCGTGGATGGGTGACCATCTTTACATATGGAGAGACTCCCGCGTGCCTCGGAAAGCACGTTAAAAGTCATAGCAGTAGCACACATAAAATATCAACACGGAAACGGATCACCCACCCATCCATTGATATTTCCTATGACATAAAAAGAATCACAGTAATCAATTAATTTGATACGGCGCTTCGCAACTCAACATCTAAATGAAATCTAAATGTAATTCATTCTCCGAATTCGGAATCAAATTCTCAAACAGTATGAATAAAGCTTCATGTAACCGGAATCCTCTGTGTTTCCGTAGGACGTACAGAAGCCAGCACATCAAGATTTCCCTAAATGTCAAATTTTCTCAATTAAAAATGAACCTTATGTCTTTGCAATAAAGTTGAAATACTATCAAAGAAATTTGACAGATTGTGGTTACTTGATGTGCTGGCCTCTGTACCTACGTTTAGAGTTTAGAGGAACATGATACAATCACGGAGCATGTTGAGTTTCCCAGCTGTATTTACTCTCTAATATAAGGTGTTAAATAATTTACATGAAATGAACTCTAAGCATTTTGTGGGAGCATTATACACATCATAACAAACAACTTTTACTATGGGATCACCCCGAAATCGAGAAAAATATAAGCTGTTCCATACATTTATGCACACGTTACTCAATAAAATGTATGGAACAGCTCATATTTTTTTCGCGATTGTTCGTAACGATGAATACAATGCTCCCACGTAATTCTTTCACGCATTTAATTTTTAACACCTTATAATATGTATAGCTGGGGTCGGTAGTTGGAAAAACTAAAATTACTTAGGTATCAAACGAACTTCGAACGGCTCATCTAAAGAGATTAATCGGCCTATAATGTTCCCACTGCTGGGACAAAGGCTTACTCTCTCTGTAAGTGAGTGGGCCATAATCCACCACGCAGGGCCAGTGAGAGTTGGTAGATGTCACCATGTCTTAGAATTTTCGGTTCTAGGACATCCCGGTTTCCTTACGATATTTTTCTTCACCGTTTTGAGAGCGATAGAATAATTTACACAAAGTAAAGCGTCATAATTTTTTTTGAGGGTGGCAAATCATCGACTGAGGGTAATTCGATGATTGATGACACCCGCTCTGGGTGGAGTGGAAGAGAGTGTCCTCTTACTAACTACAACCCATCCATGTTCCTTCCTTATCCCTTTATGTTCCGGGGTAGCGGTAACCCTTTCAAACGATCAAGCTGAAAAGCGCCTGCCTTGGTTTGTACTCAGACTTACATCTTGTACCTGCCGTAACCATTGAGACATCCTGCACCAAATTAGTACTATACACGGCTTACTGGTCGATTTGCCCGAAATTAACCCCCCGAAACAAACGAATCGACACTTTTAAATAAATAAAAAAATAATGAAAAAGAAAAAAATTATGAGCCGCTGTAGCTAGTAAGATAAACTGCGCCATTACTCTGAATACTGCAATTAAGTGCTACCAAATTTATATACCAATCTACATACGTTTATGTTCGCTTGCTAGTACGTAGTTGAGAGTTCTGCGCAATGGACCCGAACCGCAGCTAACGTGCTTCAATCAAAGTCTGTACGTCGAATGTTCCGTGAACTATAATGTGCGAGAAGTTTGCGATCCGAATGGAAACTAATACACTTAATATTTACATAATTTAAAAGACTTAAAACATGTATAATAACTGTAAACGGGATTGTCCGAAAGGGTTACCGCTACTCTGGAACATAAAGGGCTAAGGAAGGAACATGGATGGGTTTTAGTCAGTAAGAGTCTGACACTTCCTTGCGGTCCACCTAGAGTGGGAGGAGTCATTCGATAATTTCCCACCCACAAAAAAAAAGTACATGTAATGGGAGGGGAAATAATTAAAGGGCATCAAATATTCAGCCACATCGCTGTCAACAGAAAAAGTTTCCACAAGGCTGGCAGCGTTGCCTCGTTGTATGGCAATGCTGATTCTTTGACCAAAAACTAGGCCAGCCTTCTGTTCATGTGAAGAGTCGAACCACTGCTAGACTATATCTCGAAAAATACTGGCTCCCAACTATGTTGGGGTCGGCTTCCAGTCTAACCGGATGCAGCTGAATATCAGTATTTTACAAGGTGCGACTGCCTATCTGACCTCCACGACCACTGGGTTGTGGAGGTCAGATAGGCAGTCGTATACCACTTGGTAAGACTGGCTGTCAGACTTTCAGGCCTCTGACGACCCGTCACGACTATGAAAGATCCAAGAATGACAACCGGGACCAGCGGCTTAACGTGCTTTCTAAGGCACGGAGGAGTCTCGGCATGTAAAGATGGTCACCCATCTACGGACTAACCCCGGTAAGCGTAGCTTAACCTATTAAATCGATCAGTGCGGCTGTTACTTAAAATAATAAATTGCCGGCAAACTAGAATAAATACATCCATTTTGGTTAGGTAGGTACTTGCACACTTCTTGTAAGTATCTAATGCGTTTTTCTAATATTTTTTTACCATTGCCCTTATTTTGGTGGTCTGAAAAACTTCTAAAAGTTTGTCCATCTATTTTAATCGGACTTTATATAATTAGAAATCATAGCCGGATAGGCCAGCCCGGCTATGTAACCCAAATCCATGCATTTTGTGAAATGGACCCGACCGGACATGTAACATGCTTCAATCACAGAGCACACTCCAGAGAGCTGTATTTACTCTGTATGTAGGGGTGCGAGTGTCCATTGTAGTTGTGAGGTTAACGCTTTTTGCTTGACTACGCCCCTTATCTTGGCTGTTTTTGAGGCAAAAAAAAACGGGAGTAGTTCTTCGTGGGCTACGATGCGTTATTTTTATGCGAGACTTGACAAAACTGTTTAAGAGTTCATCAATGTCAACGATTTATTTGGGGATTAATAAATTGATGATTTATAAACTACTAGCTTCTGCCCGCGACTTCGTCCGCGGAAAATTGCGATATAAGTACTGTAACTGTTTAGGCAGCGCATGCAAATAATTCTGCTTTCGGAGGTATTTCTTTTCGACTTGCTTGAGGAAAATTGCGATAGCTCGGCTAATATGTATAATATAAATATAATTTATAGTCTATAGCACTCAGGAATAATGTAACTTTCGATCAGTGAAATTTTTTTTGGAATTGGATCATTAGTTCCGGAGATTACCCCCTACATACAAACTTACAAACTTACAAATTTTACCTCTTTATAATATTAGTATAGATATGAGTACAAGATATAGGAAAAAGATAGAAAATACATTTAGCGACTGCCACAACCAAGTCTGTAACTGGGTGATACGCATTAGTAAGACTGGCTGTCAGACTTTAGGGCTTCTGACTACTAGTAAAGACTGTCAAAAATCCACGAAAGACAACCGGGACTAAAGGCTTAACGTGCTTTCCGAGACATGGAGGAGTCTCGGTATGTATAGATGGCCATCCATCCACGGACCTACCCTGGCATGCGTAGCTTCACCAGATGGATTGATCCGTGCGACTGTTATAACTAAGCCACGAGCTCCTCGAGTGCAATGTACACTGTTGGAAAATTAGATACGCGAAAGATAGACGTTTTGAAGTATCGTTCATCCACCAGACTGAACCTCATGTGACTGCCATATCATTCTCATTGATCCGTGAATGATATGCTTTGTTATGCGCTACTAAAATTTAAAAAACAAAAGAATTCAAGTACAGGCCAACTCATCAAGCCACCCCAAACCAAATTGAACATGAACGTTCTTCTTTTGCAATAAAGTTGAAAATATATCAATGAAATTTTAAATAATGTGGGTACTTTGAGGTGCGGCAAAAATGACGCAAAAAAGCACACAAAAAAAAAGTTGGGGGAAAATATGCGACACATCAACAACATAATCCCCAAAATATCGTGCCGTATGACAACGAAAACGCACCATTTCCCGTGCAGCGCCGAGTCAACATAATGGATGAGCATTGCATTTGGCGAACGCCCAAATTTACTGCTAGATACAGTATGTACTAGTATATTATGTACCTGTCTAATGTTCTGAACAGTTTCTGTGTTTTGATATTGATACGCCCTAAACGATGGAGGATATTCTCTGGGGGTGATATAAAAAGGAGTAACATTAATTTGAAATACTTTCTTTAGAATACTAACATTTTTTCGCCACCATGTAAAGTCTAGACTGGCTGCTGCCAGAGGCTTCCACCGCGTGGTTGTCGGAAATTATCCCAAGGGAGTGTTCTTCTTCTTAGCGTGTCAATGGCAATCTAAATGTACTCGGCCCAGAATTCGACTACGTGCTTGGCGTCATCACTAGCGTCCATCAGTGCCTGTAACGTGCACACGGCAGGACACGCAGGACACGATATTAAGTGTCCCATCGATTGAGAACCAGCACCAAATTTACACTTCAAGGCGGAGTTGTCTATGAATCCCAATAATAATAATAACCTAATAATCCTATGTGTTAATCCAGGTCATATACTACCCATGTGCCAAGTTTCATTCAGATCAGTTTAGCCGTTTAAGCGTGAAGAATAACAACAGACTAACATGCAAACTAACACACACACACGTTCATTCACAAGCTTTCACCTTTATATTATTAGTGTGATTGAAGGTGCACGGTTTATATTATTATTAGAAAATTATAAAAATCAACCTGATCTCCTAGGTGTAGTGGATGCAATTGCTACTTTTGAGCATGAGTGCTGGGTTCTATTCGAAGGTCAGAGGAAAAGGCAAAGGAAAAAGTCAGCGGGATTGTCCGAAAATGTTACCGCTACCCCGGAACATAAAGAGCCAAGAAAGGAACATGGATGAGTTTTAGTCAGTAAGAGTGTGACACCCCTTTTGCTCCACTCAGAACGGGAGGGGTTATTTGATGAAAAAAAAGGTCAGACAAAGTGTTATTGGGTTTTTCACCATGTTTTTTCCCCGGAGGACTTGAGCCTGGTTGATGACAATAGGCTCAACCTTTATAGCATGGGACACTAGCGAAATTTAAGTATACTAAACGTACTCTCATACTTCTGCCTTACCTTTCGGCGATTACAGGCTTGATGTTACGTCATGATTATAGGAATCTACCACTAACAGATCATGTCACCATTATTAAACCAAAATAACGTCCAACCATCCCCACAGATTAATTAGAACAGTGCGTCCATATTTCATTATTAATATACGGCAGCTATTATACCAAACCGATAATACTACATAAAGTGCTTAATTATTATATAGGCTACAATAGCAGCGGTTGGCATACTGAATGTTTTGTAGGCCTTATTACAAATGTGATGATAGCCGGTGAATTATGCTTTGGAGAAGTTTGTGGAGTGGGGATACGTCACGTGTTCTGGGGATTCATTGCAAACTGGAATTTGGACATTTGTTAGGACGGTGTAAAGAAGTTTTGCCCCATGGGAGACAAACTATAGATTCGAAATATAGTTTTGCTCGATTTTTGTAAGTACAGAGGCCAGCACATCAAGTTACCACAATCTGTCAAATTTCTTTGACAGAATTTCGACTTTATTGCAAAGACATAAGGTTCATTTTTAATTGAGAAAATTTGACAGTTAGGGATAGCTTGATGTGCTGGCGTCTGTACAAAGGAAAAGTTATATTCAATTTTAGACTGGCGTAATAATATAATATCCTTGGAAATTTCACACAATGCCGTATAGTCCAAAGCTTAGCAACCAAATGCTTGTGTTATGGTAACGAGATGGCTGATAAACTACTTATATATCAGTCAATCACTCAACCACTGCGCCAACAGTGTCGTCAAAACATCAAAATATCGTCGTGATATAATTCTTATTAATTGTTAAAATTTTAGCATTTTAGTTTGCCTCGGAAAGCACGCTAAGCCGTTGGTCCCGGATGTCATTTGCGCATCTTTGACAGTCCTTACGGGTCGTCAGAAGCCCGAAAGTCTGACAAACAGTCTTACCAAAGGCAGTCGCTCCATATTAAATACTGCTCTTCAGTTGCATCCGGTTCAAGACTGCAAGCTGCAACCGCAATTCTAACAAAAAACAATCTTCCTAGCCGGGGGGCTAGGAAGATTCTTTTTTGGTAGAATTTTAGCAATAAACAAGTACAGATGCCAGCACTTCAAGCTATCCCTAACTGTCAAATTTTCTCAATTAAAAATGAACCTTATGTCTTTGCAATGAAGTTGAAATACTATCCAAGAAATTTGACAGATTGTGGTAACTTGATGTGCTGGCGTCTGTACATTAAGCCCCCGGTTTTTAAGCGGGATTGTCCGAAAGGGTTACCGCAACCCCGGCACATACCTAAAGGGCTAGGGAAGGAACATGGATGGGTTTAAGTCAGTAAAAGTCTGACACTTCCTTCCGCTCCACCCAGAGCGGGAGTAGTCATTGGATGATTTACCACCCTCAAAAAAAGGGGGCCTAGACAAAGTCACATTTCATTAACGATAACGAAATTAGATAAATTTGAAATGTATTAAATTGGCATAAGCTTTCAAAATGTCACGTAATCAATTGTCTTCGATCGCTAAGTGCTAGACAATGTCAAACAATAAGTGGCGTTCTTGACAATCCGAATCGCTGAGATAACGAATTGTTCGTGCAACAATTTTCGAAATCGAATCGACACGAGCAGTTGACACTTGCCTAAGCACCCAGAACTAATAAAAACAACAGCAGCCAATTAAAATTGGAACAAGGAAAACGAAACACTAAAAGCGAAAATAATCCCCGTGAAATCCATCGTTAGACACGTTTCTTGTGACTCACGGACAGTTAAACAAAACGCATCGTGGTCTGAGGAGAAGTAAATCCCCCTTATCAACAAAAGGTGACTTCAGTTGACCTTGCTATCATTGAAATTATAATTAGCACGTTGCCTGTTTATATTTGGTTTTGTGTTGATCAGCTGACATGGCTGTGATAGCAAGGATTTGGGACTTTATTTGGTTTGTGTTTGACAAATCAGATCTTCTTCTTATCGTGTGGTTAGTCACTAACTTGGCGTCAGAGTTTTATGCGGCCCATGGGCATCTGACTTAACTTCACATGCTGTTGAGGAATATCTCTCACACATGCTGGTTTCCTCACGATGTTTTCCTTCATCGATTTTTAAGCAAATGATAATTATACAATACGCACATGAATCCGTAAAATCAGAGGTGCGTGCCTTGGGTTCGAACTCGAGACCTATGACTTGTCAGGTTATAGAATGCGATGAAGCGGTCGGTTTACATGAATGCGCAAGGGTAGCCCTCGACAGCGGGATTGTCCGAAAGGGTTACCGCTACCCCGGAACATAAAGGGCTAAGGAAGGAACATGGATGGGTTTTAGTCAGTAAAAGTATATGACACTCCATTCCGTTTCACCCAGGGCGGGAGGAGTCACTTGACGATTTAACACCCACAAAAAAAAAACCTCACATTTTGTCGTATTTTGGATAAAGTAAGGGATCCCGGTTATAATAAATTATGTAAGTACTTATATGTAGTTACTTGGCACTTAATAATGTCCATAGTAAAATCACTAACACTTGCTTAAAAATCGGCGAAGGAAAACATCGTGAGGAAACCAGCATGCCTGAGAGATATTTCTGACCAGCAGCATGTGAAGCTAAGTCAGAGGCCCATAGGCAGCATAAAACTCTGACACCAGGTTAGTCACTAACCACACGAAAAAGAAGATAAAAAAAATAATTTTGGCTATGAAGGTTAGTATTATTATGTATTAGCTTCCGCCCGCGGCTTCGCCCGCGCGGTGTTTTGGTAAAAGTAATCCACATTAGAAATGGCACATCAGACTAACCGTGATAATAATAATAATAATATCATTTATTTGCATGAAATATGGTGCTCACAGATCTCATAACACACTATAGTACTTCATATTCCGCCTACTAAATTCAGCATGCAAATTTAGATTGTGCCATAATTTTACGAATTAAATAATAATAAAAATTGAATTATGTCACGATGGGAAAAAGTCAATAAATTTAAATACATGATAGACAGCGGCTTATAATTATAATGATGATTACTTGATACAGAGCGGTTTCACGTGTCGTATGGTAGCAGTAAACAATAAAAACGGAAAGGATTAGAATAAGGTATCTAATATACCTTATTCTAATCCATTCAGTTTTTGATTAATGATCGATATGTTTTGACGGTTTTTCTTACTGCAAACTACTCTACTCCTGTGTGTAACTATGTTATATGATCTGATGATTGAGATGCATTTTCGGATTTTAATTAAAGAACTCGTCAATAGTAAAGTTTTAATAAAACAATTAAAATTCATTTTACAAAATTGATAATTAAGGGCCCGAATAAGAGTAAAGTGCGTGCCACCGGATGCTGAATTAGGCACCAGGCCACGCTGTACAATCACTTAGATCACTCCGGGCTGGCCGGGAGGGTGTAAGTTGCAGATGCAAACAGAGGCAGTCAGAAAAACCACCATACCGTTTGATTGCTGTGCACGTCTTGTAGACAGCGATCAAGAGCTTCGATTGCGCGTTTGTGTCACATAGCTAGTGCACTCGTCCCACACGATCAGCTTGCACTGTTGGAACAGGATACCTCGCTGATTTTACTGATGTTGCACGCTGGGGTTTCTTTGCGCGCCAGATTAAGAGGTAATTTAAAGACTGAATGTGCCGTCAGTCCACCATTTAGGAATGTTGTAGCGATTCCAGAGGAAGTTACAGCTTAATGCAACATTATGGCCCTTGCGTTTTTCGCTAAAAGCAAACTAAGCAAAAAAGTATTGCCTGTAAAAAGCCCGCATTAACCATTCTCAACTCGTTGTGATATTTTGTGATAAATCTCTTTCTGCTTGATTGCAGACGTGGCACAGTTTCACAACCGCGACCGTCTAATACGGTGGTATGGTAGCTTAGCTCTCTTGAGTGGTTACACAGGCACATCGGGTGTCTTCACCGGATGTTTCGGGAGGTTCTTGCAGATTCTCAGGCAAGAAGAAACGCTTGGTTGCCACCATTGCACGGATCGCTCGTAGGACATAGTGGAGCATACGGTGGAGGTCTGCCCCGTTTAGGTGGAGCACCGCAATGTTCTCGTAGCGGCGATCGGTAGCGGCAGTGACCTCTCGCTATACTTATTATTATATTATGGCCAAATCACGCAATGTCTATGTAAATTGTAGCCTATGTGTTATTCTGATATACAAGCTATATGATTGGAAAGTTTCATCGAGATCTGTTCAGCCGTTTTGGCCCAAAAAAGGAACAAACATCCATCCATCCTCACAAACTTTCGCATTTATAATATTAGTAGGATAAGATTTAAAAAGTATGGCGAATTCAATTGCTATTTGATCAGTTTGTGATCGTTTGATGAGACAAAAAATGCTTCGCCATGTTTTTTTCCCAATTTTAGCTCGTAAAAATACCTAGTACTTATTACATACTTAAATTAATTGGACAATCACGATCAGTGTCCAGGCTCTAGGTCATTGACTTGTTTGGCATAGCTTTTTGTTAGTAGATTAACTATTGTCTGTCTATTATATCATTGGTAGATTCTAACTGTTTTAATAATGCCTTATAGAATAGAATAGAATATTTTTATTTGAGACCGGAGTCCATAGGGTAGGAACAATTTTACCTTAAATTCTAGTGTTAGTAGGTTACAGACACAGAAAAATATACAATTAAATTTCTGCGTGGAGCCGCACCCACCGCAACATCAGGGAATCCCACCGATCTGCGAATACACTGACAATACTGTTGGTGCTGCCGCGAACAGGAGACGTCAGGGATGCCCATCTTTTCTTAATAATAGCGGCAAAACCATCAATATTTATTATCTGCAAACATCCCTGACGCACTAAATCGCCACGGCAGCCGCAGCAGCACTCTTAGTGCATTATTATATTGGACCTATATAGATTCTGGCAACCAAAATAGATAAAAAAAAAAATTATACCTAACCATTTACCCAATCTCATGTTAGTTATTATACCTACGATTATTTTCATTGAAATCAACTGTATGGCTAGACAATAAGTTATATTTTGTATTCTTATTCGTCGCATAAAAATCGCATGCTACACGGCAAGCGATTTGAGCGATTTAAGCGAGCCTGTGTCCTTGCACAGACTCTAGTCTATCAAATGCATGAGAATCGCACAAACTAAAAAAAAAACATAACTAGCAAATCAAATCAATCAAAATGTTTATTTGCTAGAATATGGTACAGACGCCAGCACATCAAGCTATCCCTAACTGTCAAATTTTCTCAATTAAAAATGAACCTTATGTCTTTGCAATAAAGTTGAAATACTATCAAAGAAATTTGACAGATTGTGGTAACTTTATGGCTGGCCTCTGTACATAAAGAACAGTAAGTTTGTTTCAGCGTATCCTGCCATAACATGACGTGCAAATGTATTCACAATCAGCGAAATGTGAGTGTACGTTACTACTACAAACATCTCTGCCTATCACTGTATTCGAAAACGGCGTAATATTGCACGTTGTTAACAAATTAATCTTATCTCCGTACTACTGCATATACGCACACAAGCGTCTATTTAACCCGTTACAAATTTTAAACCTCTCAGTAAGTAAGATTATTATGAACTGCGTATTAGTGACGTCATCTTAAAGTCCCCGTTCCTCTTGGTACGGGGAAATCACCTCAGATATTGAAGCTAGTATAAATGATTGTGTCGGGATTAAAGAATGCACAGTTTACAACAGTTATTTGTGGAGAGAAGAAGTCACAGTTTTAATAAGGCATGTATTTGATAATTATGTACTAGTATTCAATCAATCTACCTAAGCTTTTCCCAACTATGGGGTTGGCTTCCAGTCAAAGCAGATGCAGCTGAATACCAGTATTCTACATGGAGCGACTGCCTATCTGACCTCCATAACCCAGCCAGTAACTGGGTAATACGATACCCCTTGGTAAGACTGGCTGTTAGACTGTCGGGTTTCTGACTACCCGTAACGACTGTCAAAGATCTACGAATGACAGCCGGGACCAACCATATCGAGACTCCTCCGTGCTTTCCGAAGCACGGAGGAGTCTCAATATGTAAAGATGGTCACCCATCCACGGATCAACCCCGACATGCGTAGCTTAACCTGATGATTCGATCCGTGTGGCTGTTATTACTTACCCACGAGCTCCTCTTTACTAGTATTCAGAATGTAAATTAACCAAAGGCGTTCCCGCAATACATGCTAAAAGAAATATTACTATGAAAATATACGTGAAAATAAAATTGCTGTGCCCACCAAAGTTATGATGTGTTAATAATCTCTTCTTTTAATTTCAGTTCAAAATGCAGTCCACCGTTCTATTGTGTTTCGCCGCTCTCGTGGCTTGCTCATACGCACAAGTCTACAGGCTACCAGGAATGGATGAAAACCAATTTTTCAAAGACTTGCATTTTCAGCGTAATGTTGGTGGAGGCAAAATCTTTGGCACTTTGGGAGGCAATGCTGCTGGATTATTCGTAAGTACCTTTAATATCTTTCTGGTGGTTTTATCCCCGTCAGGTTTGCTATGCAATAATGCTAAAAACCTATAGAGATTGTTGACTGACTCGCAATGGTATCATTATTCTTCATCTCTAGCTTAATATCCACCAACCCGCACTGGGCTCGCAATGGTGGCCCGATTTACGAGTTTTAGGTAGTGGATCCAAACCCAGAGAGATGCTTCACTTTGTGTAAATAATTTCATTACTACTACTCTCAAAATGATGGTAAAGGAAAGCATCGTTATGAAACCGGCATGTCTTAGACCCAAACACTTGAAGATATATTATGACATCCGCCGACCTGCACTGAGTCCATGTTGGGGATTGCAGCCCACTGTCTCTCGGAGACCCAGTGTCCTAGCAGTGGAATAATTATGAAGAAATGAAATACAGAACTTGCCTTCCTGGTTTGCACCACTGATCGCATATACCCATGGATTGTGATAAATAATACCTAAATAATAACTTCCAGATTATAATAATTTCCGAACGTTTTTCTAACTAAACCATATTTCCACAGGGTCGAGGCGGTTACAAGGGAGACATCTTCAATGACCAGCGCGGTCATCTCGAGGGACAAGCGTACGGAGAGAGAGTGCTCGGTGCTAATGGTGACAGCAGTGTCCTAGGGAGCAAGTTCAAGTGGACCAATGCAAACGAGAACGTAAGAGCTGCCGTTGATGTTCACAAGGAAATCGGACAGGGTAGTGGAGTAAGTATTATTTGTTTTTTAAATGAACGTAAACATTACGAATTTCTGCGTTGAAGGTGTTGAGAAGTGTGCGAATGCCTTCCAATCCCCCGGTCGGGCATTTGGAATAACAAACTCTTAGAGTTAGTATGCTCCTGCCTTCTTGCCCAGAGAGGAAGACACCGGTAAACAAACCATTTTAAAACACAAAGCTGACTTTTCCTTGGAAAAGATTCTGGAGAAAAGATTCATATTGTTAACTCAATTCAAACAGCTGTTTAAAAGAGTGTTGATTGCAATAGCAATCAAATCATCATCATCTGCCTAGCCTTTTCCTAACTATGTTGGGGTCGGCTTTCAGTCTACCCGGCTGCAGCTGAATACCAGTATTTTACATGGAGCCACTGCCTATCTGACCTCCACAACCCAGTAACTGGGCAATACGATACTCCTTGGTAAGACTGGCTGTTGCAATAGCAATCAATGTGACATAGAAATCGGGCGACCTCACAACTGTATATACACATATTGAATATGTTGGGGTCGGCTTCCAGTCTATCTGGAAGCAGCTGAATACCAGTATTTGACATGGCGCCACTGCCTATCTGACCTCCACAACCCCGTAACTGGGCAATATCATACTATTTGGTAAGAACACAGAATTAATTAACCTAAATACTATCTTGTGTTAACTCATCAGGGAATCTTTGACCAATGTTAAATATACAGCCAACATTAGGATCGATCTATGGCAAGACTTTAACGCAATATTCTCCACATTTCAGGTGACTCTGACCGGTGATGGAGTATGGAAAGTTGACAAGAACACCAGATTAGTTGCTGGAGGCAACGTGGAGAAGACCTTCGGACATGACAAGCCTCAAGTTGGACTTGAAGCTAAAATTGAACATGACTTTTAAGTAGCGTTACTTATTAGACTTTATTCATTATAGTTAGTTTAGAACAATCAATATGAAGGCTACTTATTCCATTTACTTAGATATCTTCTGTGAGATCTTTGTGGGGCTTTCAGTATTCGTTATTTTGCCCCCTTCCTACATTTATTATTGTATAATATATTGTAAACTTGAATAGATTAATTTCTGAATTATTTATCTCTGCTGCAACAACAAGAGTTAGGTGGTGGTACACCCACATTTCGCCTGTTATGTTTAAGTCTCATGTAATAAGGGCCTAGCCCTTAAAGAATGATGAAAATGTAAATATTAATTAAAGATTTTGTAAATATAATAAAATCCAAAGAATAAACGACTTGCTTTTTAATTAACAAGCTCAGCAACCTACTTATGAAGCAGAAGGGAGTGTCAGACTCTTACTAACTGAAACCCATCCATGTTCCTTCCTCAGCTTTTTGTATTCCGGAACAGCGGTAACCCTTTTGGAAAATTCTATTTCTTCTTCATTTTTGACGTTCAAAAGTGCCTTTCTTGTGCCTATTTGAAATAAATGATTTGACTTTGACTTTTTTGACAATCCCGCCGATTTCATAACTGTTGTGGTGTAAAAATTTTACGGTGAAATGAGCTGTCATTCCGCCTGATGCCAAGGGATTGACATCTCAGTTTTCTTAAGCTTTTAGGGTGAAACCTGACAAATAGATAGTAAAATTACTTACGAATAATTCATTAACATTGCCGCTCACAGTGCAACTTTTGTAAAAAACATCATCCGCTTCTGTAGGTCTATCCTGTAAAACCACACCGTGTGAAGCTGTCTATAATGTATTAGTGGAATGCATTAAACCTAGCATTACGTGAAATGACATCTCACTTCACGCTCACTTTATCGAATCGACCAGAATCGACCGGCTGGTAGCCTGTAGAATATAGCGTATGAACAACCACGAGAACAGCGAAACGAAAAAGAATGGTGATCTGAAAGTTAAAGAAGAAATTGCTTATACAACATAACATTATGCTTATAAGTATGTATGAGGGATAGGCGTAGTAGATACCCGTTTTTGAGGTAGGGAAATCATCAAATGACTCCTGCCGCTCTGGTGGAGTGTCGGACTCTTACTAACTAAAACCCATCCATAGCCCTTCCTTAGCCTTGCCTACCCTTAGTAGCGGAAACCCTTTCAGACAATCCCGCTGAGAGTAGGTACCCCTGCCCTTTCGCCAGTATTATTTTATAATTCCGTTGAGCAATAGTGAGCGAGGCCCTTTCCGGGCACAAATATAGACTAAGAGCATTGAGCACGGGTTATTGAAAGGTTCTGAAGAACCCGAAGTTTGCACCCAGAACACTACGCATAACATTCGCTCAAAAGACCCCGAATTTTACGGTAGATGCCCAAAACGGCAATGAAAGAATCTAAAGCTTTACCGCAACTCAATAACATCAAAAGGGTGCTTCTGGCAATACAAGATTGCCATATACCCATTATAAACTGTATTCTCCCCCGTCTTTTGTTTTTTCTTATGCGGCGTTAACCTGGTAACGTCATGATCGTCTGATGTTGTTGTTTTCTCTCACTTACTCTTCTAAACAATGATAGGGGTGTTGACTATATAACTTCAATCTCTTAGCATTGTATAATTGCATAGCACGTTTGTGAGTACTATGTACCTACTATAAAGCTACCATTACTTACTGAGTACGTCTTACATTGACTTGAATGTGCCCTGGTGGCTGAGAGCATGTCATGCTCCCTGTAATGTCTCACTGACGGTGGCGGTATTTTGGCTCATTTAGCTCCCATCAAAATGGTTGAGCTGAATGGTGCTAATCCATACGTCATGTTCATGAACGGGCGCCGTCAGTAAGTACTGGTCACCTCTTAGCTGCCACGGCTGTTTTAATATTTAAATTAATTTTGAATTGTTTTTTTGAATCTTGTAATTATGGACGCTTTTATTAAGTTCTGCATCGTTCTCACGTGTATATTTCAACATGAGTGATGTAACCCAGTTTTTGTAAACATATTTTGATTGAAAAGAGTGTCCATGGAGTTTCTTGCCCGTTCTTCTCCATAGGTACCTACTGCTTTGGAATGGGCAACTAGCTTCATCTTTCTAACTGACCGACCCCTTGACAATTCAAAAGTGCCTGTAATTGGTTTATTTGAAATAAATGCTTTGAGTTTGAGTTTGACTAAAATTAATTTCTTAGTCCGTCAGCTAGACCATGAAAAAATATTGGACATGTATGTTTTATTTTCTCACATAATCAAAAGATAACGTCGATATATATTGTGTTGAAAACGTCGCAAAACGTCACTTCTTTATAGATTTTATACTGAATTGTGACGTAGCACTTTAATGCGTTTTATCTCAGTATTTTTTTACAAATATGATAAAGCTAAAAATACGTGTCTAATATTTTTTTAGTATCCAACTGACGGACTAAGCTTAATTTCTTTTTATTTACCCTGTCAACAGCCCTATCCACGCACTTCCTGACACGTCTACCTCACACGTAAACATAGCTGGTGAATTTTGGGCAATCCTCATGGTCTTCTCCCACTCTGTAAAACAGCAGAAGCTGGGCTTCGACTGAGCATTGGATGGCAGGGCCCGGGATCGACAACGTCACGCACCCGTCTGCTAAACACAGAAGAACTGTTACAACCGAGATATGCACACATGACAGATCATAACTATTATGCACGGGTATTTGTATACGTTCTAGTGGGCAATAGTCCATATCATGTTTCTTTCCGTGCCTTATTCGAACATAGAACGGTCCAGGACAAGTGACAATCGCTCCGTTCCTATTCGATTTCGAAAATTATTGATCGAACCATTCGTTATCTGAGCGATTCGGATTGTCACAAAACGCCACTTGCTAACGCATTTGTATGGGAATATTGATCGAGTTTCGTTACACAATTTAACATTGTCTAGCACTTACTGATCGAAAACGATTGATCACGTGACATTTCCAATGCTTATGCCAATCTCATACATTTCGAATTTCTCTTATTTCGTTTGTCTAGGCCCCATGGTATGTCACGCTGTTGTGGACAGAGAGATTCAGTCCGTACCAGCGTAGTGTGTAGTTATAGATAGTGATCTAGGTATCCAAAAGCCCACTAGGGGAATTCCTTAACACTACATTCAATGTTATGATCATTCACTAGAAAACTCTATGCTATCACTAAGCGAGCTGTTAATAAGCAAAATAAAAGAACATCACATTTTGCTGCGTAAAGAAATTCGAACGCGATAACGTCATCATTAATCTAGGGTCACTCTCGGGTGTAAACTTAGGACTCTTATGAGGGAACTCTATTGGGCCTTTCTCCACACAAGCGCATTCCACTGTTTTCTTCGTGGATATTGCCTTTAGAGCAATGATTATTTCCAAAAAATAGAGGCCTATTAGTACGTCCTCCTATCATTTCCTTTTTTCCTAAACATAGTCACTGAAAGAATTAAAAAATATAAATTCCAGAAAAATAGCCGATTTTTACCGCCTTGTTCAACACGACTATCAGACTTTGATAAGTTTTTTACATTAGAAAAAAAAAAAGAAGCATACCCAGAAATACTTTTCTTCTTGAAATAAGAATTTTTTAAATCGGCCCAGTTTTGAAGAATAAAACAGCGGAACACAAAACGTCTTTTGGTGAAGGATTTGTAGGTAAAATCAGCCTGAACCGCCGTTGGTCTTTTCGCAGTTTACGGAGGACGGCAATAGCTTCTTCAAATACCTATTCTTTTAATTCCTCGAAACTAGAGTCCCCTCATAATAAGCAAAATAAAAGAACTTCGCATTTTGCCGCGTACAGACATTCGAACGCGTTACGTCATCATTAATCTAGGGTCACTCACGAGTGTGAACTAGGGACTTTTAAGATAAGTTTGGACTCCAGGAGTCCCGTTTATCTTATACTATTTATTGCTTCGTAAGTAATTATCATTGGCGATAAGAAACGACCTTTTTAATTGACTGTGAAGGTCAAGTTCAAACGTGTGGTGAACTCTGTACCTATTTGATAAGCTAGAAATAGTTCAATGGAATGCCGACTGTGGAATGCTTCGTAATTTTTTTTTACGTTTTTGGAACAAAGACCTATTTTCTTCTTTTTCGTGTGTTTAGTGACTAACCTGGTGTCAGAGTTTTTATGCTGCCTATGGGCCTCTGACTTAGTTTCACATGCTGTTGAGAAATATAATGTCAGGCAACGTTCTTTTGCCGGGTAAGCGGGATTGTCCGAAAGGGTTACCACTACACCGAAACCCTTCCGTTACACCCAGAGCGGGAGAAGTCATTGGATGATTTTTCACCCTTAAAAAAAAGGCAACGTTTTTTAATGCGGCTAGCAGAATGAATAAACTTGCTGATAGTGTGGCGTAATGAAATAGCGCTATGCCCTGTTGACCTCTATGTATCTTAATACTGAAACAAAAACTTTTGACACTTGAAACTTGAGACCTTACTAGTGACATAACCGCTCGATTGTTTGCGCGAAAAAAAATGGGTAGGTACCTTACTTTGCCAGTTACTTTGGACCGCTTACTGCGCGTACTGCCCGCTGTTACTAAAACTTAATTTATGACTTGCTCGAGTGGAGTACTTCAAATATTTTTAAAGTTATGAGTAGTCCATGAGATAAGAAATAATGTGTGATCGCTTTATTTTAAAAATATGATTACATTAATATTTTACAAGTGTATAAATTAAGAGTACCACCCATTTTAGCGACTTTTGTAAAACATAGGGGTTTAAAAAAAAATAAGATCAATAAGTAAATTGTTATTTATTTTATTCTTAAACTAGGTTTATCACTGTACATATTTAACAGTATTTGAAAACAATTTACATATAAGAATGTATTAAAAATATTATGTAAAACCAGGTGCAGAATTCGCGGCTGCGTAAAAGATCGTAACTTTTTTTAGGTATAATTTAGGCCACTTTACATTAAAACTAAAGTACATAGAACAAAAATATTACCACTTCTATAGAGGTCATTTTCTTCACTCTTAGATGAATATAATAGTTTAAATGGGTTTTTCTTAAATGTTTGTCAAATTTATAAATTAAAATAAGCGGCACATATTTTTGCCAATTTGCATTGCCTACCTAAATCTTTAAATTTGTAAATATAGACCACCAAGCAATCATATTTACTCATACAATAAATAGGCCAAATCCTGACGTTTCGAAAGCGTCATAAATCTCAAAAATAAAGTATTATTAACATTAATAAAAAATTAAATAAAAACGGCTACATACGTAACCTGGCTGGGACTTGAGATCAAGCACTTGACGCCCGAACCGCAAAGATGGCGACCATTCTTAGCTAGGGTTGTCAACTACTACGACTTACAGCTTAAATTAAGAGAACAACATTGTGTTAATATATCAATGTTTTTTTCTTAAAATCAAATTTTATTTATGTTATTTATTTTTGCATACATTTTAAATAGTTTTTAACCGACTTCGAAAAATGAAGGTTATGAATTTATAGAAAAAATAAAATTGTCATGATTAGTAACATTTTAAGGTGTTGCGTTTAATCTGTTACACGTTGCATGTAAGAGTTGTGTTGTAATATGTGTGTAGGATGTGTGGTAGGTTAATAAAAAAACATAAAAACATAATTAAAATAAAAAAAAATATATTTTAATTATGAAAACATAATAAAAAAATAAAAAACATAATTAACTTAGATTTGAAAAAATTACTCGTCACCTTTCACCAATAAATAAAATAAAAATAAACCAACAAAAAACACCGACCGCCAACCCTAAGCCAAAACACATATTGCTTCGCGCAACCAAAGCGGCAATATCAAATTGAGTAGGTAAAAACTTACCGGGCGGTTTAATTTTCGCAATCTGTTACAATCTGAAGAACAATTTACACAACTTAATACCTTAAATTGAATAAATATAGTAAAATATCATTATTAATATTGTATGTTTAAGAAAAACATCGTATTTACGATGATATAGCAGTACAAAATTAAGTTCATGACTACGACACTGCGAGTATGTTTTTAAATGACGATTTTTTAAATGTTGTCTTACAATGTACCTAAAAATATTACTTTAATATAAAAACACACACGTTACAGATTAATTTAGTATATAAACATCAGCAGAAATCAGTAAAATAATAAACTTACGACATATTTTATCACCTCCTTGAAAACACTATGGGGTCACTTCACTCACGTAAACACAACTGACGATATTTCGTTATTTTTCTACCGAGATGTTGGTAGTATGGGCACACGTCTATGAGAAATATATCTGTCTTTGGTTTAAATACATACTACTACGACTCTATGCGTTTGGTATAGAAACTAAATTAGATTAAAAAGATTTCGTCGCCTTGCAACCACGGTTGCACGAAGCAAAACTGACAACTTTTTCTTTGCAACTGTGGTTGCGAGAAGCGATCGAGCGGCATATTAAATTTCGCCTGTATTTTCTTAAGGGTAAGGCATATATACTAACATATTCCGCCAGTTATGTACCATTCTAGATACGAGTAGCTCTGTTTTAACCCGTTAGATGTTCGCCTATTAGAAGCCGTTTGCTTATAAGAGCTCGTTTTTTGTTTTTTGTTCATGGCATCTCGCAGTTCAACCATAGGGTCGTCTACTCCTTAACCGGGCTTGCCTGTGGATGCCGCAATTAATTTGTAGCTTCCAGCCAGCGCTTATTAAAAAACTTACAAAATTAAGCGACTACACGCTAAGGGCACCCCCTGTGGGGTACGGACTTCGGCTTGGGCGTCACTGGGGGAGGACAGCAAGGGACAGGATGGATCGGGCGTAGGTTATAAGAGCTCAATGATTGTTACGGTTATATTTATTGTAGTTTCTTATAAATCTATGGGGTTCATACGACATTTGAGAGGTACATACAAGTGACCCACGTCGCCTCCCGACTTTTATCTTTATTTATGAAAAACTAAACACTGCTAAATTTAACTGGCAGTCTCTATCAATGTCTAAGTAATCAAGGTCTTTGGACTAGACTTGGTTTTTAAAAATGATAAAGCTGGCATAGCTTTTTTTGTAACTTGTTTTTATCATTAATTGAAGCATGGCAACCCCGTTTTCTTTTGTAAGCCCTGTGAATGTAATTGGATGCCATGGCTCATGTCGTGAGAAGCTAATAACAGCCGCACGGATCGATCCATCAGGTTAAGCTACGCTTACCGGGGTTGGTCTGTGGATGGGTGAACCTCCTCAAATAAACTACTGGTCCCGGCTGTCATCTTCGTGGATCTTTAACAGTCGTTACAGGTAGTCAGAAGGCCTAAATTCTAACAGCCAGTCTTACCAAGGGGTATTGTATTACCCAGTCAGGGACTGGGTTTTGGAGGTCAGATAGGCAGTCGTTCCAGGTAAAATACAGGTATTCAGCTGCATCCGGTTAGACTGGAAGCCGACCCTAACATAGTTGGGAAAAGGCTAGGCAGACAGGCAGCTAATGTCGAAAAACTCACAATTTAACAAGATAAATATTACAGCGAGTTAATTCGTTTTTGAGCTTAAAAATCTGGGTTTTAGTCTGCCAATAGCATAATTAACAAAATAATGAAGGCGATGACAAGTTCTGCAAACACCATCAGAACTGGTATTTGGGTGAATAAGGTACACCCAGTTATCTGTCTATCCCTATTTCAAAAACAGGTGTTATGTTAAACGTGATTAACAACTCAATCTTATCAAAGTCAAAGTTAAATCTTTTATTTAAAAAAGGCACAACAAAATACCTATGAAAATATCTCCATACTACTACGAAATCATACACGTTTATCCCGTTATAATATTAATCACTAAAATATTGAACTCTGTATATGACTCACGTGATCTCGATAATTATAAGTCCCCGTTCCTCTCGGTACAGGGAATTCACCTGAGATATTGAAACTAGTATAAATACTGAGTTCGGGATTGAGGAAGACACAGTTTTCAACAGTTCCTTGTGAAGAGAAGAAGTGACCATTTCAATAAGGTATTATTACTTATACGTCCTATGTGTATTAGATTCAAAGCCAAAATAGTCCCCAAATACAGTTTTTACAGGTATTTTGCAATTTGCAGGCTTTTTTTTTGAGGGTGGGAAATTATCAATTGACTCCTCCCACTCTGGGTGGAGCGGAAGGGAGTGTCAGACTCTTACTGACTAAAACCCATTCATGTTCCTTTCTTAGCCCTTTACGTTCCGGGGCAGCGGTTTCCCTTTCCGACAATCCCGGTGACAACTTATAATATAAATATAATATAATATAATAATATAATATCCTTGGACATTTCACACAACGCCATATCGTCCCAAGCTAAGCAACCTAATGCTTGTGTTATAGTAACGAAATGGTTGATAAACTACTTATATACATTATTTTTTAAATGCATAAATATTATAGATAGAAAAACACCCAGACTCGTAACAAATACTTGCAGGTCGTACAAATATTTGTTCCGTGCGGGAATCGAACCCGCGACATGCTGCGCAGCAGTTAATCGCTCAACCGCTGCGCAAACCATGTCGTCAACTTATGCCTAATTACTTTTTTCTTTTGTTTCAGTTCAACATGCAGTCCACCGTCCTATTGTGTTTCGCAGCTCTCGTGGCTTGCTCATACGCCCAGTTGTACAGACTCCCAAAAATAGATGAAGATAGGTTGTTCAAAGACTTGCATTTTGAGCGTAACGCTGGTGCTGGCAAAGTCTTTGGCACTTTGGGAGGCAATGATGCTGGATTGTTCGTAAGTACATACCTCTGCTATCTTTTTAGTGGTTTTATCCCCGTCAGGGTTGCTGTGCAATAATGCTAAAAGCCTATCAACGATGCTGACTGACTCATCAATAGTATCATTTAGTCTTCATCTCTAGCATAGTATTCACTAACCTGCACTGGGCCTGCGTGGTGGATATTGACCCACTCCCTCTCACAGACATGGGGCCTATGTCCCGGCTGTGGAAACATTATAGGCCGATTATGCTAGCATAGTAACTGCAGACGTATGAGTCAAAAACTGTTAAACATTTAACATTGCAGCGACTCATTGCTGTGGTTGAACCATGTCGTGTTAAAGGGACCACTCTTCTAGTGTAGAAAGAGATGATTACCAAATTGTATAGCCGTCCCTTTTTTGCATTGAAATAATATGGTCCTTCATTATGGTCATCACACAACAATTACCTAACTAGTTACACTTCCACAGGGTCGAGGCGGTTACAAGGGAGACATCTTCAACGACCACCGCGGTCATCTCGAGGGACAAGCGTACGGAGAGAGAGTGCTCGGTGCTAATGGTGACAGCAGTGTCCTAGGGAGCAAGTTCAAGTGGAACAATGCAAACGACAACGTAAGAGCTGCAGTTGATGTTCATAAGGAAATTGGAAGACAAAGTGGTGTAAGTACTCAAGTTTTTTGCATTGGAACGTAAATATTATGAAATTTAATATCTAGCAGGCCAGTATGTTACGTACCTGTGTGTGGTTGCCTAAATGTGACTTCCAAGATCCCTTAGCCAAAGGCGTTCTAAGTAACACCGTCTGGTTTTAGCCAGAACGAGGCTATCAGTCCTCTTAACCCAGGGAATGTGATTTGGAGGGGAAAAAATCGATTACATAATAATCGATTTTAGAATCGATTATTCGAAAAAATTACCGATTAATATCTATAAAAATAGATTATTTGTTCACATCCCTGTCTTAACCTGCCCTAGGGTGCAATACCTCCGTGAAGATGCACGCAAAAATAGTTGATGAGGCTATTAATTTAAAGTGTTTATTCCATTAACAATGAGTTTGAGCTAAGAATCGAGCACTGAATTATCCAACACGGTCTGGTATTCCCCATCGTTAAAATAGGATCGATCTATGGCAAGACTTTAACGAAATATTCTCCATATTTCAGGTGACCCTGACCGGTGATGGAGTATGGAAAGTCGACAAGAACACCAGATTAGTTGCTGGTGGCAACGTGGAGAAGACCTTCGGACATGACAAGCCTCAAGTTGGACTTGAAGCTAAAATTGAACACGACTTTTAAGTAGTGTACAGAGAAGGAGTTTTTGGATAGTTAGTCAAATCATCAAATCGATTGTCAGCCTTATTCACTCATATTATTAAGTCGTATTTCATTCGCTTAGATATTTTATGTTATTCATTCATTTAGAGTTTTGACTATTACTTACTTTTTATTTGTCAACAACCTAGCTTCTATTCTTTCTTACATACTCGTATCTTGTCGTCTCGTTTTACAACCAAAGACTTATGTTTCTATTGTTCAATTTAGAGGAAGACATTCTTCTGTCAGATGTGTAGATTTATGCTTGGTTATGTCCAGATCTAGATCAAGGCTTTTCTGAAGTTGCGCTATGACCTGGTCAATTCATCATTTCTGTTCTGGGACAACTTATTTGGGGTCGGCGTATCATGTCTTTTACTTCTCTTTTAGTCGTCATCTTGGTAGTCACTCCCTTTCAGTTAGTCATTAAGTACATAGGTACCGTTTTCTGCATTTATAATTTAAAATAGTGATCTTCCTGTATTACTTAACTTATATAGGTAAATTTGAGCCATTTATTTTGTACTGTAAACTATAAATTATTTGTTAAAATTGTACATAGATTGTTTATTGTATATATTTTTTTAATAAATTCGTTTAGTAAAAATACCTTTTTTTCTTCTAATACTAATTTGTTGAGTTTGCGGTAATTTGGATGGCAAGTTTTGCTAGGTAATTAAATTTGACCCTACATAAATAAACTGACTTTTCGTAGAGTAAGTTTGTGTTTACCGAAAGATATTAGTATGCCATAACACCATAGATATATGGTCCGAAATCGCCAATACACAATGAGATGAATTTGTTCGTTCCCGGTTTGAGAAGGATTTGCCTTGCAGCAAGATAAGTTAAGCCAATTACAATATTGAAAAATCACCCTATTCTGTAAAAATCTTATTGTGAAACTTAGTTGAAGTGAGTTGTCAATTACATCACGTGTAATTTAGCTCATTTCACCTAAGTTTTCACGGTAAGATTTTGAAGTGAAACTTCTTTATCGGGGTTGGAAATAAATTTAGTGTAACATTTTTTCGTTACGCGTCACATTTTTCCGTTACGCGCCATCTTCTTATCCCTACCACGCGTGATTCGAAGTATACTTTCTCCAGCAGAGTAGGGATTGGTATTACAATAACAACAACAAACAACAACAACAACAACAACAACAACTACAACAACAACAACAACAACAACTATATCTAATTTAACTTTATTTAACCAATTTCTGTAAAGTTGCATATAGTAAATTATTTTTTGAAAAATAACGTCATAGTGTACGCTAGTACACGCACACATTTTTTTTACAGAACAGATCGACTGAATTCACACACTGGGTATAATAATATTATGTCAATTTTGTCCATCACAAATTCACAATTATAAAGTTGTAGGTACCTTCAAATTCATGCACAACCCACATCAACCTTTTACCACTAAGCTAAGGTACTATAATCTTTGTTGCAGCTATTTCTGTCCCAAGAGTCGCCACTCCACACTTATCTACATACATACATACTCTCACTTCTAAAGTTATTTAATTATTCAACCGTCGACGCTCGGGAATACTCGTGGATACTCGGGTGAGCTCGGTAAACTGCAAAACTTTCATAATTACTAGCATTCCGAGTGGAGAAATTGTTTGTTTTTGTTGCAGCGCTGATGGTAAGAATGTGTTTGAAACTGAAAGGAATAAATTATTTTTGGAGTACGTATTTACATAGAATATTTCATTTTAATCACTATCATCAGGCGGCAGCATAAAGGCACCCTTAAGTTGAGTTGAAACGGTCAATTAATTTGGTGCAAACGATGGGGCACTTACCTACTCTATTTAAAGTCCTGTGTTTCCTGATATCTACCCAGGAAGTGTGGATTACTGATGGCGGTAAACACGTTCTTCTAGAACAATTTACCATACAGCCTTCTTACTTTTTTTTTTTTTTTAAGGCTGGGAAATCATCCAATGACTGCTCCCGCTCTGGGTGGAGCGGAAGGGAGTGTCAGACTCTTACTGACTAAAACACATCCATGTTCCTTCCGTAGCCCTTTATGTTCCGGGGTAGCGGTAACCCTTTCGGACAATCCCTTACTGTTCAACAAGGATAGGTTCCGATCACCAATCACTGAGGGTTTTATACTGCACATGCGGTAACCTCATAAGTGCAGCCAGGAGTCCAGGACTAAACGATTAACAATAAACTAATGGTTACCAGCAGTCTATGGCAATTAACTAACAGTTCAGAATATTTAATTCCATCAGCGCCATCTATTAAAACCGTGCAGAACCGTCAGAAACAACAGGTCGGAGTTTCATCTTCAAAACTTCCGCATAGAAGTGATTCCTAAAAAAAGTGTCTTATAAAAAGATTAATTTCATTAACAAACCAAGCATAGAATCAGACTGTTTCCTTATGCAGCAATTTTATTAAAATTAAATTCGTTTAGAACACGATTGAACGAACCAACATTACTAGTTAGAGCGCTATCTGTAAATGCATTTATGAACTATTGACGCAACTAGCAAACCAACGCATCATGTAACATAATAGTTATATTAAATAGTACTAGATGGCGCTGTCTTAAAGGCGCTTATAGCAACTTTTTGCTGTGGTCGCTAGGTGGCTTGCCTTGCCTAACTTTAACTAGATTTAACAAAGGCTAACCTAGTATTATTTTAATACAAAGTTCAACAATTCCACCTGGTTATCAATTTGCAAAAGTATAATAATCAGAAAAGGCCTACTTACTTGGTTATTTTGTATTTCAAAAAAAGGAAGACTTTCTCAATTCATCGGAATCTTTTGTGCAATTTAACGGTGTAGGCATGACTTCGTTACACTAATGATTGATTAACCACGACTGATTCATTATTCTATAGCTTTCTGTTTACGCCTATTTAGTGACAAAAAATGTGCATGAGGTCATGCCGGTTTTCACTAACAATACGAGACATCTAAATAAAAAGTGCAAACAAAAGCACACTGTTGAATTTTCAACGATGTTCAATGATTAATTTATAACTACTTTTAGGTGCCTTGTGTTAGTTTAAACGAGGATTTTATTCGTTCCTGATTTAAAAAATTGTTCGTTTTACCTCTCAAAACTCATAAAATGTATATAAATCTAACCCAAAAGGTCCCAGTAGCCGTTTTCGAGAATTAATTCAGGGAGTATTAATTTTTCCATCTGGAATTTCTCCAATGTTTGCCAGTAATCTTTGAGTCCCTTGTGATGTGATGTACCAGGAGGCGAGGCAGGAGCTCGTGGCTAAGTAATAACAGCCGCACAGGTCAATCCATCAAGTTAAGTTACGCTTTCTAGGGTTGGCCGTGGATGGGTGACCAACTTTTCATACAGAGTCTTCTCCGTGGCTCGGAAAGCACGTTAAGCCGTCGGTCCCGTCTGTCATTTGTGCATCTTTGACAGTCGTTACGGGTCGTCAGAACCCCGAAAATCTGACAGCCAGTCATACCAAGGGTTATCGTATTACCCAGTTACTGGGTTGTGGAGGTCAGAATAGATAGGCAGTCGCTCCATGTTTAGTACTGGTATTTAGAGCTGCATCCGGTTAGACTGGAAGCCGACCCCAACATAGTTGGGAAAAGGCTAGGCAGATTGATTGTAACAGGAGGCGAGCTTATTACTATTAACTGAGACATTCTAGATGGAAAGCCCAATAACACTTTGTCCGACCACTGAAACACATACTTATTGAAAATCAACTTACCGTTAAAAATAACCTCGCTTTCTGTCGTGGTTATTTTTAACGGTAACTAAGTTGATTGAAGTAAGAAGGAATAAAGAACCTATTTATTTTCTTAAATTGTAGGTACATGACATTAGATATTAAAATCAGTTGTGATCCTTGTGCAATTTTATTTACCTTTTAAAATAAGCTGCATGCAAACATTTTAGGGGTATACCCATGATATAATAGTCATGCAAGTAATAATATTATAAAGAAAACTACTACTTGATTACTTATACCTTTTTATTACTCAATACACAACTGCACTGTTTGGCGATCGAACGACAACTGACTCTGAACTACCGCTTACAATTTCAAATGGCATTTGCCCCACCTAGAAATAACGATGATGTCACATCCGTTATTTCAAAGTGTTGCCAACGGAAAAATATATTCAGAGTAGTTACATTAATATTATACATTCTTACAGTGTTCCACAGTAAATATTATAATTAATAATAAATTTAAACATTTTTGTAATCAAATCCAAGAAATCACAACACTCGGCCATCCGACGGCGTGCTAACTCCGAAGCACGCAAAAATCACAACACTGAGGCAACAATATACATAATCACTTCACATAGATAAATATTGAGCCTTCCTGTATCGCTGCTATGATCTTCAGAAGATCATCTGCATTCAGTCCTCCCGATTCGCGCTTCGATTTCGCAGGTATCTCTTCAGAACGCCTCCTGCCGGAGGCTTTACGCGGGAGTCGTGCGGTCCATGGCCCTTTACGGGGCCCCGGTGTGGGCGCGTTCATTACGGCGGCGAGCCGCCCACTATCTGAACGCGCCCCAAAAGGTGGTAGCCATTCGGCTAATCCGGGGGTACCGCACGATCTCGGGCGAGGCGGCAAGCCTCCTTGCCGGACTGCCGCCGTGGGATCTGGAGGCGATAGTCCTCGCGCGCCTGTTCGAGTGGCGCGCGGAGGTACTAAGCCGGGGGGAAACTCCGTTTCCGCAGCAAATTGCGGTGGAGCGGACGGACCTCCGGCGCGATCTCATGGCGGCCTGGAAGCAGCGACTGTCGCAACCCAGCGCAGGGCACGCCACGATAGTGGCGGTAAGGCCCCTCTTTGAGGAGTGGCTAGAGAGGCGTCACGGCGCCCTCACCTACCGCCTGACGCAGGTCCTCACCGGACATGGATGTTTCGGGAGGTTCCTGCACATCATCAGGCGGGAGGAAACGCCCGGGTATCACCACTGCGAGGATCGCCCAGAGGACACGGTAGAGCACACGGTGCAAACCTGCCCCGCATGGGCAGAGCACCGCCGTGTCCTCGTAGAGGCGATCGGCGGCGGCGACCTCTCGCGCCCGGCCTTGGTGCAAGCCATGGTCCGGGGCGAGAGGGAGTGGGAGGCAGTCACCTCCTTCTGCGAAAAAGTCATGCTCGCGAAGGAGGTGGCGGGATGGGAGAGAGAAAGGTCCTCCCGTCCCAGCCGCCGCAGGAGACGCCCCGGGCGTCGGGAGCCACGTGACGACTCCCGGCCACCGTAGGCGCGGGCCTGCGGGCGGTGAGTAATGGGTGACTCACCGTCCGATCAGCACCAGACCCGTGCCGTACGGCGCGTATATGTTCCACGCGCGCCTCAAAGAGATGTCAGCATATGAAGGGGCCCCTCAGGGCCAAGCCTGCCGGGTAAGCGGGATTGTCCGAAAGGGTTACCGCTACCCCGGAACATAAAGGACTACGGAAGGAACATGGATGGGTTTTAGTCAGTAAGAGTCTGACACTCCCTTCCGCTCCACCCAGAGCGGGAGCAGTCATTGGATGATTTCCCAGCCTTAAAAAAAAAAAAAAAAGGTATCTCTTCAGAATCACTTGACGAGGATCTCCGGCGACGTCTTCTAGGACGCTCTGGAGTGAAGCTTTCTACACGCTCTGGGCTGGACCTGTCATCTCGTCGACCTGAAACGTTTTTCGAGCACTTCATTTCTTTTACTTATTTCTTTGTCCTATCGTTAATCTTCAAACCAAATCAGTTAATTTAATAATCATTTCCTTTTTCACTTCAGCGAAACCAAGTGTTTCACTAAAACTACCAAATTGCATTGTTCTAATTCAGTACATGTACAATAGGCTAGAAGAACATCCACAGGGCTTCATAGGAGGACCCCTACCAGGCTTAGTAACAATACACCTCCATGTAAAACTAGCTATATAGCTAGTTTTCACTAACAAGTATACCTTTAGGGCATACTAACTGTACACCTACATGATATACTAACTGTGCACCTACGTGACATACCAACCGTACACCTACATGACATACTAATCGTACACCTACAGCACACCTACATGGCTATTACTACAGCACACCTACATGGCTATTACTACAGCACACCTACATGGCTATTACTACAGCACACCTACATGGCTATTACTACAGCACACCTACATGGCTGTTACTACAGCACACCTACATGGCTGTTACTACAGCATACCTACATGGCTATTACTACAGCACACCTACATGGCTATTACTACAGCACACCTACATGGCTATTACTACAGCACACCTACATGGCTATTACTACAGCACACCTACATGGCTATTGCTACAGCACACCTACATGGCTATTGCTACAGCACACCTACATGGCTATTACTACAGCACACCTACATGGCTATTACTACAGCACACCTACATGGCTATTACTACAGCACACCTACATGGCTATTGCTACAGCACACCTACATGGCTATTACTACAGCACACCTACATGGCTATTACTACAGCACACCTACATGGCTATTGCTACAGCACACCTACATGGCTATTGCTACAGCACACCTACATGGCCATTGCTACAGCACACCTACATGGCCATTGCTACAGCACACCTACATGGCTATTGCTACAGCACACCTACATGGCTATTGCTACAGCACACCTACATGGCTATTACTACAGCACACCTACATGGCCATTGCTACAGCACACCTACATGGCTATTACTAAAGCACATCTACGCTATGGTTATTTAATAAAAACTTCTATTTTGTAATATCAACGCATCTTCATGGTTTAATTATAGCTAACCAATACTATACTTTCAGCATAGGGTTAGAAAAATATCTTTTCCTTGTTAGTATAATAACCTCCATGGTATCAAATACTTCATACTTTTTAAGCACGAAATGTTTCTGAACTGCACTTAAATCTTACTGTAGAAAGTATGCATCATGGAAAGGAAAAAATAAAATAAAAATAAAACTTATCCTGAGACATAGCACGTGGTTCATCGCACTTCTGATATATAAAGAAAACTACTACTTGATTACTTATACTTTTTTATTACTCAATACACAACTGCACTGTTTGGCGATCGAACGACAACTGACTCTGAACTACCGCTTACAATTTCAAATGGCATTTGCCCCACCTAGAAATAACGATGATGTCACATCCGTTATTTCAAAGTGTTGCCAACGGAAAAATATATTCAGAGTAGTTACATTAATATTATACATTCTTACAGTGTTCCACAGTAAATATTATAATTAATAATAAATTTAAACATTTTTGTAATCAAATCCAAGAAATCACAACAATATTGAACATGAATACAAATAATAATTTAAATAAGTATGTCAGAAATTAATGTCGAAAAAAACGTCGAAAACTTATTGTAAGTATTATTTTGTTCTTAATAAATTATAAACTAATAAATTAGAAATTTACTTTTATATTTTGAGCAATTTAATTAAATCGTTATCATTTATAAAGTCGTTAATCGAGTAATAACATTTCTCAATTAGTAGAGCTGTTAGTCTCTTGTTAAAATTGTGTATAGTGTCATTCTTAATTATGTCAGGTATATACTAGTAATATTTTTTTAATGTAAAGCACGCCATACTACATAATTTTATTTGTGAACTACCAAAACTAATTGAAATAAAAAATCCATCTACCAGGCTTACATAAGTGAATGTAAGTATCGAGGGGGCGTTTACACCATTCTCTTAACTGATGTTAGATGGCCGTAAATCTTGATAGACATAACGAGAGATTTACTGAGCAAGAAATAGATTTGATATCCGTTTGAGTCCTAGATTATTCGTATCTCGTTTTTGCGTTCGATTTCTCTAACATAAATCTATTGGAATCTGTATTAGTAGTAGGTACCTACCTATGCCAGATGTTTGGTATACTTTTTTTTTTGGAAAATGTTTAAACCTAGTTTTATTTTTACTAAATATTACCGACTTTTTGTTAAACTATCAATAGTATTATAAAACGCGGCGTTACAATGGTGACATTGATTTAACACATATTACGTTTTCACATTTTCATTCATGAAGACATTATAATATTTCAATAAAACGTTATTATTTACGGATTAATTTAAAATGTTAGAAAATAACATCTTAGAACAATACAGGTTGTTCTTCTTAAAGCTGTCATTTTCTGGGGTCACGGATCATAACATTTGCATAAATGAAATTAAAACGAATAAGCAATAGGTACTATTAGGATGAAACGACTGCAAAAAGTAGGCGGATGAATTTTAATATTAATTTTTTTTTTTTTTTTAACAAGTAGCTTTTTTTTTACGTATCAACATAAACTTTATGTGATTAATAGGCACTAGCTCTACAAAGCCGTGCTTTTTGACGAGTTATGCGAACATAAATGTGCGTTATTTAAGTACACCTTGTACAGTAACAAGCCTTTGCCCGTGGCTTCGCTCGCGTTAATTTAGAATTTGTTAATTAATTTAGGTTAACTCTGCTTGAAATAAAACTCATAACACACTAATAAACTTTCTATTATATTATAATTCAATCATGATCCGAAAGACACGTGGCGCCATCTATTATCAAAATAACGTTATTGTTTTTTTAACTCGGGAACAGTTCTTTTTTCGGGATGATAGGATTTTCGTATAAATATGCAAAATTTCTGGATGAACGGTTAAGGCGTGAAAAGGTAACAAACAAAATTACTTTTGCATTTATTATATTAGTTTTGTTAATTATGACATTAATCATCCGTTTCATTCAATCGTTCATCATTCAATCATGATTAAAGAAACTATTGGCGCCAATGTTTTCTACATAACGCCACAGTGCTGCCACCTAGTGAACGTCATTTCAGAGAACCCTCATTTGAATATAAAATAACACACAGTATTAAGAGCAGATATTACATCAAGTAAACACCTTTTACTACTTAATGCTTACCTAACTGCAGTTAACATAATGTAATCGACATTCACAAAAAAGAAAAATAAGCCCAAGTCATTCGTTCAACTAAAATTAGAATATTCAAATTTTATTTTTAAACAAGCTGATTTTAAAACTCGTTTCACAAATGGGCCACCTAAATTACTTCCGTGGGTGTCAAAATTACTGATTGATAGATATTATTTAGACCTTTTTTTAATGTCTACCCGTTGATAAAAACTGTTTCAAAACGCTAACTTTAATTTCGGAGGTCGGTGGCAAAAAAACGAAAATACAAAACCAAAAAAACCGACTTCTGGAATGAAAATAATTCTTCACTTGGTATAAAAAAACTCAAAGCATTTATTTCAATTACTTAAACCAATTACAGGCACTTTTGAACTGTCAAGGGGTCGGTCAGTCAGAAAGATGAAGCTAGTTGCCCATTCCAAAGCAGTAGGTACCTGTGGAGAAGAACGGGCAAGAAACTCCACGGACACTCTTTTAAATCAGAATATGGTTACAAAAAATGGGTTACATCATTCATGTTGAAATTATACATGTGAGAATGATGCTGAATGTAAAAAGCGTCCGTAATAAAAAATTTAAAAAAGTAATCGAAAACAATTTAAAAAGATCCGTGCAGTTACGAGATGACCTGTCCCTACTGACGGCGCCCGTTCACGAACATGACGCATATATTCAGCTCAACCATTTTGAAGGGAGCTAAATGATCAAACACACGTGCCGCCATAATATGTATAGTGTTCCTTTGGACTTACGCATTACGCAATAAACGTATTTGGCCTGTACTGATGCCCATTATTTAGATAGATTTAATAAGCAACCTCACTTCCGGTTACAATTACCAGCGGAGAATGTGAAATTCTTAACAAAATAATTCGGAAGCACAATTCCAATTGTGATTGGAATCAACTAACGACGCGTCCGATACGCATGACGTAGTATCGAGTTCTCACGTTTTAGGTAATTAAATAATTTAATTGATTAACAACTGTGATTCCTTTGGGATACAAAGACATGAAGACGTGACCTAGAAAACAATCTTATATGTACCAATTAACACATAACTGGGAGGACAAGCATAATTCAAGATGAATAAATAATTTGTGGAATTATTTGTTACTAACACCGTTATAACAGCCGCACAGGTTGATTCATCAGGTTAAGCTACCCTTGCCGGAGTAGGCCGCTGATGGGTTGTTAAACCATCTTTACATACCGAAACTCCTCCGTGCTCCTCGATTCCAGCCACAGAACAGATAAATCTGTTAACAGATAAATCTGTTCTGTGATTCCAGCTGTCATTCGTGGATCTTTGACAGTCGTTACGGGTCGTCAAAAGCCCGAAAGTCAGACTGCCAGTCTTACCAAGGGGTATCGTAATATCCAGGTACTGGTATTCAGGTTCATTCGGTTAGACTGGACCCCAACATCCTAGTTGGGAAAAAGCTAGGCAGATGGACGCATATTTCCCTACACATTGTTTTTATTACCAGTTTTTTACTGCACCATGTTTGCCGCAAATAAACGTATTTTCTTCCTTCCTTCAGATTGATTTGTTGCTAACACCAAAAAACTAAATAAAACCTTGCGGGCAAAGTGCTAGTTTATTTATAATTCTCAATTGTTATTATATCCGATTACTTCATTGGTCTAGTTGTCAGTGGACAATCTCGCTGACGCGGCAGGCTTTGGCCCTGACGGGCCCCGTATTTTTACCGATTCTTTCAATCGTATTAACAATGACACCATTGTCGACATATTACAATAATAATATACTGTTTTTATACAGCCCTCACAAAAGTCACTGCGACGAGACACCCATTGATCGGTTGCCAATTAGCCACGAGCCACTTACAACGCTGCCCATGAATGGCTTCAGATACAGTGACTGGCATAAACCGATCTTCAGACGAAGAGAATGTAATCCGTCTTTGGTTTCATGTCATTTTGAGGTATAGTAGCACACCAAGTTCCCACAAACTTTCGATTTTGAACTTAACATTCAAGTTTTAAGGTTTAAAATAATTTGGAGAAATTTGACAGTTGGATATAACTTGATACGCTGCGTACCTACAACTATGTCAAGTGACGGGCAAAACCACAACGGAACTTGAATGTCGAGTGAATGATTGACAAGTTGTTAAATAAATAATTTATTGCGCTATCCACTGAATTGATTTCTATACAAATTATAGATGTCGCATTTTGTGTCTGTTTGTGCGTTGTTTTTCTCAATTGCGCAATGGATTTTGATACGGTATTGAAAGGAAGAAAGAAAAATATTTTATTCAGGACCCGCACAGGAAATACACAGAAAAAAAATAGAACAGAATATTAAAAAAAATTAAGGCCAACAGAAAAAAAAGACCTGTGCGAGGCCGATAACAAAAAGGTTTTCAGTTTAACTGAGAAAATGTATTCTGAAAGGTTTTTGTATTTAATCTGTTTAAGAGGGTGAAATTAATACTCGAAATTTGGTAAATCAATCTTCAATTAAAATTATGAGACGTGTATCACAGTTTTTTCCAAAATAATCCCTACACACACTCAAATTTACCACCACGCTACGACTCTATGGAACAAAACAAAAAAGTCGGAAAGAACGCTAAGTGAACACAATGTACAGTCGCCAGCACATCAAGTTACCACAAACTGACAAATTTTCTAAATCGATTTTGAACTTAACAGTAATCTTATTAAGGTTTAAAACGACGGTTTAAATTGACGATTTGGTATAACTCGATGTGCTAGCGACCGTACATAAGAGGGCGGCCAAGCTAAGCAGTAGACAACCCTATGGTTGAACTGCAAGATGCCATTAACAAAAAAAAAAAAGATACGATGCGACGTGGTGGGTCGTATGCCGAAATATTAAACGCACGAAGTCGACGGAAACTGTAGATTAATATTAAATTTAGATTTAATTTAAAAAAATCTAAGTGTTTTGTCAGCCCGTTAATAAAACTTTCATTTAAGATTTTATTTATTATTAAAAAGCTATAGGAACAATAATGTTTCATTACTTCGATTCTCGCTGAAATAATAATAACTTACGTAATTATTTTTTAGATTTGGTATCCTTAGTGAAATGGAATAAACCGGATGTAACAGAACATTAATTTGGTAATCAAAGAGGCTTGTTCTTAATTTATGTTTCAGTTCTTTTTGCACAAGAGCAAAAAGAGAAGTGAATTAGACATGACTTTATTTATCTTGGAGAATATAATTACATAGTTACTATGGACAAGTATTTAAAACCTCAAGTAGACTGGGAATGTACCGAAGAGACAGTGGCATTGCCACGTCGGAGTCGTATGGCAATGCTAAGCCTCTGGCCAAGTTAAAAGCCAGCCCTTGGGTCACGGGAAGTGTCAATTAGCTGTTTAGCGATTTCTTTAAACAAACTATGAGCACTTGGACCCCATGGCACGAGAGTTTCAACCCCAAACGGCTCGAATAATTGCCGATAAGGTTATTATAATATCTTGGTGCCATTATGCACTATCACGGAGCTCGTGGCTTAGTAATAAAAACCGCACAGGTCGACCCATCAGGTTAAGCTACGCTTGCCGGGGTTGGCCGTGGATGGGTGACCACCTTTACATACCGAGAGTCCTCCGTGGCTCGGAAAGCACGTTAAGCCGTTGGTTCCGGCTGTCATTTGTGCATCTTTGACCATCGTTACGGGTAGTCAGAATCCCGAAAATCTGGCAGCCAGTCTTACCAAGGGGTATAGTATTACCCAGTTACTGGGTTGTGGTGCTCAGATAAGCAGTCGCGCGCAGAAACAAAAAGTTTTTATACATGTCGCAGTTATTGTCGCAATAAAATCAAATTATTTTTGAGGTACACAGATACGTACCATTCTGATAAAACATAATCGAAAGATAATGAAACTTTGTCTTACCTTTTCAGTATTATGCTAAGATCGTTGGACTCGAACTGTTTATAACCAACTTCCGTAAAGCAGGAGGCTCTATGTTTGTTTGTATGTTATACTTTTTGTTTTATGGTTGTCCATCGATATTTTCGCCAATTGTGGACCGATTTAAAAAATTCTTCTTTCATTTGGTAGAGGAAGTGCAATGTGGTCTCATATAGATTTTATTAACAAAAACGATGAAGGAAAACATCGTGAGGAAACCGGAATGTCCTGGAACCAAAGATTCAAAGCCATGTGACATGTACCAACCCGCACTGGGCCCGCGTGGTGGATTATGGCCCACTCATTCTCTTAGGGAGAAGGGATGTGTCCCAGCAGTGGGAAAATTATAGGCTGATTATACTAGTTCTCTGACGGACCACCGGATTCCATTCTTCGTTCTTCGTTTGTCGGATGAACTGATCATAATGAAAGAGATTGCTACTTACTCTTGTGACAAGTCTCATAATATTATTTTACGACACATTTTATTTATCACTAGCTGCTTCTGCGTGGTTTTATCCGCTGCTCGGCTCCTATTGGTTGTAGCGTGATGTTACATAGCCTATGGCCTTCCTCGACAAATGGACTATACAACACTAATAAAGTATTTTTCAATTCATACCAGTAGTTCCAGAGATTAACGCGTTCAAACAAACAAATTCTTCAGCTTTATAATATTAGTATAGATATTAATAGATAATTCAAAGTGAATGGCGCGGTACCTTTCTAAAATCGATGGAATTACCTATCTTTTGTTTACGTTTACTGTCAACTTTAATACTAATTATGAAATTATTTTATTTAGTGAGAGCTTTGAGAGCATTATTATAGGAGCTATATTCTTCTTCTTTTCGTGTGGTTAGTGACTAACCTGGTGTCAGAGTTTTTATGCTTCCCATGGGCCTCTGACTTAGCTTCACATGCTGTTGAGAAATATCTCTCAAACATGTTGGTTTGTTCACGATGTATTCCTTCACCGATTTTTAAGCAAGTGATAATTATACAATACGCACATAAATCCGTAAAATCAGAGGTGCGTGGCTTATCCAAGCCCCGCGCCTTGGATAAGCTAAGCTATACCTATTATTATGTGGTAAATTGTAAATGAGGAAAAGCACCTCTGTCGTGTGGAAATATCAGTTCAAGAGCTTTTCGCGTAGCTCACAGAATAAGCAAGATAAACTGGCCGACCATATTAGCCATAGAACCGTTGACCGTTAGGGTAGACGTGTTCTTGAGTGGAGACCGCGAATTGGGAAACGTAAGGTAGGACACCCTCAGGCTGGGTGGAGCGTCGATCTTCGCAGGGTGGCTGGTAGCAGCTGGATGAGAATTGCCGAGAATCGAGCTGAATGACGTGCAACTGGCGAGGCCTAGGTCCAGCAGTGGACTGCTCTATAGGCTGATGATGATGGTGATGAGCTTTTCACGAAAAAGGTCGCCTAGAAAAGTTAAATTACTCTTTATCAGTGCCGTAATCAGTGGCCCTTGCACAAACGTAACCTAACGTAAATTGGAACGATTTTTGAATCGAAAATACAAACATCCTATAGCATTTTGGTAAAATTTTCGCGACAATCACAATAAGCACCACTTTTATTAATAAAACTGAGTAAATATTCTTTAAAAAACGTGTATTTTCAATTTTAAAATCGTTCCAATTTACGTAACGTTTAGGTACTCCGCGCTTTCGTGCTAGGCTCGCAGATCAAAATAAAAAAAAGAATCTACATTCTTTCTACCGGTCTAGACGAGAACCGACATGTTTATAATGATAATGTTCTGTAACTAGGTAGGTATGCTGGTATAAAGTACCTACTGCTAAATTACTAATAATGTCAATATGCACTTGATGCCAGACAAAATCACTTTCTTTCATACTGCGTATTTACTTTCAATAAACTACTTATAAAAAAGAGCTAACAGAGGATTGGGGAGTTGGCATATACAATTATGTAAATCTAATTTTTTGTATACGTTCAGGAGCGAGTTTGACAACTATCACATCTGTAAAACCGGCCAAGTGCGTGTCGGACCACACGCAATGAAGAGTTCGGTTATTTTTTATATTTAGGGTTCTGTACAGAGGCCAGCACATCAAGTAACCACAATCTGTCAAATTTCTTTGATAGTATTTCAACTTTGTTGCAAAGATATAAGGTTTATTTTTAATTAAGAAAATTTGACAGTTAGGTATAGCTTGATGTGCTGGCGTCTGTACCTCAAAATGAAAAAACGAAACCATTATAGGATCACTTTTTTGTCCGTCCGTCCGTCTGGTAAGACCGTTTTTCTCAAGAACGCATGCAGGTATCAAACTGAATTATAATATATAATATCAATTTATTTCTAATAGTCAGGTCTACTGTCCCTTAGAGCTGTGAAAAAATCAAACTTCTAAGCCGAAGCAATCAAAAGATACAGCCGTTTATGCCGCAATTTTTTTTAACTCGCACGGGAATCAAAACCTACAGGGTACTTCCCGTGAACTTTTTTTTTTTTTTTTTTAAGGCTGGGAAATCATCCAATGACTGCTCCCGCTCTGGGTGGAGCGGAAGGGAGTGTCAGACTCTTACTGACTAAAACCCATCCATGTTCCTTCCGTAGCCCTTTATGTTCCGGGGTAGCGGTAACCCTTTCGGACAATCCCGCTTACCCGGCAGGCTTGGCCCTGAGGGGCCCCTTCATATGCTGACATCTCTTTGAGGCGCGCGTGGAACATATACGCGCCGTACGGCACGGGTCTGGTGCTGATCGGACGGTGAGTCACCCATTACTCACCGTCCGCAGGCCCGCGCCTACGGTGGCCGGGAGTCGTCACGTGGCTCCCGACGCCCGGAGCGTCTCCCGCGGCGGCTGGGACGGGAGGACCTTTCTCTCTCCCATCCCGCCACCTCCTTCGCGAGCATAACTTTTTCGCAGAAGGAGGTGACTGCCTCCCACTCCCTCTCGCCCCGGACCATGGCTTGCACCAGGGCCGGGCGCGAGAGGTCGCCGCCGCCGATCGCCCCTACGAGGACACGGCGGTGCTCCGCCCAAGTGGGGCAGGTTTGCACCGTGTGCTCTACCGTGTCCTCTGGGCGATCCTCGCAGTGGTGACACCCGGGCGTTTCCTCCCGCCTGATGATGTGCAGGAACCTCCCGAAACATCCATGTCCGGTGAGGACCTGCGTCAGGCGGAAGGTGAGGGCGCCGTGACGCCTCTCTAGCCACTCCTCAAAGAGGGGCCTTACCGCCACTATCGTGGCGTGCCCTACTTCCCGTGAACTTAGAATCTTGAAATTTGGTAGGCAGTAACGTCTTATAGTACTGTACAGATAAAGGAAAAATTGCAAAAACCGTAAATTTTTAGTTAAATCATATAATAAAAAATATTTTTTTTTTTTTTTTAATAAAAATAACTCAATTGTCGTGATGGGTGAACTTTTACTTTAAATAATCTTTAAAGTTGTTGTGGTACAAGTTGTTCGGCCCTGCGGACGGTGAGTAATGGGTAGCTCACTGTCCGATCAGAACCAGGCCCGTGCCGAACGGTGCATTCGTGTTCCATGCGCTCAAAGAGATGTCAGCATGAAGGAATGGGCCCATTAAGGCCGAAGCCTGCCGGGGCAGCGGGATTGTCCGAAAGGTTTACCGTTACCCCGGAACATGAATAATAATGGCTAAGGTAGGAAGATGGATGGGTTTTAGTCAGTAAGAGTTTGACACTCAGTACTTCATACTGTCTCGTTAGCTTAATGGTCGCAAGCGTTACCGCTGAGCATGAGATCCTGGGTTCGATTCACAGGTCGGGCAAAGTGTTATTGGGTTTTTCACTAGAAATTTCTCAGCCGCAGTCTGGATTTGTGCCCGGTTGGTGGGAAACTGGGAATAGGCTCGCCTCCTATTATATGGGACTCAACATAACTGAAACCTTATGAATGCCTCTGCCTAACCAGTTAGGGTTACAAGGATGTTACCTTAAGTTATAATTTTAATTCTATATTATATTCTTACGCCATTGTAATTAGAGGGGATTGGATGTATGGACAAACACTGGATGTATGGAGAGTGATTGACACGAGTGAAATAGGTAGTTATAGGCGGTTCATGAATCATGATACGTGAACGCTTGTGTTAAAACCTCAGGGCATGCGTTTTGTTTTGTTAATCGCAAAAAAAAAATCTGCTGTTCTATACATTTTCGGTCACGTGTCTCGTTGAAATGTAGGGAACAGCAGATTTTTTTTTCACGATTTTGGAGTTGGTCCCATAGTAAAAGTTGTTCCGTTTGGTGGTCTATAGCATATCCTTTTGTATGTATAGCCCTTCGGTTACACCCAGTATAAGGTTGTTAAAAATTAATTCAAATAATTTCGTGGGTACATTGTAGGTACTCATCGATACGAACAACTTTTACTATGGGATGAACGCTGAAATCGCAAAAAATATGAGCTGTTCCATACATTTTATTGAGTTACGTGTGCATAAATGTATTGAACAGCTCATAATTTTTCTCGAGTTAATTTTTAACACCTTTAATAACTGTTAATAATTATGTCACTCTTTTTACTTCTTATTTTATTGTGACATTCGTAATAAGCGTAATGTTTGGAATATAACTTATGTCATACGTACAATCACTTGTGAAGGTACTGTTCATAAATTATTTGTTAATTATATCACCCGATGTGTAGGAGTCATACTTACATACTAGTATAAGACACCTACATTACACTAATATTATAGAGGCAAAAGTTTGTGAGAGTGTGAGTTTGTATGTTTGTACGTCCTTCACGCTCAAACGGGTGAACGGATCTGCAGTGGCGTAACTATAGGGTGGCAGGACTGGCAAAATGCCACGGGCCCCGGCTTCACGGGGGCCCAGCCCGAGAGGCTGCGAGCTTAAATTAAGTGACCTAACATTTTTAACAAAATTGAGTACAGAGGCCAGCACATAAAGTTACCACAATCTGTTAAATTTCTTTGATAGTATTTCAACTTTATTGCAAAGACATAAGATTCATTTTTAATTGAGAAAATTTGACAGTTAGGGATAGGTTGATGTGCTGGCGTCTGTACTTGGGGCCCCATGCAATGGATTTGCTAAGGGCCTCAGATGGTATAGTTACGCCACTGCGGCTTTGGATGAAATTTGGCACAGAGATGGTTTATGACCTGGATTAACACATAGGATACTTTTTCTCCCGATAGTACCTTTCCTTGGGATGATTTCTGCCATCCACACGAGCGAAGCCGCTGTTAGCAGCAAGTAATAGTTATATTAATGTTAAAGGTCAACGGAGGTGGGAATACATGCTTTATTTTTTGAGGCTGGGAAATCATCCAATGACTTCTCCCACTCTGGGTGGAGCGGAAGGGAGTGTCAGACTCTTACTGACTAAAACCCATCTATGTTCCTTCCTTAGCTCTTTATGTTCCGGGGTAGCGGTAACCCTTTCGGACAATCCCGCTTAAGGTAGGAATGCATGCCATCAATATTGATTGGTCTACCTTCCGAAATCTGTAACGTAATAAGGAAAAGTTTCTTTTAAAATGAAAATATAAAAAAAACCTGAACTTTAATTTAATAAATCAAAATCAAAAATCATTTTTTCGAACTAGGCTGAAAATCAGCACTTTTTTAAAGTCAAAGTTACATAAGACAGTCCCCCAAAAACGCCCACCCTTCACCACTTCCTAGTGCTTTAGCTGGGAAGAAGAAGTGGTGCAACAAACTCCCCAGCAGCACAGCTGTATGTTTTGTTGGAAGAACTTGATTCTACACATTTATCTAAAGAGAAGTATATTACAGTACATTACGAAACACATCACATTAATAGGAACTGAACGTGTGGGTTAAATGTACGGTCGCCAGGGCATCTGTTTATATCAAACTGTCAAATTTCTCCTAATGATTTTAAACCTTAACGCAGTGACTATTAAATTCAAAATCGATTGAGAAGATTTTGACAGTTTATGGTAACTTAATGTGCTGCGACTGTACCTAGGTAATGCGCTGAGATGATAATGTCTAATGTCTAGTATATCACTAATAACGCGATGGTTTCTGTGGTATATTTTTATGTCACTCAATTTGAACAGAGGCCAGCATAATATCAAGTTACCATAATCTGTCAAATTTCTTTGATAGACTGTCAACTTTATTCCAAAGGCATAAGGTCCATTTCCAATTGGGAAAGCTTGACGGTTTGTTGATGTGCTGGAGTCTGTTCAACAAATTCTTTTTTGACTGAAAAAAAAGTCACAAAGCTTCTTTGGTCCTGGGATCTTTTCTAAACGAAAGCTCTTATAAGTCCAAACTAAGAATTAGTTCCTGAACGGCAGAACATAATACAAACTGCGCCAAAAAATGAAAAAAGTAAAGGTAATTGGTACCATAGAAGGTACGGCCGCGGTATGTGTATAGAGTTGATGATACCACACTTTGATATTATTTTGGAAATGAGTTCACAAGTCACTGATGGATACGTTTCTTTCTTTTTATTAAAGGAAGTATAATATATATTTTTTAATAATAACTTTCATTTAGTACACAATTTTCTAATAAGCAAAAATAAACACGGTAAGAGAATGGAACAGTAAATTACGGAGAAAAATATATCATGAAAGTAAATATAATTTATTGTATGTGCAGACGTTGAGACAAACGTTTGTCTATTTACCAACTCTTGTTCTGAGAAATGTTGTTGGCTTTGTTGAATAAAACTGTTTTGTTTCTTTTAACAGCTAATTTAATACATCCGACCCATACACAGTTTATTGTACCTCCTAAAAAAACTCTTCAATAGTAAAAAAAAACCGCTTTTTAATTTTCCCTTTTGTAGTTCCAATAATTCGCTAGTTGGTTTCTGAAACTAAGATGAAAATTTTTCCTAGTTAAGTCAATACTGTTTTCGTTGGATCTGGTAGGACTAGAAGTCAGACCACTATAGTCTAGTCAATATTCTAAGAAGGCCAGAAAATGCGAAGGTTTCCTGTATTTTAATCATCACTTCAATCCAAGTCCAATGACCCAAATGTTCGCCAGCTAAAATTCCGGGAAATCTAATAATTTGCTAAGGGACAGGGCTTCAAACTTGGAATTTATTCAAATGATCCGAATCGTAAATTTATTTGACCGGCGCAAAATTATCAAGGCCCCTTGTATTTGACCATCTTATTTATATTCATTAGTTTGTATAGATAATGAAACTTTGATTACCATGGCCCGGGGATATTTTGGTTTATGTATTTCTCTTGAACTTAATTACTTAGCTGGCTTTTCCATTTTCAGCGAATTTATGGCTGGATTCGTGATTGATTTTGTTTTAATAAGTTTGTTCATTTTGATTGCGTGTTTGTTTTTCATTTAATAATGGATTGCGTTTTGGTGGGCACTGCTTTTTCTGATGAAATTGAGTTATTGATTGACTGTAGTTAGTAGAAGACATTTTATTAGGGCCTTTTAAAAGTGTCAATACAAAAAGATAAATGAAACAGAATTTTACATACATAGCATCACGCTTGTAATCCTCAAAGGGCTACGCTCGCGTTACCTATAGTACACCTAAAATTTTCCCTGTTATGTTAACTCCCATATAAAATGGGCGAGTCTATTGCCTTCAACCGAGCACAGATCTAGACTCCGAGCTGCTACTGAGATATCTGTAAGTAATTAAAAAAAACAATATCACTTTTCCCGACCTAAGGATTGAACCCAAGACCTCATGCTAAGCACTAGTGCTTGCGACCAGTAGACCAGCGAGGCAGTCAGTACAAGAATTCGTCAATAATTGAAATGAAACCATGTGTGGTGAAACAAGCCATTAATTTAATATTTTAAAGCGATGTCCACAAATAATATCTGTTCAAATTAAATACACAATATGTCTATTACATGCATGATGAAAGAAAATGTATGTTATTATAACGACGCAAAAATATTGTTGTTAGAAAAATTTGGACACAAAGGACTAATGAGGGTTTAGTGACGATATTTTTTGCTGTCTACTAGGTAAGAGCAATGTCTTTATTTTTTTTCGTCTGGTAAGTAATTGTGGTGGTGGAGCTGAGAAAAATTCTAAAAATGTTGGAGTAAGTGTTGCCAAAACAAATTGTAATTATTATTTGTACTTTTTTATTGAGAAGCGTTGTCAATTACTTAGTAATAACAAGATAAATAAATAAAACGTCGAAGTTGCTGAAAATAAGAAATGTCTGACAAAAACAGCATTTCTTTTTCACGAGTAGTATGTTGAGTGTGGCTTAATTTTTTTTTTAAGTCGATAGTTTGTGCCTGCAAAAAATCTCTACATAATTATCTTATTTACATTAGACTAGCTTTCTTTAACTTTGGTAAATGTTGGTGGTACCTACTTACAATAAAACGTATTTTTTTGTCTATCCGTGTATCAGACAAAACGAACTGTTTTTTGCATTAAAACATTTTTTATATCATTCGATACATCATTCGAAGTATCGCAACATCACAAGAATTATCAACATGTACATTTTATAATTTTTCATATTATCACGATAAATAATTAACACCGAATTCAAAATCAATCAACAGACAATTTACAAAAAAAACGTCGGTAACAACAACTCTATAGAATTCCCTCCACCTTTCTACCGCACTCCTCTCTGAGACAGTCACTTCCGGTCTCTATAAAAATGTTTGTGCATTTGTCTGGAGCTATCATTGCAAGCTACGCCGGCTGATACGCCATACCAAGCAGTAGAAACATGAAGACTTTTGTAAGTGATCGATATTTTTTTTCTTTCTATAAAGTGATAGAAGTGCGTGATGTGACCGATAGATGGCGGTAGTGGCTTTTGGATTTTTTGTGACGGATTTTCAGTGAACTGTTTGGATTTTTATTTGCATTTTTATTAATATGATTAATATATTAATAAAAGTACTATTTTTGTGTATATTTATTAGTATCAAAGTCAGTGATCTATAATTTCTCAAATTCTGATAACTTTGGAAGTTTAATTGAAGCACATTATCACCCAAAATACATAATCGCCATTTTATTATTTTAAAATTTTTACTGAACCGCGAATTTACCAAAATCTACAAAAACTCCAAATACGGAACAAACAATGAAAGACTGTTAAAATTAAAAAAAAAAGATCCCAAAGATTACTTAAGAAACTAACACAAAATCGTGACAAAAAAACAGACACATCAAAGCCGCTAAACCGATAACCAACTACTAAGGATATCAACTAACAAACGCCGTCAAACCACAAACTTTAAAAAGAACACGGTTCAATCACAACATTCCTTTGTCTTATAAAATACTATTACAATAGACTCTTGATTACAATCGAAATTACAGTTTTGTCACGATAAAGATATCTTTTTGTTACCAAACGTTTTTGTTACGTGTAATGAAGGCAATCATTACACCCATCTTGGTAATGATGTAGGAGCTGCTGTAATTAAATGTGTTTAAAGATTATAAAATAGCTGGGATGTTAGTTTAGTTTATGATACAAATTGTATTATCCAAGTTAAAAGAAAAAAACAAAAGAAAATAGCTTTGTCGAATAGAAGAACGATTTAAAATTGGAACTTTTATAAACGCCATCATAATATTTTTGCTAGTCAGCCAATTTATTTGTGGCCAGTATGTTTCTTTCTTCTAATACAACTAAATTGTCAGTTGCTATGTCAGGATTAGTCCTCGTCGTGGCCATACCATGTTTCGTAGAACGGTTTAGTATAAATGACAGGTTAAAGTTTAGATTTGACAAAAATCAAGCTACATTAAACATAATGTATTTTAACTCTGTCAAGAGGTAGCGTGTCCGTAAAGTAGCCAAGTAAAATCAACCTGTCAAAATTTGACTTCCAAGTATTAAATTAATTGTAAAGGGATTTTTCGAAAGAGTTACCGCTACCGCGGAACATAAAGGCTTAAGGAAGGAACATGGATGGATTTTAATCAGTAAGAGTCTGACACTCCCTTCCGCTCCACTTACAGCGGGAGAAGTCATTGGATGACTTCACACGCTCAAAAAAAAAAAGACAAATATTGTTAAGCGATTTTTCGAAAGGGTTGCCGCTACCCTGGAACATAAAGGGCTAAGGAAGGAACATGTATAGGTTTTAGTCCGTAAGAGTCTGACACTCCCTTCCGTCTCATATAGTAAAAATAAGTCTTAAATTAGACTTGATCCAAAAAGTGCCAGTCATTTCGAAGAATGTCAGTAACATGGAAGCAACAATAAATTACACGGAAGTTAATTGAAACAAGTCCACGGACAAGAACTATTAAATTAACATAATCACATCATCAATCAATTTCATAGTTTGGAGCCGACAAATTGTAATGTAATTTTATTGGCTGCTCCAGAAATCTGTATTTCCACACCAAAAAATTTCATCTACCATGTTTCAATAAGCATAGAGCTCAAATTCGAGTGGCTTTTAAGTTTAAGTTGGTTTTGATATTTGGGTTGTATGGTAATCAATATCTTACATTGTGTCTGTTGCCTGTTAGTAATATAAAATTTTGTAGATATTAATAAACTGGAAACTAATATCAAACTTCGTTAAAGGTTGGTTCAATATTGTTCTTTTCAAAGATTTCTATAGCCTTCTTTATGCTAGTTTTCGCCAAAATTTAGTTTAAGTCTACCTTTGTCTAGACTCGGTTTTAATTGCATCATTAAGTATTTAATGAAGAAAATAATGATCAACTGCTGAACTTTTCTGCTTTAAAGACACCTTTAATAATGAGTATTTTATAGCAATCACTATTTTCATGGTGTGACTTTCAGAACAATAAATTTCGATACAAATAATGCCATGTACAAATTAACTTACAATCTTGTTTTACAAATCAGTGCGTCGAACTCGGACCGGTTTTGCAAGGAATAAGTAAAAGGGATAACACCTTCACTATCTCTAAGACCAGTTTTTGAGACACATAAGGTACCTTTCTCTTTCATTATATGCGTGTTACTCACCATGTTTTTGCCTTTAAGAGATTAGTGGATTGCTAAGCAAAATTAACTCTTAATGAATTCATTCAAATGTGGTCGTTGGTAGAGTCAAACTTCACTATTTTTTTTTTTTATTGCCAATGGGCTCGCGCTTGACCACTATCTCACCTGATAGTAAGCGATGACGTGGTCAACGGTGAAGCACGCTTGCATAGAAAAACCTATTCACTCTTGACTTAGAGACACATAGATTATTTTAAAAAATGCCGCAGATGCTAACACTCTCCCAAATTAACTTCACCAAAATAACATACTCTTGGCCTTTCTCATTAGCAGAATTTAAATGAACTACAGCACTGGCTATCAGAGGCCCAAAACTTCCAGCACTTATGAGTCCAGATAGCAGGGATCTATTACCTCGTAAACCTGGAATTTCCTTAAGATAATTTGTGACAGCCATAACTTGGGCTATTTCGTCTCCCATAGACATAGCTTCACATATAACCTTGGCATTCTTCCCTTACATTTTCCGCTTAGTTACCGGCGCTTTTCACGGGAATATATCGTCCATAAAGTTACCCAAGTTCTTAGTGTATGAAGAAAATACTCTGATTTATTATACGTATCCTACAGTTGATTTTTTGGAAGACAAATATCCTTTGGTAGCTTGTTTGTTAGAGTTTCTGTTCTAATATTGTTCTAATAAATTAATCCGTTGTTCTATAGCAAATATATCGTTGTTTATAGTAAATTCGTATAGTTTAATCTCCGTCCCGATCTATTTTCTCCGACCACTTCTAAGTAATTTCTTTATCATCACAATCTTATTAGTTTACTTGTAAAAATTGCTTCTCATCTATCTGTTATTAATCATCTGTTATGAATTTCACGGTTACTGACGCTTATTTCTGAGGCACACACGATAAAGTTTTCTTAGATACAGTTTTTATTTCATCAGACTTAACAGTAACAAATAAAACGTGAAATGCAGAATTTTCTAGTCCTAACTATCCAGTCTCTATAAAGTCTTTATAATCAAACTCAAAGTGCATACCGCAGTCAAAAGTCTTTTAACTCCATTGCTCTATCCTTTGCCTCATATAGCACCCACGTTGGTATTGTTCCAAACTTTTGTTAGCCATTTGAACAATTTCAACACCTCATTTGGCGCACCTTATCCCTCCGATCGTGTCTGCTGGCAGAGTGCCCGAAACTATTTCGAGGGTTTATTAAGTAGATTCTGTATAAGGTTGGGTAGTACTATGCTGATATTTTTCATAATTATTATCCTTTAAAAAGAAAGTCTCCTGTTTATAATTTGGGTTCGCGAGCTCGTGACTAATTAATAACAGCCGCACCAGGGTTGGTCCGTGGATGGGTGACCTTAACATGCTGCGACTCCTCCGTGCCTCCGAAAGCACGTTAACCTGTCAGTCCCGGCTGTCATTTGTAAATCTTTGACAGTCGTCAGAAGTCCGAAAGTCTGACATTCATACTTACCAAGGCAAGGGGTATTGTCGCAGTCACTGGGTTGTGGAGGTCAGATAAACAGTCGTTCCATGTAAAATACTGGTATTTAGCTGCATCCAGTTAAACTGGAAGCCGACCCCAATGTAGTTGGGGAAAGGCTAGGTAGATTAATTGACTTACATTGTTTTCGTAAGAACAGCCTTCCAACGGTCACAAACATATTAAAACGAGTATGAGTAGTAGCGGCGACCGCCTGTCTGCTAAAAACTATATACTGCAATCAGTGGTGAGTCAGTCCACCTGTCAAGAGCCATATTTAGAGCAACTTTTTATTTGTCCCTTTTATAGAATGGAGTTTTAATAAGCATATCTTTACAATATACGTAATGTTTCTAGCGTGTTCAGCGATACGTTTAAAAAAAAACTGGAAGAAAATTTAAGATTAAAAGAATTGGATTCCCAAAATTCTAACTTCTCAAGCAGTATTGTCCCCATTCCATTTTATTTACAACTACGACAAGCAAGAAAATCAAACCAAAAAAGTCCTTACTCTCAGAATACAAAAGTTATAGTATGTACGTTGAGAAATTCTACGCTAGAAAAACTCGGATACTATTTCTGCATTTTTTGCTCTCCGCTAAGGAAATTGCAAAACCAATTCTGACACAATTTCCTTCCAACATAATTCGTAATTTATTACGTTGTATTACATAAATATGACATTGTGTTAAATCTGAAAGTTCAATGGCACAAAGGAATCAACAACCCGTGAACGAGTGGTTTTTGTGTGAGCCGTTTTTTTGTGTTTCCATTCCAGCGATTGCGTAGTATACGGTATGTTTAAAAGAATGTAATGCAAATTCTTCGATGTATAACGTTTTTTTCGATGTTGTGACATAGTTGATTGGTTCTGGTGTAGACTGCATCTCCCTTTGGAGTTTATCGGAACTTGCTCTGATTTTCAAATTAAGGACATTTTTTTGCTGTGTCATATTTCTCGGAATAATTGTTTAATCAACCATGGATAAATGAACGAATATTGCTTCCTTATTTATTGCAAAAATATCGTAGATTTCTGTTTCTGCGTTCAAATAATACGTATGTGTTCGCGTTGATTTTTGAGCAATGAAAATATTTACTTTCCTTTGTTTTTTATTGAAATGCGTCATTGAGTTTAATATTTTTCTACTAGTATTTGTCTAGTCTTCCAATAACTTAACTATGACTGCGTTTAATTTTTTTGCTGTCTCTTTCTTCAACGTTTTCCCGTGTCGTGTTGTATTACACTCTTCTTGTCATACATCTTACATTTAACATCACATGTGAAAAATAATTCAGAGAAAATCTTCTATCAAAACAATCCACTGACAAGACGCTTTCTCAAAACAAAATCCAACGCTGGAAATACAGAAGCCACTGGTAACAAACTATTTGAGTCACCAGAGAAAGACAAACATGACAACAAGACACGGATACGGAAACACGTAATGTAACAGCGGAGGTGGCCATTAAAAGATCATTAGTTCATCCACTTACATCAATGTTTGCAAACCCTGATTGCACAGTGAAATGTTCTACACGTAATGTTAAGACAGAGTGTTTGTATGATCTAGCTCAGTCTATAATTTTAGATGTTATGTCGGCGGATTGTGAGGCTATTATGAAACTAGATCTAATAAGTATGAAAGGTATTCTAATTAGGAATTTCGTAACTCGGTCTACATAATATTGAACATTCTAGAAATGTAGTCTTCTATTTATAACAAGTTTTATATGGCACTTATGTTTCGTAGTTGTCAAAGATTAAAATTGAAATCATTCGATTAGATAATCTGAAGGTGTATTTATTAGCTAAGAACCTAACGGTTCTTTTTATAAGCCAGAATCTTTCCAGGATATTACAATAGACCAATTGGACTTCATAGTATCTAATAACTGGAAAATCAAGGCGATTAACGACATCCGCAATAATCCTAATTCAGAATGAGTAGCAACGTTTTTGTAGCCACAATTTTTTGCTCCAAAGACCGCAAAACAAACAAAATTATTATGAGTAACAAGAGCTCTTACAAGTATAGAATCAATTAATTTGACAATGAAGAGGTAGGTAGAAAGGCAGTGAACGTATAGTGAAAGGAGATTGTATGATGTTCAATACATCCTTTTTTTAAACATGTTATAAAATAGAGCGATTCCGAAAGTAGAATGCGCTAACATAACAAGTCCACGCTCACATTGCATTAGCGTCATCAGCTGCGTGTAAAACGTCAATAGACTTTGCGATTCCCAAATGATAGATCGGACTTTCAATTATGGATGCTAACGTAATTGAAGTGGTCGAATTTTGATCAAAGTTTATTTCAAATACGAAAATGAAATCATCGTTACGACGACGGAGTAAAAACTAGGATTGTCTATTCATACATAGTTATAGACGCATTTATTGCTATCTTGAATGAATTGTTTGTTGGTAATAGCATTGGTTGCTGTAGTGATTCCATATGTGATACCCAAGGGAATAAAGGCTATGATTAATTGAGCATCTCTTACGCCACTCTAATAATCATGAAAATCATTTTAACATACATAATTGTCAATATTTTCAGTGTGCCTAATGCTATAAAATAAATATCGGAGTTTATCATTATCAAGTATATAATAATATACAACTTGGGTCTTCTGTACCTTATTCTGAAAACTATTGTATCAAATAAACATTCTTTTATTTAACTTTCAATTTGTCTAGCAAATTTTGTGAATTCAGCATAAATAATCTGATTAAGTTTAAATAATAGTAGGCTGTTATGCTGATTTGAGAACAAAGTGAAGCATGCAATTTGATTATAAATTCGTTTCGGCGTAATAGATAAAAATGACAGCAAAATAGTCAAATTTAATTCTGTTTCTTAGAGAATTTACTGCAGAATGACTACAGTAAATAATTTAGATACATAAAAAGGTTCGCCTAGAACCATTGCTAAGGGAGAAAATACTTGATTATCAATGTGACTTTAAATTATTATTATTTAGGAGAAACAAATAAATATGGTCTATCATAGAAAACAATGGGATCAGCGTAAATTTGGTTTACAACGAGTTGAAATTGTAACCAATCAAAACAAATCGATAAAAGATACACATTTTTAACAGTATTTTACCCAATTTTATTGACAAAAAAACCTTCAGGTTTCTCTACCCGAAAAAAGCGAAAATTTTATACAATTAGACTCTACAACCGAACGTTTGAAAGAGTCACGAAATAAACCTTAAAAAGGTTACTCCAAAAGTAATTGTGAAAGTTGTTTTCAGTATTTTTTATTATTCCAACTTCGTAATTAAGGCGGTCGTTCAGTTCAAATTGGCTATTAAGACACCGGTTGTTAAGCTGATTTGCTTCTTTTGTTTTTAATTATCCTTCTGGTTATGAAATCGGCCGTTTGATTGTATTAAATGAGTTGAATGGTCTGAGTCTTTGAGTCTGTTTGAAATGATTTCAGTTTTTTTAACCCCGGCGGATTGGGAATGATGAAAATTGATATTCACAGGTTAATGATAAATTGAAAACGTCGCATAAAATTGTTCTATTAGTTACTTACCTACTCTGATAATTTTAAATTTGTAAACCCTGTTATCTAGGTAGATCCCAATAAAAGTATTAATATTTTAAATAAAAACTTTTTTACAAAAATAATTTTGATTTCGGAAGTCGGTGTCTTCGGTTTTGTATTTTCATTTTTAGCCACCGACTTCCGAAATCAAAATTATTTTTCACTTTGTAGTGTTTGTTTTGGAAGTCGGTTTTATTTTTTGTAAAAAAGTTTTTATTTTTCACTTTTGAGTTGTGCTACCTACACAACCCAAATTTTAATACCACTACCTGGTATGTAAATTACAGTGACAGGAACTTATTAGAACATCGTCCACATTTATATTAAGTAGGATTTTTTTTAGATGTTTGTTGATTTTTCAATAACCGCTTATCCGATTTCGATAAACATTTTATGGGACCCTTTCTAACATAAAAAGAATTTCTCAAATCAGTTGGCAAGCAACGGAGTTATGCGCGAACAAACATAAAAAAATATATTTATAAACAGTCGAATTGAGAACCTCCTCCTTTTTTAGAAGTCGGTTAAAAACATCACGATACTTATCATCTGTTTCTTCTTTCCAGGTGTGTTTGTTGCTGGCAGTTGCCTCTTGCAAGGCCGGGTTCGGATACTCCAACGAAGTAGCAGGAGACGGTGGTCACGGGGGTGGCGGAGGATACGAATATTCAGCACCAAGCGGCGGTGGGGGTGGTGACATATCAGGTGGTCAAGGACATAATCTCGCAGGACTTGGCGGACACAGTTTCGGAGACGGCGGCGGCGGCCATGATTTTTCAGGCGGCCAATCCCATACTCTCGCTCTAGCCCAAGGACATGATGGAGGTCACGGCTTAAGCGGATTCGGTGGTCAATTCCACGGAGATTTCGGAGGCGGCAATAGCGGTGGTCACGCCCAATTTTCGGTCCATGACGGCGGAAACCAAGGAGGTCAGGATTTTAGCGGGGATTCGTATCTTTTAGCTGCTCAAGAGTCTGGTCACCAGGGTCAAGACGATGGTGGCTCTCAGGGTGATGGAGGACACGGCGGACACAGTTTCGGTGGCCAAGGACAAGGCGCACACAGTTTTGGTGGTCAGGGAAACGGTGGACATGACTTCGGAGGCCAGGGACAAGGTGGTTATGACTTCGGCGGCCAGGGGCAAGGTGGACATGACTTCGGTGGGCAAGGGCAAGGCGGTCACGGATTCGGCGGCCAAAGCGAAGGTGTGCATGGATTCGGACCAGGCTCCTTCACTCTTCACGACGGAGGCCAGGAATACGGACAAGGTGACGGCCACGATTTTGGCGGTGCTGAAGCTATCCCTATTGGCACACACGTTGACGAAGAGCACCCCGTCGAAGTACCCAACTACAAACATGTTACGTTCGCTATTCCTAAGACCGTCCACATAAACGTTCCCAAACCTATTCTCATCGGTGTACCTCATCCGTACCCTGTCAAGGTTCCCGTCAACAAGCCCGTTGCTGTGCCCGTTGAGACCGAAATCTCGATCCCTATTGAAAAGGTTGTGCCTTACCCTGTAGTGAAACATGTCCCCTACCCCGTTGAGAAGCACGTGCCGATTAAGGTCGAGAAGACCGTCACAGTGCACGTGCCCCAGCCTTACCCTGTTAAGATCCCCGTGTACAAAACCATCCACCATCATAAGGATCATTAAGGAGTAGTTCTGAATGATGTTCTTTGGAAAATTATCAATTTTCCTTCTAGTTGGAACTAAGATTTCTATATTTTTAATCTGTTTCACAACCATAAGTCTGATTTTACTATCATGTGAAAAGTTTCGGAGAGAGAAAGACATTTTAATGTTGACTCGATTTTATAAAATTTTAGGAAGGAATTGTAATTTTTTCAGAGAACAGATTTAATTGAGTGCCTTGTAAATAATGTTGTTATTAATTTTAAGTCATTTTCAACTGTCTTCATGTTGTAGTTGATTTATTTATTGTATGTTGTTGTTGTTACTGTTGTTATTGTTGTTGCTGTTGTTTGATGTTGATTATACGTTTACGATTGTTAAAGATTTACTTTGGTGTCTTTATTTCTATGGTGATTTTGAAAATACTTATGAACAATGGTATCCATTTTGGATATAGGAAACATGTTAGTTTAAATTGCTCTAAGACCTCATTCTTCTTTGACATAATACTTTTGTAGATTTGTTTATTATCAGAAGTTTTTATCCCAAAAATCATTAAAGAAAATCATGGTCTTGTTACTTAAGAATTAAAAAGAACCACGTAGTTTTGTGGCTGCTCATGTGACCTAAGAAGCCAAAATGAATGGCGGAGAATGTAAAGGCAAGAAACTGCTTGGGTCAGCGGGACTGTCCGAAAAGGTAACTGCTGTCCCGGAACACGTTAAGGAAGAAACTCGCATAGGTTTTAGTCAATAAAAGTCTGGCACCCCGTCCCTTTGACCTGTGTGTTCCGGGGTAGTTACCCCTTCGTATTTGAATGGTTTCCTATCCTTGCGGAACAAGATTAAGCGGGATTGTCCGAAAGGGTTACCGCTACCCCGGAACATCATAAAGGGCTAAGGACGGAACATGGATGGGTCTCACCGTCCGATCAGGACCAGGCCCGTGCCGGACGCCGCGTACGTGTTCTACGCGCGCCTCAAAGAGATGTCAGCATGTGAAAGGCCCGTTAGGGCCGATGCCTGCCTGGTAAGCAAGATTGTCTGAAAGGGTTACCGCTGCCCCAGAACACAAAGGGCTAAGGAAGGTTCATGGACGGGTTTTAATCAATATGAGTCTGGCACTTCCTTCCGCTCCACCCAGTACGGGAGAGGTCATTTCATGATTTTCCGACCCTCAAAAAAAGAAGCGTTAAAGAAAGTTAGACCTACTGTATAGCTCCTTCTCCCTTTCATATAAAAACAATCACGAGTGACGAACCACTTTAAGTAGTTACATTGTGGCAATATTTTGGAAACTCATTTCAACCGTGGGCTCAAAAACGCTAAAAGAAAACTACCGAGCGCGTGATTTAACGAAGAATAGGTGGCAGTAGAAAAGAAATAAACAAAACTCAACAAAAGCAATTGTAATGTAGAACTGAGTATAAAAACTTTATGTAACTTAGTTAGTACAAAGTATAGCGCAGAAGGTTGACTTCGTATCATCATCTGCTTAGCCTTTTCCCAACTATGTTGGGATCGGCTTCCAGTCTAACCGGATGCAGCTGAATAACATTATTTTACATGGAGCGACTGCCTATCTGACCTCCACAATCCAGTAACTGAGCAATACGATACCCCTTGGTAAGACTGGATTTTCGGGTTTCTGACGACCTGTAACGACTGTCAATGATGCAAAAATGACAGCCGAGACCAACGGCTTAACGTGCTTTCCGAGGCATGGAGGAGTCTCGGAGGTTTAGGAGTTCTCAAAGAGTGTCTCACAATTAATGTCAACCACAAGTGCGCTTGCACTCGCTGTACAGGTGATGCAGTAAAGGTATGCGATTCGGTAATCATTGTGTTTTCGACTGCTGCGCTCTGTCCACAAATACTTAGTTTTCTCTCTTTTGCAGTCAAAAGTTTTAAAAAATTGTCTTGGCTTTACGTAGAGTTGCAAATCTTTAATTGTTGTTATTTTGGTAATACAAAATAGACAAGTTCTGTCACGGTTGTAACAGCTCTATATAATTAGGTCTCATCCTGCCACGTTTGTGTGTATGTATGTTTGTTACTTCTTCACCCTCACGGCTGAACGGATCTGCATGAAATTTGGCACGCATAAAGTTTATAACCTGGAAAAACACATAAGATTTTGGATTCCTTTAAGTTTATTGCCTGTTCTTTTCCACACCTCCCTACTGCTTTGAAATCCAGGGCAACATCCAGCTTCATCTTTCTGACTGACCCTTGACAATTCAAAAGTGCCTGTAATTGGTTTATTTGAATTAAATGCTTTGAGTTTGAGTTTGAGATACATTTTATCCTGGTAGTACATTCCCGTGGGGTAATTGCCGATATTCATGTGACCGAAGCCGCTGGCAGATGCTAATAGACAATTATTCCCAAAGCGCATATTTTTTTTGGGAATACCTCATTTCCTTATCCATTTGTGTGTATGGGGTAGCAGTAACCCTTTCGGACAGGCTTCGTCCCTTCACATGCTGAAATTTCTTTGAAACGCGCGTGATACACGTACGCGCCTTCCGGCTCGTGGCTGGTCCTGATCGGATGGTGAGCTTTCGATCGCGGGAGTCGTCACACGGCTCCCGACGCCCGGGGCGTCTCCCGCGGCGGCTAGGACGGGAGGACCTTTCCCTCTCCCATCCCGCCACCTCCTTCGTGAGCATAGCTGCTTCGCAGATGGAGGTGACTGCTGTCCATTTCCTATTGCTCCAGACCATGGCTTGCACCAGTGCCGGGCGCGAGAGGTCGCCGCCGCCGCCAATTGCCTCTACGAAGACACGGCGGTGCTCCACCCAGGTGGGACAGATCTCCACCGTCTGCTCCACCGTGTCCTCTGGGCGATCGTTGATGATACCCGGGCGTTTCCTCCCGCCTGATGCTGTACAGGAACCGTACTTACGTGAATAGTAACAATGGGTTTGTGCATTTTCACTCGTTCACTCGTTGTTTAAACCAACCTTCTGTATTTCTTCTGTGGTTGGTATTTGCTTCCTGCTATTTCACCATAATATGGCCGTTACCTTTTGTGCCTGATCAACACTGATGGAATAAAATTGTTTATTACGAAAACATGTTTGTGTATTCGCCTGTATGAGCTGAATAAACTTCAGTTGGAGGTAATTGCTATAAAATGTAACGTGAAAATGTTTTGTTGGGTGATAATGGAATGAAATAAACTGTTCCGTTAAGTGTTTATGGAGTTTCAAGGAGGATGATGTAGAGGAAATGGATGTAAATTAAACAGAATATTGATAGACTTAAGTTGACTTTAAATGCTTGCTTGTAAGCGGGATTGTCCAAAAGGGTTACCGCTACCCCGGAACATAAAGGAACATGGAAGGGTTTTAGTCAGTAAAACTCTGACACTCCCTTCCGCTCCACACAGAGCGTGAGCAGTCATTTGATGATTTCCCAACCTCAAAAAAAAAAAATTTTTTACTGTAAATAATGAACTGGTTAGAACCTATTAGTCGTAAGTTTTTAGTCTAATATTGGAAAAAGGTGGGAGCTCAGTTCCTCGTCAGTGTGTACCCCAAAAATCTGCCTAGCCTTTTCCCAACAATGTTGGAGTCGGCTTCCAGTCTATTCGGATGCAGCTGAATACCAGTGTTTTACATGGAGCGACTGCCTATCTGACCTCTTCAACCCAGTAACTGGGTAATACGATACCCTGATGCTGCTGTCAGATGTTCGGGCTTTTGACGACTTGTAACAACTGTCAAAGATGCCCAAATGACAGCCGGAACGTGCATTCCGAGGCACGGCGGAGATTCCGTATGTATAGATGGTCACCTATCTACGGCCAACCTCGGCAAGCCTAGCTAAATATGATGATCCACCTGTTCGGCTGTGTTTACTTAGCCACGAGCTCATCTCAGTGTTTACCCCAGCCACCCAATAAACTCAAAGAGATGTCAGCATAGGAAGGGGCCCCTCAGGGCCAAGCCTGCCGGGTAAGCGGGATTGTCCGAAAGGGTTACCGCTACCCCGGAACATAAAGGGCTACGGAAGGAACATGGATGGGTTTTAGTCAGTAAGAGTCTGACACTCCCTTCCGCTCCACCCAGAGCGGGAGCAGTCATTGGATGATTTCCCAGCCTTAAAAAAAAAAAAAAAAATTAGCCACCCAATAAAGACAGACCAGTGGCGAAAAACAAGACTTCTCCCGGGAGGTAGGATCCGTGGGGTCGCTGGTGCCCAACAGCCCAACTTCCTGCGGGTTTATTGGTCTGGCTCCTCACTGCTAGTTAGTTTCAGTCGCTCGTACGCCTACCAAAGATCTGAACCCCAGGATCCCGAGATAATGTGTCAAAGACATTTTTAACAAATAAAATAAACAGCAGTATAGCCTAGTGGTGTGACCGTCGGACTGCCAAGTCATAGGTCTCGAGTTCGAACCCACGGCGCGCACATCTGATTTTTCGGATTCATGTGTGGATTGTGTCACTGGCTTAATAATCGGTGAAGGAAAACATAGTGAGGAAACCGCCATGCCTGAGACATATTTCTCCACAGCATGTGAAGCTAAGTCAGAGGCCCATGGGCAGAACTCTGACACCAAGTCACTAACCACACGAAGACGACAAACAAATAAAATAATAATAATTTGTATACAAATATCGCGTAGAACAGTGTAGTCGTTCTAGTTCAAGTTGTAAACAGTTACCTACACAGTTTAAATTCCAACGTTTGGCTTATGAACTGAACAAGGAGCTGTAGCTGAGATCTATAGCCCGTAAGTACTTAAGCTAAGCGAAATTCCTGTCACTATTTCACAAGATGTGATTGCACAAGTGCAAGTTGAAAACGGGAACATGTTTAAGTCAAAGCACGAGGTAAGTAACGTTTTAAATTTCCGTCATTGAAGCCAGAAAAGCCTTCGCAATGAAAAAGTGTTTTTTTTTCCAAAATTAAGATAATCACTCTTATATGATGCCTCCAACACATAGTTGTAACATTAGTTAGTCAGTCACCCGCTTCGGCTTCGCACGGGTGCAATGTACAGAGGCCAGCACATCAAGTTACCACAATCTGTCGAATTTCTTTGATAGTATTTCAACTTTATTGCAAAGACAAGGTTCATTTTTAATTGAGAAAATTTGACAGTTAGGGATAGCTTGATGTGCTGGCGTCTGTACATAGATAGCTACTACAGCACGGGTAAAGTCACGGGCAAAAGATAGTTAAACTAACTAGCTTTTGCCTGCGACTTAGCCCGCAACCCGTAACGTATACCCTTACTCTTGAATCACTGTATTTATTAATGAAAACCGCATTAAAATCCGTTGCGTAATTTAAAACATCTAGGCGTACAGATGGACAGACGGCGGGGAGCGATATTGTTTTGTACAGATTCCTATTATTATGCTCTATTCACATGCGCCTTATTCGTATCAATAACATTGTCCTATTTTTTTTCTATGCGTAGTAAATCGTCAAATGACTCCCCCCGCTTTGGGCGGAGCGGACGGGAATGTCAGACTCTTAATGACTAAAATCTATCCACGTTCCTTCCTCAGCCCTTTGTGTTCCGGGGCAGCGGTAACCCTTTCGGATAATCCCATTGATTCGGTTATTCCTGCTCACTCGTGTGGTTAGTGACTAACCTGGTGTCAGAGTTTTTATACTGCCCATGGGCCTCTGACTTAGCTTCACAGCCCATTTAGAAATCTCTCTCAAGCATGCCGGTTTCCTCACGATGTGGATATTCCCTCTAATTCGGACAATCTCACTGAGGAGTTGTAATCGTGTGGTTGTATTAAAATCTCACCATGATAACTTACCCCTAACTTTTCCCCTTCCACCTTAATAAACCCTCTGTTTAAACCGATAATTACCCCAAATTTCTAAACTGCGCTAATAACCCAATAAACACCCACTTACAAGCTTAATACCTCATAAAAGCCAAGAACATTGTATCTTGTTGCCAAGTCTTGCATGCCGTAGACAAGCACACCGGGTACAGCCGAGTACAGCGAAGAACAAGCCAACTACGGGATGTGATACCGCCACAGTGCGGCTGTTTAATATCAAAACCCAGTACTTAGTTGCTTTACTTGCTACCTTTTGGAAGGGGCGACTAGAATCAATTCTGTTTCTGGTTCATTTTGACGTTCAAAAGTGCCTTTCTTGTGCCTCTTTAAAATAAATGATTTGACTTTGACTTTGCTTCAAGCTACATTTTCGAGTAGAACGCAAAAATAGCTTACTATAAAAATAAGTTTATAATTAGAATAAAATTGAAAAAAGAATTCATTTAATAATTACATTAACAAGCCAATTGACAAATAAAGAACCTAGTAGTTTCCAAATATTTCCTAGGTTTTGAAATATAGAGACTTTGGGTATCTCTTTTTTATGTTTTAGATAGTATATATTATGGTACCCATAGGTACTATGTAATTTTAGTAGTGTTAGGTCATTGATATAGCAAAATTTTAGCAGGTATGTTTGTAATTTAACAGGACTTACTACGGACTATATAAAAGTGTTTTTTTTTAGTAACCGACTTCAAAAAAGGAGGAGCTTACCGACTATTTTTTGTTTTCCAAAAAAGCAGTAAGAAGTCGTCTTTGGTTTTGTATTTCCGTTTTTAACTGCCGACTTCCGAAATTAAAGTTATTTAAACGGAAGTCTGTTGTTTTTTTTGTTACTTACTGCGTTTTGATATAGGGCAGCCGAGCAGTTTACAGTGCAAGGAAAATTAATTTCTCAGCGTTGGTGCGAGATGCTTTATTATAACGCCCTCAGGGACTAACAGATTTGAGAATGGAAGTGGCTTGGCCATTTTACGCAGTTATTTTTGAGACATTTTGACATTTTCTCTCCTATTTAAAAAAGGGTCCACTTGCACCACAAGCCCCTAAAGAATGCATTTAATATTAACCCCTCAAATGTCGTATTGAACCCCTTATGTTCAGAAGAAAAATTCACAATAAATGTAACCGTATAAATCGTTAAGCTCTTACAAGCACACGGCTTCTAATAGGCGAACATCTAATGGGTGAAATATAATATTTTAGATCGTTTCAACTTTTTTTTATCTGGTTTATGTGTCTGTGTTACATAAGCTGGTAGATCATGTTTCTCATTTATTGAACTCTCGGACTTTTGATCAATCTGTCAGAAAAAAAAGTCAATTATTTTGAGAATAGGTTCCTGAAAGAAAACAGCTTACCTATATTTAAATGAAGAGATAATTCTGCCACAAAGCTGTACAAAAATGTCAAAAAAAAAATTGTATGTATAATTCACACCTTAAGATGAAAACGACACAATTAAAAAAAAACTAAAATTGAGTTATCGTCATAAAATGACTCAAAAAAAAATAGTGGAATGACTTTTTTATAATATTTGCAGCACAAACATAGTCACTGACGTAAATAATCACGAAATAATAGACTAAATCATACGGAGGTGTAAGAATTTCAAAACTTGTTTTGCCATTTCCCTAAAAGTCTATTTTTTGAGTAACGTCGTTTTCAAGGATTCACTCCTGCCTTCACTTTTAAACACGTTTAAAATATTGTAAATATACTTTCAACGTTTTACCACTAATAATATCCCAAGGGAACAAAATTATCATTTTTTTTTCTTACAAAGCATTGCATGAACGGAGACATTTCACATTTGCATATGTCGAGTTCAGAGAACCTTGTTTTGTCTCTTGAGACGTAAACTTCGGGACGAATTAAATGGGACACGCAAAACATAAGAGGATTTTTTTAAAGTGAAATTTGTGAGGCAGCGATGCAACAATTGGACGACAGTTGAGAGTGAAATTTCAAGGACATAAAGGCGTTTAATTAGATGTGAGAGCAAATAGAATTGGTTCTTTTTCATCTCTCTTAATAAGCTTTACTTCTACCACTATCATGAATACGGTTTTGCACGCGTTAATTTTAAATATACAATAATTTAATTGTATTATATTTGCATTACGTCATTTTAATTTTGTGGATTTTTCTTGTGTTTTAAATACAATGATCACACTAGCTAGGATATAAATGTAAACAGAAATCAACAAACCAAAATCTCAAATTCACTATCACTCCCACTGGGGAAATCTATCTGTACGTCATACAAATATTTCGTTAAACCGGATTCGGCCTGCACACAAGTCAATTCCAACCATGCAGATCTAGTTCGATTTCAAGTCTATTTTAATCCTCTTTCAGCGTGAAAACTGCTTGCAAACTGTGAATACTAACTGGCAGAAATCCACTTAGATTTCAATTATTTATTAATCACCACATAATAGAATTTTGGATAAAATAGGCGGCCTTATCACTAAGAGAGTTGTATACAGTGAGATCTTTATTTAAAACGAACCACAACAGTACAATTATTTACGCCCTACCATCGCGCGATATAAGTAGTTGTATATATTACGGACTAAATGGGTCATTAAATTGTCCTCCAGTGTACGTCTGCTGCACTCAGTAGCTTAGAACAGCTGTAATATGGAGTAAACAGTACACGTTTGTTCCATTTTATTTTCTATTTTACAGCTAATAATAAAATACATTCAGGGTTATTTTCTATGAGAGTGCATACGACTGTTTTTGATGGCTCTATTGGAATGAAAGTGGTGTGATTGGTATCTGCGTTACACTGACAGGTAGTGGCATTATAACACGAAAAGAATGTTGATTAATTAAATGAAATCATTTATTTCGGAGCCATGGCCAATAGTCCACTTGTTAGTATACACACGGCTTAGAAACTAGTGTTAGTACTAACAACTACCAGAAAAACGACACAAGCTATTATAATACTACGCCATAGTGGTATGTACGCGTATCCAATGTCCCAGTAAGGGGCTGCCCCACCTATCAGCTATAGTTTTCAGGATGCTGTTGGGGCTGGCGCGTACCTTGAAGCGCGTATTGTAGAAGCGCGTTTATGATATGGCTAACAGACAATGGTTTTAGGTCAGAGTGAGCATTTGTGTGTTTGTGTTGTGTATGATACGTATAGTAACTAAAACATTCTTGACCTGCATGAACCAAAATAATTACCAAACTTCATCGTTCATCATGACATAGTTCTGTTTCTGACAATCGTTTGAAGATGACAGAGACTAAGAGCTGTTTTACAATTTATATTAAACGCATTAATATAGCTTGTAGCCCAAGCGTGTGACTCTTAAAAATAATAAGAAAATTTTATTTGTAAGTGTGTCATTAATTTGTCCGCCAGTGTACCATAATAAGTACACAGACACGTGAGCACTAAGTAGCACCTAAGATCGCAGAAACCAGAGAGACGTGTTGAACGTGACTGCAAATTAATAATGAGACATGAATGTAGCATAATTTGACTTTCAGTGTAAGCAAATTTTGCTACTAAAATCATCTCAAGTAAAGGTAGAATACCACATATTTTCTTGACACTATACTAAGGGAATTTGGTCCTATCAGAGGGCCGTGTTTCACAATATTACCGTTTTATCAGAAAAAACTGGGTACATAACAGTTTTGTTTGGGAGACAGAAAAGTTTAAAGGAAATTGTTTAGTTTGAATATTAGTGTGATGAAGAGGGATGAAATGTTTGTGACTAAAAGACTGATGATATAAAAGAAATAGAAGTGTATGATAGCGTGATGGTGGACACGGGAGAATAGGATAGGAAAACGTGTTACATCGACCCTGAGTAACATAGGACAATGGAGTCAGCGGGATTGTCCGAAAGGGTTACCGCTACCCCGGAACATAAAGGGCTACGGAAGGAACATGGATGGGTTTTAGTCAGTAAGTGTCTGACACTCCCTTCCGCTCCACCCAGAGCGGGAGCAGTCATTGGATGATTTCCCAGGCTTAAAAAAAAAAAAAAAGTGTTATGTTATATAACAAAAACCGACCAAGTACGTATCAGACTCGCGCACGAAGGGTTTCGTACCATTTTATATAAAACGGCAAAAAAAACACGTTTCTTGTATGGGAGTCGCCTTAAATATTTGTTATAGCGGCAACAGAAATACATCATCTGTGAAAATTTCCACTGTCTTACTATATCACGGTTCATGAGATACATCATAGATAGTGACAGACAGTCGGACGGACAGCCGAGTCTTAGTAATGTCCCGTTTTACCGTTTAGGTACGAAACTCTAAAAACACGTTGTAAATAGAAAAATATAAATTTCCTGCAATTCATACGATGTTCACACTAATGTAAACTCAAGTTCAATGACCTCTTACAAAACTTCAGGAATAAACTAAAATGAGTACTCATCACCACCGAAAAACAAAAGGTACCACAACAATAATTTTCTCGCACAGAGAGACATAAGAAATAATCTTAAACACATGTCTTTACCACGAGAACACGGAAAATTTTCTCACCTTTTTTCGTCTTAATAAGTATAATAATACGGACGGGGTGAATAGGGACGCAGGGGTGAATTGGGACGAAACTTTAAAAGGGATTTTAACATTGAAATACTATAGTTTGTCGCCAACAAGGACCCTTAATTGTTAATTATAATACAGTAAACATATTACAGGTCTTTTTGGCCAAAAGCTATATTTTATTTCCGCGTTAAAATCCCTTTTGAAGTTTCGTCCCGATTCACCCCGATTCATCTAGGCATGCAGGGGTGAATCGGGACGAAACTTGACTGGACACCCCTGCATCCCTATTCACCCCGTTTGATGGTAGTTTAATTTACTGTTAATTACTATTATTTTCTGTTAATTTACTGGCTTATTATGACGAAGAAGGGATGATTAACAACGGGATAGTGATGAGCTAAGTCGATGATTGGCTATCTGACACGGTCAGAAGTACCTAACCAATATTTTGTAACCATATTTTGTTTAAAAAGAGTGTCCGTGGAGTTTCTTGCCCGATCTTCTCCATATGTACCTACTGCTTTGGAATGGGCAACTAGCTTCATCATTCTGATTAACCGACCCTTTGACAATTCAAAATTGCCTGTAATTGGTTTATTTGAAATACATGCTCTGAGTTTGATTTTGAGTTCAAAATAAAATATGAAATCACATAGACAAAATACTGCTCGTCTTATAAACTTCAATTATCCTACGTAAATTAAATATTATGCGAGATTATAATTGTGAAGTTAGATTTATTACGAAGAAGTATTCCATTTGATTCCAAATATCTATGACGTCGCATTCTGATATTTCATGCAAATCACGTACAAACTCCGCGTTTTAACAATACGTAAAAAGTAATGTTATTAACTACCCTGTCAAGTACCCAATTAAGGTATTTCATTTTTCTATTTGACTTGAAAGAAACGAAGTACGCTCAGATTTTGGAGTAAAATCATTGTAAAAACAAATTTTCGTCTTTTGGAAATAAAACTAGCTTATTGTTCATTATTAAATTGCCTTCCCATTAGTATAAGTAACAAATCAAAATAATGGTTACTTTACGAGGAGATGCATGTTCAAATATTATTTCTCATTGAATTCCTGTGGTTTCGTTGTGAGGGGACTAACTAAACATTATGCTACTTAAAAAAAGAAAAGATTATGTGGAAATTTAGTGTATTTTTTTTTTGGTATTTCTTTTGGATAAAGAGAAGTTGGCTCTGAAAAACTGCACATCTGCACGCCTACCGTCGCGTTTTGTTCGGGCACGCGCCTCAACAACAAAATACATCGTTATAGGAGGCCTTTTTTTTTAGGGTGGGAAATTATCCAATGAGTTCTCCCGCTCTGGGTGGAGCGGAAGGGAGTGTCAAACTCTTACTGACTTAAACCCATCCATGTTCCTTCCGTAGCCCTTTATGTTCCGGGGTAGCGGTAACCCTTTGAGACAATCCCACTTAGTTATAGGAGGCCTAAGCAAATGAATAGATCAGCTACGTCATATTGCTATCAATACTACCTATCCCAAACATACATTCAAACATGTTACGACACTCTACTGAAATTTCATGAAAATCAACTCAGCCTATCGCAGTCCAATGCTGGACATAGGCCTCTTCCAGGCTGCGCCATTACACCCTGACTCCCACCTACCGCATCCATATTGAAAATACCATTCAATATTCCGAACACCCCAAAAAGATTGGATAAAAATTCATCATCATCATTCTCCTGCCCTTATCCCAATTTATTTGGGGTCGGCGCAACATGTCTTTTTCTTCCATATAAAGTGACTACCGAGATGACGACTAATAGACTTCTCTATTAGTCGTCATCTCAGTAGTCACTCCCTTCCTAGCCATATCTTTCACACAATCCAGCATCATCATTGGATAAAAATTACCGGCTAAAATTAAAGACAATAGGAAATCCGAAAGCATCGAAATCGAATAAGAATAAAAATCGGTTCAATTGCAGACGATATGTCGTTATTAGATTTTTGTGAATGACAAAATTGCAATCGTTCCCAAATCGATTCCAATCGGAATAAATTTGGAATGCTCTAGTTGGAATGTAATTATTGGATACAAATGGAATATTTTCTTCCACGTTTTAGTTTTTGATGGTACGCTATTCAGAGAATCAGATTAACTCTTCTATTACACGCCTTGTATTAGTTTTATTGTTCTCAATTTAGCATAAATTATTAAACTTAATATTTACATACCTAAAACATTATTAATAACTATGTGCAAGTATATAACAGGAAGGAAAAAAATAAAATAAATCAAAGGGCATCAAAAAATTCGTCCACATCGCTGTCAACGGGAAAAGTTCCCAAAAGGCTGGCAGCATTGCCACGTTGTATGGCAATGCTGATTCTTTGACCGAAAAATAGGCCAGCAAGGTCACGTGAAGAGTCGACCAATCGCTTGGCGATATTCAGAGATAGATTTTTATTATATCTTTTGCCTTTTCGTGCTCCTGTTCTCATATAGAGAAAATACCGGCCAAGTTTGAATCAGACTTGCGCACGAAAGATGTACCATTATCTATATAAACGATAAAAAATCACTTAATACGTTGTTTAACAGCCCCCTTAAAAATTTATTTTATTCTGTTTTTAGTATTTGTTGTAATAGCGGCAATAGAAATACAGCATCTGTCAAAATTTTAACTGTCTAACTATCACGGTTCATGCGATACAGCCTGGTGACAGACGGCAAACGGATAGACGGACAGACAAACGGACGGACAGCGGAGTCTTAGTAACAGGTTCCGTTTTACCCTTTCGCTACGGAACCCTAAAAATGAGCATTGAATGGTAATCAATAAATGTAATTTTTTCTTGTCTCCATTTAGATATTAGACGAAATGACGTATTTTTGCATTTTTGGTGATGTAAAGACTTACCATAACGCAGTAGAATGTAGATCAGGCCAAGATTACTCAAGAAACGTATCCAGTAGCTTTAGGGAACTAGAAAAAAGCGCTAAAAAATAGATAAAAACTTCACGCTAATCATAAAATCAATAGCCCTAACAATACATTCTCTCAACCCGTTCTAAATCGAATGATACACTCGACTTGATTATGTAACCATGCAAAAAAATAATCGAATAACTCGAATACAACATCGTTACATCACTACGGACGTAATTCTGTGGTTAAAACGTAATGCTTTATTAAGGTAATTAGGCCAGAATTATTTTGTGTATCACATCTGGCTGTCTGTGGCGTCTTGTTTCGAATAATTTAGTCGAAACAATGAGATGAAGTGACGAATTTCGAGAAGGAGCTGTTTTTTGTGGCTCAAATTATTCCGGTTCAACTGTTTTCTTTGTTTAAGGTCGGGTGGACACTGTAGGGTTAAATAATGTTCACTTATTTTCATTATAATGGAGCTAAAATATTGTTATCTTTAAGTTTTCTGATTAAAAGAGAATGTAATAAATATCTAGGAAATTCTAAAATATTTATGCTGCCAGTCTTTTGAATACGTTTCCGGATGACAGCGATGTCGACGAGTAGGTACTTAGACGCTTAAGTGTCCTTTTGTTTTTGTATATATTTGTATTGTTAGTCAGTTAGTCATTTAATGTAGAGCCTACCTAGAGAGTAATAGTTAAAATGTTATTAATTTGTAAAACTTAGGTGGATTTTAAACAGTTGTTGTGAATTAATGGATCATCATGTGGTAACGTTGGCGGTGTAGAAATATCGATATAATTGGTATCTAAGATTACACTTAGTAAATTAGGTTACAGAATTAAATTTAGATAAAATTAAGGTGAATACAAAGAGATAGCCCTGCTAAAATCATATTTTTTTTCAATAAATTTGCAGTCAGTGTTGAAAGAAAGTCTTTGCTCAACGCGTCAGTCATCTTTGTTGTCTCAGTTAGATAGTATCTTCTCATGAGATAAAATATCAACTTCAACAACAGCACAGATTATAATCAGTGGAACTAACCCTTGGTGTATCACCGACAATCCTAAAGTATCCAGCATATGACAACGTTGTACCTACACACAAACAGACTAACAGTAAATAAAGACAAGTTACTGTCAGGACAAACGTGTCGGCTGCCCTGATTTCTGAGCCCGACAGTGTAATTCACAAAGGCTAGGTTTCGCCCTAAACATTTATTAGGTACACTGGATGGGGATCCAGCTTCCTTTGTAGTGACACAGGAAATAGAAACGGGATGGAGGGTGTAAAATGTATGACATCAAAGTAGGTTGTTTGATTAGAATTGCAAGCGTTGGCTGGATTCATTCGGCAATACTAGCGACCCGCCCCGGCTTTGCTTTATTATAAAAATCGAAGATCTGGAACACCTGTTGTAGAACTCCAAGAGCCCATCTACACTATAACACATATAGGAATGACGTCTTAGCAAAAGTTGTTCGGTCTGATGGTCATTTACTATTGACTTATAAAAATCGAAGATCAGAAACATCTGATGTGGAAATCAAAGAAATCACTAATTTCACTGTATAATTATAAAATAACATAAGCTGGGAGTACTTCCACGCGGTGAAGTCGGTAACAGTTTAGGACTGATTTTTGCTGACGATGGTACAGACGCCAGCACATCAAGCTATCCCTAACTGTCAAATTTTCTCAATTAAAAATTAACCTTATGTCTTTGCAATAAAGTTGAAATACTATCAAGGAAATTTGACAGATTGTGGTAACTTGATGTGCTGGCCTCTGTACTACCGCGTTACCAAAGAAACTTCCTCTTGGATCACTCTATCTATTGATGAAAACCATTTTAAAATCGGTTGCGTAGTTTAAAAGATCTAAGCCTACAGTCGGTCGATTCTGGAAAAATGTCACCGCGAAAACTTAGGTGAAGTGAGCTCTTGTTGCACCTAATGCTTAGGTGAAGTGAGCTCTTGTTGCACCTAATGCTTAGGTGAAGTGAGCTCTTGTTGCACCTAATGCTTAGGTGAAGTGAGCTCTTGTTGCACCTAATGCTTAGGTGAAGTGAGCTCTTGTTGCACCTAATGCTTTGGTGAAGTGAGCTCTTGTTGCACCTAATGCTTTGGTGAAGTGAGCTCTTGTTGCACCTAATGCTTAGGTGAAGTGAGCTCTTGTTGCACCTAATGCTTAGGTGAAGTGAGCTCTTGTTGCACCTAATGCTTAGGTGAAGTGAGCTCTTGTTGCACCTAATGCTTAGGTGAAGTGCGCTCTTGTTGCACCTAATGCTTAGGTGAAGTGAGCTCTTGTTGCACCTAATGCTTAGGTGAAGTGAGCTCTTGTTGCACCTAATGCTTTGGTGAAGTGAGCTCTTGTTGCACCTAATGCTTATGATGACACTATTGACAGCCCACTTTAAACTTACTTCACGGTGAGATTTTTAAAGAATAGCACCACAGTAGGACCAGCAGCGGGGAGTAACTTTGTTTTATACTTTACACATACAGCAAAATGTATCAGGAGTGAATTTCACAAAATAGATGTCTGTGAAATATTAGTGAGTAACCAAATTAAATGCCAGAAGTCAAACTACAAGCATTTTCTCAAATAACCAATTACAGGCACTTTTCACTTGCCAAGGAGTCGGTCAGTTAGTCAGAAAGAAACTACACACATCAAAAGTGTCTAGGGATCAACATATATTTTTGCAATAACTTTTCTCTTGATTGATATTAATTTAAATTTTCTTTAAGGATTCATCAAATAAAGTGTTTTCGTTTGTCACAGTAACGATAAACCAAGTCACCTTTGCATTAATAAAGAAATTTGCCATTTTCCTAATAAAGGGATTTTTGACATTTGAACCACTAACATTAAAGTTCGAAAAAAAGACTGAAATAACAGTTTTCTTTAAAATTTTATTGGGTAACTTAAACAATTAATAATCCGTGTTTCTACCGCGAACACTAACAACACAAGAACATCGGTTTGGCATACTCAAAATGAGTTCATCCAAATCACGCTGTGGAATGGCCGCCCATGTTCGTTGCAACAACAAAAAAAGGTGTTATCAGTCGACTTTGGACACGTTACCGAAGCACTGGTACCGTGGCTGAGCGCCATGAAGGACGGTATCGCTGCACCACACGGAGACAAGACCGATACATTCAAATCTTAACTCGAAGAGCTCCAACAATAACCGCCATGATGTTAGCCGTGAGGCTTCATCACTCTTCAGGGAACTTAATTAGCGACCAAACAGTCAGAAACCGCTTGCATGAAGTGAACCTTCATTCCCGAAGACCGCTACGGGTACCACCTATAGCAATGCACAATCGTAGGATTCGATATCAATGGGCTCTTGAACACAGAAATTGGGCAGAAGAACAATGGCGTTTCGTGTGCTTTTCTGATGAGTCTCGTTTTGGTATGAGACCGGATACAAGACGTATACGACACTGGAGAACCCCTGGACGCCAACAGCGATTAAAATCCTGCCAGGAAGTCCATCCTTATAGTGGTGGAACCATCATGGTATGGGCGGGTATTTGGATCGGCGGAAGAACTGAGTTGATTTGGATCAGAGGCAACCTCAACGCTCAAATTTATGCTGAGACGATTGTATCTGACGTCATCGTTCCTCTACAAGTGCAAATCGGTCCCTTATTTCAGTTAATGCATGATAATGCACGACCGCACACCGCAAGAGTTGTAAGACAGACTCTCGCCGCAGCTAACATCAATGTCCTGCCCTGGCCTGCTCAGTCGCCAGACTTGAACCCGATTGAGCATGCATGGGATATGCTACAGAGAAGAGCTCTGCCGAATATGGAGGGTATCCAGTTGCAAGAAGACCTTTTTTTGTTGTTGCAACGAACATGGGCGGCCATTCCACAGCGTGATTTGGATGAACTCATTTTGAGTATGCCAAACCGATGTTCTTGTGTTGTTAGTGTTCGCGGTAGAAACACGGATTATTAATTGTTTAAGTTACCCAATAAAATTTTAAAGAAAACTGTTATTTCAGTCTTTTTTTCGAACTTTAATGTTAGTGGTTCAAATGTCAAAAATCCCTTTATTAGGAAAATGGCAAATTTCTTTATTAATGCAAAGGTGACTTGGTTTATCGTTACTGTGACAAACGAAAACACTTTATTTGATGAATCCTTAAAGAAAATTTAAATTAATATCAATCAAGAGAAAAGTTATTGCAAAAATATATGTTGATCCCTAGACACTTTTGATGTGTGTAGTTGCCCATTTCAAAACAAGTTTCACTTACCTATCCTTCTCCATACACATCTAAGTATGGAGAAGAATAGGTAAGTGAGCCCTGTCTACTGCAAGATAAGACATCTGCCAACCCTTTTCCCAACTATGTTGGTGTCGGCTTCCAGTCTAACCTGACGCCGGTGAATACCAGTGTTGTAAAATGCGACTGCCTATCTGACTTCCACAACCCAGTAACTGGGCAATACGATACCCCTTGGTAACACTGGCTGTCAGATTGTCGGGCTTCTGACGACCCGAAACGACTGACAAAGATGCACGAATTACAGCTGGGACCAACGGTTTAACGTGCTTTTCGAGGCTCCGTGCCTCGATAGTAAGGAGTCTCGATATGTAAAGTGTCAGAAAGATGCACAAATGACAGCCGAGACCAACGGCTTAACGTGCTTTCCGAGACACGGAGGACGATAAGACATAGCCCATTAAATTCATAAAGACACCACCTCAGAGTGATCGTATGAATTGTTACTACGCAGCGACTAACTTCATGTTTTGAAGCGACATAAAGTTTGAATCGGACGGTGGAAGTCAGTCTCTTTGTCAGACAAATCGAAATAAACCTTTTCTAACATTTTGTGAACAAATTGTCTGAACCCGTTTGTGGTTCCATTTTATTGGACCGCTAATCGTTACTGCTAATAGATTTCCTTTTCCAGTATCTTCTTTCGAATTTTTCCGTTTGAACACCCTTTGTTTCAGGCTTTTGTTTTTAAACGATTTTGTGTTTTATTATTTGTTATAGTGACTGTTTGCTTCCATAATATAATAATTACCCCTGTATTATGTTCAGGGTTAGGCTGGGGTGTATGGCTTCCTCAGGGAAATTAGTTGTTTAGCAATTTGCCTACCAAATTAAACACTGTCCACTTTAAACAAATGTCATTCTTTGATAGTAGTAGTAATTGGCTATAAAACGATAAATTGGCGTAGTGTATTAATTGTCTGGTCAGCGGGATTCTTGTCGGGTCAGCGGGATTCACCGAAAGGGTTACCGCTACCCCGGAACATAAACATTATGTGATGTCCTTGTCATCTAAATACAACAACTTTTTCGTTCAAAAGGTCAATCTGCCTAGCCTTTTCCAGCTATATTGGGGTTGACTTCCAGTCCAACCGGATGCAATTGAATACCAGTATTTTACATGGAGCGACTGTCTACCTGACCTCCACAACCCAGGCTGTAACTGGGTAACGACTGTCAAAGATCCACGAATGACAGCCAGGTCCTACGGCTTAACGTGCTTTGCAAGGCACGGAGGTGTCTCGATATGTAAAGATGGTCACTCATCCACGGACCAACCTCGGCTAGCGTAGCTTAACGTGATGGATAAATCGATCCATGTGGCTGTTATTACTTAGCCACGAGCTCGTTTAAAATTAAACATGGGTTCTTTGATTAGTGATTCATTAGCCATATAAAGGGATATACACACGGCGCTTTTAGACGCGCGTTTCAGGTAACACGACGTCTCGTCTTTTTTTTTAAAGGTTGGGAAATCAAGAAAATTAAATGACCCCTCCCGCTCTGGGTGGAGCGAAGGTAGTGTCAGAGACTCTTACTGACTAAAACCCATCCATGTTCCTCCTTGCTAACGTGTCGTCTGCACGTAACATGGGCCCGTTGTCTGCCTTGAAAAAGCCCCGCTAATTGTGTTTGACACTCGTCGACAACACGTACATACATAAAACGACGTGTGCATAATGTCCTAAAGGCTAGGATTAACTGCTTAATGCCATAAATTGTATTCTGATGACATCCCCATAAAAAAAATGGCGTCCTGTTTTACACATTTCCCAGTAAGAACAATGTTATAGCACAGTTATCTCCCATAAATATGCGTACAACGAAAAGAAACAAATTAGTTCAAAAGCCTTTCATGAAAAAATGTTCCCAAAACCCTTTGTTTTGTACACATTAGCATATTTCGTTCATTTGTCAAAGGGTAACCGTGGCAATGAAAAATGTTACATTAAATGGGGGTGTGAAATAATTCATTTGTTTTTTGACCCTCACTTTTTGGTGTCACTTAGTTACTTCCTTGTGTATGTTTTTGGGTGTTTTTTTCGACGTTTCCTGAGAATTTCCTCTCTCGTTGTTGTTTTTAACGATAAGTATGCTATAGATGTTTCCTTAAAAAGGCTTTTTGTCAGTCAATGTTTCCTCAAAGAAACTTTTTCTCTGAAATAGGTACTTACCTACTTCCTGAATATAAATTATAAGGTTGAGAAAAGACGTCTTATGGTTTTAATAAAAGTTTGTTTACAACCGCCTACCATTTTTCTCAGAGCAATTTTGATGAAGCGTTTTTTATTGCTTAACGTGTCTCTTTTGTTTTTATTTAAAAGCTACGCCATACATTAGACACTGCACGAAATTGGAAATTTTTTGCCTTGAGAATAATAATAATAATTTCGTTCAAAGCATCGAACGGGCCTCTGCGGTAAAGGCATGTGCTTCTGCCGCGCTACTGTCGCGCTGCTAACGTCCTTATGTGAAAGCGGCCCAACTGGTACACACACACATCAACAACAAGGAGAAAACCGCTTTTGAAGTTAGCTAACTGTAGACAATAATTTTACTAAGGTGTGTTTATACGGCCCATCTTTCGATCCAACCAAACGCGGGGAACAGCATGGGCACGCAAGCCGAACTCCAGCGCCACGATAAACTGCAGTTTTGCTCGTGACTGTACTCAAACTCAAACTCGAAGTATTTATTTCAAATAAACCAATTACAGGCACTTTTGAATAATTGTCAAGGCGTCGGTCAGTCAGAGAGATGAAGCTAATTGCCCATTCCAATGCAGTAAGTACCTATGGAGAAGAACGGGCAAGAAACTCCATGGACACTCACCAACTATCAAAAATGAAACCCTAACCCCCCTTTATCACAAACTAAACAGTAAAAATCACCGTTCCACCAACAATCTTCAAACAGGAACCAACTGAAAAATACTATCCAAACTTTCTTCAACTTTCAAAAACAGTTTAATATTTTCCGGTCATTTTTGTATCCATTGGTACTATAAACAAGTCCCGTAAAAACTTCGCTGGTTAGTTGCGAACTCGATAATAATTTCCTGGATTTTTCTGGATGCTTCCACGCTTGGTTGAAGTTACAAAAGTTCGTATAGAGGATGACTAGGTAAACAAGGGACTTATATACAGAGTTGATATGACAGAGGGGCAATAAATTACACTACATACGTAGTGTAATTTATTAATAAAATATTAATAACTATACTTACGTGTTAAGTGTTAATTCGGTACGGTATAAAAATACAAAGAACCAAAAATGAGGTTTGTCTTTTTTCAAATAAACTAAATAGCTTACAGAATCAGAATAAAACGCAACCATCCTTTGTAAATAAAAACTGACCTTGTAACAAAGCGGCACCGACGCGCGCGCGCCGGAGCGCTGTTAGGAAAGATACATCGTGTTCAAAGTGGGCAAAAACTTAAAAAATCATTTGCGACTAAACTACTGCTTCTATTTAATTGATTTTTGGTACAGAGCTTGAAAATGGTCCCTAGTATTAGCTGTTTAAGGGAAAGCCGCTCTGTCGTATCAACTCTGTATAATCGAGATCAGTAGTGCTATAGTGATGTAGGTGAAGTGAGTTTAAAGTGAGCTGTCTACAGAGACTGAATCCTGTTTTTTTTTGTGAAATCATCAAATGACCACTCCCGCTCTGGGTGGAGTGGCAGAGAGTGTTATATTCTTTATTCGCGACGACACGGTTGGCGCAGTGGTTGAGCGATTGACTGCTGCGCACTATGTCGCGGGTTCGATTCCCGCACGGAACAAATATTTGTACGACCTGCAAGTATTTGTTACGAGTCTGGGTGTTTTTCTATCTATAATATGTATGTATTTACGAAAAAAAAATGTATATACTCGTAAGTAGTTTATCAGCCATCTCGTTACCATAACACAAGCATTAGGTTGCTTAGCTTGGGACGATATGGCGTTGTGTGAAATGTCCAAGGATATTATTATTATTATTCTTACTGACTAAATCCCATCCATGTTCCTTCTTTAGCCCTTTATGTTTCGAGGTAGCGGTAACGTGAAACGACAGCTCACTTCACGTTCCCTTCTCCTAAATTTTCACATAATCAGCTTACAATGTTACCGTTGCTGGGACAATAGCCTCCTCTATAAGAGAAGTAGTGGATGGCCATAATCCACGAACATGTCTTCGAGTTTTTTAAATGTCCTGGCGGTTTCCTCATTATGTTTTCCTACACCGTTTTGGGCGAAATATAGGTGTACCTACTATATGTACAGAGGCCAGCACATCAAGTTACCACAATCTTTCAAATTTCTTTGATAGTATTTCAACTTTAGTGCAAAGACATAAGGTTCATTTTTAATTGAGAAAAAGTGACAGTTAGGCATAGCTTGATGTGCTGGCGTCTGTACATGTAGGGGAGCGACGGGCTAGTTGTAACAATTTATCGCTTCTTGGCTATGAAAGCTTACTTGTTTGGTATTCATGAAATCTAGCAGTACTATTCCAATTAACAACTATTCAACTATCGATTCCAAATAAACCTTTGATTAAACCTATAATGATTTTTTGTAGAAACGGATTTGAAAAAAAACTAACGAGTGTTACAACTTACCCCGTGATTGGGGCTAGTTGTAACATTAAGAATTGAAAACAAATTTTATATTTTATAAAGATTTATTTGGCATGTTTAGTATAGGAATCGCTAAAAAAGGTTTAGACTTTTAAATTAAATCTTTCATCAACAGAAAATATTCAAAAATAAACAAATAACATGTTCTTTCTTTACTACTATAAGCTATTAAAGTATTTTAGGTTTACACTGTACAGCCATTTATAATCTTAACTAGGTACTTCAGTAGTCTGACTTTTGTAAGTAGTTGTAAGTTTTATTCTTAATCTAATAGAAAAATAATAAAAAATTAACAAAAACATGGTCTTTCTTAAACTATAAATAAACTTTCAGCTCACAGTCATTTATAATAACAAAATCTCAATTTCTTCAGTAATCAGCCTTTTTATTGACCTAGGTAAAATATGAAATCAGTCTTCATCCAGTATTTTCCAAGACCTCAGCAGAGGCCATTTCGTAAACATCTTAGCTTTGGGAAGCACGTTCAGTTTTTTTTGTAGTGTTTCATTTGAAATAGATAAAATCAATTAAGTTCAACAAAAAAGTATTCAAAACCTGAAAAGAAGCAATTTAAATACATTTAAATAACTAAGAACTTATAAATAACTTATAAATAACATGTTATAACTTGCCCCGTAAAAGTGTTACAACATACCCACAGATATAGATAGACATAGATAACGCAAGTATCACGATCTGTATGAAAACCAAGCGTGCCATTTTTTGACTACCTATTATGACGTCACAAGCACTATTTAGTGATGTACGATGATCGAAAACCAAGCGTGCCATTTTTTGACTACCTATTATGACGTCACAAGCACTATTTAGTGATGTATGATGATCCGACTAGCGCTGTATACCGATGCAGACTGAGCGTGAAAGTGACCACTTACGATTTTTGTACGTAAACTAGGCACGCGAAGTAGTTGCTCTTGCGTTATCTATGTCTATCTATATCTGTGAACATACCCCACTGCAAGGTTTTTTGAAATAATCCCTTTAAAAAAAAACCGCTCACTTGGTGTGAAATTACTTTTAATATAATCAAACTAAACAAATGCTAAGTGTATTTGTATCAATCAACAACTGCTAAGCAATTTGAAATCTACGATAATCGATTTTGTATAAACAAAAAAAGTCTATTACCTGGCTTAATCGGAGCGCCTGCACAGCACCGCTTCCTGCACGGACCGGCGGGGTACTGATCGCGCTTATATGATAGAATGGATATTACGTAGTAGGTTTGGTTGAAAATTAAACAAATATTCTTCTATTATGTAGGTAACAAATGCTTGTTACTACTTGCCCCTGTTACAACTAGCCCCTCACTCCACTACCTCTGCCTAAACCTTCTGAAAACACATGCGTGATGACAAAGAATCGAAACCATGAACAATTTGACGTATGTCCCTAGTTTAACCACTCAGCCTGAACGGGTAATAAAATTCGTATTTACGCTAGATCGTTGTCGGTTGTTGTTTTTTACACTATTTTGCCCTTAATTTGTTTTGGATGAGGGTGTGGGAGCCCTTTCCTTTTTCCTGTAGTTATGTAATACACGCCTGTTTTTCGTGAGAAAATCCTTGAAATACATACGACTAATAGCTAAAGCTGTCCTAAAGGTTGGTGAGGGCATGTCGCAGCTCCAACTCAACATATATTTTTTACTACCTATACATTTTTTAACTAATTTAATTTTGACGACTGTAACATTGCTGACATTGTATTTTATGAGACAATATACTTCGTATGACTTTCGGCGAAGCATAGGATGGACCGAATACCGTTGTTCACGAATTAATAAATGAATTTGAATTAGAAACATCAAATATCAATGACACAGTTGGTTAACCTTTTGACCGCTTGGTTTTATATGAATTGGCGTGCCCAAAACGTCTAGCTCATGATTGAAAAATAAATACCTATGGCGAATAGGGATATGTTAGATTTGAAGTCTAAGTTACTCCTATTAACATGAGCCAGATGCCAGTGAAAGTGTTGTGAAAATTGGTCCAGCCGTTTCGGAGATTAGCCGGAACAAACAGACAGACAAACGTTTTAAGAATTGTTTTTTTGTTGTTACAAGTACCTACCGTATACCTATATTTATATACTATTCATACATATGAATGAATAAAATGTCTCGACGACACGGTTGGCGCAGTGGTCGAGCGATTGACTGCTGCGAAGCATGTCGCGGGTTCGATTCCCGCACGGAACAAATATTTGTACGACCTGCAAGTATTTGTTACGAGTCTGGGTGTTTTTCTATCTATAATATGTATGTATTTACAAAAAAAAATGTATATAAGTAGTTTATCAGCCATTTCGTTACCATAACACAAGCAGGTGGCTTAGCTTGGGACGATATGGCGTTGTGTGAAATGTCCAAGCATATTATTATTTATTTATTATTATTATTATAAAAAAAAATACGAAAAAAATTGGCCAAGTGCAAGTCGGAATCGCGCGCGAAGGGTTCCGTACCATTATTTATAAAAACGGCAAAAAAATAACGTTTGTTGTATGGAAGCCCCCTTAAATATTTATTTTATTCTATTTATTAGAACTTGTTGTTATAGCGGCAACACATCATCTGTGAAAATTCCAACACAGTTCATGAGATACAGCCTGGTGACAGACGGACAGACGAATTCTTAGTAATAGGGCCCCGTTTTACCCTTTGGGTACGGAACCCTAAAATACACTTCGATTTTATTTATTTGTAATTTAATTAGGTACGTAATAATTATAAACAGAGCCCGTAGTTCGTAGCGTGGTTTCTTTACAGAACCGCGCGCTAACCGCATGGCAGAATAAACAAGTGAGCTTGTATATGACACGGGAAACCACCGGCTTGTATAGAATGGTTGTGCAATTCCCATATTATCCATTTATAATACTGAGAACCGTGCTTACATACGACGAATAAACCGTGTGTGTACAGCGGGTTCACAGGAAAACATCGTGAGGAAACCAGCATGTCTGAGAGATATTCTCAACTGTATGTGAAGGACAGAATAAAACTCTGACTCCAGGTTAGTCACTTTTATTTATTTTTTCAGGCTGGGAAATCGTCCAATGACTTCTTCCGCTCTGGGTGGAGCGGAAGGGAGTGTCAGACTTTTACTGACTAAAACCCATCCATGTTCCTTCCTAGCCCTTTATGTTCCAGGGTAGCGGTAACCCTTTCGGACAATTCCGCTTACCCGGCAGGCTTGGCCCTGCTTGCTGCATTGGGGCCCCTTCATATGCTGACATCTCTTTAAGGCGCGCGTGGAACATATACGCGCCGTCCGGCACGGGCCTGGTGCTGATCGGACAGTGAGTCACCCATTACTCACCGTCCGCAGGCCCGCGCCTTCGGTGTCCGGGAGTCGTCACGTGGCTTCCGACGCCCGGGGCGTCTCCCGCGGTGTCATGGACGGGAGGACGCTTCCCTCTCCCATCCGACCACCTCCTTCGCGAGCATGACTTTTTCGCAGAAGGAGGTGACTGCCTCCCACTCCCTCTCGCCCCGGACCATGGCTTGCACCAGGGCCGAACCACACGAAAAGAAGAAGAAAGAACAACGGGTTACTTAGCCACAAATATACCTACATCTTTTCTCTATAATGAGTACTGTTTTAATCAAAGTTTGAATCGAAAGGACAATCAATCAATCTGCCTAGCCTTTTCCCAACCATGTTGGGGTCGGCTTCCAGTCTTATCAGATGCAGCTGAATACCTATATTTTACATAGAGTGACAGACTATCTGACCTCAACAGCCCAGAGGGTAATACCTTGGTAAGACTGGCTGTCAGATTTTCGGACTACTGGCGACCCGTAATTACTGTCCAGCGACAGCGGGACCAACAGCTTAACATGCTTTCTGAGGCACGGAGGATTCACCCATCCACGGACAAACCCTGGCAAGCGTAGCTTTACCTAATTTATCAACCCGTGCGGCTGTTATTACTTAGCCACGAGCTCCTCAATAGGACAATATACAACGTTATTTTTTGTATAGCGCAAAGCTCGAAAATCTTTAAAACGTTTTCATTTCCACGTAAAGTTGTATCAAAAAATAAAATGAAGACTCGCATAGTCATTAGCGCGTGCACTTGAGTGAGACGCATTGGATGTGGACGGGGAGTTGGAGGGGGGGGGGGGAGGGTGCTGCCCCCTAGCGAGAGCTCGTTGTCGTGTCAGTTCGTATAATTTTTGTAACATACTTAGGACGCTCATGGCTAAGTAATAACAGCCGCACCATCAGGTTAAGCTACGCTTGCCGTGGTTGGTCCTTGCATGGGTGACCATCTTTACATATTGACACTCCTCCGTGTCTCGGAAAGCAAGTTAATCCGTTGGTCCCGACTGTCATTCGTGGGTCTTTGACAGCCGTTGCGGGTAGTCAGAAGCCCGTAAATCTGGCCGTCAGTCTTACCTTACTGGCTTACTGGCTGGGTTGTGGAAGTTAGACAGGCAGTCACTCCATGTAAAATACTGGTATTTAGCTGCATGCGGTTAGACTGAAAGCCGACCCCAACATAGTCGGGCAAAGGCTAAGCAGATTGACTTAGACCAATTCGTATTAATTCTACTGCTGTTGTGCTATTCTGTATATCTATCGGTATCTTACCGTGAAAACGTAGCTGAAGTGAAGTTAAAAGTGAGCTGTTAACAATCTCTAGCATTAGGTGGAACAACAGGTCACTCACTCACTTCACCAAAGTTTTTTTGCGGTGAAATTTTGACAGAATTGACTAGAATTGACCTACTTAGAGCCCATTTTTCAATCGCCTGATAACTTTTATCTGAAGAATTAAAATGGCGGTTTGACGTATTTTCTACCAGCTGCTACCAACGGCTTCGCCCTCGTAGATGTTGGAAATTATCCCAAGGGAACGTACTACCACGATAAAAAGTGTCCTATATGTTAATCCAGGTCATAAACTATCTCTGTGCCAAGTTTCATCCAGATACCATAGCCGAACACTCACACAACACTTACTCACAAACCTTCGCCTTTATAATACTATACTATCATGCAAAAGCTGCCTAAGTGCCACTTCATTACTCGAATAAAACTTATCTGTCTATTGAAAAATCAGCCTTAAGTCATTGCCATACAATACTTATTGACAGTAACAGTACACCACAAGAACACTAATGGAAAAATCCACTACGTTATATACGCTTCTGACGTTGAAGCGGTCTTGTTAATCCGACCAGCACCCATTGCGTAACACACTGTCTATCATAATCTCAATCATTTTAAAGAATATTGCTAATCTATTGCTTCATTTCTTCGAAGTATGCCCAAAATAAAAGAGGTTTCCCAATTATATTGGAGTCGGCTTTCAGTCTAACCGGATGCAACCGACCAGTATTTTACATGGAACGACCGCTTATCAGACCTCAACAACCCATAAACTGGGTAATGAAATGTTAAAATATAATGACTAAATATAAAAATGCCTCCAGAGAGATTTGAACTCTCGACTTCTGGTTTACAAGACCAGCGCTCTAACCCCTGAGCTATGGAGGCTACGGCGGGCAGCTCGTAATTTGCGGTTGGTTTCAGACAGGCGGTCAGACTTTTGGGTTTCTGACGATAATATGTTAGGCCTGTCAAAGATGTATGACAGCTGGGATCAAGACACAAGAGAATTTTTACTTTACTACCTTAGCGCATCACCCTTAACCGTGTTTGTATAAATCATTGCAAAATCATCATCTGCCTAGATTTTTCCCAACTATGTTGGGGTCGGTTTCCACGTCGCTTTTACATGGCGCGACTGCCTATCTGACCTCCACAACCCAGTAACTGGGCAACCGCAGCAAAATGATAGAAGAACGAAAACATAAAAAGCGCAATAATATTTTTTTGAAAATATTATGGATTATTATTTTTTGGCAATATCAGAAAAAGGGAGGAATATAACAGACGTAAAGTTATGTTACGTCTTATTTTTTTATTAACCGACTTCAAAAAGGAGGAGGTTCTCAATTCGGATGTTTGTAATTTTTTTTTTTTTATGTTTGTTCGCGCATAACTCCGTTGCTTGCCAACCGATTTGAAAAATTCTTTTTTTGTTGGAAAGGGTATACTTCCCAAATGGTCCCATAAAATTTTTATCGAAATCGAATAAGCGGTTTTTGAAAAATCAACAAAAATCTCTAAAAATTCCTACTTAATATATGTGGACGATGTTCTAATAACTTCCTGTCACTGTAATTTTCATATCAGGTAGTGGTATTAAAATGGGGGGGGGGGGATTGTGTTGGTACCACAACTAAAAAGTAAAAAATAAAAACTTTTTTACAAAAAATAAAACCGACTTCCAAAACAAACACTACAAAGTGAAAAATAATTTTGATTTCGGAAGTCGGTGGCAAAAAATGAAAATACAAAACCGAAGACACCGACTTCCGAAATCAAAATTATTTTTCACTTTGTAGTGTTTGTTTTGGAAGTCGGTTTTATTTTTTGTAAAAAAGTTTTTTAAAGGTGAGAATTCATCAAATGACCCCTCCCGCTCTGGGTGGAGCGGAAGCGAGTGTCAGACTCTTACCGACTAAAACCCATCCATGTTCCTTTCTTATGTTCCAGGGTAGTGGTAACCCTTTCAGATATTCCCGCTCACCCGGCATGTTTCGGCCTAACGGGCGCCTTCCAGTGGCATGAGCATGAAAACATTTGTCGTATAAATCAGACTGGGGCGGGCGATAGGCTAAATGGTTAGGTAGAAGTGTACCTATGGAGTACAACCACATTTTCCGACTCACTAAGTGGCACGGTTATGTAAAAGATTTTCGGAAGCATACATGATTTTTAGTCTTATTTCCATACCGTTTGGACTCACGTTTCGTTGATACCGTCACAAGGGTACTTGAGCTCACCTCGGCATACCTTGGAAGAATTCGGCATTTTTTTTTGTCCGGGCTTAAACAGTGACTTCGGTTTACCGTACCTAGTAATCGGGGTTTTGGAATATCTATGGTGTAATGCATCAAAATTCCCATTTTTTTAGTTTAGTCAATTCTTTTTCTTATTCATTTTGACGTTCAAAAGTGCCTTTTTTGAGCCTATTTGAAACAAATGATTTGACTTTGAGTTTGTTTGACTTATGTGTAACTATAGCTTCTGCGCGTGACTTTTGCATTCCACATATTAGCCCAGTCCGTTTAGTGATTTGTGCTGTGTTGATAGATCAGTCAGCCAATCAGTATCGGTTTCCTTATACTAAATACAAAAACTAGCTTCTGTCCGCGACTCTGCCCGCGATAATGATGAAATTTTTCATACAAACTCCATCACCCCTGGACGGAAGGGGAATTTTTCTTTCTGAAAATCCTGATTCAGTTCAGGCTAGATTACAACAAGCTACCTGCGATTTTACGTTTAATCAGCGAGTGAGTCTATAAATAACCTTTCGCTTTTATACACAGGGTGAAATTGAATTCATGGGCATATTTTAAGGGGTCACTGTACTCAACATTAAAAACAAAAAAAAATCAGTTGGTCCATACATTATGCTCGCATAACTCGTCAAAATGTAAGGAATAGCTGATTTGTTTTTCGCGATTTCAGATTTGTTCCCATAGTTAAAGTTGTTCATAATAATGAGTACAGTGACCCCTTAAAATATTGGCCATGAATTCAATTTCACCTTGTATAATAGACTAGCTTCTGCCCGCGACTTCGTCTGCGGAAATTTCTTTTTGTAACATTAAATATATCCTATGATACTCGGTAATACTGCAAATAATTCGGTTTTCGGAGGTATTTCTTTCCGACTTGCTAGACAAAAATTGCGATAGCTCGGCTAATATGTATGATATAAATATAATTTATAGCCTATAGCACTCAGGAATAATGTAGCTTTCTATCAGTGAAAATTTTTGAAATTGGATCATTTGTTCCGGAGATTACCCCCTATATACAAACTTACAAATTTTACTTCTTAATAATATTAGTATAGATGAGGTACTCGTAACTTATTTTTATAATCACTACCACGAAAATAAGGAACAAGAAAACAGTGAAAGCAACTAAAAGTTTTCAGTGGTATAGATAAAAACTTAAAAAGTATTTTTTTTTTCAAACTTGCGGGATAAGACCCAAAACTTCAGAAATCCTTCTTCGAATTTGGAAGTCGATCCAAACAGTCCGTCAAGTATTAAGTACTGTTTGGGATGTTAAGCCTTAAGTAAACCTCACTTTCTGGTTACTAAGCCAATGTAATGATTTATCCGTAGATTTCCAGAACACCCAACACTCACACAGACCCACTTATATTCGGAAAAGTAACGAAATTGCTCAACCATTGCTTCATTTATTATGTTTGAAGACTCCCGCAGGCAAGTGCGACGCGACTCTTTTGTTTTTTTTTGAGGGTGGGAAATCATCAAATGACTTCTACCGGGTGGAGCGGACTGACTAAAACCTATCCATGTTCCTTCCGTAGCCCTTTATGTTGCGGGGTAGCGGTAACCCTTTTGGACAATCCCACTGACCCGGGAGCAGCAGCTACTTGGGCACGCATGTACGTACGTACGTAACTTGTAAGAACGGTTTTCGGTTATGTATTCTATTCATTGTGTTTTTGGTTGTTTTATTTTTTATTTTCCATTTATTGTTGACATAATCTACTCATTACAACGTTTTTTTGTTAATGAGTTGTATTGCAAAATGTGGTTAGCTAGAGACCTCGACAGTTGATCACATTTATTTATCCTGATCCTAGTTAGTACTCATTAGCAATTAATTGATTTATTTTACTTCGATGGTCCTAGTTTATCATTTGTAACTACGAGTTACGGCTGTATGGACATTGTACAGCATTGCACATGTAAGCGGGCACGCGCTTTTACCTGGAGGCTCTTTTTATCTTTTTTTTAAATTTACGCTTGAGTACATTCAGTTTTGATGTTTTAATTGGTATATTGACGTGTGCTAGCTGACATGTGGCAAATGATTGATTTTAATGTGATGAGTTTCGTAATGTTATTTACTTCTCATACGATAAATGTGTAGAGTCAAGTTCTTCCAACTAAACAGACAGCTGTGCTGCTGGGGAGTTTGTTGCGCCACTTCTTCTTCCCAGCTAAAGCACTAGGAAGTGGTGAAGGGTGGGCGTTTTTGGCGGACTGTCTTATGTAACTTTGACCTTCAAAAAGTGCTGATCTTCAGCCTTATTTGAATAAATGACTTTTGATTTTGATTTTGCAAATATGGAGGAGGCCAATCTAATAAAAGGGTGTCTACCGTTTATTCCTTCAGACATCTTATCAAAGGCATCACCGGTGCGTTGTATGCAGAGGACACTTGCTCACGCTTAACAAACAAACTACATAGCGACTCGACGCGAATTCGCAACTCCAGAGAAATTACCTACCATTTTCTTACTTAACAAGCGTCGAATTCGCAGAATTTTTGCTATACGACGAAGTCGCATCGCAGTTTTGTGTTTGAGCTCATTTATAATGTTTCATATTACAAAAATGGAAGAAGTACTGCATAATGTTTTGAGCATGAATAAGTCTCTATGCGGGTCTATATTTCCGTTTCGTCATTATATTTTGTAAGTAGTTTAATTAAATAAATGTTATCTATAATATAAAAATGAATCGCTGAATGTGTTGCTAAGCGCAAATCTCGAGAACAGCAGAACCGATTTCTCTAATAATTTTTTTGTTGTGTTTGTTATGGTCAGGAGAAGGTTCGTACATTAAAGGGTAGGTAGGGTAGGTAGGGTAGGTAGGGTAGGTAGGGTAGGTAGGGTAGGTAGGGTAGGTAGGGTAGGTAGGGTAGGTAGGGTAGGTAGGGTAGGTAGGGTAGGTAGGGTAGGTAGGGTAGGTAGGGTAGGTAGGGTAGGTAGGGTAGGTAGGGTAGGTAGGGTAGGTAGGGTAGGTAGGGTAGGTAGGGTAGGTAGGGTAGGTAGGGTAGGTAGGGTAGGTAGGGTAGGTAGGGTAGGTAGGGTAGGTAGGGTAGGTAGGGTAGGTAGGGTAGGTAGGGTAGGTAGGGTAGGTAGGGTAGGTAGGGTAGGTAGGGTAGGTAGGGTAGGTAGGGTAGGTAGGGTAGGTAGGGTAGGTAGGGTAGGTAGGGTAGGTAGGGTAGGTAGGACAACGTCTGTCTGGTCAGCTAGTGTTATATAAAATGTTTTAAACAATTGATCTTTGATCTTTGTGTATGCATTAGCATAATCATAATTTATTTTCCCACTGCTGCTAGGCAGTAATCCACTGTGAGGGCTCCATGTCTTCGAATTTTTGGTTCTAGGCCATGTCGTCTTCACAGTTTTAAGAGCAGTAGCGATGAATTAATTTTAAAGTCAAATGTCTGTCAGGGTTCGAAGCTACGACCCTCCTAACGAACGAACTTCTACAATTCTACTTATTCTCATTACAAGAAGTAATGATAACACCAAGGATCTATCACTACCGCCCTCTGTGTAAATAATTTGTAAAACAATTCGGAGCCCACCTTGTGCCCGTTGCGAAGTAAAATGAGGAAGATTTACAATTTACGTTTGAGACGGGGCTATGAGTAGCGCGATTTGTATTAAAGAGAATAGAAACTAGAAATTTGGCAAGAAGCAAGGTCTTTTATCACAAGTAAAGGAAAAACCGTTAACTTATTGATCAAATAAAATCGATGTATGGAAGAACAATATAACTATGTACGATCGCCAGCGCATCCAGTTATACCAATAATTTTAAACTTTAAACGTTGAAAGTAAAGTTCAAAATCGATTGAGACAATTGGCAGTTTGTGGTAACTTCATGTGCTGGCGACTGCACAATGCGAGTTGAGTTGGTCATTGGGATAAATTCATACCAACTACAAAACCCATCATTGTGCGTGTCCCGACTTGCACTTGACCGATTTTTTTTATTGATAAATGTTCATACAATCGCTGCCTTGCTACCCCCACCCAATGTTTAACATTCTCGACTAGCGTTGACAGAAATTGGCCCCTACAAAATGAGAGTGATAATTTCAGTAGGCCGTGACCTGAGTGACAACGCAGCAGATTTAATATCGCGGAAGCCCGCTCCCACATTTACCAAATTAGCTTTGGTGTAAATGAAAGATGTGGGGATACAAAATAATCGTTTGTTTTTCTTGTGATTGGATACTGGGGAACTAAACTATCTATTATTTTCAATCATTCACAATATAGAAGGCTTTCTCTCAAAGAGAGACCTGTTTCCCTTAAATGTTTATTTTGTTCCGTTTTTTTAGTTTATTTCCTGTTATAGCGGCAAAAGAAATACATCATCTGTGAAAATATCAACTGTCTAACTATCACAGTTCATGAGATACAGCCTGGTGACAGACGGACGGGTGGACAGCGGAGTGTTAGTAATAGGATTCCGTTTTTCCCTTTGAGTACGAAACCCTAAAAAGTGTGACAGCAAAACTCCTTTAGACTAAAAACATTTTACTGCTTCGAGTCGATTGTACAGAGGCCAGCACATCAAGTTACTACAATCTGTCAAATTTCTTTGATAGTATTTCAACTTTATTGCAAAGACATAAGGTTCATTTTTAATTGAGAAAATTTGACAGTTAGGGATAGCTTGATGTGCTGGCGTCTGTACATACGTAAAAGAAATACAATTCCATTCTGTTTACCGTGTACTTCCTCATGGTCACTGATGGAAATCACACACACACAACACGGAAGTGTTGACAGATAACAAACAAACATAACATCCGGCTTCTCCAAAGAAGCACGGATTAGTATTTTTTATTCGAATAAAAGACAAAAAACAATGGCGAAATTTTTGTGTTTATTTTTTCCTGTATCCTCTGTCAATCTTGTTTGACATATCACATAAAAGGAAATTTATTAAGGTGTTCGCCCATTACATCGAATCATAAGTTGACCGTGAGACCTGACAAGGAAGAGATATGACGTAAAAATGTATCACGCAAAAAAACCGGCTAAATATTATTCCCAATTGAATATGAACCATATTCTTTTGGAATAAAGTTGAAAATCTATCAAATAAATTTGATAGATTTAGGGTAACTTGATGTGCTGTCGTCTGTTCAATGATGGGTTAGTGATTAACCTGGTGTCAGAGTTTCTATGCTGCCCATGGGCCTCTGACTTAGGTTCACATGCTGTTGAGAAATATCTCTCAGACGTGCTGGTTTCCTCAGGATGTTGTCCTTCACCGATTTTTAAGCAATTGATAATTATATAATACGCACATGAACTCGTAAAATCAGAGGTGCGTGCCTTGGGTTCGAACTCAAGACCTATGACTTGGCAGTCCGACGGTCAGGCCAATAGGCTATCACTGCTGTCATATTATTATTTTTTTGGTATTTTCGCGATTTTATTCTTCACCATATTATGAAGTAGTTTTTTCATATTACTAGCTAGCAACTCACCCTTTAACTTCATGTCAGTGCGCCAACCTCATTTTTAAAAAATAAACACTAATTTAATATTATATTATTTAAGCAAACATAACTTTTTACCTCAGTATTGCGAGGAAAAACTCCTCGCTGTAGTCAGGGAAAAACTTATGTTATACTCAGCAACAAAGTTATTCTCCGTTTCGTACCTTTGAAACCTTCGCTACGCTCGGGCTTCTATGCTAATTTTATAGAATCCTTTGCTTGCTCACGCTTCAATACTAAAAAAACTCAAACTCAAAGTATTTATTTCAAACTATCTTTCTGCCCGCAATTTCGATGGCAAACCTTAATAAATTATACACCTAAACCTTCCTCTTGAATCACTCTATCTATTAAAAAAATCTGCATCAAAATCCGTTGAGTAGTTTTAAAGATCTAAGCATACAATAATATACAGACATTAGGACAGACGCGGGAAACGACTTTGCTTTATACTATGTAGTGATGATAAACCAATTACAAGCAATTTTGAATCGTCAAGGGGTCGGTCAATCAGAAAGATGAAGCTAGTTGCCCATTCCAAAGCTGTAGGAGAAGAACGGGCAAGAAACTCCATACATCCATACAAACTCCATACAAACAACTATTTAGTCTTGCACAGCATAATGTATATCTATTGTCCGTGTCGATACGATTACTCTATTACTGTCATGGGAGTTACAGTGCGATGTAATATGAGAAATGGAACAAAAACACAATGTAATACACAAGGGATCAGTTGGTCGATTCTGTAAAAAACTCAGCGTGAAAAGTTAAGTGACGGACGTGAGAGTGAACTGAGGTGTCATTCCACCTAATTCTAGGGATTGACACTATTGCCAGCTCACTTTAAACTCACTTCACCTACATTTTTAGGGTGAGATTTTTACAGAATAGCACTACAGATTACTTGGACAAAAATAAGCGGGAAACTCTAGTGACGTCACTGCCTTCAGCTGTCACTTCTTTTTTCATTCCTAAGCGTTAAATTCATAAAGTTGATTTCACATTTTGGCATTGTAGGTCTTCTTTATGCTTTTTTAAATTTTCGTGTCGGATAATTGAATTGCGGTTTGATTTGGTTGCTCAATAGTTTTGGGAATTCTGCTCTCTCTGACTGCGAATATACAAGTAACCAAACTCTGTTATAAGTTAAAATGTTTTTCGATTTTTTTTTCGACCATCTAAATTGACTATTTGAAACAGTCAAAAATAAAATATTAAATCACATAGAAAACAGACCGCTCGTCTTAAAACCTCCATCACCGTACAGCAATTACATATTATGCGAAGATTTCATCGTAAAATTGAATTATTTTAAAGCTAATAAGTATCTCATTTGATTGTAAAATCTGTGACGTCACATTGTTATATTTCGTACAAATCACGTACAAATTCCACGTTTTAACAATTCATAAAAAGTAACGTTATTGAATACCCTTTCAAATACCCAATTGCTGTCGTGAACAAATCCCGCGAACAGAAGAAAAGCCAGTGTCCTATCTAAAGCAATTGATCGCGCGGGTACATGAACGTCATGTTGTTATGTTTCTCATTATTTTGTTCAGAAAATCATTCGCTGGAAAACCGGAACGCACACTTTGATGACGCGACGTCGCGTTCAAATTCCAAGAACAAATGAATGCGGCTTTCTCGAAACAAGCTTAAAAAAGCGCGATAAAGCAGCTTTTCGTCGGCATTTATAGAGAAATTACATCTGAACGACATACTCGTAGTGAGTAATCTACACGATATGATCTGTAATTTGGTTTAGCTATAATTTTCTATCGGTACCACAATAAGAAAAAAAATCCACCAAATCACCACCAAATTGTTGAGATGAAACCATTATACTCCTTTATTTTTAATTAAAAGAGCATAAAATAAATATCTACTGCTTTGTAATATAGAAGAATATACCTAGTATGGTTTTGTTACTATAATTAGAAAAATAATATTTTTACTAAATAAAAAAAAATGCGTTTAATTTGGGACAACGCTCTTTGACGGGCATTTGTTTTATTACTGGCTGGACGTACAACGCGTTACGTGGGCTCAAACGTTCAGTGTTTGCGCTATGATCGCTTTGGTTAGGACAAGTCCGACCTAATCGAGCAAGCAAGTACTTAACTTTGTAAGTTGTACCCATCAATATTGCTCTAAAACCACATTACCATTTTTCACCACCACCGAAAAATCTTCTATAAAATAAACCTTATTTTCAAGGAATTAAGGAGCACAAAAGAGCGTTACATTTAAAAGCTTCAGCAACATAGGGTACATGCAAAAGCTTTGGGAATCTTTTGTTTTCATGAGTCTAGGTGCGAAGGTTAATCTTGGAACAACCTGAAAGTAGCCAAATGGCGGGAGCTTAAGTAAACATGTGAGGGTAATGCCTTATTTACGTAAGCATTTAGGTAGGTGCGCTTCGTTGCGGGTCCAAACAAAATTTTTTTTTTTTCGTATTTATGGCATTTTTCACCGATATTGATTGACTTTGAAAATAAAGTATTCTCTTTGGTTATGTCATAACTAAGAGATAAAATAGATTGTCTCAAATCACAGCGCGGTGATGAAACCGATAATTCAGTTCTTCTTTTTCTTAGCGTGTCTAAATAGACTAGTCCATGAATTCAGCTACGTGTTTGGCGCCATCACTAGCGTCCATCAGTTCCTGTAACGTGCAGACAGGACACGCAGGACACGATATTAAGTGTACCATCGTTCGTGGAACAGCACCTCACTTACACTCCAAGGCGGAGTTGTCTTTAATTATCTGCTATTTGACTCCTATATTTAATATGTTTAAGTATCTGTATATATATTACCTTAAATTAGAACATAATTATTGTTTTAATAAATTTCTTAAATTCATTCATTCACTAATAATCTCCGCACAGCCTAAACTGTTGGGTCTAAAAGTATTGAATGTTGCACAAGATAATGATTAACATATCTATAACGAAAGTGAGAAAGATGAGTACCTACTAAAGAAGTTTTTTTTCTAAATTAATCCCGTAAAGGGGCGTAGAAGACAGTTTGTATGGAAGTTAGTCACTTAGGCCGATGGGAAATCCCGTCGAACACACGGCGCGTTTATTCATAATTTTTGCATTCTAATACAAAATAACTTTTCAAAATTACATTATAATTTTGTAACATAACGAAAACAAATAAATTTGGTAGGATTTGCTAAGAGGTAGGATTTGCGTTCGGTACCGATTTGCGAACAATGCCATTTGAAAAGCCATGGTTTTACGGAGAGAAAATTATCTTGAATGGGACCAACCTGATTTGGGTCAAAAGGTACCGACAGTCAGCAGTAAAATGAAATTTAAGGGGAAATTGAATACCTACTTAATATTGGTATTTAGCGTCCATTTATTAAAATATTTCTTTTAAAAGTAACAGTATTTCAATAAGGTCTAGTTTCCCTTCACCGTCAGTAATAATGTAAACTTCGAAATATATTGAATTGAATTGAACGGAGGAGTCTCGATATGTAAAGATGGTCACCCATCCACGGACTAACCCAAGCAAGCGTAACTTAACCGGATGGATCGATCCGTGCGGCTGTTATTACTTAGCCACGAGCTAATTGCAAGTATACATTATTTCCAATTGCATAATGGCCATTAAACCAAAATCCGTGCCTTAATTAGGTATTCTTTATTTTTTACAACTTTTTTTTCATGTAATTTTCCGTCACAACCGGACCACTAAAGATCTCGTTGAGATCTCGCTGGAGGGTATTACAAGAGTTTTATCAAACGGACGAGCAGCGATATTTATTCGAGTGTAAAGATTACAGAATTATTCCACTACGACCATTTCACTTGGTTACAGAGTTCCGGTCTATAAGGCCCGTGGTCAATTAACTCAATGCCTTGTGCCTTGCTTTGTTTACCGTCAATTTTGAACACTTGATCAAGACTATTGTTGCAAAGCTTCGTTTATACCAGCCGCTCAATTCTGTAAAAATCTCAACGTGAAAACTTAGATGAAGTGAGCTTTCATTTCACCGTGAAATCTTGACTGAAATGAGCTTTTTTTTTTATTTGAGGTTGACAAATCATCAAATGACCCCTCCTACTCTGGCTGGATCGGAAGGGAGTGTCAGACTCTTACTTACTTAAACCTATCCGTCAGATCTGCAGTAATAGCCTAGTGGTATGACCGACGAACTGCCAATTCTTAGGTCTCAAGTTTGAACCCAAGACACGCATCTCTGACTTTTCAGATTCAATTCAATTCAAACGGTGAAGAAAAACTTGTTGTGTGAAAAATATTTCTCAACATGTGAGGCTAAAGCAGAGGCCCATGGGCAGCATAAAACCTCTGACACCAGGATAGTCACTAACCACACGAAAAAAGAAAGAAAGAGTTCAGACCACTGTTGATATTGTGGTTTCCTATACTCTCATCCACCTTCTACTAGCTACCCAGTTAAGATCGTTTACCTCATAGCAAAAGTTTTCATGAGAAAGTTCAAGACGCTGTTAAAACTCATTTGTATCAAATCTCAAATAAGGTATCTGTTGGTCAAGTCTGTAAACATCTTACCGTGAGAACAAAGGTCAAGTGGGCGTGAAGCGAGCTGTCCCACCTCATGCTAGAGAGACTATTGACAGCTCACTTAAAACTCACTTCACCTACCTTTTGCACGGTGGTGTTTTTGGTCACAGTATAGCACTACTGTGACCCTGTTAAGATTGTTTACCTCATATCAAAAGTTTTCATGAGGAAGTTCAAGGCGCTGTTGAAAACTCACTTGTCTACACTTCACGTGAGCAGAGGGCTGGACTGTTCTTTGGCCAAAGAATTAGCATTTCCATTCAACGTGGCAATGCTGCCAGACTTCTGGGCACATTTCCGGACGACAGTACTCGACGCCTAAGTGTCCTTCTTGTTTATGTATTAATTTGTATATAGTTAGTTAGATAGTCATTTAATTTAAATATGTATAAGTTGTTAATATGTAAAAACAAAGACTTGAATAAGGTATCTTTACTTAAAGTTCGCACTACGACAAAGGCTTTAATTTTTTCTTCGACCACAAGATAATCCTGAAACTTTCACAAATAAAAAAAGTTTCATAACCTACAGACCGGCAAGTTCCCGTATCAAGATGTTGCCATGAAAAAAACTAGTATAAAAGATTCACCAAGATATTCCTTTTCTGCAGTAGATAGTCCCAAGTTTGAAGCCTGGTTGCATACGTAATAAGAACCTTTGTGCAGTTGGCAGTACGTGACTGAACTATTTATGTCGCTGAAAAAGGTAGAAGTTGTATTATGGTGGTATTGAAGTTAATGGTGTGGTCAGATTGTTATAGCCTGCTGTTACTTGACGATATAATTATCCAGCTTATTTTTTAGGGTCATTAAATGACTCCTCCTGCTCTGGGTAGAGTGGAAGGAAGTCTGAGGCTCTTACTGACTAAAAACCATCAATTAAATAGTCTTAGTACATTTTACAAAGCAAAGCTAGATAATCTAAGCAAGTTTGTCCGAAAGGGTTACCGCTACCCCGGAACATAAAGGGCTAAGGAAGGATCATGGATGGGTTTTAGTCAGTAAGAGTCAGACACTCCCTTCCACTCTACCAAGAGCGGTGCAGGCGGACGGGTCATTTGATGATTTTCCACCCTCAAAAAAAAGGCGAGTTTAGTATTTACACGTACACGTTCGCATACTTATCTGTCACATTTGTTAAAAACACTTAATTGCCTAAATTTTGACATAAATAAATTGCCGTTGCGATGAGATTACGAATAGATCTTGAACGTGGAAATGACATACTAGGAGTGGATATTATTGCACATATAATCTTAATAAAAGAGCTTAGAAGTTTCTACACATGATATTTAGATCAACTAAACTTAAAAACTACTTTAGGTACATAGACACAGCTTTGAAACTCGATCGCAGTAAATTCCGCGTACCACAATTTTTATTCCATCTAGCGTTGAACTTTGCAAAGATTTGACAAATGAAAGCTACGCAGTACTAGAAAACGTCGGCGGGAAAAATACATTTTCGACAATCAGGATTCTGGCCACGTCGTTTGAGAATGTCAACTGAAGCGGGTGACGGAGGAATTTCATTTCTACTCGCTATCGAACATCTGTGACTCGTCGGAACAAAAGATACGCTACTTTACCACAGACTAACTAAATGAGTATTATAATAAAGTTACGAAAGCAAACTTCAAATATTTTATAATAGGGATGCGACATTTTTTTTTAGTAAGTCAGCTAGATTATGAAAAAAAAATTAGACCCGTATTTTTTCTTCTTTTTATGTAATCCAAAGTTACGTCGATACATTGTGTTAAAATGTGGCATGACGTCACGGTTAGGTAGATTTTAAACCCAATTGTGACGTAGCGAACCCAAACTCCGCAACTTTAATGCGTTTTATCTAAGTATTTTTTTGTAAATAAGATAAAGCGAAAAAACCGTGTCTAATATGTTTTCATTATCTCACTGACGGACTAAATTTAATTCTTTTTTTTACTCCGTCATCCCTATTTTAATTTATTATTTTGTCCAAATAAGTCAAATATTATAAATGCGAAAGTAGGTTTGTTTGTTACCCTTTTACGCCTAAACCACTGAACCGATCATCATGAAATTTAACATATACTTTGTCAGGTGTACCGAAAAGGACATAGAGTACCTTTCATCCCGAAAAATAGTACTGTTCCTGAGGAAAACAACTACTTTTACTGAGCGGCCTACTCGTCAGGTGGAGGATGTGACGTCATTAAGCCTTTCCCAGTTAAATAAAATGCTGTCGATAACAGATTGGTCAAACGGTTGAGTTAAATAACTGCGACAAGCAGATAGAGTGTGGTATTGCTTAGTACTCGTGAAAAAAAAAGCTTACAATACATTTTTAATAGAGTTCTGTTCATGTCAATATAATCCAATGATTTGTGGACAGGAAATATCAGAAAAACGGAGAAATATAACAGACGTAAAGTTATATTAAGTCTTTTTTGAGGGTGGGAAATCATGAAGTGATTCCGCCCGCTCTGGGTGGAGCGGAAGGGAGTGTAAGACTCTTACTGACTAAAACCCATCCATGTAAGGAATATGGATGGGTTTTAGTCAGTCCTTGGGTCTTAGCCCTTTCTTTATGTTCCGGGGTAGTGGTAACACTTTCGGACAAGCCCGTTATGTCTACAGAAATTATTATTCGGTTTGCGCGCGGAAAATAATTATGCTGGCAAATTAAATAGGCATCAAATTGTAAAAACAAACACATCGAAATGACACAAACGAAGTGCAAATTACATTATTTTGGTCATAATTAGTTCATGAGTGTTTGTATAAATGAACCAATGGAAAAATAAATTACAATCTACACTGTGACCTTTTGAGTAAGGTACTTTTTAGATTGCTATTAGTCTTTCCATACGCGATGGTCGCTTATAAATGAGCATGATTTTTTTTAAATATTGTTTCGCGTTATTAATATCATGGCGGTTTAGAGGTAATAATACAGACTAAGGGCGAATTCCACGAATGAAACTAAACGCTATCAATACATAAACCCCGTTTCCGGCTCTCAGTGTCATTCGTTTTTGGAGAATATTGACACTGACAGGTCTTGAATGTCGTTTAGATCATTCAAGCAACCATCGACATGCAACAACCAGTATCATTCCATAGAGTTATTTGAACTAAGAAGGTTTTATTGCAGATTATTTTCAATGATTACAGTTCTTATAGCCTTTATAAAAGCATTCGCAGCCGTACAAGTAGGTAGTTATCTAAATAACTTCTTGCTTCGTCTGCCAATGATTATTTTGCCAAAAATAAACATAATACTGACCCGCAAATTAATTTATTATTTACTAGCTTCCGCCCGCGGCTTCGCGCGCATAATATGTCGACAAATTATACATATAAACCTTCCACATGAATCACTCTATCTATTAAAAATTATTTTTCAATAAAAAACAAAAACCGACTTCAAAAACCTAATAAACACTAAAAACTTAAAAATAATATTAAATTGAATAGGTAACTATAATCAAGAATTATTAACCAAAATAACCTTACCTAACTTTAATCTACATTATATTTTACAATTTAACAATTTTTGGAGTCGGTGCCAAGCCAAGTGTATAATATGACCATAAAATATTTTCCCATATTTTTTATTACAATAGTTTACGGGAGTAAATTAATATCATATTATTAGGTACTGATATTTTTACAAAGCTGTTAAAAGTTTTAGTCAGTGCTCGATAGGCGTTGTACCGTTTTCAAAACAACTCTGTCTTCTTCAGTTGATATTCTGTTTTGTGTTGTAATTATTTTTCAGTTTGTTTTGTTTTTTTGCTGCTATTGTACTTTTTTTTAGGTTAATATTTTGTGAGTGCGGGCTTGGCACCGACTCCAAAAATTGTTGAATTGTAAAATATAATGTAGATTAAAGTTAGGTAAGGTTATTTTGGTTAATAATTCTTGATTATACATTACCTATTCAATTTAATATTATATTTAAGTTTTTAGTGTTTATTAGGTTTTTGAAGTCGGTTTTTGTTTTTTATTGAAAAATCATTTTATTTTCTAGGTTTTAGTTTAAGTTTGTACATAGTTCATAGTTTTGAAGTTTCTTTTTCAATCTTAAATAGAAAGAAAATTATTTTTGTTTAATATTGGTAGGCCTACTAAACGCGCTGCTCAAATGAGACAGCGCCGTTTGGCAGAAAGTAACGACGAAAGGAAAGAACGTTTAAAGAAAAGTAGGGAAAGAAATACTAGAAACATTTCAAATGAGAGTGATGAGCAGCGAGCGTATAGACTTGCTCAGAAGAGAGCACGAAATTATCAAGGTTTAATAAAAGTCCAGAAAGTCGTGCTCAGCGGCTCAGTTTGATTCGTGAACGATTATCAAACGAGACTCAAGAGCAACGTTCTCATCGCCTTGATTTAATTCGTGAACGATTGTCTCACGAGACCGAGGAGCAACGTGCTCATCGTGTTGGTTTAATTCATGAACGTTTGTCTCATGAGACCGAGGAGTAACGTGCTCATCGTGTCGGTTTAATTCATGAATGTTTGTCTCATGAGACCGAGGAGCAACTTGCTCATCGTGTCGGTTTAATTCATGAACGTTTGTCTCACGAGACCGAGGAGCAACGTGCTCATCGTGTCGGTTTAATTCATGAACGTTTGTCTCACGAGACCGAGGAGCAACGTGCTCATCGTGTCGGTTTAATTCATGAACGTTTGTCTCATGAGACCGAGGAGCAACGTGTTCATCGTGTCGGTTTCATTCAGGACCGCTTGTCTCACGAGACCGAGGAGCAACGTGCTCATCGTGTCGGTTTAATTCATGAACGTTTGTCTCATGAGACCGAGGAGCAACGTGTTCATCGTGTCGGTTTCATTCAGGACCGCTTGTCTCACGAGACCGAGGAGCAACGTGCTCATCGTGTCGGTTTAATTCATGAACGTTTGTCTCACGAGACCGAGGAGCAACGTGCTCATCGTGTCGGTTTAATTCATGAACGTTTGTCTCATGAGACCGAGGAGCAACGTTTCATCGTCTCGGTTTGATTCAGAAGCGCTTATCAAACGAAACCGAGGAGCATAGTTACCGTCGTCTATACGTGCAATACGAGCGTCTATCCAATGAATCTGCCGAATCCAGAGCGACTCGATTAGATATTATGCGACAAGCTAGTCGAGGGTAAGGAGGTACCCTACGATTACGATCCCTCATCAGTAAACGATTTTGAACAGACTATTAATATTTTCGCTGACATTCCATGTGCTATTTGTTATAAAGCTTACAGTACGTTAATACCCGAAGAATTGGTGCGCCTGGATAAAATCGTAACATGCTCTCGCTGTCAAAACAATATAAGGAAATGAAAAATTTCACTGGCTATAGCGACAGAGAAAGCGACTTTGTTTTATACTATGTAGTGATTTAAATTTACACCCACTATCCTTACCGGTCACCCGGGTGGGAAGGGTGGGCAGTCATCCTATGACTTCTCCCGCTCTGTGTGGAGCGGATGGGAGTGTCAGACTCTTACTGACTAAAACCCACCCATGTTCCTTCCTAAGCCCTTTATGTTCCGGGGTAGCGGTAACCCTTTCGGACAATCCCGCTTAGTACTATCACTATTTTAATAGGTCACCATAATACAACAGTGGGTGGGTGGCTAACATATCACAGATATAAAAAAAACAACTAATAATACTTAAAAATGGACTAAAATAAATTATAATTAAAAAAAAAACGTATTTTGAACTCCGCGGGCTTCCTAGAAACTTTCACCTTAATATAAACTTGTTACCACTTGGTGTAAAGTAAACAGTACCTGAAATTTCTTCAAGTACCTCACCAACTATTTATCGTGAAAGAGGATTTTCAGTTTCCGTTAATGGGATTCTCATGTTTGCTAAAAGTGATGACACCACAATTCTCATTTGTTGTGAAACTATAAATATTTATGGTCTGTTCCAAAAGTATCTGCTTACAATGTAAACAAACGGACCTGAAAACGTCCATATGGATACCAATTTGTTGCGCCAATTTATAATTGAGGGGTTTGATATTTGCAACTAAAACCCGAAATTCTCATTTTAATTCACCTTAGACACGATTTCCATATGGAATCTTAAAATCTTCGATGATATTTCAACTATAATTTGATAATGTATTGTCATTCAAACAAAAAGCGAAAAATATGATAGGATATACAGTTTAAAAGATTAATGTGTCACTTTAGCGAGTGATTGCGTAAGAATTAAACATGAACGGATTTGTTTTCACTTTCATCAGATACTTTTAGAACATACTATAATGTGTGCCCTGTATAATATGGTACATATGAGGAGCTTGTGGCTAAGTAATAATGCTACACTTGCCTAGACCAGTTCATGGATGGGTGACTATCGTTACAGGTAGTCAATAGTATAGAAATTGAATTACTACTCAACATGTCTCTTTCTTCCTTACTCATCTCTCTAGCCATATCATCTTTTACGCAGTCTGTACAGACGCCAGCATATCAAGCTATCCCTAACTGTCAAATTTTCTCAATTAAAAATGATCCTTATGTCTTTGCACTAAAGTTGAAATACTATCAAAGAAATTTGACAGATTGTGGTAACTTGATGTGCTGGCCTCTGTACATAGTTTCATTTGGTCTTCCTTTACTCGTATAGCCATCATTTCACTTCATTTTATTTAACACAACTAATAACTCTACGAATTGAAACGTAAGGCCCGGCGCCCATTGGCGGTACGGCATGGCAAGGTATTTTAGGCGACGAATAAAAATGTAACTTAATAGTATACAAACAAAGTTGAAATCTCAGTGTTAGGGTCCGGCGCGCCCATTCTTCTTTTTTTCATGGGCCTTTGACTTAACTTTACATACTGTTGAGAAATATTTCTCCGATATTATTCTGGTTTCGTCTCGATGTTTTCCTTTACCGATTTTTACGCAAGTGATAATTATACAATACGTACGTAATCCTTAGCGAAAGGCCAGCCTAATGTATTTTAGGCGACGAATAAAAATATAACATTATGGAAATAAAGTTCAAATTTCAATGTCCGCCTAAAAATACACTGCCATGCTGTGCCGCCAATAGGCGCTGGGTCTAAATGTATTATGGTATTGCCGTAATATGAATGCTTGTTCCTTCTCCATAGTGGAAGGGTCTTTTGAACTTTATCGCAATAACATGCCGATATTATATTTCTTATCTTATCTCTCAATGAACGCGGACTGTTAGTAGTGTTTCACGTCATTGCTTAACTTCTACCATTATATATAAATCATAGCTTTTAAAAAATAAATCCCAGTTGTGTTCCGAGAATACGCTTCGTTGTATTATTATTGTGAATTTTATTTTTTATTCAAACGTGTGATAAAAGATTCAAACACTCAAACGTAATAGATATAATTGTGAATAAAATATTTGTATAACAAGAAAGGAAAGCAAAACTACGGAGTCTTCTTCTCTCAATAACTCCATTTCAAGATTCATTTATAATAATATAAACACAAAAATGCAAGTCAACAATTGAACGTCGGTACGAAACGGTGCAACAAGTTTTCAGCAACATAAAATCTAAAGTGAAAAATCAAACGAGAAATCAACAAGAACTTCAAGGTAAAATTAAAGGCAAGCGTCGTGCATAATCACAGAAATATATTAATATTATAAAGCTGAAGAGTTTGTTAGTTTGAACGCGCTAATCTCGAGAAATACTGGTCCGAATTGTAAAATTATTTTTGTGTTGGATAGTCCATTTATCGAGGAAGGCTTATAGACTGCAACATCACGCTACGACCAATAGGAGCCGAGTAGCGGGTGAAACCACGCGGGAGTAGCTAGTATTATATAAGATGAGACCCACAACACCCCAAGATATACTGGAGCTACAAGGTGATGAAGAAGAAACCTCAGATGAAGAAATACTCGTACCTGATAACTTTCCTGTCATGCTAACAATATTAGGCATATTTATTGCCATCAAAGTTACTATCTGCGTTTTTTATGCGGTATACAAATCGTATAAGAAAATAAGGAATTGTTTGCGCAGAGCTGATGATGTAATACTGACTACAACCAACGGCCCATAGGTGATACTGCAAAAGGTTGCAAAGTCGAAGACCTTGGCAGAGGAAGTCGGTAACGGAAGACGGAATTTGGGAGCAGACAACACATTTATGCCTAAGACTGTGACCGTCTGCTTCACAAGCTGTTCTCGGCCTAACAGACTCCTGACTAAAAGATTCGGCTTAACTCTGTGACTGTCATCATCTGCCTAGCCTTTTCCCAACTATGTTGGGGTCGGCTTCCAGTCTAACCGGATGCAGCTGAATATTAGTATTTTGCATGGAGCGACTGCCTATCTGATTTCCACAACCCAGTTACTAGGCAATACGATACCCCTTGGTAAGACTGGCTGTCAGATTTTCGGGTTTCTGACGACCCGACTGTCCAAGATGCACAAATGACAGCCAGGACCAACGGCCTAACGTGCTTTCCAAGACACGGAAGACACTCAGTGTCTAGAGATGGTCACCCATCCACGGCCAATCCCGGCAAGCGTAGCTTAACCTGATGGATCGACCTGTGCGTCTGTTGGTACTGTGCCTGTACTAATAATGAAAAATTTGGCAGCGGGTCCAGTCGACCTATTCAAAATTTGTCTAGGTTGAGTGATCCTGCGGGTCCATTTCGAGTAGGTCCAATAAATTGACCAAAGACTCTTAGCACGTCTGAACTACAATCAAGAGCGGTCAGTGTTACAATTATTGTGAAATATTGACACTAAGCCAGGTTTTCTATTCAAATCGTTAAGGGCGGTTCACTGTGAAACAAGATTAGTACCGCGCGTTCTACTGCTGTGAGACAGTTGTGTACAATATGAACGTTAATGCGGTTAGAGTAATGGCTATTTACTTTTTATGGAAAAGAACGCGTCTCAACGACGTCACATTCAAATGCATACTGGCCGTAAATGCTGACGAGTGGTACGCGCTTCGGCAGCGCTGGCGAACAGCGCGCGTTTACCGAAAACGGCGCTGCTCTAGCGCGCGACTTTGAAACGCAACTACTACCCCATACATCTCGGAACGCGCGCGCTCGAATGGAGCTGCCGAAACGCGTTTCAACGTGCAACCAGCCTAAGGCGTGAATCACACAGAAACGGCGTAAGGCGCGGCGCAGGCACGTACATTTTGTACACAGGCATGATGCCGCTTTTAAATGTTTTCATACAAAATGTTTGCGCCTGTGCCGCGCCTTCACCTTACGCCGTTCTGTGTGTTTCACGCCTAACAGCTCATGAACGCGCTTTAGGTATGCTCAACGTGTTCAATTTCATTGGTGAAATTGACACTTTTCCAGTATGTTTTGCGTGTGAATCTATACTAATATTATAAAGGGGAAAGAGTTGATTGCTTGTTTGCAGTGAATAGGCTCCGAAACTAATAAACCGATTTGAAAATTCTTTCACTGTTCACAAAGGGAATTTTAACATTAACATATAGCTTGTAGCCAATAAGGACCCGTAATGTGTTTACTGTATTATAATTAACAATTACGTGTCCTTGTTGGCAACAAACTACATATATTATTTTAATTATAAAATTCATTTTGGGTGGAGCGGAAGGGAGTGTCAGACTCTTACTGACTAAAACCCATTCATGTGTCCTTCCGTAGCCCTTTATGTTCCGGGGTAGCGGTAACCCTTTCGGACAATCCCGCTTACCCGGTAGGCTTGGCCCTGCTTGCTGCATTGGGGCCCCTTCATATGCTGACATCTCTTTGAGGCGCGCGTGGAACATATACGCGCTGTCCGGCACGGGCCTGGTGCTGATCGGACGGTGAGTCACCCATTAATCACCGTCCGCAGGCCCGCGCCTACGGTGGTCGGGAGTCGTCACGTGGCTCCCGACGCCCGGGGCGTCTCCTGCGGCGGCTGGGACGGGAGGACCTTTCTCTCTCCCATCCCGCCACCTCCTTCGCGAGCATGACTTTTTCGCAGAAGGAGGTGACTGCCTCCCACTCCTTCTCGCCCCGGACCATGGCTTGCACCAGGGCCGGGTGCGAGAGGTCGCCGCCGCCGGACTCGAATCACCCTTGCGTCCCTATTCAACCTCTTTTAACTGTATATTATATTTTAAAAAAAATAGGAATCCTTACTAAAACTCCAATAATGTAACAGTTTCCGACGTGAACGCGGGCGAAACCAGGCAGAAGATAGTCTTCACTACATAGTATAAAGCAAAGTCGCTTCTCGCGTCTGTCCTAATGTCTGTATGTATGCTTAGATCTTTAAAACTCCACAACGGATTTTGATACAGTTTTAATAGATAGAGTGATTCAAGAGGAAGTTTTATATGTATAACTAGCACTTTGCCCGCGGCTTCGCTCCCGTGGTCTTTCCCGTGTGACCCGTTATTTTTCCCGGGATAAAAAGTAGCCTATGTTACTCCTAGAAAACTAAGCTTTCCAACGGTGAAAGAATTTTTAAAATCGGTCCAGTAGTTTTTGAGCCTATTCATTACAACCAAACAAACAAACAAAGTTTTCCTCTTTATAATATTTGTATAGATAACATGCAATTTCCGTTACCCACGCGGGCAAAACCACGGGCAGAAGCTAGTCTGAAATTAATAAATCACAAAGCATTGTAATGTTAACCTTTTGAATGCTAGAGCATAAACGCACGCGCGTGCCCTCCACGCCAAGCTACAAATTTATTTCTTCTTGTTATCATGAATTTCCCAATATTCATGGTGTCTTTTAATTTGTTTCAAGTCATTAAATACGTACGAGAGCTTGAATTTTTATGATATCTAACAATAGACACTCACAAAAGTAATGATTTATTTTTTATTTCGTGTCATAGTGTTGTTGTCATTGTCACATATTTGTGTCGTTGGCGTACAGGGCATGCGCTTGCTTGTCACGTATATGTGACAATGGCGTTCAAAAGGCTAAGAAAATTGAGTCATTTGTACCCTTGTTTACTCCTAAATCTCTATAATAATACGCGGCAAGTTTACAGTGCTAATTAAATATTAATGAACCCGCTAACTGACAGAGGCGTGACAATTTCGCGGTAACATGTATACTATATAAGCTTATGTCTGTGACATATGATTTGTAGATACAGTAATCTGATAAATATGTAAATGGTTTCGAGACTATAATGTTTCAGTGTTAATTATAGAGGTGGATAATTATGGTACAGACGAAAGATGGATTAACATTGGTAAGCGGCAGTTTTTTACAGACGCCAGCATATCAAGCTATCCCAAATCTGTCAAATTTCTTTGATAGACTGCTACAGAGAAATTCTAGATAGAAAAACCCTATAACAGTTTGCCCGTCCAGGGAATCGAATCCAGGACTCATACTCCGCAATAGCGACTTGCGACCTGTACAAGGTACGCCAGAGACAAGTACAAATTTTATTTTAATCCGTCTCTGTTCTACCACAACATCAAAACCACACCTTAAATCTCAGATTAATCTTAATTGCCTCAAGATAACAGAATATCGTCATTTAATCTATCCTTTGATACAACGGTTCTAATAATCAATTAGCATCAATTGGGCCGCTTTGGCTTCAACGTTAGGGTTATAACACACTCTATATTGGTATAAATGTCTGTGGGGATTAAGTTATTAAGCAAGGGATTTGCGATTGAAATGGTTTGAGTTGAATTATGTTTGACAGGCATAGTTAAAATTAACATTTCGGGTACAGACGAGAGCTGGTAGCTCAGTGGTATCGGTCCCGACTTGCCGAATCGGACAGGTCGTGAGTTTGAACCTGCCAGGCATTTTACTTGTAGTCTACTATTCCTGTCAATAAACTATCTCTATCTACTTACTAATAAATGAATTGTTCTGCGTTTGTTGTATTTCATTTCTTTTACTTTATGCTAATTTTTTATTTGTACGATGACTATTCTATAGGGTAAAATTGAATTCATGGGCATTCTTTTAAGGGGTACTCATCAATATGAACAACTTATATAATAGGAACACACCTGCCATCGCGACAAAAATGTCAACTGTTTTCTACATTTTGACGGGTTATGCGAGCTTAATGTATCGAACAACTAATATTTTTCGCGATTTCAGATTTGCTACCATCGTAAAAGTTGTTCATAATGATGAGTACAATGACTCCTTATTATATTACCCATGAATTCAATTTCAGCCTGTATATCTATCACCGTAAGATTGTAAACTATCGATAGATTGTGAACCGTATCATTATGATTGCAATTTAACAATTCATTTTTCGCTTGATTGTAATCTATCGATGGGAAGCGGTCAAATTGTGAACCGGCGTAGGACGTTTAAAAAAATGGTTAGGTTAGGTTAAAACTGTGACCACCTACGCACGAGCCGAGCGAGCGAAGCGATCGGTGCCGCGGCAGCGGCCGGCGAGTGCCAGAAACGACTAGATTATATAGAAAAAAAATTGGAAAAAAGAGATTATTTTTATTCAGATTGTAATTTAACGGTTTCACTTCGGTAGATTACAATATAGCGAAGAATAATGAGTCAAATTGCAATCTTAATGATACGGTTCACAATCTATCGATAGTTTACAATCTCGCTAGATAGATTGTAATCTAACGATCTTTACAATCTAACGGTGACATATCTATACTTACATATAATAAATTTGTAGAAAAGTGGTGTCTGTACAATAGAAATATATAAAAAAAAGTAGCAGGGTTTGTTATTATATCGATGCCGAACCCGAAATTGTAATTAATTTTTTTTTTGTCTGTTTGTCTGTGTGTTTGTGCACGCTAATATCAGAAACGGTTTATTCGATTGAGATACGGTTTTCACTAATATATTGTAGTAAGCGTCACTTAACATTTAGTGTTTATTTCATGTCAATCGGTTCATAAATAAAAAAGTTATGTCAATTTAAAGATTCACGGTAAACATTTGTTAAGGTATTCTATCAGAGTACGTATACGCATCGCGCCTGCGCGTCCGTGGCTATATAAAGCGCGCTGAGAGCGGCGCCGCTGTTACCCCCGATCCAACTGTCCCTTGCTGTCCTCCCCCAGCGACGCCCTAAGCCGAGGTCCGTACCCCACAGGGGGTGCCCTTAGCGTGTAGTCGCTTAGTTTGTAAGTTTTTATAAGCCCTGGCTGGAGGCTACAATTCGTTTGTGGTATCCACAGGCAAGTCCGGTTAAGCAGTATACAACGCTATGGTTGAGCTGCGAGATGCCATTATCAAAAAAAAAAAAACACGCCGCTGCCGTAAGGATTCAGTTATTCGTAGCGAACGCACGTATCCTGGAGAGTATAGGCGAATAGTTGCATTCGATTATTGCGATTCACTTGAATACTGACTGTTTGCATATTTCATTTATTTATATTTTAGGATTTGTAGGTGAGGTTCTTTTCTAAATTTTCCTTAAAATCTATCTATAATATAATAAAACAGTAAAAAAACTGTGTCTGTACATTGAATATATTAAAAAAATAATGATTGATGGGGGTTTAGAAACAGTAATAGAGCACGAATCCAAAAAAAAATCGGTCTGTTTGTCTGTATGTCTGTTTGTTTGTACACGCTAATCTTTGGAAGTACAGGACGGATTTGAATGTTTTTTTTTTGTTGTGTAGGTATTAAGTCTGGGCAACAAATAGACTATAATTTATCTTGGAAACTTGAACACCTGATGCAGTACCGCAACTGACCAGCTAATCTATAAGAGATACAAAAATAGTACCGTAGCAAAAATTGTTCCGCGTGATGAGCATTTTCTGCTGAGAGAATAAATTTTGAGATCTGGAACACCTGATGTGGAACTCCAAGAGCCCAGCTACACTATAACAGATATAGGAATGACGTCTTAGCAAAAGTTGTTCAGCCTGACGAGCACTCTCTGTTGACGCATAAAAATTTAAGATCTGGAACTCCTGTTGTGGAATTCCAAGAGCCCAGCTACACTATAACATATACAGAGTTGATACGACAGAGCGGCTTTCCTTTAAACAGCTTATACTAGGGACCATTTTCAAGCTCTGTATCAAAAATCAATTAAATAGGAGCAGTAGTTTAGTCGCAAATGATTTTTTAAGTTTTTGCCCGTTTGAACACGATGTATCTTTCCTAACAGCGCTCCGGCGTGGACGCGTCGGTGCCGCGCTGCGTTACAAGGTCAGTTTTTATTAACAAAGGGTGGTTGCGTTTTACTCTGATTTGTAAGCTATTTAGTTAGTTTGAAAAAATAAAAACCTCATTTTTGGTGCTTTTTATTTTTATACCGTACCGAGTTAATACTAAACACGTATAGTATACGTAGTGTAATTGAATACCCCTCTGTCATATCAACTCTGTATAGGAATGACGTCTTAGCAAAAGTTGTCCAGTCTGATGGTCATTTCCTATTGACTTATAAAAATCGAAGATCAGAAACATCTGATGTGGAAATCAAAGCTATCAATAATTTCACTGTATAATTATAAAATAACATAAGCTGGGAGTACTTCCACGCGGTGAAGGCGGTAACAGTTTAGGACTGATTTTCGCTGACGATGGTACAGACGCCAGCACATCAACTATCCCTAACTGTCAAATTTTCTCAATTGAAAATGAACCTTATGTCTTTGCAATAAAGTTGAAATACTATCAAAGAAATTTGACAGATTGTGGTAACTTGATGTGCTGGCCTCTGTACTTATATCATTGAAAATTGGACTCTGCTGGCCAAAACTCCTATTTATTTTTTTATTTTACCAAATAAATATGCCTTCGGACTTATGTTATTTGAGTGTTTAATTTCCTTTTCTATTTATCTTCGTGACACAGTAGCCTACCCGATAACGCCTGGGAGCAGTCCCTTAGATTTTAATTGATCACTTATATTCACAATAAAACTATAACCATGCCTAGAAAGAGGTCAAATCTTTCCCAATGTTCCAAAAGAGCTAAAAGATTGAAGATCATAAGATCCCAAGGATCTACCAAAGAGCGTCACGAGGGACTTGATGCTGTTTGAAAACATCCGGCTGCAACTCGCTCCGTGGAAACCTCTTCGGATCGCGAAGCACGCCTGCGTTCTCAGCGTATTTACGCATCTACATCCAGGTCTCTAGAGACCAGTGAAGAATATGATGCGCGACTGACCGCAGATCGTGCAAGTCATGCATTGTTTCGCGAATCGGAGACGTTCATGGATAGAGAATTACGCTTGAGTTCCAGGCGTATCTACGCATCGAGTTCTAGGTCTCTAGAGACAAGTGGGGAACGTGATACGCGACTGACCGCTGATCGTGATTCAGATCTTCGATTTTGATGACCCCGTTGTCGCTGGCATAAGCAACAGGATACGCGTACGAAGTCGCGGGCAGAAGCTAGTCTATTATATAATTATATATATATCTATTATTATATATATATTTATTATTATTTTGTTGGTATACATTTTTGTATTTCGGCACCAATGTGCCGGTTTTATAGGATAACACGGGCCAAAGCCAAGTGGTACCCTAAAAATACTAAACTAAGTGATGATAACGTATTATGTTGTGATGATATGTTTAGAGTTTGTGTTGTGGATGATGCAGAATTGTCCGAAAATTTCTTTAGGACAACGATGCACATATATCACACTCACAATGATATATGTGCATCGTTGTCCTAAAGAAATTTTCGGACAATTCTGCAAGTGTTCAGAATAGCAGCTTTCTGTAGAGTTTGGTAGGTGGAAGGAGACAAGCCTAGCGAGTTTAATGATTGGTGCAGTTGTTTAGGAATGACACCCGTGGTTGAAAGTACTACTGGGATTATGGCAACGTTGCTTAATCGCCACATTCGGCTTATTTCTATTTTTAAGTCTGTATATTTTGACAGCTTTTCTGCTATTGTGTTTTGTAGGTTGTGTGTATTCGGTACTGCTTATTATGATTGTCATCTATTACATAGTATAAGGTTTTAGGATTAATAACGTTTGTTAACCACTACTATTCTACAGTGTAATCACTACATCTGTGAATAAATCGAACTTGAGGTTTGTGTCGGTATTACTGGTACTCCCAAATAAAAATTGAAAGGTTCTTTTAATCAAACCCCAGTACGTAACCCCACGAAGTCGAGGGTTATTTAAACTTGCAGAGAATCCCATTAGACAATAATTATAAATGATGAGGTACCAACCGAGTATTGTCCCGATAGATGCAGAACTATTGCAGAAAATGGAGAAAAACTTTTAGGGCTATGGGTATAGGTGGCTTTAATGGGTTGGGTACCTTACATTATGGAAGAACTATGGCCCTACCTGACCAATGTTTTCTTTAGAATACATGGATAAAATGACAGGGAGTGACTTGCACACTCAATTATGGGCCCTCGGAACTAGTCACTGCACATAGTGTTTTAGCGACTAGGGTGCAACATGTCCTGAGGTGCGTATGAGGGTTGGAGATGTATTCCAAGACTTTCAAAAATGATCATGACCATTTTCCAGAGCCCGGAAAATGGTCATGTCCCTACGAGCACTTACTGGAATACTTCTTTCCACCGAGCACGTTTGCTCTTGCGAATCTCCATTCAAGCCGGCCAATAAAGGCAAGAATGACGTGGGAGCTCTGTTCCTTGTCAGTGTTGACTCCAGCCAGCAAGCCGGAGGTAAGGGACAAGTCTTCTCCCAGGAGGTAGGGTCCGTGGTGTCACCAACTGGCCAACAGCTCGCCACATACTGCTTGCGGGTCCTTGTATCTCTCTTGGTACTCACCTGGCTGCTCACCCTTCTTCGGTGAAATAAAGTCTACCCTCATAGACCCAGAGTTCCCCAGAGAGCTCACCACGATGTTAACGTAGAGATATTACGGTGGGGTTATTATTATTATAGGAGGATGAGGATTTATTCCGACGCCATAAACTCTTTTACAGACTTATATTATACTAGCTTCCGCCCGCGGATTCGCCCGCAAAATATGTCGACAAATTATACACATAAACCTTCCTCTTCAATTACTCTATCTATTAAAAAAACTCGCATCAAAATCCGTTGCGTAGTTTTAAAGATTTAAGCATACATAGGGATATAGGGACAGAGAAAGTGACTTTGTTTTATACTATGTAGTAACGTTATGTCACTTATCTCAAGCCAAAAATCAGCCGATTATATAGCACGTGTATTTTACAAAACCAAAATCACCTATTTGCGAAATACCATAAAGCAGAAGAGAATACTCCTTGAAGTCAAACTGTCATATCGGTTCTGACATTAGAGTATGAACTTTACTAATTAGACAAAGCTATATAAAATTCAAAGAGATGATAGAAAAACTGTGTTTTAAATGAGAAATGCTAATTCTTTGCGTCGTAACAATCATTTTGGAATGTTTACAAGCCGCCTGTGAGTACTATTGTATTGTAATTTTAGAAAACTGCCCAAAAAAGGAGTGTTTAGTGTGTTTAATCTACGCTGCTTGACGGCAAAATAGTTATGGAAGTAGTGTGTTTGTTCTACTACTTTGTCGTATCAATATCACGACAATGAACTAGATTTTTAGCCTAAAAGTTGCGGAGGATAAAATCTGTATTGAAATTATCCGGAAAAGAACCGGAGTTACGGACATAGCTTGGAGACTAAGCAACCTGAAGTGGCAGTGGGCTGGCCATGTTTGTCCGCGCATCGGCAAGCGTAGTGCGGGACGCCCCCCTGTTAGATGGACCGATGACCTTAAGAAGGTGGCTGGGACAGACTGGATGTGGTAGACGGAGGCCAGGGTGTTGTGTGCAGGGAGAGGCCTAGGTCCAGCAGTGGACTGCGATAGGCTAAGTTTATTGATTGATTGAACCCGAAACTTTGCTATTTCTACTCGTAAAGTGAAGTCTACGTCAATGGTACAGCATAAGTCCCACCTCTTATACCCCACATGCAGCTATAATGTTGTCTGCGCTGAATATTATTCAGCAGTGATAGCCTAGTGGTGGGACAGTCGTGCAGCCAAGTCTTAGGATTCGTGTGCGTATTGGACAATTATCACTTGCCTAAAATAAGGTGAAGGAAAATCGCGAAGAAACCGGCATGCCTTAGAGATAGGTATATGGTTGGGTGGAGTTTGTGACCAATCCTGTTTCAGAGGAACGGAAAGAAAGAAAATACGTTTATTTGCGGCAAACATGACGCAGAAAATAAAAACTAACAACAACAAAAAAATTAGTTGGTTCCATTTGCGGCGCTTTATTTGATGGTCGATCAGCATCATAGGTTCCCATTCGAGATGGTCTTTGGCCAGTACGTCTTTAAAGCGTCATTAATAAATTATGGTTTAAAACTAGATGAGGTCGACCTACGCTTCTGTTCTTAAATATTATCAATTCTATTACAGATTTATACGACGAAGATGATCCAATATTCAAGCCTCGCGTGCAGTCGTCCGAGGACCTAGAATTTGAACCAGTAATGACACTAACAAAAGACAAGGAAAAAATGATTATAGTGAAGAACATAAATTGTGATGACTTCGCGAAATATGCAACGAACTGCACCTTTGAGGCTGCTTTGATGTATAATTCTAGCAAGAAGTCTCCCCCGATGCCTGCTAAAGTCAGTGATTGGTGCAAGTAAGTATTACAAAGAAAAGAGAAAAAGAAAGAAGTTATAAGGAAGAACACAAAAATCTGGAAGGGGGAAATATGCGTCATATTCACGAGTTTATGAGAGACACAGCTCCAGCATTGGTTCTCAGCGACAGCCAGCGTTAAAACCCGTCAAATTACAACCAGTTTTTATATTATCAACCTTATTTTGACTAGCACAAACTTCTTTAAAATTTACAACAGCTTAGGGTTTTAAAACAAAAACCTTCTTATATAATAAGGCCAATAAAGGCCTGTTATACTGGTTGTCAAAGGTATCCTCATCAAAAAGTCATTCGCCAGTAATCTTAAAAGGCTGACAGGCTCAGGGGGCATTTCTAAGTCTGTCAAGGAAAATACGGGCCCGTCTGAAAGTCTGTCGATACGATACTTTGGAATGAAACCTACTTCCGATTAATAAGCTTTTTCGGTCGGGTAAATAAACATCGGGAATAAGCACAATTACTGTCAAATCGTGTACTCTTATCGTGTATTCTCACTTCGGGCCGCAAACTAATCTTTTGACCGTAGCTGCTGGGGAGTATGTTGCGCCACTTCTTTTTCTCAGCTAAAGCACTAGGAAGTGGTAAAGGGCGGACATTTGAGGACCTGTCTAATATAATTTTGTCATTCAAAAGTTGCTGATTTTTAGCCTAGTTTGACTTTGAAGGTGATACGGACTAGGAAACGCCGTATCTTCGGCCATTACAGCAGATTTTTGTGCTTAGTAGGGAGTAGATATCCAGTAAATGGTTTATAGTACAAAGACTGCTCAAAATGCGAAGACTAACTGGTTGTATTTCAAACATGTGCGCGGTATTTGTAACCATATCTTGTTTAAAAGACTGTCCGTGGAGTTTCTAGCCCGTTCTTATCCATAGGTAGCTACTGCTTGGGGATGGGCTACTAGCTTCATTTTTCTGACTGACCAACCCTTTGATAATTCAAAAGTCTATTTCAAATAAACCAATTACAGGCAGTAATTATAATAATAATAATATAATAATATTCTTGGACATTTCACACAACGCCATATCGTCCCAAGCTAAGCAACCTAATGCTTGTGTTATGGTAACGAGATGGCTGATAAACTACTTATATACATTTTTTTTTTGTAAATACATACATATTATAGATAGAAAAACACCCAGACTCGTAACAAATACTTGCAGGTCGTACAAATATTTGTTCCGTGCGGGAATCGAACCCGTAATTGGTTTATTACTGCCTGTAATTATTGTTGGTTTATTTGAAATAGATTGGTTTGTTTGAGTTTGATTTTCGCTCGTTGTATGGAACCGACTTTTCTGGGGGTCAACTATCTATCACCTCAAAGAGCAGTCATATTTCAATACTGCTTCAGTGCTTCAATAAGTATAGCTTCATCTCTTTCCCAATGTGAAGCGGTATGAAATAATACCTTATGAGGTGGTGAACGGCCTCCTGCAGTGCTATTCCGTAAAAATCCCACGGTAAAAACGAAGTGAGCTGTCAGTAGTGTTAAAACTTAGCATCAGGTGGATGGAATGTCATCAGAATCTCACTTTAAGCTCACTTTATCTAAGTTATCACGGTGAGATTTTTCAGAATACACCGGCTGTTCTTAGCTATTTCGTAGTAGTTGTCTGTCTAAAGAAAACAAAGAAAGAAAAATGTACGGATATAGGTTACAAATAACTTTTTCTTCTTCCAGAGCAATACGCCACCTCACAAATTGTGCTATAGACTGGAACTCGGATTGTAAAGACTTTACTGAAAGTCATTTCAATGAGGAGAGTATCCGTGGACACATGCATGTCGTGAACAATATCTGTGATGACGAGTGGTTCTTGTCCAGTAAGTATTTGACTACGGTTATTTAAAGTCTTACTATCTCTGCTATTACACACTTGAAATAGTGATGGAAAACATTGTAAGGAAACCGGCTGTGGCGTACCACGGCGTGTGTCATTCCAATCTCAACCTTGCTCTGTATAGCTTCATTCTCAAACCATAAATTTTGAACCGTTTTTATTATATCAAGTAACTAACTCCTTTTGCAATAAACCATTTTATATGTTGGAGAAACCAAGCAGTATAATTTTTTCTAATCCACAACCACAAATTGAAGAGGAAGGCGCCTAACGCATAAACATAATTTTGTGTGTGAACACGGTGTGGCGGGGGGGCCCGCTGCAGCTCATAACACGTATGTTATGAGCTGCAGCAGGCCCCCGCACTATTCTCTCTCTTCTTTTTCTTACTAACGATGCTTGAATATATCTCCAACATTAGAATTTAAAAAAAATATATATGAAAGACAAACCCTTACTAGGTTTTTAAAATGGAACAGTCGACATATCCTGAAAAAAAATTGCTGCCATGTGAGATCCAGGCTGATTTATGCTCGGCGCGTACGTGTTCCTGGCGCGCCTCAAAGAGATGTCAGCATTTGAAGGGGCCATTTAGGGCCGAGCCTGCCGGGTAAGCGGCATTGTCCGAAATGGTTACCGCTACCCCGGAACATGGCTTATGGAAGGAACATGGATGGGTTTTAGTCAGTAAGAGTCTGACACTCCCTTCCGCTCCACCCAGAGCGGGAGGAGTCATTTGTGATTACCCATCGTCAAAAAAAAGGTTGATTTATGCTAAGCTAAGCCAACAAATACTAAACAAAAGTTTTATGAGAGAGAATGAGGAACGGGGTGTAAAGTTCACTCGAGACTAAGACATACAGAATACTCGACACTAGAGAAAAGGGAGGATCCTCCGACCAGATGGGCCTTGTGCCTGGTGGGATTGACGATTCATATCTGGATGTCGCGCAGTAAACAATAAACTCGGCTAGGCCGGTGCAGGATTTTGCGTGACGTCAGTCTGTCGCGTAGTGCGTACGCGCCGATATAGATGCCGCTACTCATCATCTGTATCATCTGCCCAGCCTTTTCCCAACTATGTTGGGGTCGGCTTCCAGTCTAACCGGATGCAGCTGAATACCAGTATTTTACATGGAGCGACTGCCTATCTGACCTCCACAACCCAGTAACCGGGCAATACGATACCCCTTGGTAAGACTGGCTGTCAGATTTTCGGGCTTCTGACGACCCGTAACAACTGTCAAAGATGCACAAATGACAGCCGGGGCCAACGGCTTGACGTGCTTTCCGAGGCACGGAGGAGTCTCGGTATGTAAAGATGGTCACCAATCCACGACCTGTGCGGCTCCTCCAGATGCCGCTACTACTCGTAACTATCAACAATTTTATTTCAGGATACGACGTACTACCCGCGTGTATCGAGGGTGCCTCGGATGCTTGGGAGGGATGTTACTCAGTTTTCAAGACGTTGGTAGACGAACAAAAGAATACCACACACGAATGGACTCACTTTGATACACATTTTCATATGTGTTGGTGAGTAGTTTCTTTTAATTGGTGTCTATTTCTGGGGTGTAAAAATTGATGTTTAACTGAAGGCTCAGATGAGCCTTCCTTCAATCTTTCCTTCAGTTAAACATCTTGTATTGGTGTATTTGAATGGTATGGTAATGGTATACATACCTCTTTGCTAATTACGTACGTATTATGTCAGGTGAATAATTACATCGATTTCTCTCTTTCAGTCGTCAGAAATTTGACTTTTGAAAGAAGAAGACAAAACGTTGTGTAACTATACAGACGCTATACATCATTTATTAGTAATGGGGTGTAAAAAATAGAAATATCTTTAAAAAACAAATTGTTGATTTTTTCCATTCAAAAGAGGAGGATACCAAGTCAGCGCTTTATGAACATATAGAATTATGGCTCTGTAATTCTGACTATCTAGATTTCTAGAATGTTAATAGGTTGCTTGCAGGGATCTATGGGTGTATGGAAAATTATCAGTTTTGCTTTCTGTTGTTTGCTTTTGTGTCATGTGAAAATAATTCCCTTCCTTTACGACAATCTAGTGATATCCGAATTGAATTCCTGGTAGCCAATAAAAAAGGACAACCAACTTCTTTGTGGTAACGAATATTGGTCAAAGGACACCACAAACTCCCGCGTATTTTTATTTAACAGCGCTAAATCAACCGTGCCTCGAACACATGGAGTTTGTCAATAAAATACAATGTCTGGCCACGTTTTGATACGTAGAAGGGACTTGTTTCTAAACACTAAAAGCCGCACGGATTGATCGGAGTTAAAGCTTCGCTGGGCACGGTTGGTTAGTGGATGGATGACATCCTTTACATATCAAGACTCCTCCGTGCTTCGTAAAACAGGTTAAGACGTTGGTCCCGTTGTCATTCGTAGCTCTTTGATAGTCGTAACGAGGAGTCAGTACGTGACAAAAAACTTTTTTACAAAAAATATTTTTATCTTTCACTTTTTAGTTGTGGTACCTACACAACCCCTCCCCCCCCCCCAAATTTTAATACCACTACCTGGTATGTAAATTACAGTGACAGGAACTTATTAGAACATCGTCCACATATATATTAACACTTTGAGGGACATAACAATAAAACTTCTATTGTGTCTCGTTCACTGTCCTTCAATGGGTTAAGTAGATTTTTTTTAGATTTTTGTTGATTCTTCAAAAACCGCTTATCCGATTTCGATAAAATTTTTATGGGACCATTTCGGAAGTATACCCTTTCCAACAAAAAAATAATTTTTCAAATCGGTTAGCAAGCAACGGAGTTATTCACGAACAAACATAAAAAAAAAATATATATATACAGTCGAATTGAGAACCTCCTCCTTTTTTAGAAGTCGGTTAAAAAAGAAAAATTTGCTTGTTCAGTAGCATAATAATTAATGCTTGTTTTTTGCATGAGAAGATAAACCTTGCTATGCAGTAATACAGTTGCAACCCGTTCTAGGCAACGCTATGGAAATAGGATCAAACATTTTTAGCACGAACCACACCATCACAAAGTCCTCTAAAATCCAATATAGCTAAAAAAGATACCACTATTTATCTATCTAATCCTTTGAACAAAAGCCATCCACTGTTCATCCTAACCGCTGCACGCTGTTGCAATGTAGCGCGAATTCAAATCGTGCAGCGCTACATCGCTACAGATATTTTAACAAAAAATCCTAAAGCGTGTGACAAATGCAATTTTTTTTTGTTCACAGTGCCCGAGCTCAATTCAGGCGATGCACGTTGGATTCAGTTTTTGACATGCCCGCAGTCTGTCCCTATGAGCAGGCAGTCACGTTGCAAAAATTTTCAGTAATCGTCTCCGAAGGAGATGTGTTTCAGGTATGGTTTGTTTTTTTAATTTTTATGTATGATAGTCTTAGTAAGTAAATATATGGGTTTTGCCACCTGAAATAAATTATATTATTATTATATATTATAATTATTATGGGGACGTTTTAGTGTTATTTTTTTACTTTGTGTCGTTTTAAATTTTTTCGTATAATTATTTAGATTGTCAATTAATACTGTCTGGCAACGAATATAACATCACTTAAAGGCTTTAGGACACTATGTCATCTCGATACCAATCCAACGTCAATTCGTCACTTTGGCGGACAATAAGTACTACCTACAATGGCTTGCATGGTCTGTAATGTACAATGGTGAAGAAAATCATCGTGAGGTAATAAGCATGTCTGAGAGATATTTCTCCAGAGCATGTGAAGCTAAGTCAGAGGTCCATGGGCAGCATACAAAACTCTGACACCAGGTTATTCACTAACCACACGAAAAGAAGAAGACCGTTTTGAGAGCAGTGATGATGAACTCACGACTTACAACTCGAAATTCGGATACCACTTACCTATAAATTAAATTTGGGATTCTGACGCTGCAAAAAACGTTTTTAATTCCATTGACGTGTTCAGTGATTCCAAAAGGCTCATGGAAGCATAATTGTTTATTAGTGCACTATTATTTTTATTCGGCAATTTATAGCTGTTATGGATAGTATCCGGATTTGAAATTTAATATTTTATTTTCGCTGTTTGAACGGATCGGTAGTTTCATATGTTAAAGTTATTGTCTATTTTTGTTTAAAACTTTGTTCAGTTTTAATCATTGGAAGTGGGTGTCTAGTAACAAGCCCCTGTTTGTGCTTTGCCACTGACTGCGCTTGCAATTTCTCTTGTGACTAGTGTTGGTTCTTTTGTTTCATACTTTCTAAATGTATTTTGGCCATCACTAACATCGGTGAAGGAGAACATCTTGAGAAAACTTTTTTTTTAAAGGATGTGAAATCATCAAATGAGATGATTGATGATCATCAATCATCCTCCCGCTCTGAGTGGAGTGGAATGGGAAGTCAGACTCTTACTAACTAAAACCCACCCATGATCCTTCCGTAGCCCTTTGCGTTCCGGGGCAGCGATAAACCTTTCGGACAGTCCCGCTGAATCGTGGGGGAACCTGGACTTTGGATGAATATAAGTCTGAAATCACCAACCCGTCTTGAGTAAGTGTGACCAATGCTCATGCGTTCTTTGTATGAGAAGAAGACTTTACCATGCAGTAGGACAAAAATAAAAGCGTATAAAAATAACACCCCATAGCCAACAAAACCAAATTATTAATGTAATCCCAACGTCACTCGGTCCCAGCGCTGCATTTAACAATTCAAACTCATTTGCATTTAATATTACGTTGTTATACGTTTTAGTTTGTCAAAAACTACCTTTCCTATGCATTACAGTCTTGTTTGAGTATTCAATGAAGTTATGAACAAAGTTTACCTCGTACAAGATTTTATTCTGTAGATGTAAGTGTTGTGCGTTGAGGTGGCGTAACCACACAGGGCGCATTTCACCATTGAAACTAGATGCGATCAACGGATTGGTTTATCTGTTTAAGACCTGTCAGTGTAATTTTTTTGAACATCGAATATTGACGCTGACTTCTCCAGAATGCGTTTTAAATGCACGCATAAGTTGCACTAAATTGGAGATGGTTTCGTAATTTTTTTAAATCTTGTTATGTAAAACCTCATTACACGCTTCAGTGTTTGATCTTGAATAATTGTCCAATTGCAGGGTAAAGGCCTTTTCATACATAGAAGCTATGAGCATTAATCACGCTAGCTCAAAACAGGTTGGTGATTTCTAACATGAAACAGAAAAATCAACACTAGTAATCTAATCGCCCGTCTCTTTTTTCCATTTATATTGACTGCTAAATATTATAAGTTAACCTAGCCATACTAAGGCCAGATTTCACCAATAAAACTGAACGCGAACATCACAAATAAACTGATGAATCCAGCCCTGATACTATTTAAGCGGGATTGTCTGAAAGGGTTACCGCTACCCTGGAACGTAAAGGGCTAAGGAAGGAACATGGATGGGTTTTAGTCAGTAAGCGTCTGACAAACCCTTCCGCTCCAGAGCGGGAGGGGTCATTTGATGATTTCCCACGCTCAAAAAAAATCCCTGATACTACAACTATAGGCACTTATATCCAGGTTTCCTCACGATGTTTTTCCTTCTCCATTGCTTGTGACGTCCACAATTAGAAAGTGCTTATGAATTGGAAAAGTCACATTTATATTTACTCAGGTTTTGAATCCGCAATGTCGAACCTTTAACATGACCCTTATTACCCTTTAATAGTACCTACACGAAGGATTGCGGCAAACGAGCCACTGATCATAACCACCGATAGCCCGGCGACAAACAGCTCACATTGTCTTTTGTTGCTTTTTTATGGACTCATCGCACATATAGTGGCCAGTGGAGGCTACCGCTACAGCTGTAATCAACACCGCAGCAAGAAGCAACTAAACGGGATTGTCCGAAAGGGTTACCGCTACCCCGGTACATAATGGGCTAAGAAAGGAACATGGATGGGTTTTAGTCAGTAAAAGTCTGACACACCCTTCTGCTCCACCCAGACCAGAGTCATTTGATGCTATCACACCCTCAAAAAAAAAAAGCAAGAGAAGAGCCGCCAGTTTCCGTGTCTCGTTTGTGCCGAGCCTTAATTTGTATGTCCACTTTTAAATGATAAGCGCTGTGGTTACGCCACCCTCACGCACAATCCCACTTGTTCCGCGACCCGTCCATCCTCCTTCTCGTCAGCATTCCCCCGCCATTCCAGGCAATTTTTGAATTCCCCACAACTTTGTTGTAAAAGAGACTACAATTTGAACAATTCCGGGCACTTCTGCTTTGCATTTAGAAAAATAAAAGTTAATTTCAATGTTCATGTGACGTTTGTTTTTTTGAACTTCGGTTTGTTACGTTCATAGAAATCTAAATATAAAGCCACATATTTTTACTTAGGTGTAGAGATTGTGAAGAGAGGCCTTGTAGAGTTAGGGCGTGTAGAGTTAGAAGCTTGGCTCTACATGAGATCTGATAACTTTTTGACAGTGCGAGTCATATGGTTTCGTCTTGGCAACATTTTACATGAATATGTTTTTGGTGGCTATCCTTTTCCGTTTGCAGGAATTAGAGAGAATTTTAACACTTGTAGATGTTGTAGGTGGTAATCGGCGAAGTTAAACGATTTAGTAGCTTAGGAAACTTATATTTTGAAAAGACACGGATAAAATTAACAAACGAGGTAAATCACAACAAGCACACCCGCTTGCTGTGCTCGCACGGACTGAACTGCCGTCTTAGGTGGGGGTCCAGCGGCCCGTACATCTATACTTATGTACATAGGTAAACTTATAATTAGGTATGCTTATTGCTACTTACTAACTAATCTATGTATCTTAAAGAACATGAGCGCGTCGCTAACATTTCCCCCCCCAGTGCTGGCTCAGCACTCCTCAACAAGTGAAATTCGCGCGACGCGGGCGGCAGGTCGCTTCCAGACACCAGTCTTAGTCTTCACTTCGACCAGTCTGATTCGTCCATCCTTCCCCGGGCATATCATCTGTATGACACCCTTCGGCCAGGTACTACGAGGACTGTTAGGATCAGCCACTAGCACTACGTCACCTACCTGCAGAGGTTTCACCTCCTCGTTCCATTTTCTTCGAGGCAATAAGTCAGGGAGAACCTCTTTCACCCATCTACGCCAAAACATATCCGCTAACGCTTGTGACTTTCTCCATTGTTTGCGTAGAAACATGTCGGAATCATCGAAAGTCCCAATGATAGGTGTGCTGGATGAGCTACCTAAAAGAAAATAGTTAGGAGTTAAAGATTCTAAGCTTTCAGGGTCCACGGAGACGTGTGTCAACGGACGACTATTTACCATGTTCTCTACTTCCGCCATCAGGGTAAGTAGCACTTCTTCGCGGGGAGCGCGTTCCTTCATTATAACCCGAAGTGAAGTTTTCACGCTTCGAATCAGCCTCTCCCAGGCCCCACCCCAGTGAGGACTGGAAGGGGGTATAAAATGCCACTGCATGGCGTTGTTCACGCCGACAGCTTTGAGAGCATTTATATTAAGTGCCTGCTCTGATTGCTTCAGTTCCTTGTCGCTTGCTCTTAGGTTGGTGCCATTATCAGAGTATAGGTGACAGGGCCATCCTCGCCGTGCTGCCATGCGTCTCAGCGCCATTATCAAAGAATCTGACGTGAGTGATGGAACAAGCTCGATATGAATCGCTCGTATAGTGAGGCAGGTAAACAAAACGCCATACCTCTTCTGCCTTCCTCTGCCCACAGTCACTTCCATTGGACCAAACAAGTCCAGGCCACAAAATGAAAATGGTTGTTGGTGATGTGCTACTCGAGCGTGAGGTAAGTCTCCCATTCTGGGTACTTGAGGCTTACATTTCCTTATGCGACAAAGCATGCAATTCGAAACCACCATTTTAACTGTTGGCCTTACTCTAATAATCCAATATTTCTGTTTCAGGTTATTGACGACCATTTCCTGGTTCCCGTGTGCTGCCTTAACGTGAAAGAACAAGACAAGAAGACGCGTTATTTCATGCTTTCCATCCAATATAATTGGTCTCTTCATTTCTAGGTCCACGTCTGACGCAGCATCGATGCGGCCACCGAGGCGGAGCAAACCAGTTTCATCTAGATATGGTGACAAGGTAAGTAACTTACTATCTCGTGATAAGTGTTTTCCATTTTTGATTGCAGATATTTCGGCGGAGAACGATTCCACCTGCGCCTTCTTTAGCAACAGGATTTCAGCTCGAGCCATCGCATCGCAGTCAACCTCACCGGTAAGTCTCTTGCATTTGTCAATAAATTTCAGAATGACGGCCGTGGCTCGCTGCAAGCGAAGCCAGGAGGAAAACCGCTGCGGCTCAGGAACAGGTAAGTTACACGTAGGCTCATGCATCACAGCTACGCACTCTAAACTCCCTTCGTCCGTGTCGATGTCGGTGCTCACGACGTCAGCAGGCCATAAGGACTCCACTTTGTATAAAAAATCAGGCCCTTTGAACCACTCACTGTGAAACATTGTGTGGTTAAATTCATCACGAGTACCAAGATCTGCTACATTTAATTTGGTAGGTACATATCTCCATTCGGAAATACGCGTGAGTTCGTCAATTTCTCCCAATCGGTTCGCCTCGAACGTTTTATACCTACGTGTGTTATTTCTAATCCACTGTAAAACGGTAGTGGAGTCACACCAAAAATATCGTCGCTCGGGCGCTAATCTGTGTTCCTTCAGAACGGTATCAGCCAATCGTGCGGCCAACAGCGCCGCCTGTAGCTCGGCTCGGGGTACAGTCATGGGTTTAACAGGTACAACACGACATTTACTTGCTATAAATGCGACGTTAACAATCCCATTGACTATCCATCGCCAGTACGCTACACAACACATGGCTTGAACAGATGCATCGCAAAATAAATGTAGCTGTAAGCGTGTATAATTATTACTTGCCGGCGTAGCACACGTAGCGGTTGGCGTAGGCGGTCTACACGTCTCGTAGCAGCTTCTCGTAGCAGATAACTCCAGCGCGGGGGTTGCGGGTGCGGCGGCGGGAGGAGGCGGCCTTATCAACTCAAGCTCGTCAACCGGTTCTTTTCCCGTCTCGCTTGCACCTTGTAACACAATAGTTTTGTTATAGCACCTAGGTATACGTATTTGTTTTATATCCTTTAATAACTCGATCCATTTGCACCATTTATTGTAGATACTATCGGGTACTACGTCATCCCAGCCTATGTTTAAGCGCCAAGTATCTTGCAACATAATTTTGCCCTGAATAGTGAATGGTGCTAAGAATCCTAATCCATCAAAAATCGACATAACTATTCGAAGCATGATTCTTTTAGTCGGCCTATCCTTATTTAAAATAATATTTTTCGGTATTCGTTTCAGAGACACGTCGAAACCTAACTCATCTTCTCCAGGATACCAGATGAGTCCCAAGGTGCGCTCGCCATGGTACTCCTGTTCAAATTTGAACCTAACGCTGGCGGTACCTAAGGTATCCTTTGGAACACTATCTAAAACAGCAATGCTATTGCTTGTCCAGTTACGGATTTGGAAACCACCGCTGCTGTGAATCTTAGTTATATTTTTAACCATTTCTATCGCCGTCGTGTCATCCGGCAGGCTATCAATATAGTCGTCCATATAGTGCGATTTGTATATCGCATTAACAGCAGCTGGTAATGACGACTCGTAACGACGCGCATTTATATTTTTAACAAACTGAGCTACAAAAGGAGAACAGTTAGCGCCGAAAATAAGTGATGTCATAATGTAAATATCAACTGGCTCGTCAGGGCTGTTCCGCCAAAGGAACCTAAACGCGTGTTGATCTTCAGGGCGAATTTTGACCCTAAGGAACATATCCTTGATGTCACCGGTTACTGCAATTGAATATTCCCTAAAGCGCAGCATTATACCAAACAGAGATGACAACAAGTCCGGCCCTGTGAGTAAATAGTCATTTAGACATTTATCACCAACCGGAGCGGCAGAATCGAACACTAGCCTAAGTGACTTTTTGTTGGGGTTATCTACCCCGAAGTGGGGTAGATACCACGTCCTAGGTGCCGGCAGTCGCTTTTCCATCTTGTGAGCGTAATCATTTTGCAATAAATGATTTATACGCTCGCGGTATCTGTTGGCGAAACCATCGTCACGTGCCATCTTCCTTTCTATCCCCTTTAACCTCTTCAGAGCGTTAGGATAGGAGTCGGGCATAGTGCAGGCCTCATTCTTCCAAGGCAAACCTGCACGCCAGCGACCGTCGACGAGTTCGACAGACTTTTCCAGCTGCGCGACGGCACGGGTATCATTAATATTTTGTCTCGGCTTACCTGACACTCCCAAGGCGTCTACAGCGAATGAATGCCTCACCTCCTCATGGAGGTCCCGTAGCATGCGCTCGTGCCTGTCCGCGGCGGTGGTAGCTGCCGAGCACAACAGCAGAGTGGCGCCGGCGCCGGCGGCGACCTGCGCGTGCCGAGCGTGCTGCTTTCGCAACATACCATGCATGCACCAACCTAGGGGAGTCAATGTAGCGGACGGCTCATATAATTTCCCTACTATAACTTTGAGAGGTAACAATAAATGACAGTTATCTTGACCTATTAAAATTTCAGGTTTTACATCATGTTTACATAACTTATCATTTATTCCAAACAGGTTTTCATAATTACTACAATCAACAACAGAGAGTTGTTGCAAAGGTAAGTCTAATTTGTCTACACACCGAAGTTTTATATTATATATCTTATTGTCCATACCCGATAATTTAACATTGGCGATGGTCGTTTTACACACTAGTTCATCGTTAGACCAGGCTCCGCGAATTCGCATTTTTTCTGAGCGGCCACGAAGCCCCGCGCGCTTCGCTAACCCCGCACTGATAAGTGAGACGGTCGATCCGTCGTCAAGGAGGGCGTTTGCACTGAACACGCCGTTAGCACTGTGTATACGTATAGATACGACTTTAAGTAACACTTTGTTTTCACTCGCGTTTATATGCGTCACTGTTTGTGTACTGTCGGCGGAGGACGTCGGCGACAGCGTCGCCGACGTCGGCACCTGCACAGGCGTTGACCTCGGCTCCGGAACCTGGCTGCTTCCAGCGTCATTTTTCGGCTTATTTCCGACGTAGTGAAGTAGATTGTGATGCCCCTCGCCACAGCCATTCTTATCGCAAGGCGGTGCCAAGCACGTGTCTCGTGCGTGGCGCGATAGTAGGCATTTATAACAAATCCCGTTACGTCTGACGAATTCCCATCTGGTTTTACGTAACGCCTTCTTGAATTGTTTACATTCAGTTAATTTATGTTTTGAGCTATGGCAAAATTTGCAGTTATCGGTATCATTATCTGTTTGTAATAATATAGTTTGAGATCGATTGCCGGAACTATCTTTGTTTTTATGTTGATGGTTTTTATTTTGGTCAGTGCGAGGACTCGTAAAATAGATATTTGAGGTAACTGATATTTTTACGCCCTCATCGTGCAAGAAATCAGATAAAATTACCATACGGGATTTTTGTCCTTCAGTAATGAGCGGGAAACTATAATCAGACCATTTAGATAACAGTGTCGTAGGCAGCTTGGACAATATAATTGATACAATGCTCATACCTTGTAAGTACTCTTCGCGTCCAACTGCTCGCACTGCTTGTATTAGGTTTTGCACTTTCACTGAAAATGGCACGATTTCACTGTGATAGTTTTGTGACATTGGGGGCAATTTCTTGATATCCTGGACTATTCTGGATATTATTAGATCAGCATTGCCAAAACGTAGCTCCAAAGTTGACATGATTTTGCACGGTGGACTCGCAGAAACAAGTAAGGCTGCGACGGCATCTTTGGCAGCTCCTCGGAGACACTTTCTCAACCTCCACAGGTTTTCTTCAGGAGAAAATTTACAAAGCTCGGTTGACTCTTTAAAGGCTTGTTTGAACAGCAGAAATTCCAGTGGGTCTCCCGAAAAGTCTGGAAGATCCTTCGGCGTGCTTAATCGAGTTATAAGGTTGGTATTCGGTGCACTCGTAGAAGCCAGGTCTTTCAACGCGCCTGCTAGTATCTGAATAGTCGCTTGCATACTGGTGGCCTCCGCCGTTGGTGGCGGTGCGGGTACAGTGTGTAGGTGCGACTCCATCGGCAGACGTGACACTGAAGGTGGTGGCTTTTGAGGTGACGTAGTGAGCCCTGGTAGTGCTGCTGGTGCCGTAAAGTGGACGGCATTAGCAGGCGCGGCTGGTTCTGTCTCAGGCGGATGCAACTTGCCCAAGGGGTTGCCATGATCGGGGGCCGATTGCATTAATTCGTGGTGACTCCGTTCCAGCCATTGCTCCACGTCGTGAGTGCGTTCTTCGTGTGGACTGTACTTTTCTTCCTCTAGTTCAGCTAAGTCCGATTCTAGCTGTTTGTCTATGAGCTCCAGTCGTATCTGTGCCTTTTGCTTTGCAGCATCCAAAAGCAACTGCGCTTTTCGAGCTTTAACCGATGATGTGTCGGATTGACCTTTCGACCTTGGCAACGTGTGTTCTGTTTTGACGCTCGGCCCTGCCGCAGGTGTTTTGTACTCCATATTTTTGGCTGCTGCACTGGTTGAAGACTGACAATCTTCAGAGCCTGTTTCTTGAGTTCCCTTTTGTTCTTCGAAAAGTTTACGTTGCGCGAGCTCGCGTCGCTCGCGCACCATTTTTCGCGTGCCCACCATCTTGCTTTTCACTGGTGGCGTGACAAACTAAATTGTAGTTGATCCGGTTCGATTGACCACTTTGTAGATGTTGTAGGTGGTAATCGGCGAAGTTAAACGATTTAGTAGCTTAGGAAACTTATATTTTGAAAAGACACGGATAAAATTAACAAACGAGGTAAATCACAACAAGCACACCCGCTTGCTGTGCTCGCACGGACTGAACTGCCGTCTTAGGTGGGGGTCCAGCGGCCCGTACATCTATACTTATGTACATAGGTAAACTTATAATTAGGTATGCTTATTGCTACTTACTAACTAATCTATGTATCTTAAAGAACATGAGCGCGTCGCTAACAACACTAATTCAGATTTTTTATATTTTTATTAAGTACTTAGGAATTTCATCTGTTCTAACTATTTAACCGTGACAACATAAGAAGTAGATTAAAATATTATGTGTTCTACCATCTAACGCCATGTGTATTTTCTTCCGCAGGACTGCGACGCAAACATGATGTACAGCAACTGCCCGGGTGGTGACCCTCGACCCTCAGCGAAGTCCCTCTCCAAGCTGATGAACATGGATTCTTTCAACAGTCTCTCTGACGGGTCTGACCGCCACAAATCTGTTTTTTACCTAGTACTTCTTGCTCTTCTTTGTGGATTGCTAAAGTAAAGGTATTGGATATAATGTTTTTTCGTTTTTCAATTGTTTATAGATGGTTTACTAGCGGCCCGCCGCTCCTTCGCACGGTTTTATCGGCTTGACAAACTATCGAGGTTTTTTTTTTCTTACGTACAGCTTTAATAATACATTATCATTACAGCATTATACGGATATACCTATCCGTATAATTCATTTCTTAAATGATGGAGATACCCATCCATTGCGCAGTAAAGAACATCAACGCGATCACACAAACCCCACAAGTGATTTTTATTTATAATAATTATGTATAGGTATTGATAGATATGCATGCCTCATTTAACATAGTTAGTCATAATTATACAATTTCTTAAAGCATAGACTAAGTGGCCATAAAATATTTAGGAATTAGCTTCTTTATTGTACTCACCTTTCTGACTGGAGCGGTCTGTCAGACTCTTACTGACTGCAATCCTGGTGTGTCATGTCTGGTGTGTTTTTTTTTTTATATCTTACTAGAACCACGACCTAGAACAGTCTACTGTGAAGACCAGCGGGGTCTTCTCTCTAGACGTCCCAAGAGCTCGTGTAATGTACTGTGTAAGGTTCGCAAAACCTACAAGGCATAACACGGCAGCAGCTTATCAATTTTATTACTTTAAGAATACATTCGTTGTAGCATCGCGCCTACTGATGGAGTCCACATTTGAGAATTTTATAAAATCCTATTTAAATTAAGCCTATCATTTTGAAGGCTTCAATGCTGCCAGTTATTTTCTAACCAACCAGTTAGGTTCAATATAAGGTTTCACCTAGGCTCTACATTACTAACGTAACCTTATGACTGGCTAATCTGTACACAATCGTAAGCTCCCATTTTCGTGCCAAAATAAAACGATGTCAAATTGTCTGGTATTCATAGAATCAGTCTTTGCAGTCATTCCGGAGTTTAAATTATCTCCACCTTTTATTTTATAATAAGTTTTTACTCTTAACAAAACCACAGCGGTCAAAAATTCAAAAGAAAAGTACCCAAAGCAATTACTTTAATGGCATCTGTAACATTTCTTTGAATGCCAAGATGTTTCGGGGCCACCATGGGCCCCATAAAGAAATTAAAGAGGGGTATCTGGGAACTGGTAACACTTTGTAAAAGTTGTTCAATTTCCTTTTCAGTTATTATAAGGCTCGCTTGAATTAGCTTTGAATTATTTTCGTTTGATTGGTTACTGTTTCCTTTGTAAAATGTTTTAGCAATGTCTTTTTTCTTTGGTAAGTATTTTCCAATAAGTTCTTTTTACTACCTTATGAAGTTTATCTAATGTTTTTTCTTCTTTTGGGTCATGTTTATGTCGTCCTTTATGAAATGTATAAAGCCTTATTTGCCTGTCTCTTTACCATTATAAGCAATACCTTTTATAATGACGCTGAAGAAATCTCAAGTCAAATCAATCTGCATAGCCTTTTCTCAACTATGTTGGGGTCGGCTTCGGCTTACCAAAGGGTATCGTATTGCCCAGTTACTGGGTTGTGGAGGTCAGATAGGCAGTCGCTCTATGTAAAATACTGGTATTCAGCTGCATCTGGTTAGACTGGAAGCCGACCCTAACATAGTTGGGGAAAGGCTAGGCAGATGATGTTAGGGTCGGCTTCCAGTCTAACCGGATGCAACTGAATACCAGTATTTTATTTATTTATTTAAACTTTTCGCACACAATAAAGGTACAAAGGCGGACTTAATGCCTTAGGCATCGATATATATGTACTACGCACGCCTTAGGCATTCTCCTACCAGTCAACCAAGGGTGGTGAAGAGATTAGATGGTAGGTGCTTCAAAAAGTAGGAACATACAAAACATGGAACATTTTAACATTTTGCATGGAGCGACTGCCTATATCTGACCTCTCCAACCCAGTAATTGGGTAATACGATACCCCTTCGTAAGACTGGCTGTCAGATTTTCGAGCTTCTGACGACCTCTAATGATTGCCAAAGATGCATAAATGACAGCCGGGGCTTAACGTGCTTTCCGAGGCACGGAGGAGTCTCGATATCTGAAAATGGTCACCCATCCACAGACCAACCCCGGCAGGGCAAGCTTAACCTGATGGATCGAGTTGTGCGGCTGTTATTACTAAGCCACGAAATATCAAGTACCTTGATGAATAGGCAATCGTTTCATGTTAGTAAGTACCTTAATCGAGCATTTTCGTATTTTCGCTTTAGTTTTCCCATTCAATCATAATCAGTAAAAGTTCTAAGCACTACTTTCTCCATTTATCTAAGCTTAGCCCTATTACTTCTAAAGTAAACATCTGGTGGACCCACTTCCACATAACAACTAACCAACCTTTTCCCTATGAAAACAAGTAACCCATCAAAATGTAATTTTGTACCCTTTTTAAGAAAATGGGACGACCACGAAGAAATTCGGGTGTATCAATTCGACCGCCCCTAGGGTTGCCATCCATTCGAAGTTGGAATGGAATTGTGTGAAATGGTTTGTCTGGAATGTCGGACTTTTTGGCCCCAGGCCGGGGTTTAACCAGAAACGTCCGGTTTTTTTGTTCTCCATCCGGATTTTTTACAGTCCTGTCATTAGTCCGGACTTTTAGTTTTAGGGGATTCGTTTGTAAAAAGCTAAAAGCTAATGACAGAAAAAGCTGAAACCGTACTGAAAAAAAAATATATCCGGACTTTTTTACAAAAGTCCTGCATCTTAACGGTATTTTTTGAATTTCTAAATGGTAGCCCTTACCGCACCTAAGCAAAGTTTTGTCCTCGCGAGAATAGAATTCAAAGGATTTTTTTCCACATTGGCCTCCCCTAAGAGCCCTTAATAAGTAAGAAGGTACGTGAGAATTGTCCTAACGAAGGGCGAGGGACAAATTTGGTGCAAATAAGGGACACTATTGGCGTAGATGAGGACAGCTGTTTTTGGTTGGTCGTTATTTTAAATGCTTTTAAAGTTTCAATGAAGAAGACAATAAGTTGTTAATGTAAGGGATTGGGACGTGGCGATTTACACACGGCACCGCGCTCCACCGTGGTAGGCAGTGAAGTGGATGTTATGTCGCATTGGTCTCTAAGAAATCCTTTGATGCCTAACACAGGTACATCGCCCGACCGCGCGGTCGAGCGGTGCTCGTTTCTACCGCAAACTGCTCCTACCGCGTGGTCGAGCGGTGCCTTGTGTTAAACGCCTAATTGTGTTTGTAACAAAACATACGGGCTTTAAGGAGGCTGATCTATTGAACACTAATGCTAAGATCAAGAAAAAAGAGATATTAATTTAAGGCCCGGCACCCACTATCGGTGGGCATTGGTCCGGCTCGGTACAGCTCGGGCGCCTTACGGCGAGAGCTTTGTCGGGCGACTTCGGGCTGCCTCGGCAGCCGTAACCATGGCTAAGGATGACGAAGCTGTCTTCGGGTAGCTCGGGTGGCATTTTCTCTTCTTCTTCAGCAAGATGAACTATGAGAACGAAGTCCCAATCCACCATTATAAATGTTTTCACGTAACGTTACGAGTGTTACGACTGCTCTGCGATGTTTCTGCCGCCCGAACTATTCTGAGGCTACCTAAAATCAGCTTCGGCGTCCTTAGGTGTGCTTACGACTGCCGAGGCAGCTCTCAGGCGCCCGAAGTCGCCCGAAGCCGCCGCAAGGCGCCCGAGCTGTACCGAGCCGCACCGATGCCCACCGATAGTGGGCGCGGCCTTAGAAACGTCTGGTAAGTTCCATAGAGAAACAGCGGTTCGTAATAGACAAGAGGTAAATAATTTCAAAATATAAAGTAAAATTATTATCAGTCTCGTTGCCTATCATGACTTGTCCATTAGGAACCTCTCTATGGAATTGTTAAGGTAATCTCAAAATTTGAGGAAAAATCTTCTCATAAGTAATTCATTACATTTTTAATGCATTCTGAATGGAAATAAGAACAATTTAACCATGGTTCAACCTGTGACGTAGTGTGTCTTGGAGGGGCCTTGAATCAAAATTAATTGGAGGCTCAAACATGAAGGGAAGGTTAAAGATTTCTCACAAAAGAAACAACTTTTTGGGCACACGCTTAACCCGGCTTTTATGATCTTTATCATTTCTGAAATGGAAACTCTATAGACACGTGTGACAGTTTTTTTAATATGCTTTTTTCCTGGGAAGCACGAGTTTAAGTGACATTGTGCTTACACAAATCAAGTGCCTCTGTAGGCCGGGGGCCCCGTATCATTGATGCGGCTGATACGGTGGGAGCTACGTCCCTGGGTTGAACTAGAAAAACACAAAATTTTTTCGTGTCATGATTTCGTGTGTATTTTCTCTTTCTTTTTCGTGTGGTTAGTGCCTAATCTGGTGTCAGAGTTTTGATGCTGCCCGTGGGCCTCTGACTTTGCTTCACATGCTGTTGAGAAATATCTCTCAAGTATGCCGGTTTTTTCACGATGTTTTCCTTCACCGATTTTTACCGAAGTGATAATTACACAATACGCACATGAATCCGAAAAGTCAGTGGTGGGTGCCTCGGGTTCAACCTCGACACCTATGACTGAGTAGTCTGATGGTTGTGTAAACATAAATGTACTGAACAGCTGTTTTTTTATGATTTCAGGAATCGTTCCATAGTGAAAGTTGGTCATTTTCATGAGTATAGTACTTCCTGAAAGTATGTCCCTCGTTTAACCTAACACACTGTATACCATTTGTCAGTCGTTTTGCATTCTTTCTCTTAACATAGCCAAACCATATAAGATTTTTTTTTCTATGTTTAACAATACCTCCTGTTTTATACCATACTAGCTGCCTCCGCGGATTTTCACCTGCTGCTCGGCTCCCATTGATCGAAGCGTGATGTTACATAACGTGATTGTCCTCGATAAATGGACTATCCAACACAAAAATAATTTTATAATTCGGAGCAGAAGTTCCAGAGATTAGCGCGTTCAAACAAACAAACTCTTCAGCTTTATAATAATATAATTATAATAATAATAGTATAGATTTATTTAACTTTTGTTTACCCAATATTCACTTCCATACCTAAATTATTATAGTCGCCAGTACACCAAGATTGCGAACAGCCATTCGAGGCTTGTATCTCTCATTGAATGCCATAATTCATAACTGCACTATCGTTTAGTTAGAACATAGTTTAGCCGGCTCACTGAACTTGAAAGCTATTTAACAGACCACAGTACATTTAATTACGTATAAATCATACCGTACGTGGTCATGCATAAAACTCGTAAATCATATCCCATTTTGTAGGCCTGTTACGCATTTATTTGTGGCCTAATATTAATATATTTCAGCACTCTATATAAATTATGACAGAGCTTCCATTGTTTAAAACAGGAATGTATAGTCAGAGGTGTTAAACAAATAGAAGTCCGTGTGTTAGTTTAGCAATTTACAGCCATTTTGTACAAAAGTATGACAGTTGTGATTTGAATATACCGGAATGTAGGGACTGCGGAAATACTCGTATTCAGCTGCATTCGGTTAGATTGGAAGCCGACCCTAACGTAGTTGAGAAAAAGCTAGTCATATTGATTGATACGGACAAGACTGACATTTATTAAGTCACTAGCTGATGCCAGCGGCTTCGCCCGCATGGATGCCCACAATCATCCCACAGGAACGTACTACCGGGATAAACGTCATAAACTACCTCTGTGCCAAATTTTATCCATATCCCTTCAGCCGTTTGGGTGTGAAGCACGGACAAACATAAAAACTGACACACACACTCTCTCACAAACTTTCGCCTTTATACATTCAGTCAAAAAAGTATCGGGAATGGAATATTTGTTTATGGTTCCAAATTAAAATTTTTGTTTTTTTGTAGTTGTTGGATTGGCACAACTGTTTTCCATTTTGGCGCGGAGTTTGAGTTGCATCTGTTATTTATATTAAAAATACAGTGCTGGTTTTAGTAATATCATATATAGTGTGTATTGCGAATTTCATAATGGACAAAAATATCGAACAAAGAGTTTGTCTTAAATTTTGCATCGCCAATGGAATTTCGTGTTCGGAGTCACTGAAAATGTTACAGAAGGCTTACGGTGAATCGACCTTATCAAAAACTCGTGCTTATGAGTGGTTCAAAGCGTTCAAAAGCGGTCGAGATGTGATGGAAGATTTGCCTCGCTCTGGTAGGCCGTCAACGTCTGCAACTGAAGTTAACATCGCAAAAGTGAAGAAAATAGTGACTGAAAATCCCCATTCAACTCTGAGAGAGATAGCCGCCGAACTTTCTGTATCTCACGAGTCGATCCGTACCATTTTAACTAATCATTTGGGTATGAAACATGTTGCTGCTCGGCTAGTCCCAAAAGATCTGAATTTTCTCCAATAACTCAATCGCATGAAAGTCGCTGAGGACATGCCAGAACGAGTCAGTTCGGACCCAACATTCATGAAACGCATTGTTACTGGTGACGAGACGTGGGTTTACGAGTTTGACATGCAAACTAGTCAACAAGCTTCGGAGTGGCGCCTTCCAACTGAACCGAAACCGAAAAAACCACGCCAAAGTCGATCAAAAGTCAAAGTCATGTTGACTGTTTTCTTTGACTATCGCGGTGTTGTGCACTCTGAATTCTTACCGGAAGGTCTAACGGTAAATAAAGAATATTATTTGAGCGTTATGCGGCGTTTAAGAGAGCAAATTCGACGAAAAAGGCCAGATTTGTGGAAAAAAAATTCTTGGATTTTGCACCACGACAATGCGCCTTCGCACAAGGCTATCATTGTGAACGAATTTTTGACCAAACACTCAACAAATACCATCCAGCAACCACCATATTCACCAGATATGGCTCCTGCTGACTTTTTTCTTTTTCCTAAACTCAAATTACCACTTCGTGGCACCCGTTTTCAATCGATAGAAGACATAAAGGAGAATTCGCGGCGAGAACTGAACTCAATTCCGGAAGCAGCGTTTAAAAAATGTTTTGATGAATGGATTATTCGTTGGCGCAAGTGTATCGTTTCTAAAGGAGCATTCTTTGAAGGTGATAAAATAAATTTGGATGAATAACAGACATTTTGTGTATTATTGATCTTTTCCCGGTACTTTCTTGACAGAGTAGTAATATTAGTGTGATTGACTGTCACGCAGCAGACACAATAGAAAAACTATTGTTCGCAGTCACCGATGACCGCATTCAAACTCAAACTCAAACTCAAATCATTTATTTTAAATAAACCAATTACAGGCACTTTTGAATTGTCAAGGGGTCGGTCAGTCAGAAAGATGAAGCTAGTTGCCCATTCCAAAGCAGTAGGTACCTATGGAGAAGAACGGGCAAGAAACTCCAAACGAAATTCGTGTCGATGTTAAAGAATAGTTGGTAACTGATACAAGTAAGCATAACTACAGAATGGGTTCTCTGCCTGTTCGCCGAAAATTGTTTGCCAAATTTTCACTTGCCAACCAACGTTTCGCAGAATTTTATTCCGCCGAATAATGATTTGCCAACTTATCATATAATTTTGTTTTATTTCCCAACCTCATAGTTACCAACTGTACGTTTGGTCTGCTTTTCATAATGACACTTTTCAAAATGCCAACTTTCATTTAGCATAATTTTTTGTTTGCGTAATATTCTAATAATAGAATACGGCATAGAACACGGTATTAATCTTGCACCAAAAGTATGTGTGTTAGATTTCGAAAAAGCTGCAATTCTGAGTCTTCGATCAAATTTTGAAGAAATTTATTTACAAGAATGCCATTTTCATTTGGGACAAATTATATACAGGTAGTTATTGTAATTTTTTTTTTTTACTTTAACAATATATGACCTAACCTGTTTCCTTTTACAAAAGCGATTCACTTCTGGCACATCGCCGGCCGCTGCCGCGGCACGCTCGCTTCGCTCGCTCGGCTCGTGCGTTGTTTGTCATACTCTAACCTTTTTTTTTTTTTTTTTTTTTTTTTGACCGGGTGGAAAATCCTCATGGATGTCCCCCGCCCCGGGGAGGGCGGGGGGGTCTGTCGGACTCTTACCGACTAAAAACCGAACCCGACTGTTCCCTCTCTCACCTGCGCGGGGGTCGCGGGAATCAAAAAGAATTCTTCCACAACCCCCGCTGGTGCCGGCCCGCCGTAGCGGGCCCCGTCTTGGTCGAGGGGGAGTGAGGTGTACGACACTCCCCCGCGCCATAGGCGCGCGCGTGGAACAGTACGCGCCGCCGCCTCGGGTCCAGGTGCTGTGGGGGGCGACGGACTAAACCCCGCGTCCGTCGCCCCTGGACCCATTTAGGGGGGCTGGAAGAGGGCATTGTCTGCCCTCCTCCGACGCCCGGTGCGCCTGCTGCGGGCCGGGTTGAGGGAGGTAATCTCCCTCTCCCGCTCCGCAGCCTCCTTCTGCGAAATGACTACCTCGCAGAAGGATACCACCGCGTCCCAGGCCTGTTCACTGCCGACCATAGCGTTAACGACGGCCGGCAGCGACAGGTCACTGCCTACTTCAGAGATGAGGGCACGGCGCGGCTCCAGCCATGCGGCACACTCTGCCAGCGTATGCCGTGCCGTGTCCTCCCGACAGTCGACGCAGTGGTGACACCGAGCGTCTGGCTCCCTGGTTATGCGACACAGGAACTTCCCGAAGCAACCGTGCCCCGAGAGAACCTGTGTCGCCCGAAAAGTCAGGGAGCCGTGCCTTCTTCCGAGCCACTCGCTGAGCACTGGTCGGATCGCCTCGATAGTGTCGAGGCCGGCGGTAGGGCGTGAGAGCCTGTCCCGCCAGTCCGCCACCAGGACCTCGCGGAGCTGTGACCGATGCAGCTCCAGTTGTTGCTGCATCGGTCGTTCGCCCCGCGCCCGCATTTCCTCGCGCCACCTAAAAAGTGACGCGAGCACCTTGGCCTCCAGGTCCCAGGGCGGGGATCCGGCCAGTGCACATGCCGCCTCGTAGGAGATCGTGCGATATCCCCTTATGACTCTGACGGCCATAGCTCTCTGTGGCTTACGCAACACAGAGATGCTCCCGGCCGTCAGGTCAGCCGCCCAGATCGGTGCCCCGTACAGGGCCATCGATCGCACGATCCCCACGTAGAGCCGCCTACAAGTGGCGCTCGGGCCCCCCAGATTGGGAAGCAGCGTTGCGAGCGCCCCGGCCGCGCCCAATAACTTGGGCGCAAGCCGCCGGAAGTGGGGGCCAAAGTCCCATCGGCTGTCGAGCACCAATCCGAGGTACGTCATGGTAGGCTCGACAGCGATCCGGACCCCCCCAACCACAATGTGTAATCCCGGCGGAGGTGCCCGTCGGGGACCATGGAACACCATGGCCTCCGACTTGTTGAGGGCCACCTCCAGGCCGAGGCGCCGAATGCGGCTCACCACCTGTGAGACCGCCGCCGTCGCCAGCAACGCTGCTTCTCTGTGCGAGCTCCCCCGGGCCGTGACTAACGTGTCGTCAGCGTAACACGTCAGCTGCACGCCCGGCTGGAGCTCACCCCTCAGCACCCAGTCGTAGCCGATGTTCCACAGGAGCGGTCCGACGACCGATCCCTGTGGAACACCGCACGACATGGGGTGCTGGTGACCGCCATCACGTCCCACGTAGGTGACACCCCTCTCCGACAAATAAGCCCCAACGATGCGACGGAGGTAGAGAGGCACTCGATGATAGAGTAGTGCCTCTCGAATACAACTCCAGGGTAGGGTGTTGAAGGCGTTGGATATGTCCAAGGACACCGCCATCACCACACCACCCTGGGCCACCGCTTCCTCCGCGAGGACTCTCACCCGCGAGATCGCGTGAATGGTGGAGCGCCCGTGCCTGAAGCCGAACTGGCACTCGTGAAGGTCCGGCCCCTCTCCGCACAAGTGGCCGACGAGGCGGGCTGCGATGATTCGCTCAAACATCTTGCCCACCTCGTCGAGCAGCACTATGGGCCGGTACGCGGACGGCGAGTCCGCGGGGCGCCCCGCCTTCCTGAGCAGGACCAACCTACCGGTCTTCCACAACGATGGAAACTGGCCCTGCTCAAGACACGCGGTGAAGAGTCCTCTCACCTGGGGCTCTAACTCCTTTAGGGCGAGGGCCAACGCGATGCCGTGGATGCCATCAGGCCCCGGAGCCACGTTCTTGGCCCGGACACGCATCACGGCTGCCCTCATCTCTGCCTGTGTCACCTCTGGGACGTCGATGGCAGTCTCCTCCTCCGGAGGCTCTGCGGCTGAGGACATAGCCATCGGCGGCGGAGTGTGCTCCGCTCGCGCCGGGAAGAGGGTTGCGACGACCTCTTCCAACAGCTCGGGCTGGAGGCTCTCGGTGAGTGGGGGCGCGGCGGCTCTCAGTTTCCCTCGAACCGCACGATAGGGGCGCCCCCATGGATCTCCGTCGAGAGTCTCCAGCATCTCCTCCCTGGATCGCGATCTCGCATCGCCGATGGCCAGCCACAGAGCCTGCTTAGCCGCGCGGTACACCTCATACAACGCGGCTTCTTCGTCAGGGACCCGACGACGTCGTCTTCGGTAGTGGGTGTACGGGCGCCTCGCCGCGACGCACGCTGTACGCAGCCGTGCGATCTCGGCGGACCACCAGTACACCTGGCGCCTCTCTGGCAGCGTGTGGATCCGGGGCATGGACGCATCGCAAATGTGCGTCATCGCCCCGCGGAACCACAGCGCCTCTTGATCGACGTCGACGGGTCCGTCCGTCGTCGACTCCCGGATCCAGGCCTGAACAATAGCGGCCTCCTCGAGAAGTTCCCTGTCGATGCGCTTACGCGCCCAGCGCGGGCCGCCCGTTCGCGGGGCCGCTGGACTGCGGCCGCTGGCGGTGTGGGCGGAGACGTCGAAGCGGATGTATCTGTGATCCGACAACGTCTCCACCTCCACGGCGACACGCCAGTCGCGCACACGGCATGCGACAGCAGGGCTAGCGAACGAGACGTCCACTATAGAGCCACCCCGCTGCCGCACGCACGTGTGAACCGACCCCCGGTTCAGGACGACCAAGCCAGTCGTGAGTAACCACTCCTCCAGCACCTCGCCTCTAGCATCGGTCACAGGGGATCCCCACGCCGATGACTTGGCGTTGAGATCCCCCAGCAACAGCACAGGACGAGGGTGGAGTCGGCCTACGACGGCACCCAACTCGACAAGGAAGTTCTCGAAGTCGGCGAGGCTCTTGTTGGGCGAAAAATACGCACCAACCACGCCAACGCCGTCCGCGAGGGCGGCTACCCAGCCGTGTCCCCGGGACGGGCTGACGAGAGCCCCGCCGATGATGGCCACCAAGCCGTCGAGGTCACCCACCCAGTTGTCGCGGGGGGGGACGAAATACGGCTCGGCGACCACCGCCACGTGGATCGACCACTCTGCCATGCTTTGGAGCAAAAGATCCTGAGCCCTGGCAGAGTGGTTGATATTGCCCTGGAGGAAATGGAACAGCGCCATTTATACGCAGTCCATCCCCTCCACGACACCTTTCCTAGGCCGGGAGTCGGCCGAGGGGCTGCCAGACTGAGGGGGGGGTATAGAGCCCCCCGCAGCCTTGGCACCCCTTCTTCTCTTCCTGTTGGCGGGGCCGCCACAGGACTTACCACCCGCTCGGTGCCCGGCGGGCCTCCCTGCAGCTGTACAGAGGCTGCAGTTCGGCGCCGCGGAGCACTGCGCCGCCTTGTGGCCGGGCTGGCCGCAGCGGAAACAAAGGTCGCTGCGGTCCGTTTCGCAGGTGCACCGCGCCCGGACATGTCCTACGTCCAGGCAACGGAAACACCGTAAAGCCCTGGGTTGCACCAGTCTTACTCTGGCCGCAACCCACCCCACCAACAATCGCCCACTTTCGGCGACCTTACTTGCCGCCGCCACCGGACACCGCACCCAGATCATGCCGAGTCCGGAGGCGTCGGCGCGGATGTCGCCCGTCCGCACTTGGTCCGGCGGACACCCACCGGCACGGGCGATGGCCGCCGCGACCTCAGCTTCGGTCGTGGAGTCGTCCAGGCCGTCGACGCGCAACTCTGACGTCTTTATAGGCCTGGACACCCGGACGTCCTCCGGGTTGAGGACCTCCCTCAATTTGGCGGCCAGAGCGTCCGCCTTTTCCCCGCTAGAGGCGCCAGACACCTCCAATAGACGCGCCCCCGTCAGCGCCGACTTCAGCCTGAGGCCGGTCGGTGTGCCAAGGTCGGGAAAAGCGACCTTGGCCTTTGCCTCAGTTAGGACCGCCTTGTACGTGACGCCCCGTTCGACGGCTCCGGGCAGCAGCGTGATTACCACTGCCGCGGAGCGTGGGGCTCTGACCTTAGGCGGTCCTTTGCTCTTCTTCTTCTTGGGCGCCGGTGCCTTACCAGGTGCCGGTGCCTTAGCGGGCGCCGGTGCCGGCGGTGCCGTCTTCTTCTTCCGGCCCCTCTTGACGACCGTTGTCCAAGCCTCCGTTAGAGGCCCGGGCGCGGTCGCCAGAGGCGCCGCCGTCTGGGGAGCGGGCGCTGTCGTGCCCGTTCCTACGGCCGTCCTGGTTCTTGTCGCCGTGGCTGGTGTATCCTTCCTACGCCTGTCCGCAGCGAGCGGAGGGCGGAGAGTCTCGGCTGGAAGGAGCCTTGGTTCGAGGGCTTCCAGCCGCGCGCCCACCATCTTCCCGCACTGCATCATGCAGATGCGGGCTATTTTCTCCACCTCCGCATCTGCTGGCGCAGAGGACGAAGGTGGGGCCGGTGATGGAGCCGGCATAAGGGCCGCTGCGCGGGAGGCGCCAGCGGCGGCGGGAGCTGTCCTTTGGGTGGCGGCAAACTGCCGCTTGAGGTCCTCGAGCTCGGCTCGGAGACGGCCATTCTCCTCCCACAACTTGGCCGTTTCCTCCGAGCTGGTGCGATCAAGGAGGACCTCAACCACCTCCTTCATCTGCTCAGCTGCTTCCTTCAGGGCACGCGTGAACGTGCCCTTCAGGTTGCCAGATCCGGTGGCAACCTTCAGGACAACGTCCACGGCGTCCAGCGCCTGGCGACTAAGTGCCACCGCTGACGTACTCCCCTCAGTCATCCGAGCGGCGCGCCGCTCTCGGGCCTGTCGCGCCATCTCACTGACTTCGTCAGCCACGACAGCCCTCTTCTGCGCCCGCTTCTCCGCGCTTGCCTCTGCTCGGTTGCTACCGAGCAGAGACAAGGTGGAGCCCCCGCTGAGATCCATCAACGGGGCTCCAGGGTCGCTCTCCGTGCCCTCCATTCGTTCTCCCGGAGACGGAGAATCGGGCCGCAAGAAGCGGCCCCGAACGTCACGGGTGGGGGCTCCGCCCGCCACCGCGCGACCTCCTCTGCGTGCCATCGTCGGCACTTTGGCAGCCGTCGAGTTGTCCTCGGTTGAGGACCAACTGCGCTTACGAGATCTGGATCTGGATCTTGATCCAGACCTCGTACTGCCTCCGTGCGAGCCCCGATCACAAAGATCGGGACTGGAGCCTCCTCGGCTCATGATGCCGTCGACTGGTGTTAACGTCACGCGCAGCTCCTTCTGCAGAAGAACCTGCGCGTCTCCTCGCTCGCCGGTGTTCTTGGCGTTCGGTCTAGTGTTGCCCCCTCCAGATACGCTGGGGCTGCCCTCAAAAGAGGGGCGGGATTCTCCCCGAAGGGTACCCGCCTGGAGAATAGTTTCGACATTAGACTTTTTCATTATTGTTTTTTTCCTTTGAAGGGTGTGGTCCCTATCCCCGTTTCCCCCCCGCGCTAGTGACCGGAAACCCTCCGGCCATTCATCCCATCGGCACGCTCGACCTTGGGATTGGGGTGATTTTTTAAAGAGGTTGTCTTCCTCTCCCACCTTCCACCCTGCGCCCACTGGACCCCTCTGCAAAACCTAGCTAACCTAACCTAAACTAACACAACCTAACCTATTTTGCAGAGGGGGGCAGTAGACGCAAGGTGGACAACGACGGAGTGGCCGTCCCGCCCCTAGCCAGGTTCCCTTCACCGACCATCAGAGATGATCGGTGATTGGAACCATGACCCTTCCCCGTTTGTGAAGATTAGCCGTCGGCCCCAACTGTCCACCAAAAGCCGGTGGGCAGTGGGGGCCGCCGTTGCCCAGGGTGCGCCACGAGGAGGCTCTTCAACCTGCACCCCGTCATACTCTAACCTAACCTAACCTTTTTTTTTTTTTTTTTTTTTTTTTTTTTTTTTTTTTTTTTTTTGATCCGGGGGGAAAATCCTCATGGATGTCCCCCGCCCCGGGGAGGGCGGAGGGGTCTGTCAGACTCTTACTGACTAAAAACCACCCCGGGTGTTCCCTCTCACACCTTCGCCGGGGGTCGCGGGAATCAAAAAGAATTCTTCCGCAACCCCCGTGGTGCCGGCCCGCCGCAGCGGGCCTCGTCTCGGCCGAGCGGGAGTGAGGTGTACGACACTCCCCTCGTACCGTCTTGGAGGGGCGCGCGTGGAACACTACGCGCCGCCGCCTCGGGTCCAGATGTTGTTGTGGGGGGCGACGGACTAAACCCCGCGTCCGTCGCCCCTGGACCCATTTAGGGGGGCTGGAAGAGGGCATTGTCTGCCCTCCTCCGACGCCCGGTGCGCCTGCTGCGGGCCGGGTTGAGGGAGGTGATCTCCCGCTCCCGCTCCGCAGCCTCCTTCTGCGAAATGACTTGCTCGCAGAAGGATACCACCGCGTCCCAGGCCTGTTCACTGCCGACCATGGCGTTAACGACGGCCGGCAGCGACAGGTCGCTGCCTACTTCTGAGATGAGGGCACGGCGCGGCTCCAGCCATGCGGCACATTCTGCCAGCGTATGCCGTGCCGTGTCCTCCCGACAGTCGACGCAGTGGTGACACCGAGCGTCTGGCTCCCTGGTTATGCGACACAGGAACTTCCCGAAGCAACCATGCCCCGAGAGAACCTGTGTCGCCCGAAATGTCAGGGAGCCGTGCCTTCTTCCGAGCCACTCGCTGAGCACCGGTCGGATCGCCTCGATGGTGTTGAGGCCGGCGGTAGGGCGTGAGAGCCTGTCCCGCCAGTCCGCCACCAGGACCTCGTGGAGCTGTGACCGACGCAGCTCCAGTTGTTGCTGCATCGGTCGTTCGCCCCGCGCCCGCATATCCTCGCGCCACCGGGACAGTGACGCGAGGACCTTCGCCTCCAGGTCCCAGGGCGGGGATCCGGCCAGTGCGCATGCCGCCTCGTAGGAGATCGTGCGATATCCCCTTATGACTCTGACGGCCATAGCTCTCTGTGGCTTTCGCAAGACAGAGATACTCCCGGCCGTCAGGTCAGCCGCCCAGATCGGTGCCCCGTAGAGGGCCATCGATCGCACGATCCCCACGTAGAGCCGCCTGCAAGTGGCGCTCGGGCCCCCCAGATTGGGAAGCAGCGTTGAGAGCGCCCCGGCCGCGCCCAACAACTTGGGCGCAAGCCGCCGGAAGTGGGGGCCAAAGTCCCACCGGCTGTCGAGCACCAATCCTAGGTACTTCATGGTAGGCTCGACAGCGATGCGGACCCCCCCGACCACAATGTGTGATCCCGGCGGCGGCGCCCGTCGGGGACCATGGAACACCATGGCCTCCGACTTGTTGAGGGCCACCTCCAGGCCGAGGCGCCGAATGCGGCCCACAACTTGTGAGACCGCCGCCGTCGCCAGCAACGCTGCTTCCCTGTGCGAGCTCCCCCGGGCCGTGACCAACGTGTCGTCAGCGTAACACGTCAGCTCCACGCCCGGCTGGAGCTCACCCCTCAGCACCCAGTCGTAGCCGATGTTCCACAGGAGCGGTCCGACGACCGATCCCTGCGGAACACCGCACGACATGGGGTGCTGGTGACCGCCATCACGTCCCACGTAGGTGACACACCTCTCCGACAGATAAGCCCCAACGATGCGACGGAGGTAGAGAGGCACTCGATGATAAAGCAGTGCCTCTCTGATACAACTCCAGGGCAGGGTGTTGAAGGCGTTGGAAATGTCTAACGACACCGCCATCACCACCCCACCCCGAGACACCGTTTCCTCCGCCAGGACTCTCACCCGCGAGATCGCGTGAATGGTGGAGCGCCCGTGCCGAAAACCAAATTGGCACTCATCTAGGTCCGGCCCTTCTTCGCACAAGTGGCTGACGAGGCGGGCTGCGATGATACGCTCAAACATCTTGCCCACCTCGTCGAGCAGCACTATGGGCCGGTACGCGGACGGTGAGTCCGCAGGGCGCCCCGCCTTCTTGAGCAGGACTAGACGGCCGGTCTTCCACAATGTTGGAAACCGGCCCTGCTCAAGACACGCGGTGAAGAGTCCTCTCAGCTGGGGCTCTAGCTCCTTCAGAGCGAGGGCCAGCGCGATGCCGTGGATGCCGTCTGGCCCCGGGGCCACATTCTTGGCCCGGAGCCGCATCACGGCTGCCGTCATCTCTGCCTGTGTCACCTCTGGGACGTCGATGGCGTGTTCTTCCTCCGGAGGCTCTGCGGCTGTGGGCATAGCCATCGGCGGCGGAGTGTGCTCCGCTCTCGCCGGGAAGAGGGCTGCGACGACCTCCTCCAACAGCTCGGGCTGGAGGCTCTCGGTGAGTGGGGGCGCGGCGGCTCTTAGTTTCCCTCGAACCGCACGATAGGGGCGCCCCCACGGATCTCCGTCGAGAGTCTCCAGCATCTCCCCCCTGGCTCGCGATCTCGCATCGTCGATGGCCAGCCACAGAGCCTGCTTAGCCGCGCGGTACACCTCATACAGCGCGGCTTCTTCGTCAGGGACCCGACGACGTCGTCTTCGATAGTGGGTGTACGGGCGCCTCGCCGCGACGCACGCTATACGCAGCCGTGCGATCTCGGCGGACCACCAGTACACCTGGCGCCTTGCTGACAGCGTGTGGACCCGGGGCATGGACGCGTCGCTAATGTGCGTCATCGCCCCGCGGAACCACAGCGCCTCTTGTTCGACGTCGACGGGTCCGTTCGTCGTCGACTCCCGGATCCAGGCCTGGACAATAGCGGCCTCCTCGAGAAGTTCCCTGTCGATGCGCTTGCGCGCCCAGCGCGGGCCGTCCATTCGCGGGGCCGCTGGACTGCGGCCGCTGGCGGTGTGGGCGGAGACGTCGAAGCGGATGTATCTGTGATCCGACAACGTCTCCACCTCCACGGCGACACGCCAGTCGCGGACACGGCCCGCGACAGCAGGGCTAGCGAACGAGACGTCCACTATAGAGCCGCCCCGCTGCCGCACGCACGTGTGAACCGAACCCCGGTTCAGGACGACCAAGCCAGTCGTAACCAGCCACTCCTCCAGCGCCTCGCCTCTAGCATCGGTCACAGAGGATCCCCACGCCGATGACTTGGCGTTGAGATCCCCCAGCAACAGCACAGGACGAGGGTGGAGTCGGCCTACGACGGCACCCAACTCGACAAGGAAGTTCTCGAAGTCGGCGAGGCTCTTGTTGGGCGAAAAGTACGCGCCAACCACGCCAACGCCGTCCGCGAGGGCGGCTATCCAGCCATGTCCCCGGGACGGGCTGACGAGAGCCCCGCCGATGATGGCCACCAAGCCGTCGAGGTCACCCACCCAGTTGTCGCGGGGGGGGACGAAATACGGCTCGGCGACCACCGCCACGTGGATCGACCACTCTGCCATGCTCTGGAGCAAAAGATCCTGAGCTCTGGCAGAGTGGTTGATATTGCCCTGGAGGAAATGGAACAGCGCCATTTATGCGCAGTCCATCCCCTCCACGACACCGTTCCTAGGCCGGGAGTCGGCCGAGAGGCTGCCAGACTGTGGGGGGGGTAAAGAGTCCCCCGCAGCCTTGGCACCTCTTCTCCTCTTCTTGTTGGCGGGGCCGCCACAAGATTTTCCACCCGCTCGGTGCCCGGCGGGCCTCCCTGCAGCTGTACAGAGGCTGCAGTTTGGCGCCGCGGAGCACTGCGCCGCCTTGTGGCCGGGCTGGCCGCAGCGGAAGCATAGGTCGCTGCGGTCCGTCTCGCAGGTGCACCGCGCCCGGACATGCCCTACGTCCAGGCAGCGGAAACACCGCAAAGCCCTGGGAACCTAACCTAACCTTTTTTTTTTTTTTTTTTTTTTTTTTTTTGCGCTGGGAAAAAATGCATTACGCATACCTCCCGCTCGGGGGAGCGGGGGGCTATGTGGGACTCCCCGAGCTAAGCCCGGTATACCCACTAAAAAGACCCAGCGGCATTCCCGCATCGTCTGAGTGGAGGAGGCCTGGGAGATCGGCGTAGCCTTTGCGTCCAGTCCTCCTCCGACGAACACCCACCCAACCCATCACGCCCTCCCCGTAGGGAGAGGGCCGGGAATGACTGACGAGGGTGGTGACGAGTGCAATGCGGGCGGAGGCACCCCCGTGCCGGTCGCCCGCCTGTCACCACCAGGAGGAGGGAGAAGACGACCTCTTCTCCGACCTCTCCTTCGTCTCCGGAGCGGCGCAGCGAGAGGGTCTTCCTCACGCGCGCGCTCTGTCGCCTCCTTTTGCGAGATGACATCTTCGCAGAAGGAGGCGACCGCTGCCCAGGAACTCTCACTCTCCAGCATGGATTTGACCACGCCGGGCAGTGAGAGGTCCTGTCCGATCTCCGCAGTGAGACTGCGGCGCTTCTCGGACCAAGCTGGGCACACCTCGAGGGTGTGCTGCGCGTTGTCCTCGGCCGCGCCGCAGTCGTGGCACGCCGCAGTCTCCTCCCTCCCGATCCGGTGCAGATACGAGCCAAAACAGCCGTGTCCTGACAGCACCCGCACCAGACGGAAGGAGAGGAAACCGTGTCGCCGCTCGAGCCAGTCCCGCAGGACCGGACCGAGCGCGTCCAGGGTTCGGCGGCCAAAGGTGGCGGAGGCGAGGTCCTGCGTCCAATGGACCACAATGGCGTCCCTCGCCTCCCTCCGCACGGCCTCCCGCTCCTCCGCGACGGGGCGCTCCCCGAGCGCTTTCCGGCGCGCCGTCCATTCGTACACTCTGGCGAGCACCCACGCCTCCAACTCCCAAGGAGGGGTGCTGGCCAGAGCGCACGCCGCCGAGAAGCCTACCGAACGGTAGGCCCTCGCAACCCGCAGTGCAATGGCCCTTTGTGGCCTGCGGATCGCTGTCGCGTTCTCCCTCCTGTGCAGGCAGTCCGCCCAGATGGGGGCCCCATATAGGGCCATGCTCCTCAGGATGCCGGCATACAGGCGCCGGCATCGTGCACTTGGCCCCCCTAGGTTCGGGAGGAGCCACGACAGGGCGTCCGCTGCTTTCAGCAAGCGCGTCGACAGCCCGCTGAAATGTGGGCCGAAGCGCCACCTGCTGTCAAGTACCAGACCCAGATACTTCATCTGGGTCTGTACCTCCACCCTGGTGCCCTCCACGATAATGTGGGCATCCGGAGGGCAGCGCTGCCGAGGCCCGTGGAAGAACACGGCCTCGGTCTTGTTCAGCGCCACCTTCAATCCCAGGTGGCGGATCCTCCCTGCGACCAAGGATCCGCCAGCCGAGGCCAGACAGGCCGCCTCCCTGAAGTTCCTGCCCCGGGCAGTGAGGAGAGTGTCATCCGCGTAGCAGATGACACTCGTGCCCTGGAGCAGGGCTCCCCGCAGGAGCCAGTCGAACCCGATGTTCCACAAGGGAGGGCCTAGCACCGACCCCTGCGGAACACCGGACTCCGCGCCGTACCGCCTGAGGCTGGCCGTTTTGTCTACAAGGAGGACTTCTCGGTCCTCCAAGTAGTTGGCCAGGAGGTCCCTCAGGTATTGGGGCACTCCATGATACCGGAGTGCCTCCAATATCGTCGAGTGAGGAACGGAGTTGAAGGCGTTGGCTATGTCGAATGACACCGCCAGCACTCCGTCCCCCGCCTCAACCGCCCCCTTCACTTGGTCCCTGAGAAGGGCCAGAGCGTCGATGGTCGACCGACCCTGTCGGAAACCAAACTGGGCGTCCGACAGGTCCGGCCCCACCCTCCGCAAATGGCTGCTAAGCCGGCGGGCGATTATCCCCTCGAACAATTTGCCGACCTCATCGAGCAGAACGATGGGCCGGTATGCCGAGGGGGAATCGACCGGACGTCCCTCCTTGCGGAGTAGGCACAGCTGCCCCTCCTTCCACAGTTTCGGGAACCTCCCGGCGCTTAGGCACGCGCTGAAGAGGTCCCGAATCCTGTCCTCCATTTGAGCGGCAGCTATGGCCACCACCCGTGCAGGGACGCCGTCCGGTCCAGGGGCCGTCTTCTTAGCGCGGAGGCTGAGCAGCCCCGCGTACAGCTCATCCGCCGTCACCGGAGGGACCTCCTCGTCCGGTGACGCCTCCCTCTGTGGAGGATCCATCGTCGGTGGGGCGAATTCGGTCCTGCACGGAAACAGGGACCGGACCACCCCGTCCAGCAGGGCCGGCTCAAGGGTCTCGGTCAGCGGGGGACCATGGGGCCGCAGTTTGTTCCGCGCCGCCTTGTACGGTCTCCCATAGGGATCCCGGTCGAGGCCTTCCAGCATCTCGGCCTTTGCCGCGTCTTCGGCAGCGCACATAGCCGACTTGAGGGCCGCCTTCGCCTCTGTGTAAGAGGCGTACAGACGGTCCTCGTCTGCCTCACTACGGACGCTGCGTCGCCGGCTCCGCGTGTAGGCCCTACTGGCCGCCACGCAGGCGGCACGGAGCCCCGCTAACTCCTCCGACCACCAATAGACGGCACGACGGGGAGGGGGACGGCGAGACCGAGGCATGCTGGAGTTGCACACCTCGGTCAGGGATTCCCTCAGCTGGACCGCTGCAGCATCCACGTCTTGGACCTCGACAGGGGGCGACAGCCAGTCCTGCAGAAAGGCCGCCTCCTTGGCTGCTTCCCGGTCCAGGCGAGTGAGAGCCCACCGAGGGAAGGGAGACCTGCCAGAGCGGGCCATCTCCCCTCGGGAGCTCGAACGCGAAGTGGAGATGTCGAACCGCACATATCTGTGGTCCGACATGGTCTCCGCCATCTCCACCCGCCAGTTCACGATGCGTGCGGCTAGCAAGGGGGTGGCAAACGAGACGTCAACCACCGAACCTCCGCGTTGCCGCACACACGTGTGGACCGACCCCCTGTTGAGGAGGGACACACCGCAAGACGCCGACCAGAACTCGACGGCGCGCCCCCGGACGTTGCAGGAGGCAGCGGGGTTGCCCCAGGCCGCCGACTTGGCGTTCAGGTCGCCCAGCACCACGACCTGTCGTGGCGCCGCCCTCCCTACTACAGCAGTGAGGACTTCAAGAAAAGCCTCAAAGTCCGAGAGAGGGCGGTTCGGGGAGAAATAGACCCCCACAAGGGCCAAGTCTCCCCACGCGGCGGCCACGTATCCCGGTCCCCTCTCTAAAAGCGAGAGGGGAGGGGAGTCTGTGGAAGACCGCGACACCACTGCCACCAAGCCGTCCCGGTCGCCTATCCAACGGCTAGGGACCGAGTACGGCTCGGCGACCACCGCCAAGTCCACCGACCACTCAGCCATGGTCTGCATCAGCAGGTCCTGAGCTGCCCGGCAGTGGTTGGCGTTCGCCTGAAGGATGCGATGTTCGACTCTATCCATTAGTCGGACATCGCACCTCCCTCCTCCGCAGCCGTGCTAGCGGCAGGCCCGACTGGCGCCTGCGCTTTGCCCCTCTTAGAAGGAGGATTGCACATCCTCCCCTTCATCATATGTCCTGCCGGGCGGCCACTGGCGGCACACACTAGGCAGTGTGGCGTGGCGGCGGTGCAGGACGCGGCTTTGTGATCGACCTTGCCGCAGCGGTAGCAACTGTCCGACCTGTCGACCTTGGACGGACAGAGGGCTCGGGCGTGGCCGATAGCGAAGCACCTGTAGCAGCGCAGAGGCAGGTCTACAAGTGCTCGGACCGCACCCGAGCTGAAGCCGACGCAGAGCCGTCCCTTCTCGAGGACGGCTTTGGCGGCGGCGACCGGGCACTCGAGACGAATAGTGCCCATGCCACCGCGGCCGGACCTGATGTCCCTAGCTCTCACCGCTGTGACACTGCAGCCCCCAATTGTTGCCACCGCCGCCACCACCTCCTCTTTGGTGACCGAATCGTCGAGATCGGTCACCTCCATGGCCGCCAGCTTCACTGGCCGGGCCACCCTGGCAACGTCCGCGACGGTCTCCTGCAGCTTGGCTGCGAAGAGGTCGGCGCTGGCGCTGCCCTCCGCCCCCGGGAACTCGAAGATTCGAGCCCCGGTTTGAGTCCGCCGGCAAGTAACATTGCCGATCCCCAGTTGGGCGGGATCGGCATTGGCTCGCGCCCGCACTAAAATGGACGCGTACGTCTCTCCTTTCTCTGCAGCCTCCGCAGTGAGCGTCACCACGACGGCTGCAGACTGTGGGGGATTTCTCTTCCTCCTCTTCCCTCTGCCTTTGCCCTTGCCAGTCGCTTGTGACTGGCCAGGAGGCGTGCTGGCGGGGGCGGCAGGGGCGGCCGTAGCCGCCTGTCCGCCCTTACCCTTCCCCTTTCCCTTCCCAGTCACCTGCGACTGGCTGGGAGGCGTGGCGGTGGGGACGGCGGAGACGGCCTTCGCCGACTTTTTCCCCTTGCCCTTCCCCTTCCCGACCACCTCAGTCCAACCATGATCGTTGGATGGCGTGGTGGAAGGGAGAAGGGCATCCTCTCCTTGTGAGGAGGGCCCCGGCTCTTCTCGCCTCTTGTCCGCCGCAAGCGGGGGCCGGTGGCGTTGTTCCGGCAAGAGCCGATCCTCTATGCCGGCCAGGCAGGCTCTCGTGAAAGCCCGCTCCTCCATTACGACCTTTCGGATTATGTCCTCAAGGTTGGAGGAGGGGGCTTCCGCCGCAGGTCTCGGCTCCTGATTTGGCCGGGCAGTGGCGTCAGCCAACTTCTGATGAAGCTGGCTGACCTCCGACTGCAGGCGATCCACTCGCGCCTGCAGTTGCCGCGTTTCGTCGGTAGCTGTCCGCTTGACTAGCTCCTCGACGACGCCGCGCATGCTCGCGGCCCTGCACTTTAGGGCCTTCTGGAAGGTCCCTTTAAGGTTGGAGGACTTAGAGGCGATCTCCGCTATCTCCTCCTCGTCCTCCTCCGCCATCCGCGCCAGCTCGGCCAGCGAGTGGTCCGCGTACAGGACGCGGGACGCACCGTACCCGGACCTTGCCCGAGCAGCACGAGCACGCTGCTCCTTCGCAGCAACGCGCTCTTCCAGCTCCTGCTGATTCAGCGTCCGCCGAGCCAAGTCTAGTTGGCGTTGGGCGTCTGCGAGACCCACGACGTGTGAGTCCGCGGCAGTTACTGCCTTTTTGGGCTTCGACTTCCCGTTGGAACCCGAAGCCGAGGAACCCTCGGACCCTGCCTTCATATATTGGCGCTTCCGCAACCGAGAACCGCCCGCGTCAGAGACGCTGGCGACGGACTCGCTGTCAGAGCTAGACAGCTCGACCGCCCCTCCGAAGAAGCCAGCCGCAGACGGCGAGCGGCTTGCTTCTGACGCCGAAGCGTCTGAGTGGCCCTGAGAAGGGCCTTTTGGTTGGCCCTTAGAAGAGCCTTTGGGTTGGCCCTGAGAAGGGCCTTCGGGTTGGCCCTGAGAAGGGCCTTTGGGTTTTAAGAAACGCCCGAGGGCGTCCCGCGCGGGTGTAGGCATTATGGCCTCCAACAGAATCGTAGCAATACGGCAGTCAATAGCTACGATGCACAGTGCACTTTGGCCGATCCCAGTCTGCCACTCCGTTACGGTGACAGAACTGGGTCGTTTCCAGGGGACGCGACGTGGACGCAAGCACTGTGGGGTGGTCCCCCAACCTAACCTAACCTATCGTAACATCGCTAACAACCTTACACTTCTGTTGTATACTTATTAAAAAAAAATTGTTTTAGGCAAGTTCAAGAACAGGGTTTCGCTAAAAGATACGCAAGCGATATACAGTTTAATAAAGAAGTAAAGTGTTTGTTAGCACTCAGTTTTCTGGAGGTATCTGAAATATACGTTTATTTCAACAGCATCCAAAAAAGTATTGCTGTGCATTGCTGCCAATTTAAAGATTTAATGTTATTTTTGAGATTGTTAAATAAAAAAATTATGTAAAATTAGTTTATTTTTTACCATTATATGAAAAGGGAATTGTTACACTGACAAAACGTCATTCGTCTAATAGTTGTGTGGCCTAGTGAAATGGTTGACAAATGATAAATGTCCCAAACGTTTTGTGTCAGTATAATAATCTGCTTAACAATAATTCTACCAAATGAAACGTTGTCATACAAAAATTTGCTAATCGTTAGTTGTCAAAGTGAAACATCGGCGAAGCGTTGGTTGGCAAGTGAAAATTTGGCAAACAATTTTCTGCGAAAAGGCAGGACACCTACAGAATGATATAGAAATAAATAAACCAAGAGTTGGTAGTCAAATTGGCTTAACAATTACATAATTTTCTTTTAACCTTACTAAATGAGCTGAAGTTACAGGCTGGTTATAGCTGTCAGATGACTAGCTCTTGGAGGACACGGTGGTCAGGAGGTTAAGCAAACGCAGCGTGCAGAGGCATTTAATTATGGAGTGGTGGTTGGAAGAAGTCTGGGCCAGATTAGATGCGCAATTTTTGTGAATGGTGGAGAAATCAGCGTGATCAGTAGTGGACTGGATGTATAGAGGAGTAGTAAAAATAAATGGCTGACCGAATTAAAAAACCGGCCAAGTGCGAGTCAGACTCGCGCACCGAGGGTTCCGTACAAACCTGTAGGTATATAAATAAAAGTTATGGTATTTTTATTGCTAAATGAAATCCATAACATAACAATGTGGAAAGCTGACGGTACCTTGTCAATACATATATGAAAACATTATGTATGTTCGGAAAAATCTTCATCTCTTTAAGAAGAGAAGTGATAGACATAATTTTAATACTAGAAATAGGCACAATTTGGATCAATCTCGGTTTAGATTGGCTAAGGTACGAAATTCTTTTATGGGGAATTGTGTAAAATTTTATAATAAAATACCACTGCGGATTCTACAACTGAACGAGACAAAATTTAAAACATGCATAAAACGCACACTATGTAGACAAGCATATTATCTTCGCCAGTAAAAACAATACAAGCAAGCTGTTTGATAATAACCGTATAGTATGTATAATCTATGATAATAACCAACAATCTTACTTCTTACTTACCTATATATATATATACATATATATATCTTACTAATATTATAAATGTGAAAGTTTTTGAGGATGGATAAATGTTGGTATGTATGTTTGTGGCTCTTTCACGCCTAAACGACAGAACTGATTTAGATGAAACTTTACATGAATACAGATTATACATCAGAATAACATATAGGCTACAATTTATAAAGGTTTTGTGTATTTTTGGTCTAATATAACGATAAGTATTAGGTAAGTCTGAAAAATTCTTGCTCCCTGAGAGCTATCTTGGCGTGCGCTGCCTATACCGTTGGAGTTACATGAAGTTAATGTACTGTAAGTTTGTTTATCTTAAATAGTTCTAAATAAAAGTCCGCGATAGCATATATCTATCTCTTATGTGGTAGCCACTATATGCAAAATACTGAGCCATGAATACAATTAAATTGGATACATTTTTTACCATGCACATTTTAGAATATCTGTCAAATTCTTATAAAAATTGATAAAATGGTCGTTTTAAGTATTTAATATAGATAAACTTTGTCTTTTACACTAAGTAATTTTGACTAATCGTTCAAAAGTTATCACGATAACATTGACTTGACGCAACGCAGTAAGCCATTGTGATAACGCGAAGACTCTTGGATGAAATAGCGAGCGATACATCAACGTACCACTCCATCGATACAGTCATGTCATTCGAAGATTGTACGAGCTACCCCGTGGAGTTTCTAAACTCTTTAGAGCTATCATCCCGTATGCTGGAATTAAAAGAGGCTGGCATTAAGTCCGCCTCTGTACTTGTGTGCATGAAGTGTTAAATAAATAAATAAATAAATAAAAGTAGGTCTACCCGTTTTCACCATTGCGGCGGTAGTGCCCCTCTTTGAGGAGTGACCGTGAGTTCCGCCTGACGCAGGTCCTCACCGGACACGGGTGTTTCGGGAGGTTCCCGTTCAGGATCAGGCGGGAGGACACGCCAGGGTGTCACCACTGTGCGGATCGCCCAGAGGACACGGTGGAGCATACGGTGGAGGTCTGCCCCGCTTGGGCGGAGCATCGCCGTGTCCTCGTGGAGGCGATCGGCGGCAGCGACCTCTCGTAGGGCCGGGCCCCTGGTTCAGACCATGGTGTGGAGCGAGAGGGAATGGGAAGCAAAATTCTCGTGTCGCGGTGTTTGTTTCCAAACTCCTCCGAAATGGCTGAACCAATTTGCATGAAATTTTGTGTGCATATCGGGTAGGTCTGAGAATCGGCCAAAATCTATTTTTTTATTTTTTTTTGTTAATCGCATAACAACGTTTGCTGGGTCAGCAAGTCTAATATATAAAATTCTCGTGTTGCGGTGTTTGTTTGCAAACTCCTCCGAAACGGCTGAACCGATTTGCATGAAATTTTGTGTGCATATCGGGTAGGTCTGAGAATCGGCCAACATCTGTTTTTTTTTTTAATCGCTGAACAACGTTTGCTGGGTCAGCTAGTAAGTTTATGATTATTAAAAAAAATATACTATGTGATGTAACTAAAAATTTAAGATTTTCGGAATTTTTCCTATATGTGTACTTTATAACGTTGCTTCATGCCAAATTTCAAGATTCCAGGTCGTCTGGAAGTATCCTTTAGGTTTTGATTCCCTTGCGAGTAGTTGCGAGTTTCAAAATATGCGGCTTTAATTGCTGTATCTTTTGATTGCGTTGACGTAGAAGTTTGATTTTGTTACAGCTTAAAGATATTATAGACTTGAGTATTTGTTAAGAATTTCAATATAATACCACTACGCGTTCATGAGTAAAGGGGTAATAAGTTTAAAATTATTAAAAATATTTTTATTATATGATGTAACTAAAAATTTATGCTTTTCGCAATTTTTCCTTTATCTGTGTTATAAGACGTTGCTTCGTACCAAATTTCAAGATTCTGAGTTCACGGGAAGTACCCTGTAGGTTTTGATTCCCTTGCGAGTGTCGAAAATTTGCGGCATAAACGGGAGTATCTTTTGATCGCGTTGACTTAGAAGTTTGATTTTTTCACAGCTCCAAGAGACCATAGACTTGAGTATTTGATATGAATTTCAGCTTGATACCTCCACGCGTTCCTGAGAAAAAAGGTCTTGACAGACAGACAGACAGACAGACAGACAGACAGACGGACAACAAAGTGATCCTATAAGGGTTCCGTTTTTACCTTTTGAGGTACGGAACCCTAAAAAAAATAATAAATAGGCAATATCGGAAAAACAGATCTTGCATCTATTTAATGGTTTATTTTAATTTGACAGAACTTCTAGCAGGTCAGTCAAGTAAGACTTTAATAGGTAAAACTAAGAAGCTTACTACTCAAAATACCACGTAACATATTTTCATTCGCTTTAGATAATGCGGTGATTATCAATTCAGTTGTCATTGGATTCTTGTTTGAAGGTTTAAACAATCATTTTCATACTCGAATAATAATAACTTTTGATTTCATACTATAAGGTCCATAGTTTTGTTAGTATTTTTGTGTTAGTAACAATGGTACTTAAATACGTATGTTAGTATTGTTAGTTTCTGTCTGACTGTCCCCACCCAGTGTCCCTGAAAGGGGCAGTCCAGTCTGGCAGCTATCATTTTCAGGATGCTTTTGCCACGCAAACGCTGTAGTAAGGAGGCCGCTTTCTTACGCATGATGGCATGGAAACCATCTATGCGAGCCTCCGCGAACAAACCGGATGCGCTACAACGCCATGGCAGTCTCAACAGCATCCTAAAATCATTATTAAATTGAACACAGAAGTTAGGAATTGAATAGGACTGCCAAACTGCAAATCTGTTAAAGCTTCCTATCTTCACAGAAACAGGAAAAACAAATCAACAAAAAGAACAGCGTCCCCCGGGAAATCAAACTGACCGCAAAGAAGACATCGGTCGCGTAATTCAAAAAAAGACATCGCAACATTTATTGAAAATAAATTTGATTAACCTTGGTTCTCAGAGTCGTGACTTAAAGTTAATTAATCATTAACTTAGTTGACAAGGTATGAATTGAATTTGGAACGGACTGCCTCGTTGGTCTATTGGTCGCCAGCGCTATTGTTGAGCATGAAGTATGCGACAGGATTACTTTAGTAGCAGCAGGCTGGAGTCTGAATTTGTGTACGGTTGATAGGCTCACCCTCATGGGACTAAAACATTACTGGCGAAGTGTGGGTGCATTATAAGTGCACCTCTGCCTTACCTTTCGGTGACGACAGCCTTCATCAGTCAAAAATCCGTTGCGTAGTTTTAAAGATTTTAGCATACATAGGGATATAGGGACAGAGAAAGCGACTTTGTTTTATACTATGTACCTAGTGATTAAACACATTTTGAATTCTGTAAACAAAAGTACTTCTTCTTCTTCTTTATCCTTCTTTCTTTTTGTGTAGCTAGTGACGAACCTGTTATCAGTATTCATACTGCCCATGGGCCTCTGACTTAGCTTCACATGCTGTTGAGAAATATCGCTATGCTGGTTTCCTCACCGATTTTTAAGCAAGTGATATCACTATCACTGCTAACAAAACGAATGTACTCACGTTGAATAATGAGGTAAAGGAAATACTTGAATCATTTAAATTGACGTCATCAATGATGACATTTTTGTTTTCAAAAGTTACGTCTCTGAGTGCGGTTGTAACATTTACTTCGCTGCTTCCTTTTTAGAAAACGTTGAGCCATTCCTATCGGTGGGTTGATCTTGTTTTTCATTCTGTTACGTGACTGCGATGTTAAATAAGTGGATTTTTGTAATCGTTATGTACCGCTTTTTTTTTTAAGGCTGGGAAATCATCCAATGACTTCTCCCGCTCTGGGTGGAGCGGAAGGGAGTGTCAGACTCTTACTGACTAAAACCCATCCATGTTCCTTCCTTAGCCCTTTATTTTCCGGGGTAGCGGTAACCCTTTCGCACAATCCCGCTTACTCGGCAGGCTTGGCCCTGAGGGGCCCCTTCATATGCTGACATCTCTTTGAGGCGCGCGAGGAACATATACGCGCCGTCCGGCACGGGCCTGGGGCTGATCGGACGGTGAGTCACCCATTACACTTAACCTCGAAGCATGTTGCGAAGGAAATATTTTTTTCTTTCAAATATACAGGGTGTAACCGAAAGGGTATACAAAAGCATATGCTACAGACCACCAAACTGAACTTTTACTATGGGACCAACTCCGAAATTGCAAAAAAAAATCAGTTCTATACATTTTTGGTCACGCGTCTCGTCGAAATGTGGGGAACAGCAGGCCTGACAATTGAAAAGTCAGTCATAAATTTAATGGAAAATGAGGCTTTCCACTATTTTTCGATTTGATCGTGTTTGATTTCGCTTTTTAAACTATTGACCGCTAGGTTTTATATCAATTGCCGTGCCCCCAGCGCGCAGCTCAAAAATCAGTTGGTAATACGATACGCTTTGGTAGAACGGGCTGTCAGAAAACTTTGCTACTCGTGTGCCCATCTTAACAGTTACTTTAATACAGAGTTGATACAACAGAGGGGCTTTCGTTTAAACTGCCTATACTAGGTACTATTTTCAAGCTCTGTACCAAATATCAATTAAATAGGAGCAGTAGTTTAGTCACAAATTATTTTTTAAGTTTTTGCCCCGTTTGAACACGATGTATCTTTCCTAACAGCTGATTATGTTAAAAAACGACGACAATAATTCTTATTATAACCTAACGATGCATTGTACAAAGTCAGTTTTTATTTACAAAGTGTGGTTGCGTTTTACACTGATTTGTAAGCTATCGAAAAAATAAAAAAATAATTTTTGGTGCTTTTTATTTTTATACCGTATCGAATTAATACTAAACACGTATAGTATACGTAGTGTTATTTAATGCCCCTCTGTCATATCAACTTAATATAGCTCTTATTGCAACAAGGGAGAAAGAATCGCAATCTTAAATGCAATATGTAAGTCTACACCAAGTATCTGCTAAGAATCTTTTACAGTAAAGTCTACATTCTACTGAGTATAAGCCCCTCTTAACCTCTATGTGCTGCACTCAAGGCGTCCTTAATATCGTCCGGTACTATCATCTTCCCGCCTACATTTCTTTTCCTATGTCCGGTCACTACTTCAAAATACGGATGACGATAGAGTAAAAAAGTTATATTTAGTTCGTTCGTCAGATAATAAAAAAATATTAGACACTATTTTTTGCTTTATTTATTTATTTAACCATTTATGTACACACATAAGAACAGACAAGAAGAAAGGGAAAGAAACTACGTACAAAGATAATGCTTATTTAATTTTTAGGGTTCCGTACCTCAAAAGGTAAAAACGGAACCCTTATAGGATCACTTTGTTGTCCGTCTGTCTGTCTGTCTGTCTGTCTGTCTGTCAAGACCTTTTTTCTCAGGAACGCGTGGAGGTATCAAGCTGAAATTCATATCAAATACTCAAGTCTATGGTCTCTTGGAGCTGTGAAAAAATCAAACTTCTAAGTCAACGCGATCAAAAGATACTCCCGTTTATGCCGCAAATTTTCGACACTCGCAAGGGAATCAAAACCTACAGGGTACTTCCCGTGAACTCAGAATCTTGAAATTTGGTACGAAGCAACGTCTTATAACACAGATAAAGGAAAAATTGCGAAAAGCATAAATTTTTAGTTACATCATATAATAAAAATATTTTTAATAATTTTAAACTTATTACCCCTTTACTCATGAACGCGTAGTGGTATTATATTGAAATTCTTAACAAATACTCAAGTCTATAATATCTTTAAGCTGTAACAAAATCAAACTTCTACGTCAACGCAATCAAAAGATACAGCAATTAAAGCCGCATATTTTGAAACTCGCAACTACTCGCAAGGGAATCAAAACCTAAAGGATACTTCCAGACGACCTGGAATCTTGAAATTTGGCATGAAGCAACGTTATAAAGTACACATATAGGAAAAATTCCGAAAATCTTAAATTTTTAGTTACATCACATAGTATATTTTTTTTAATAATCATAAACTTACTAGCTGACCCAGCAAACGTTGTTCAGCGATTAAAAAAAAAAAACAGATGTTGGCCGATTCTCAGACCTACCCGATATGCACACAAAATTTCATGCAAATTGGTTCAGCCATTTCGGAGGAGTTTGGAAACAAACACCGCGACACGAGAATTTTGCTTCCCATTCCAACGCAACCGTCCATTGTGAATGCTTGCATTTTGAAATGTTTAATGTCAGAGTGATAACTGTATATAGGTCACCACAATGTCAAATTAATGTTGCAATAGAATGCATAAATACAACAATATACGGCAGCAACCTCAATAGGTATACTTCATGTTCTCGTTTGATAGTTGTGGGAGACTTCAATATCAATTTTAGAATGAATCCCCAAAATGGAATTTCCACATATTTTTCATCCATAAACATGTTTCCGTTAATAAACACTAGCACTACACGAAGTAGTACAACTATAGATAACGTTTAGAACATACATAATGTTTTCATATATGTATTGACAAGGTACCGTCAGCTTTCCACATTGTTATGTTATGGATTTCATTTAGCAATAAAAATACCATAACTTTTACTTATATACCTACAGGTTTGTACGGAACCCTCGGTGCGCGAGTCTGACTCGCACTTGGCCGGTTTTTTATCATATTTGTAAAAAAAATTTTAGATGCAACGCATTACTGTTGGGGAGCCGGGGCTCGCTACAACACAATTATACTATGTTTAAAATATATCTGTGTCATGCCATATTTTAACACAATGTATTGACGTAATCTTCGGATGAGGTAAAAAAAAATACCTGTCCAATATTTTGTAATAATCTAGACGGACAAACATTTTTTTTATCCTCATCCCTATTAACATGAAAAAAAAATGTGGTAGATAATAATAAAAACGTAAACGCGCATACAAGTGGTGCTATCCCGCCTCTGTGGTCATTCTTCAGCTTTTTGCTTTAAAATATTTACATAATTTTCTACTTGGGATGTTCAGATTTTGGGGGACGATATTTTTACGATATTATGATTATTCGTTCAGCGTAATTTAATGTCAAGGCAAATAAGCACAAGAAAAGCACTTTTGAACGTCAAAATGAACAAGAAATAGAATTGATTCTAGTCGCTCCTCCTAAAAGGTAGTTTCGTATGTAGATGAGTGGGCAGGAAACTCCACCGTTACGCTTTTAAAATGTTTTGTATAATAAGGATTACCTACTAATTAGTCGCCGTAGGTAGGTATATACTGTTTAACAACTATGAATTCACATTCAGTGCATCATATTTACTAAATAAATATTAGAAGGTACAATGAAGTTAGTATAGATATCATGTAAGAAAATTCTTATGTGATGTGGTGACAACAAAATTCAACGAGTTAGTAAACCAAAGACTACTTTCACCAATCTAGATACAGAGAAGATTAAAACAGTTGACGGTAGGCAATAAATAAGACGGTAAAAATGTGTCTTATTTTTTCACGGGCTCAAAAAGTGAGATTTTCTCTGACCGACAAGGTTCTGGCGGAGGAATATAGCTTGTAGGCACACTATTATCGTAAACCTTAATGTTTTTCTTGCTTATTTGTATCTCTATAGCCCACGTAGGGTTTTATGTTTCACGCTGACTCAGGCTCGTAAAATAATGGTAAAAGTAGTGTATGGTGCCTTTTTGATGTATCTTCGCTATACATAACGTGACCGCTATCTCCACAGTTACCCTTGAGGGCAACTGTGCGACACGTCTTGGGTCGAATATTAACTCATGTAAATGGGGTACGCTTGTGATTTCGTAAAACTTGGAACAAGAACATTTTCTTTGCGGTGGTTTGTCAAAATTAGTATTAAACATTTTGGATTAACGAAGTGAAGCTGTGGACTTAAATCTTGAATTAATAAAACAGCTGATTAGTATACACCATTTATTTTCAAGAAAGATGAACTCAAGCGAAACATTTTTCTTACAACCTATGTTGGTAGTACCTATTTACCAAAAGCTGAGGAATGTAAATTGCTGGTCCAGAGAGATAAGAAGTCAGCCGAATTGTTAGAGAGGATTACCGCTGCCTCGGAACCCAAAAGTCTAAGGAAGGAACATGACTGGCTTTAAGTTGGTAAAAGTCTGACTCTCCCTTCCACTTCACCCAGAGCGGGAGGATGCATTTGATAGACTTTCACCTTAAAAAAAAGGGATAAGAAATTAGCAACAAGAATATCTAGCACAAAATGCAGATTCACATGAATGTATTTGTTTACCATTTCATTATCATCATCATCATTCTCCTGCCCTTATCCCAATTTATTTGTGGTCGGCGCAACATGTCTTTTTCTTCCATACTTCTCTATTAGTCACTCCCTTCCTAGCCATATCATCTTTCACACAATCCATCCATCGTCTACCATTTATTACTACTATGAGTTCTTTTAGTTTACCACCTTTGTCAAATATTCCATTGTGAAAAAGAAATACTGAATCGTCAAACATTCGAGCCTCGGCATAGATCGACTTGATATAATACTCGAGAGCGCATTAGGGTCCCGTTCTAGGATAATGTTGATCTTGAAAGCTCTTAAGTGCCACTTACACTATACTCAGACCAGTTTTGGACTAAGTAGGTATATATTTTCTAGGTTTTAAATAATTTTACAACTCATTCAATTAGGCATCACTCGAGAAAAAGCGATGTAACATGACTTTCGAAATTAAAGTGTTTGAATAATAACACATGGCACAAAATACTGTTCTCCTTATTTTCATGTGGTTAGTGACTAACCTGGTGTCAGAGTTTTAAGGGTGCTTGGCTTAGCTTCACATGCTGTTGAGAAATATTTCTCAGACATGCTGGTGGTTTCCTCACGATGTCTTCCTTTACTGATTTTTAAGCAAATGATAAATATACAATACGCACATGAATCCGTAAAATCAGAGGTGTGTGCCTTGAGTTCGAACTCGAGAACTGGGACTTGGTAGTCCGACGGTCTCACCACTAGGCTTTCACTGCTGTCAAAATACTGTTTATTGTAAGTTAGTTTAGTTTCCCAAAAGTAGGTCATCAAGATAAGTGATTATTTTTTAAATATCTTTAAACAATCAGTTACTTTTACTCCATGAAGTTGTCTAAAACGTAAAATGGATATAATTAATATTCAAAGTTTTATTACAAAATTAATATTGATTGGTTTTAATGCAAGGGATCATTATCATTTTCATCACACAAATGAGAACCTGATAATAGCCCCAGTCTATTATTTGCTATCTACAAACAACAGATTGAAGACAAAGAAAGAGCAGTCCCAAGGCTCCGAAGCATCCTGAAAAAGTACACAACAAAAAAAAAATATGGAAACATTATTGAGGAAAGTAAGATTCTGAAATACATCCATTTTTTTCCTCCTTTTGCCTTTACAAAACGTTGTCCCATTTTCGCAATTCTCCTTAATTTTTAACATGACTCGTATTGTTTCGCTATCCACAAAGGTGTTTCTTTTCCTTGTGTCAAAAGTAAAGACCCAATTTTCTGTGGCACCCTCATTTCTGTCATCTACAAATTACTCCTCTGTAGAGGGGAATTACTTTGATTCAAATCGCGTTCAGTACGAAATCCGTGTTGGTTTGTAATCATTTGCCTTGTGATCTTGGATCATTGAAGTATTTTGATTTGGGAAGTAGAATTATTGATGAGGCAATAGTCTTCTTTTTTGCAATTTGAGTCATCTAGAAATATTGTCATTTGCAAATTTTGGTATATCGTTATCGTGACTTATTTGAAATATGTAGAGGGATAATCATACAGGTATCAAGTGATTTTGCACAATTGCGGTGCAATTTTTACTGTCATCTTGGCCTGCCCTAGTTTTTAGTTAGAAGTTATAAACTTAATTTATACAGTAATGAAATAGCATGAGGTGTGTTTATGGTTGAAAGTTACTAAAGATACAGGATCACCAAGTGCCAACCCATAGTCAACTTAATATTGTTGTATTTATGTTATCTTATAGGTATATAACCAAACGAAGCCTTAAGTAAGGGCAGATTTTTCGTGAGATAAATTTTACTGGAAGAATAATTATGGCAGTTTCACAGTTGTTGCATAAAAAATATGTAAACCGCCATTTTTATATTTCAGACAAAACTTAGTAGAGACTGAGGACTGAGTACATTTATCTACTATTTTTTAAATCTAAAAATGTAAAGATTATAAAAAGCATATTAATTTTATTACAGATTTTTTTATTACACTCTAACTCGAGGTCTAATAAAGAACAATAACATTTACTATAGGGGTTGGTATATTTTCGAATACGGTCGGTTATTCCGAAATCCGCTCGCATGGAAAAATCCACATCCACATCGCCGGAATTTGGTAACAGGTGTGTGCCAAAACTTGAATGAGTTACAACCGTGTAATACGGGTGTGTAGTTTGAAGGATAAATGTTCCATATTTTCTGCGCAGAAGAAAGTTAACCGTATGTCTGCTATGAACTAAGTTGAAAGCGAAAAATATTTCAATGTAACAGCTGTATATTTATGTGTCTCGAGAGTTTCTACTCTCATACTATTATACTTCAGGACAAGTGAGAACTTACATATTTGGTTCTATTATTGGTTAAACGGTGGAGTTTCTTGCCCATTCTTCTCCACACGAAACTACCTTTTGGAAGGGGCGACTAGAATCAATTCTATTTCTTGTTCATTTTGACGTTCAAAAGTGCCTTAATTGTGCCTATTTGAAATAAATGTTTTGACTTTGACTTTGGTTGAAAATAACACCTATTTTCTTGGCAAAAAATGCTTAATATATTATTATACCTACTTTTACTCTCTCTTTCTCTTGAGTCAGAGATTCTTACCTGTTCTTCTTCATAGGTACCTACCACGCTTTGGAATGGGCAACTAGCTTCTTCCTTCTGGCAAAAGTCCCTGCAATTGGTTTATCTGAAACTAGCTGCGCCCTGCTACACTTCACCCGTGTAAGTTTAGATTCCGTGGGAATATCGAGATAAAAAGCATTTGAAATGCATGTTTCCAGTTTTAGTTCTTCTACGACATTTGATAGGATTCTAGCGGATCGCTTTCTATGTCGCATTCATAGGGATGACCTAAGTTTTGTGATTACAAAATCGAAAATGTTTTATTCTTTGAATTTTACTTCTAATTATTAACAGAGCTTCAAACTATGGTTCCAAAATCATGTTATGCCGGTCGGTTCTGTAAAACTCTCACCATAATAACCTAAGTGAAGTGAACGTGAAGTGAGCTGTCGTTCCGTTTGATGACAGGGATTAATATCACTGACAGCTTTGTTCACGATCACTTTACTACATAATATAAAGCAAAGTCACTTCCCGCGTCTGTCCCAATGTCTGTATGTATGCTTAGATCTTTAAAACTACACGACGGATTTTGATGCAGTTTTTTTTAATAGATAGATTCAAGAGGAAGGTAATGTATAATAACATGCAATTTCCGTCATCGCGGGCGAAGCCGCGGGCAGAAACTAGTCACCTATATTTTCACGCTGATTTTGACAGAAAAACACTACTGTACCCACAGATATAGATAGACATAGATAACGCAAGAGCAACTACTTCGCGTGCCTAGCTTACGTACAAAAATCGTAAGTAGTGCTTGTGACGTCATAATAGGTAGTCAAAAAATGGCACGCTTTTTTTTTTTTTTTTTAAGGCTGGGAAATCATCCAATGACTGCTCCCGCTCTGGGTGGAGCGGAAGGGAGTGTCAGACTCTTACTGACTAAAACCCATCCATGTTCCTTCCGTAGCCCTTTATGTTCCGGGGTAGCGGTAACCCTTTCGGACAATCCCGCTTACCCGGCAGGCTTGGCCCTGAGGGGCCCCTTCATATGCTGACATCTCTTTGAGGCGCGCGTGGAACATATACGCGCCGTACGGCACGGGTCTGGTGCTGATCGGACGGTGAGTCACCCATTACTCACCGTCCGCAGGCCCGCGCCTACGGTGGCCGGGAGTCGTCACGTGGCTCCCGACGCCCGGGGCGTCTCCTGCAGCGGCCGGGACGGGAGGACCTTTCTCTCTCCCATCCCGCCACCTCCTTCGCGAGCATGACTTTTTCGCAGAAGGAGGTGACTGCCTCCCACTCCCTCTCGCCCCGGACCATGGCTTGCACCAGGGCCGGGCGCGAGAGGTCGCCGCCGCCGATCGCCTCTACGAGGACACGGCGGTGCTCTGCCCATGCGGGGCAGGTTTGCACCGTGTGCTCTACCGTGTCCTCTGGGCGATCCTCGCAGTGGTGACACCCGGGCGTTTCCTCCCGCCTGATGATGTGCAGGAACCTCCCGAAACATCCATGTCCGGTGAGGACCTGCGTCAGGCGCGTTTACCGCCACTATCGTGGCGTGCCCTGCGCTGGGTTGCGACAGTCGCTGATTCCAGGCCGCCATGAGATCGCGCCGGAGGTCCGTCCGCTTCGCCGCAATTTGCTGCGGAAACGGAGTTTCTCCCCGGCTTAGTACCTCCGCGCGCCACTCGAACAGGCGCGCGAGGACTATCGCCTCCAGATCCCACGGCGGCAGTCCGGCAAGGAGGCTTGCCGCCTCGCCCGAGATCGTGCGGTACCCCCGGATTAGCCGAATGGCTACCACCTTTTGGGGCGCGTTCAGATAGTGAGCGGCTCGTCGCCGCAATGAACGCGACCACACCGGGGCCCCGTATAGGGCCATGGACCGCACGACTCCCGCGTAAAGCCTCCGGCAGGAGGCGTTTGGCCCCCTCAGATTGGGCAAGAGCCGCTTGAAGGCGGCCCCAGTCCGTTCCAGCTTGGGGGCCAAACGTCGGAAATGCTCCACGAAATTCCATCGGCTGTCGAGGACCAGACCCAGGTATTTCATCGTGGACTCGACGCCGATGTGAACCCCTCCTACCGTAAGTTGGGATCCCGATGGTGGCCTATTCCGAGGCCCATGAAAGGACATGGCCTCGGATTTGTGCAATGCCACCTCGAGACCCAACTGCCGGATCCTCTCAACGACTGTCGCAACCCCGCGTGTCATCGCGTCGGCCGCCGCCTGATGCGACCTCCCCTGCGCCAGGACCAGCGTGTCGTCAGCGTAGCAAACTACGCTGACGCCGTCAGGGAGGTCGGCCCGCAGCACCCAGTCGTAACCGATGTCCCACAGGAACGGCCCCAGAACCGATCCCTGCGGGACACCACACGACATCTCTCGCCGGTTCCATTCCCCATCGCGACCGGGGTAGATGACGGCTCTGTCCGTCAAGTACGCCCCGACTATTCGACGGAGGTAGGTCGGCACCCGGTGATACCGGAGTGCTTCCCTAATGCAACTCCAGGGCAGGGTGTTGAAGGCGTTGGCGATGTCGAGTGACACCGCCACGACGACCCTACCCTGGGACACCGCGTCCCCTGTCGTGAGCGCTCTAACGCGCATGATGGCGTCCACCGTTGAGCGCCCCTTGCGGAAGCCAAACTGGCAGTCCGCAAGGTCCGGCCCCGTCCTTCCAAGGTGCCCGACGAGGCGGCCCGCGATAATTCTCTCGAAGAGTTTGCCGACCTCGTCGAGCAGCACTATGGGCCGGAATGCGGACGGAGAGTCCGCAGGGCGCCCTGGCTTCTGTATGAGGACGAGCTTCCCCGTCTTCCAACGGAGCGGAAACTGGCCTCTCTCCATGCATGCGCTTAAGAGCGCCTCCAGTCGAGGCCCGAGAGCCCCTGAGGCCAGGACCCAGGCTTTACCCGGCAAGCCGTCGGGTCCTGGGGCGGTATTCTTGGCCTTGAGCCTTCCAACCGCCGCTCTCAGATCTACCTCGGTCACTGCGGGGATGTCGTCGTCGTCCTCGTGGTCCGCTTCGGGCGGAGCCATAAGCGGGGGAGTATGCTCCCCCCGTGAAGGGAACAGAGCGCTCACCACCTCCTCCACCAGCTGAGGGCGGAGACTCTGCGTCAGAGGGGGGGCCCAGGTGCGGAGCTTGTTCCGCACCATTTTATATGGGCGCCCCCATGGATCTAGGTCCAGAGTCCCCACCATCTCCTCGCGGGCCACATCCTTGGCCCGCTGGACAGCCTCCTGGAGGGCGGTCTTCGCCGCTCTGTACCCCTCGTACAGCTCCGCCTCCGTGGCTGCCGCATCCGGAGGGCGGATGCGGAGCCTGCGGTGTCTGGTGTACAGGTGGCGCACCTCGACGCACGCCTTGCGAAGTGCTTCCACCTCTTGCGACCACCAGTACACCTGACGTCGGGCGCATCCTGGCCGGACACGGGGCATTGCCACGTCACAGATCTCGGACATGGCCTCCTGGAACCACTCTGCCTCGTCGTTGATGTCGGCAGGCCTGACCGGTGATGACACCCAGGCCTGCACGATCGAGGCTTCCAGGAGGAGCTCCCGGTCCAGCTGTTTCAGCGCCCACCGCGGACCACTTGGGGCCTGTCGGACCGGCGCGCTTGAGGTCTGGGTGGAGACGTCGAACCGGATATACCGGTGATCGGAGTAGGTCTCCACCTCCTCTACTACGCGCCAGTCAAGGACGCACTGTGACAGAGCGGGGCTAGCGAACGAGATGTCCACAACGGACTCACCCCGCATCCGCACGCACGTGGGAACAGAACCCCGATTGAGGACGGCTAGGCCTGCTTCCAGAGCCCAGTCCTACACCATCCTACCCCGCACATCCGTGTAGCGGGAACCCCAGGCCAGGCTTTTAGCGTTGAAGTCCCCGAGCACTAGCACGGGGAAGGGATGGCTTCTGGAGACGACGACACTCAACTCTGTGAGAGAGTTGTGGAACTCGGCGAGAGTTCGGTTCGGAGAGTAGTACACTCCCACTACCACAATCTCTCCGAACCGTGCTGCGACGCACCCCTGTCCCTTCGAGACACCCTCGAGGGACGGGGTGCCGGCGGCGGCCGACGAAGTTATGGCCACTGAGCCGCTCAGGTCCTCCACCCAGTTATCCCTGGGCGGGACAAAGTACGGCTCAGCGACCACGGCGATATTGATCGACCACTGCGCCATGCTCTGGAGCAAGAGGTCCTGAGCACAGACGCAGTGGTCGATGTTCGCCTGGAGGAGGCGGAGTGGGGCCATCACTCCTCCATATTAATCCCCCCCTGGGTCCCTTGCGAGGGGCCCTCGGCAATGGCGTCAGTGGCGGCGGCGGCGGCGGGGGTGGCGGCGGGGGGCCTGCCTCTCCTCCTGGTCCCGGCGGGCGGGGCGCAGGACTTGCTCCCCGCCCGGTGATCGGCCGGCTTGCCAGCGGCCGCACATGCGACGCAGTGCGGCGCGGCGTTACAAGAGCCGGCCGTGTGTCCGGGCTAACCGCAGCGGAAGCACAGTGTGCTGCGGTCCACCTCTGAGGTGCACTGGACACCGACATGGTGCCCCACGTGACAACGGAAGCACCTCAGAGGTCTGGGCTCGAGCAGCTTAACCTGTGCTGAAACCCAGCCCACCAGGAGTCTTCGGCCCTCCACAATCTTGCTGGCCGCCGTCACGGGGCAGCTTACCGTAACGGTTCGCATACCAGTGAAGTCAGGGCGTATGGTGCCTGCCTTCACTTGTTCGGCGAGACACCCACCCGTCCTGACGACGGCGGCCACCACCTCTCCCTCCGTGACGGAGTCATCCAGGCCCATGATACGCATGTCTGCGCATTTCACAGGCCTGGAGACCCGAGCCTCCTCCGCGTTTAGGGACGCCCGTAGCTTGTCAGCTAGGGCGTCAGCGGTGGGGCCACTCGACGCACCGGGGATCTCCAGCATGCGAGCGCCGGTTGCCGTCACTCTATGCCGGAGGCCCCCGGTGATCCCCCCTGGAGGTCCACCGTCGCCCTCGCTTTTGTGAGCACGACGCGGTACGTGACGCCCCGTTTGACCGCGTCCGGCTGTAGTGTGATGACTACAGCCGCGGTCTTTGGGGCGTGGAGTCTCGCCGCGACGGCTCTCTCCTTGCGGCGCCGCTTCTTTTGTTTCCGCCTCGCTGCCTTGGCCGCCTTTTTCTTCTCCCCGACCACCTGCCACTCGGCGTCGGTCGCGGGAGGCTCCGGGCGCCGGGGAGAGGGCTCTGGGACCCTAACCATCTGCGCCGGAGGAGACTTCTTGCCCTTTTTCCCTCTTGTGGCCGTTGTTGTTGTTGTTGCCTGGGCCGGCGTCAGGGCTTTGCCGGATGGTGCCGGTTTTGCCAGCGCCAGGGCTGTACCTGTCTGCCTAGGTTTCGGGGCGGGAGATGCCGCAGCGGCCGCGTACGAGGTCGTCTGCGGACCCAAGTCCGTTCTTCTCGACGCCAGGGGGGGACGCAAGACTATGCCCTCCACGACGGAAAACCGCTCCCGGAACTGCGCCTGGAAGGAGGCCAGCTCCTTGCGTACTAGGTCCAGGACCCGGTTCTCCGCCGGCTCGATCTGGCTTGGCCCCTGCTGTTGTTGTTGTAGCTGCTGCGGCGGCGGGCGGCTCTCCTCCCGGGGGGCTTTGCGACTAGTGGTGGCCTTCAGGCCGGCCAGGTCTGCGCGGAGCCTCTCGTTCTCCTCCTGGAGGGATTTCATGGCGGCCGAAAGGCGTGCCACCTCCGCCCGCAGATCGGCCACCTCGCTGGCCGGGGGCCCGGCGCACCCAGCCTCCTTAGCCGCCGCCAGGATGGAGGCCGTAGCCGAGACGATGGCCTTGCTCCTTGAGGCCCGAACCCTCTTCAGGGACACGTCCCGGATAGCGGCCTCCACGACCGCCGCAAACTCGTCTTTGCGGTCCGCCTTGGGACCGCCAGTCGCACTCGCCTCGTCACTGGAGGGCCCCGAGGCGACCGCCTGACCGGTCTCCACGTCCCTCTGGGGACGTTCTTCAAGCTCGGTGGCCTCCCGGGCAGTGAGCCCCCTCCCCACGCCTCGCTCTCTGACCCCCCCCCGTTTGCTGGTGGGGATCTTGCGAGCTGAGGCCAGCTCTCCCTCAGATGACGACCCTTGGCCGTCCTCTGATCTTGGCACGGCGGGAGCTCTCCGAGCCTCCCGTGCTCGCACCACCAGATGCGGGATCGGACTCCGATCCCGCACCACTCCTCTCCTCTCCGTCGGGTTTGGGTTTGGGTTTATTTTTAATAAATTTTTCCATTTTGTTCCCACGAGTATTTTACAATCTGTACTGGCTCAAATAAAGTGGTCCGCACTAGCGACTGAACCAAGCTACCCATCAGTCAAGCTTACAACCCCTCTCACGGTGCGCCGCCGCTTAGGGGTTTGGGGAATTTTTTATAGAGGTTATCTTCCTCGCGGTCCGGGCGGTTAAGCCAAGACCCTCGACCCCCTTCAACAGTCAGAGACATGACCGTAACTGTCTCCGGGGCTACGAGATTATAGCGGTGACAGGAGGGTTACCCCTCCTGCCTGCCCGGCGGCAGGGTAAGTGCACACCGGGCCCGCTCTGACTCCACCACAGTTGCCGCTCTGCTACTCAGAGCGGCAGGTGTGGAGCGATCCTCCTGGCAGAACATTAGCATGCGGACAGCGAGAACCCACTGGGAAATAGCCCAAATGGGAAGTCGCTGCCCGCACCCCAGGATGCAAAGGCCCAAAGACTGGCCTTCCCCCCGGACGTGTCCAGAAAGGAACTCCAGTCCCCGGGCACACGTTGAGGTTTTCTGCCGGGCATCCCAAAAAAAAAAAATGGCACGCTTGGTTTTCATACAGATCGTGATACTTGCGTTATCTATGTCTATCTATATGTGTGACTGTACCTTTCACCACGGTTTGCTTAAACACGATACGGCTTATTTCAGCGCCTCGAAGCATCTGTCCGTATGTCATCATGCTTAACCCATCTCACAGAGAATTTAGAGGCTCGTTATTTTCCAGTGGTCTCTCACTTGAGCAGAATTTATCGGGAGTTATATTCCTATACCCATCTCCCTCCAGCGTACATATTAACAGTGCCTGAGAAAGGGACAGCAAGATTATTATAAGTCGAATATTGCAGGTGCATTGAGAATTTAAACTTTTATTAGTTTGAGCTTGGGCGTTGTCATGATCTATATCTTTTGAAGTAGAAGTTGGGAGTATTTGCTATTAGTTAGGATGGGAATAGAAGAAGAAAAAAACTGGAAACTGGTGATTTATCTTACCTGAGTTTTCTGTAGTACTTCCATTAGTTTTTATGATCGATCATAATGAGTAGTCGATAAATTATAAGTTATAGCAGCTAAGTTACAACAGCCGCTCGGTTCGATCCATCAGGTTAAGCTACGCTTGCCGGGGTTGGTCCGTGAATGGGTGACCATCTTTACATATCGAGACTCCTCCGTGCCTCGGAAAGCACGTTAAGCCGTTGGTCCCGGCTGTCATTCGTAGATCTTTGACAGTCTTTTCGGATGGTCACAAGCCCGAAAGTCTGACAGCCAGTTTTACCAAGGGGTATCGTATTACCCAGTTACTGACTGGGTTGTGGAGGTCAGATAGGCAGTCGCTCCATGTAAAATACTGGTATTCAGCTGCATCCGGTTACACTGGAAGCCGACCCCAACATAGTTGGGCAAAGGCTAGGCAGATTGTTTCGCTTCATCATAAAATAAATCGTTGGTTTTTGTTTTGACTTCTGCGATGGATCTCAAATGAAGTGTAATATTTTTAACTATTCTTAATGATCTCATAATGATTAACAAAATACCCTCGTTTACTCATTAATGTATAAGCTCAATGAGATTTTCTTTTATACGGAAATACACTCTAAACAAGTAGGTATAACGTACAAATTCGCTACAGCTCGGAATCAACGAACCAATGTTAGTACGTAAATCTTTTTAGAAACTATTTTAACGTTAAGGCTAGATTACAATCATAATTCTGATCAAAATTAAGTTTCAGTTTGTTCAGCAAAATGAAAACTGTGTTATCTTGTTGACACTAGCAAGAAATCTTTGGAGAAAATTGTGTCTTAAAACTAAGTAAATATGTAGACGATGATTTTTAATTTAAAGTTGACCTTTCAGGAGATGAGAGTTCTTATGATAATAAACAGTTTTCACTATGGGACCCACTACGAAATAGCATAAAAATATCTGTTTCATACATTTTCATTGATTATATATTGCATTTTGTATGAAAATGCCGATTATTCTTTTCAATATCTCCGGGTTGTTCTCATAATAAGTTGTTCTTTTTTTTTTTTTTCTTTGTTTAAGAAAATAGGGGTTTTTATAATAAGTTGCTCAAAATATTGAGTATTTTCTCGCCCTGAAAGGTAGTACACAGTTATCACCGTGTAAAGTGGGTATAAGAAAAATAATTCGTGTAATCGCCAACTTACCTTGGGCAAGCATGGTGATTGGTGATCAATGCACATTTCGGCAGATAATTTCGGCCCATGTGATAGGGACACAACAATAGACACAACATTAAGGACAATAATATATTGACTTACATTTATGTTGTAGAAGTGAGGACTATTGTTCGGTTAATTCTACCATTTCCTTGTTTATCATAGTTTTTAGCCTGAAGTTTAACATGAATAACCCTGTAACGTACTCTATTATTACAATAATTTAATGATTATGATCTGAGGGCTAAAGCCGAGTAAGCGGGATTGTCCGAAAGGGTTACCGCTACCCCGGAATATAAAGGGCTAAGGAAGGAACATGGATGGGTATTAGTCAGTAAGACTCTCCCTTCCGCTCCAGCCAGAGCGAGAGGGATCATTTGATAATTTACCACCCTCAAAAAAAAATATTTGTGTCAATTGACGAAGTGTGAAAAGTCAAAAATATATGAAATACTGTTGAAAATCGTTATTGGAATACGAAAGGCTTTGAAAGTGATGCATCCGCTAATTTCGAGAGCAGTTTATTAAAGCATGTTTTTGTTGTTAAAGATATTCCTAAAGCTAAAACAAAACAGCAAAACTAAATTATAAACAACATTTCATGTCCCAACAGTTTCTTTTTTCACTTATAAAATAGCAAGAGCCCTGAATATGTATTTTTATAACTATGAGAAGCATAAAAATTTATGTTTCGCAGCAAAATGGACACTTGGACGCATCGTTGTAGCGACTAGCGCGGCACAAAATTGCCCCGGGCTATGGGATCTTACGGCACTAAATTGCTCGGGCTATGGGATCTTATCTCTTAATCTTTTCTTATTTTAGAGCTTTAGATATTCTTGTTGATGTTGAAATAAAAAGGGACAATAATAAGCTGTTTTGGGTCCTTGGGTTAGGCAAAGTTTGGGATATTGTCGTGAATAAAGGGCATATTCTGTTGGAAATAGTTTTTGATGGCCTTGCATTTTCAGAAGTTGATTCCAATTCCTCTTTATCAAAACGCTAATCCGATATTAACGTTTCGACAAAGAATAAATTGGAATCAACTTCTGAAAATGTTCTATGGATTGCCTATATGGTTTGTTTACAAAAATCTCTAAGCGGCTAGTTGACACTTCCCGCGGCCCAAAGGCTGGCTTTTTACCTCATTTTACATTTTAGCCCATACCTAAGCAGTAGGTTTCCATGGAGAAGAACGGGCAAACTCCACCGACACTCTTTTAAACAAAATAATGGTTACAAAATCTGGGTAACATCATTCATTTTGAAATTATACATGTGAGAACGTTACAGAACGTAAAAAAAGTCCATAATTAAAAGAAAAAAAAAACAATTCAAGAATAAACTATATATACAAATAAACCCAAAAAAAAAGACAAAAGCAGAGCAAAAGCGGAGTGCAGGTCGCATGTCACGTCACGCCAGCATCAACGACATTATTCGTCGAGCCCTTGCCACCGCCGGCGTACCAGCGGTATTAGAACCAAACGGCTTGGTACGTGACGATGGTAAGCGACCAGACGGAATGACTTTGTTGCCTTGGAAGGTGGGTAGGCCTCTGGTGTGGGACGCAACCTGTGTCGACACCCTTGCGCCATCTCATGTTCTTAGCACGGCGGGCTGTGCTGGCGCCGCTGCTGAGACCCTCAAGCGGCGTAAATACAGTAACCTGATGTGTAACTACAGATTTGAGCCGTTTGGGGTCGAAACTCTAGGGTCATGGGGCCCGAGTGCGCAACTCCTTTTTAAGGAAATTTCTCGCCGATTGGTCGACACTTCGCGTGACCAGAGGGCTGGATTGTTCTTTGGCCAAAGAATTAGCATTGCCATTCAACGTGGCAATGCTGCCAGTCTTCTGGGCACGTTTCCTGATGACAGCGATGCGGATGAGTACTTCGACGCCTAAGTGTCCTTTTTATTCAAGAATTTAATTAAATTTTAAAATAACCATGGTAGCTGAGAGAAGACCAGTCTCTACTGACGGCACCCGTTCACAAACATGATGCATGGATTAGCACCATTCAGCTCAACCATTTTGAAGGGAGCTAAATGATCCAAAACACGCGCCACCTTCAGTTAGACATTAAAGTGAGCATGTTATACTCTCAGCCGCCAGGGCACATTCAAGTCAATGAAATCTTACCGATAATTTAGGAACTTGTCAAAAATGTAAGGATTACATAATTTTTTGATGGATTAAGGCCAAGATTTGATTGCGAAATACGTGTTCTGCTCTCTTATAATTATTATGTAGGGATTATACTACACTTACCGACACCAGCCTAAGGGTCCATCCCAAACCAGATGCGTTCCGCAAGGGACTGCCTAATAAATGATGTGTTACAAAGTTTATAGTTTATTAGTTCGGAACATGTGGCCAACATAGTTATCTGAGTAACGCAACTTTGTTGAGGATTTTAGAGTAATTAAATATTATGTAGGTTGGAGTTACTAGTTTTTGCTACGTAACTACATATATAGTTTGAGATAGGATTAAAAATGTATCGGTGAGTAGTATGTTCAGGCGCGACTTGAGACTGTTGACAATGATTGACGACCCGGTTGGCGCAGTGGTTGAGCGATTGACTGCTGAGCAGCATGTCGCGGGTTCGATTCCCGCACGGAACAAATATTTGTACGACCTGCAAGTATTTGTTCCGGGCCTGGGTGTTTTTCTATCTATAATATGTATGTATTTACTAAAAAAAAGTATAAAAGTAGTTTATCAGCCATCTCGTTACCATAACACAAGAATTAGGTTGCTTACCTTGCGTTGTGTGAAATGTCCAAGAATATTATTATTATATTAATATAGAGACCCCGAATTATTAGTTGTAAGCCGTAGATTCGAACATGGGCTGGAAACATTACTTTCGGCAACTTTCTTACCCATCACTGCCAAGGATGAAGAATAAGGATAACAACAATTTGACATAATTATGTGATGTTTGACATACAGGCATACATCAAGAAGTCAGAAGCCCGAGAGACTGACAGCAAGTCTTACTAAAGGGTATCGTATGACCCAGTTACTGACTGGGTTGTGGAGGTCAGATAAGCAGTCGCTCCATTTAAAATACTGGTATTCAGCTGCATCCGGTTAGACTGGAAGCCGACCCTAACATAGTTGGGGAAAGGCTAGGCAGAATGATTGATGTGATGTATGACATACACGCCCGCTATAAAATGAGACTTAAACATAACTTTTGAAGTGAGTGTACATTTATACTGCTGCCTACTCTTCTTCTTAGCGTGTCGATGGCAAAAATAGTGATTAAATAAATGTATTTATATTTTAAACTAGCTTTTGCCAGCGGCTTCGCCCGCGTGTCATCATCATCATCATTCTCCTGCCCTTATCCCAATTTATTTGGGGTCGGCGCAACATGTCTCTTTCTTCCATACTTCTCTATTAGTCGTCATCTCGGTAGTTACTCCCTTCCTAGCCATATCATCTTTCACACAATCCATCCATCGTTTCTTTGGTCTCCCTCTACTTGTATAGCCATCCACATTCAGGCTCACAACTTTCCTGACAACATTTTCCTCATTCCTCCGCATAACATGCCCATACCATGACAACCGATTTCCACACAACTTTTCAGTCACCGGTGTCACTTTCAGACTTCCTCTTATATACTCATTCCGTATTCTATCCATTCGGGTAACACCACACATCCCTCTTAGCATTCTCATCTCAGCTGCATGCAATTGTCTTTCATTCATTCCTTTTGTGGCCCAACACTCTGATCCATACAAGACGGCTGGTCTAACCATGCTTTTATAAATCTTCCCCTTGAGTTTAAGGGGAATGCAGGAGTCACAAATTGTTCCCGTGACCTGCCGCCATTTCATCCACCCAGTGTTAATTCTATGCTTAACAGTCCGATCTATTTCGCCATCGCTTTGCACAAGTGAACCGAGATACCGAAAGTCGGAGCAAACTGGGAGAAGCGCGCCATCAAGCGCTATGACCCCAGAACTGGAGAGACCGCCGAAATCGCAGAACATGTACTCCGTTTTGGTTCTACTGATTTTCAGGCCAACAATCTCCAGTTTCCGTTGCCATTTCTCCAGTCTGCTCTGGATCTCAGGTCCATCTTCACCGACAAGAACGGTGTCGTCGGCAAATAGCATGCACCATGGTGCCTCTTCCTGTATGTCCGCCGTTAGAGCATCCATAATCAAAAGGAAGAGGTAAGGGCTTAAAGCCGACCTCTGGTGCAAGCCTACCGCCACATTGAACTTGTCGGTGTTGCCAGCAGCCGACCGAACGTATGTACGAGATTGGCTGTACATAGCACGAATTAACTCTACATACTTCCCGGGCACACCTTTCTCTTTCAAGGCCCACCACACGACATCCCGAGGTACCCTATCATACGCTTTCTCTAGATGAATGAACACCATGTGCAAGTTTTTGTGTGCACGTCTATACTTCTCGCTCAATTGGCGGAGTGCAAAGGTGGCGTCCATTGTTCCTCGCCCTGGCATAAACCCAAACTGGTTTGGGGTAATCTCACTCTCCTCTCGCAGTCTTTTCTCTATTATTTTCTCCCATACCTTCATACTATGGGACATGAGCTTTATCCCTCGATAGTTGTTGCAGTCCTGTACATCACCTTTATTTTTGAAGATGGGCACTAGCGAACTATTGCACCATTCTTTTGGGATCACTCCTTCTTGCAACAACTTATTGAAGAATAAAGTCAGCCACATACATCCATCTTCTTTTAAACACTTCCATACTTCTACTGGTATATCATCTGGGCCCATGGCCTTTCCATTCCTCATACTTTGAACTGCCTTTCTTACTTCATCCATGCTAATTTCCCTTACCAAACCCATATTTGCTTGTACCTCATTGAGCACACCATTCCATTCATTCTTTTCGTTCATTAGCTTTTCAAAATACACCTTCCATCGTTCTTTTATTTCGCCATCTTTGGACAGAATCTGACCGGCGTCGTCTTTCATACACTTAATCTGCACAATATCTCACGTTCTTCTTTCTCTTGCTTTTGTAATCCGGTATAGCTCCTTCTGGCCTCTTGGGCTGTCCAGTGAGTTATACAACTCCTCCTGCGCCTTAGCCCTGGAAACTGCTACATACACTTAATCTGCACAATATCTCTCGTTCTTCTTTCTCTTGCTTTTGTAATCCGGTATAGCTCCTTCTGGCCTCTTGGGCTGTCCAGTGAGTTATACAACTCCTCCTGCGCCTTAGCCCTGGAAACTGCTACCGCCTTTCTTGCCTTTCTCTTCCATTCTTTATAGATTTGCTTCTTATCTTCTTTCAAATCATTATTCCCGATTTCTACACCCTGCCATTCTTTAAACGCAGCTTTCTTTTCTTTTAGCATCATTTGCACGTCTTCATTCCACCACCATGTATCTTTTTCTATCACACCTTTCCCTTTCGACTCTCCAAACACATCTTTTGCTACTCTTCTTATACAATCCGCTATCTCCTCCCAACATTCGTTCACAGTTTTCCCTTCCATATCCTTCATTTCAATCATTTTATCTACCACTTGACTCTTCGGCTTCGCCCGCGTGTATGTAGGAAATTATACTCGTAGCTTTCAATTTTAAACAACTGTTTCGGCAGCGCATGCAAATAATTCTGTTTTCGAAGGTATTTCTTTCCGACTTGCTAGACGAAAATTGCAATAGCTCGGCTAATAATTATGATATAAATATAATTTATAGCCTATAGCACTCAGGAATAATGTAGCTTTCTATCAGTGAAAAATTTTGAAATTGGATCATTAGTTCCGGAGTTTACCCCCTACATACAAACTTACAAATTTTACCTCTTTATAATATTATTATATTAGTATAGATAAGTTTGGCCCAAAATTCAGCAACGCGAATACCGTTCACTGACGCAGCCATTAGGTCCTCACGTGTGCATGTGACGGGGCATGCGGTGCAAGATGGGAGCCTTCCGACCTTTTCCTACTTCCGGCGCACCCTGGGCAATCGTCTTCTGTCGATTGGCTAATCCTTTCACCACGATGGCAAATATAAGTAAGCTGTCTACTGGGGGATACCGACGCTATTACACTAATATTATAATGGCAAAAGTTTGTGAAAAAAAATGAAAAAGATCTGGGTGAAACTTGGTACAGAGGTAGTTTATGACCTGGATTAACACATCATCATCTGCCTAGCCCATTCCCAACTATGTTGGGCTCGGCTTCCAGTCTAACCGGATGCAGCTGAATACCAGTATTTTACATGGAGCGACTGCCTATCTGACGTCCACAACCCAGTAACTGGGCATTACGATACCCCTTGGTAAGACTGGCTGTCAGATTATCGACAGTCGTTACGGGTCGTCAGAAGCCCGAGCTTCTGACGACCCGTAACGACTGTCAAAGATGCACAAATGACAGCCGGGACCAATGGCTTAACGTGCTTTCCGAGGCACGGAGGAGTCGCGGTATGTAAGGATGGTCACCCATCCACGGCCAACCCCAGTAAGCGTAGCTTAACCTGGTGGATCGACCTGTGCGGCTGTTAGTACTTAGCCACGAGCTCCTCTGGATTAACACATAAGATACTTTTTATCCCAATAATACATCTCTTGGGATATTTTACAACATCCACGCAGGCGAAGTCGCTGGTAGCAGCTAGTATCACATAATTTCTAGAAAGCTATCAAGACAATCTCCTCATGAGCGAACAAAATCAAAAAATATTCAGTCCCCATAATTTAAGGTAGACAGTAGAAAGAATTACGTTTCGGGAACTGACCACAACAATGTGTAAGCCACGACAGCACCCTTTGTATGGGAGGAAATACCACAAATAATGGCTTCGTGTAGGGATGGCCAAGCTCGGGAGATCAGTTGCCCGATTTGTTATAAAAGAAGCTGAAAGCTGACGATAATTAGCCGGCATCATGATGACGTTTAATTATCTTCAGCATTCAGATTACATAATTTTTTTTATTTTCATAATTGAAGGGGTAAGTGGACAAAGGTGTTATCTGACAAAACTGAAAAATCGAGTTTCTTGCATGAACATTGGTTTTAAGTGACGATAAATCGACTGGTGGGCTCAAAATATCTAATTTCAATTCATATCCAAAAATACAGACCCTAGCAAAGGTGGTAACTACCAAATATGCATACATTTATGCATGAAACTCGATTTTTTCAATTTTTAAACTTTAGCCTTTTGTGTTCCGGGGCAGCGGTAACCAATTCGGACAAACCCACTGACCCAGCAGGCTCCGGCCCTAACGGGCCCCTTCTCTATTGCCTGGTCCTGATCAGGCGGTGACCTACCCATTACTCACCGCCTGCAGGCCAGCAGTGCCACCCCTAGCCCAAACTCGACAATGTTTCTCCCTAACAGAATGTCTAGAAATCCATTAAGTTAAAATCTAAAGCTCTTGTTTTATATCTAAATGACCGAACTGTATTCATTGTATTCCGTAACTGAATACAAAATCTGCTACTTAACATTGTACGAGATAACGCAAGATACATTACAGAGCAATAATATTAATTCTGTGGTATTCAAATGAATAGGAATACAGTTGGCTGCACAAAAAATCAATCTGCCCAGCCTTTACCCAGCTATGTTGTGGTCGGCTTCTAGTCTAACCAGATGCAGCTGAATACCAGAATATTACATGGAGCAACTACCTATCTGACCTCCTCCTAATTGGGTTATACGATACCCCTTGGTAAGACTGGATGTCACGACTTTCGGGCTTCTGACGACTTGTAAAGACTGTACAAGATCAAGTCCTGGAGTCGAGACCGCGTATGCGCAAGCATAGTGTGGGCCCCCAGATAAATGGACTGATGACTTTAAGAGGTGGCTGGGACAGACTGGATGCGGCAGGCGGAGGATAAGGGTGTTGTGGTGCAGCCTGGTAGAGGCCTATGTACAGCAGTGGACTGTGATATGCTGAGTTGTTTGATAGATTTTAGTTTTTTACTAAGTTCTGTTGGTTGACACTTCCCGTGAAGGCGACATTTCCATACCATAGTTTATCAAAATTTATGGCAATATGCTGCCAGTCACTTGGAAATATTATTAGTCGACAGCGATGTGGAGGAATATTCCGACGTTTTAGTTAGTTAAATAAATTATATTTAGTTTTTATTTTTGTTTAGTAATCTTTGAAAACCAATAATTGAATAATAAGTCCTTCCTGTCGATAATAACAATGCTGAAGTGGTTAGACTATGTCAGAATAAGTAAATAACATTATTGAACTTCATTTCCACTAAGATTATGTTAGTACATCTTAAAACATACAATTTTGGGGGACAAAAGAATCCAATTTATTTCGTGTAAAAGTTCAGGAAAATTACCTCGCGAACTTAGTTTTAAACTTTGAATAATTGGACGGTAAAAAATTGTATGATTTCTTTTAACGAGCGCAAGTTGTGCCTTGTATACGCTGGTATGTGTACGGATTTTGGCGAATTATATTCTTTATGAGGATTTTAAAGAAAATTTTGACAAAAACACAAAAACAGCATTTGTTTTTGTTCGTTTCGAAAAAATATTCTAGACTACGAATCTTGTTGTTAGACAGATGCCCAAAAGTTGTCCGCGAAATTCAATTTTTCTAACGTTTTACAAGAAAATTATTATTAAAGAATCGTCTAGACACTAGAGCAAGTGCGTTGATACAATAGCGGAACTTGTCTTGTTCAGATATTATTGAAAACAAAATCCCTCTGCCGCGTCTTAATTTTTTTCTTCGTGTGGTTAGTGACTAACCTGGTGTCAGAGTTTTTATGCTGCCAATGGGCCTGTCACAGCTTCACATGCTAAGAAATATCTCTCAGGTATATAGGCCGGTATAGAGCATGTTTGCTTACCAGCCAGGCTTTACACTATTAGAAAGAAGCTATACATTTTTTTTTTCTTTATTTAAGGGCTTTATCGCTGAGCGATAATATCGCCCTGTAACATCAGTACAATGAACTAAACCTAAAAACAGATAGCACTTACTTTAAAACAAATAATGCCAGTTTGTACCTCCACTACCTCCCCTTTACCAATCCTAGCTTGTTCTGATAAAGGATGTGCCAGGATAGCATTACACTCTCCAATATCGTACATATTTATAGGACCAAGGCGCTATACATTTTAAAATTCTACCTTTCTATAAGTTTTAAGGTTACTTTAACAAGGAACGGTTCGAAGTTTTTACCGTAATATCCTTCGGGTATCACTTAGGAAGAGTTTCCACTTAAAAAAGTTCTTTCACCGTTAAGAATAAAGTTGAATCTTAATTTACACTTTTGTAATAAAAAAGCGGATATTTCTTTGTTAGACTTCGGCCCTAATTATTGGAGAAGGAAGTACCAGCAAAATATCAGTTTACTTTTATTAAAAAATAAATATAGCCCGTAATATAAAATAAATAAAGATATTTGTCTAGAATAATTAAATGTTTATTTGAAGTGGAACACGCTATAATTATTATTAAAGCCTGTCAAAAATATCAGAGCAACCTTTTGCACCCAAGTGACTTTCTGTGGACAGAAAATTAATATTAAATTAGGTTCAAGATAAGCGAGACAGTAACGAAGTAAAAACAAAACCAATAATATTATATAGGCGCCATGCTTTTAGCATCGCACTTAATATAAAAGACGCTTGTTTCGTACTAAGAATGTGGCCTCAGTAGAAGCGGGTACTGACTGCTGTTTTCTCGCATAGTAACGTCAGGTATGTATATTAAAAGTCGCTTTTTGAACGTTAATATTACATAAGACAGTCCCCCGCCACGCCCGTCCTTCACCACTTCCTAGTGCTTTAGCTGGGAAGAAAAAGTGGCGTAGCAAACACCCAAGCCTTTTTGGCCTGAGTTCCATTTTCAAGTCGGGTAAAAAACCACGTAAAGCCTAACTACAACAACACAACATACAAAAAACATAAAAAAAAACATTATCATTAAGAATGACGACAGGCTAAAAAAAAAGAAATTATATTTTGTTCGTCAGTCAGATAATAAAAAAATATTAGACAGGTATTTTTTGCTTTATCATATTAATAAAAAAATTCTTCGTTATAACACATTACAGTTGGAGAGTGGGGGCTCGCTACGTCACAATTAGGTTTAAAATGAATCTAACCGCGACGTCAAGCCAAGTTTTAACACAATATATCGACGTAATCTTTAGAATACATGAAAAGAAAAAATACGTGTCCAATATTTTTTAACTAGTGCTCAGTGAAGAATATGATGCGCGATTGACCGCTGATCGTGAACGTCATGTATTGTCTCGCGAGTCAGAGACGTTCACGGAAAGAGAATAACGCTTGAGATCCAAGCGTATCTACGCATCGACTTCTAGGTCTCTACAAATTGACTGTATGTTTTGGTGGTTATTGGAATGAAATAATACTAAAGCTCAGTGTGATAAAGGATTTAAATGGGAGAAATGATAAAAAATAACATAAATGGCGACCCCGTTGTCGCTGGCATAAGCAACAGGATCCGCGTACGAAGTCGCGGGCAGAAGCTAGTTTTTTAATAATCTAGTTAACGGACTAAAAAACAATTTAGCTGTCATATCGTCGTTTTGTCGTCATATATTGTCATGAAAAGTCCGAGAGAGGTTATCCCAGTATTTAGTTTAATTGCATTACCCATTACAGATGAAATATTGTCTTAACTGACATAATTTTATTATCTATTCAAGACCTGCGATCATGTTTATATAATTAGCGTATTATTAGACTCCTTTGTAATGATAACATGCGACCTGGTCCTACAGGCCAATCAAAGGGTGACATGCAATAACATAAGGTAAATACATAATTATATTTATTATATAAGTATGTATGTATTATTTAATTATTATATAATTAAATTAAATTGAATTAGATTAAATTAAATTAAAGGAAGTTAAATTGGATTGGATTGAATTAAATAAAATTAGATGAGATTAAATTAAATTAGATTAATAAGAACTGTCTGTAAAAATCGTACTAACATAGCTGTTAAGTGTCACTACTAACCCATATGGACTCCGGTCTGAAATAAAGTTTTTATTATTATTATTATACGTACGCAAAAGCTCTACTTAAGTGATGATGAAAACGGCATCGAAATCCATTGCGTAGTTTTTAAGTGCCCTAGCTTAGTTACTGCGACCACACAGAATGTCCATGATCATCAGATCCATTATTTTTTAGAGGATCACTTAAATATTTCTGTTCAGATCCATGTTTGAATATTATAATCTACTGGCTTTTACCCACGACTTCGTCCGCGTGGAGTTTGGTTATATCGCAATATTCATCCCCTAAATGACCCCTCTTTAAGGATATTTTTAAGACAAAATTAGTTTATGACTTTTTCCAAGATACAATCTATCTCTCTGCCAAATTTTATCGAAACCTATTCAGTGGTTTAGGTGTGAAAAAGTGACAGATACACAGACAGAGTTACTTTGGATTTTATAATACACTCGAGAGCAATGAATCCGGGTCACTTAAAGAATCCTAAAAATCTCGGAAACTAAAAATGCTAGGTTAATGCAATAAATTGTATTTAATAGACAATGTAATACTCCTTAAATGAAGGTATTAAAACTTCTTAGTTATTGTAAAGTTATATCATAAAAAAATCAAATTTGAAAAAGGGCCACTTTCGAAGATGGAACTACGAAATTACAGCATTTGGTTTTGCTTTTGTTTGTAATCTGTCATTTATGTGGGTGCATAAACCATGTTGATAGTGCTCTATATTCATTATTCAAGCTGAAATTATGTCGCTTACGCCTGAAGAATGCACCAGAATACTTACAATGCTGGAAACCGGCCGGAGTCAGCGCGATACAGCCAGGACTGTCGGTGTGTCGCTGTCAACAGTACAAAGAGTTCTCCGACGTTACGAAGAAACTGGTTCTAACCTACGCAGACCAGGAACGGGCAGAACCAGGTGTACCACAGCACGAGAAGACCGATACTTGGTGAACACCATGCTTCGAAATCGCTTTCTCACAGGAACTGAACTCACAAATCAGTTTCGACACCTCGGAGGAAGTAACCCAAGTGCATGGACAGTAAGACGTCGGCTTGCTGAATCTAACTTAAAACCCCTTAGACCTGCAAACGGCCCTAAACTGGAGCGTGGGCATCGTATTTCAAGACTAAGATATGCCCAGGGCCACGTAAATTGGAGTATTGAAGATTGGTCAAAAGTTATGTTCTCCGACGAATCAAAATTTATGCTCTACAAGCACGATGGAAGACACAGAGTGTATCGAAGACCAGGGGAAAGATTCAAGCAAGCATGCATCGAAGAAAAAGTAGCCTACGGTGGTGGGTCTGTACTTGTGTGGGCCGGAATTTCTTCTGAAAGTCGCACAGAGCTGGTGATCATAGAAAACGGCTCTTTAACTAGCGTAAGATATGTGGAAGAAATCCTCAATGATCACGTTGGTCCATTTATGGTCAATTTAGGTGAGGATGCTATATTTATGCATGACAATGCCCGACCTCATACAGGTAGGATTGTGAATGACTACCTTCAAGAGATGAACATTACTCGTATGGAGTGGCCAGCGCGCAGCCCGGATATCAACCCGATCGAGCATGCTTGGGACGAGCTAGGCAGATGCGTAAAACAACGAAACCCTCCCCCAATCACGCTTCGTGAGCTCAAAATTGCTCTCACAGAGGAATGGGAGAATATTCCCCAAAATCGTATAAGGAACTTGGTGTACAGCATGCCAAACCGCGTAAACGCAGTAATGGAAGCACGAGGAGGCAATACGAAGTATTAAAATTCAAGAAAATCGTAATAAAGTTCAAAAATTTCATGTTTCCTATTTTTGTTTTAAGGAGAGATCAGCAGTTTTTTTCTTTAAGTAATTTTGTGTTAATAAAATGTATGGTGACTCATATTTTTTTTACTTTCATTTAAGGAGTAACTATTACATTGTCTATTAAATACAATTTATTGCATTAAACTATCATTTTTAGTTTCCGAGATTTTTAACATTCTTTAAGTGACCCGGATTCATTGCTCTCGAGTGTATTAGTATGGATAACTAGCTGACCCGACAGACGTTGTCCTGTCTTAACTATGATACCTACCTTATCTACCCTACCTATCCTATTAACCCTACCTAACTACCCTATCTACCTACCCTACCTACCTACCCTACCTACCAACCTACCCTTCCTACCTAAAATACCTACTACCTATCCTTCCTACCTACCTACCCTACCTACCCTACCTACCCTACCAACCCTACCCACCCTACCTACCCTACCTACCCTACCTACCCTACCTACCCTACCTACCCTACCTACCCTACCTACCCTACCTACCCTACCCTTGTTTTTTTTAATTTCGTTTGCTACAAACCTCACGGAGCCCGAGACCTTACCAACGAATGCAAAACCGTGGCAATCGGTTAGTGCGTTCTGGAGTTATAGCGTCAGGAAGGAAAACCCGACTTATTTTTATATTATAGATTAAGATTTCAGGTAACAGCCGCATGGGTCGATCGAAAGTTAAGCTACGCTTATTATTATTTATTTATTTATTTATATTAAAGTTTACAAAAAGTCTTAATCTAAACTATGCCCCACAAAACCGTTTTCACGGTTTGTCTGTGGGAACGGAACATAAAATCACTTTATAACATAAGTATAACTAAGTAACAAACAACAACAACAACATATCTAAGTAACATACAATTTAAAACTAAGAACTATATTTCATATTTGTTCTACCTCAACAATTTGCATACCACTATCCAAAGAATCAGGTTTACAAACTCTTGAGGTAGAACTGCTTAAGTAATTTGGCGAATATAGGTTTTGTTTTCTGAGTTCTAAGGTCAGCAGGCAATCGATTGAGCAGATACGGTACTCTTTTATTAAACGTACGGTCGCCAAAATAATTACTTATTTTGGGTACATTAAATTTACCTGCTGATAATATTCTGGTTGCGTGGTTATGGGTAACTAGCGAGTGACGCTCCCAGCTGCCATGACTGTTAACCAGAAGTAGATATTTATGTTTCAAGCTGACAGGAAGAATTTTGCAAATTTTATATAAATTATTATAATCATCTTTATATTTGTTTTTAGTTTTCTTACTGACTAATAGTTTACATTAGTTCTTGCCGCGGTTGGTTAGTGGATGGGCGACCGGGTGACCACACATTGCATATCGACACCACAGACGACAAACACGTTAGACCGTTGGTCCCGGCTGTTATTAAAAGATCTCTGACAGCCGTTACGAGTAGTCCGAAGCCCAAAATACTGACAACTAGAGTCGGTCTTACCAAATGATATCGTATTAGTCAATTACTGTTTTGTGGAGTTGAATAGGCAGTCACTCTATGTAAACCGGTATTCAACTGTATCCGGTAAGACTGGAAGCCGAGCCTAATACAATTGGGAAAAGGCTAGGCAGGTTGATAATATCAACGTTTCAGTTAGTGGTCACTACCCTTTGCCAGCTATTCGTCACTTTAAAACCCACAAAATCATGAAAAACAACCCCTTTTTTAAGTAAGTACTTCAACTTACACCCCACAAAAAAGGCTCATTATCTGCCTGTCTGCCCGCCTAGCCTTTTCCCAACTAAAACCTAACAACATTGTCTGTCATGGAAATCGAACCCAGGACCTTATGTTTGCGTTGTACGCTTGCGGCCACTAGACGAGGAATGCAAGTGAGTACATTTTATGTTTCAATCAATCAATCTGCCGGGAGTTTTTCCAACTATGTTGGGGTCGGCTTCCAGTCTAACCGGATGCAGCTGAATACCAGTATTTTACATTGAGCGACTGACTATCTGACCTCCACAACCCAGTAAATGGATAATACTCCCTTGGTAAGACTTTCGGGCTTTTGACTACTCGTAACGACTGTCAAAGATCCACGAATGACAGCCGGGACCAACGGCTTAACGTGCTTTCCGAGGCACTGAGAAGTCTCGATACGTAAAGATGGTCACCCATCCACGGGCCAACCTCGGCAAGCGTAGCTTAACCTGATGGATCGATCCGTGCGGCTGTTATTACCGAGCTCCTCTCAAAAAAAGGCTCATTATCATCCATCAAAAATAATCACAATCATAATCATTTCCACGCTTGCATTAGGGCCACGCCGGTTCCGCTCATGAGTAAAGTTTCCTCTACCATTAAAGAGATAAGGGTGAGAATTGAACGCATTTAGTTGATATCTTGGAATTAAACGAACCTTCAGATGGCTAGGTATTGTGCTGATGGTGATGTAAGGGCAACTTCTTATCGTTGCGACTTGAATATGAATGTTAAGTTGACACGCGGCGGTTTTGGTACCGTGGTCGCTGAATGTACAGGCTGAGTCATAGACAATAATTTTGAAGAGGTAAAAATGTAGCAAAAAGGTTAAAAATTTTCGTAACTTTATGTTGGAAGATTGAATTGGTACCTACTACATTAATTGTTTATTCTTCTTTTTTTCGTGTGGTTAGTGACGAGTTTTAATGCTGCCCATGGGCCTCTGACTTAGCATCACATACTGTTGAGAAATATCTCGCAGGCATGCCGGTTTCCTCACGATGTCTTCCTTCACCGATTTTTAAGCAAGTAATAATTATACATGCAATTGTTCATTGCGTGTTGGCGATTTATAAACTAGTAATTTCTCGTAAATAATTCCTAATACCTAGAAAACAATGCATATCAGCACAAGGTTAAGTTCTTATGAAACAGTTTTTGGTTAAACATTGTTGGTTTTAATGATATAAATTTTTTAATTATCATAATTAGCCTTTAATGTTCCCACCACTGCTGAGCCACAGGCCTTTCCTCGCTGAGAGTGACTGGGCTTTTAGTCCACCACGTGGGCTCAGAACGGATTAGTAATTGTCACATGTCGTTGAATATTTGGTTCTAGGACCAGTGGCGTAACCACAGAACAGTTAATATCTGTTCTGTGGGCGTAACTATACCATCTGAGGCCCGTGGCAAATCCATTGCATGCTCCAAATTCATATTTTTTACTAAATTTTGTTGAAAATGTTAGGTTACTTTTGAGCTCGCAGCTTCTCGGGCCGGGGGCCCCGTCAGGCCGGGGGCCCGTGGCATTTTGCCAGTCCTGCCACCCTATAGTTACGCCAATGTCTAAGACATAAAGCGGCATATCACCTCACCTCATCTACCTTAGCAGTGGTACTGAAATTAAATATACAAATTCAAGTGCCTGCCTGGATTCGAACTTGCGATCTGTATCTCGTAAGTTGGTTTCGATACCTCTGGGTCACCACTGCAGCTTTTTTATACTATCTAAACGTTTAAGAATTAATTTTAGAAATAGTCATTTTTATTTTTATTGAGCGTAACTCATGTATTTTTAAAGAGAATACCGAGTGTGAATATAAATGTGCCATACAGCTACCCTTTTTTTTTAAGGCTGGAAAATCATCCAATGACTTCTCCCGTTCTGGGTGGAGCGGGAGGAAGTGTCAGACTTTTACTGACTAAAACCCATCCATGTTCCTTCCTTAGCTCTTTATGTTCCGGGGTAGCGGTAACCCTTTCGGACAATCCCGCTTACCCGGCAGGCTTGGCCCTGAGGGGCACCTTCAATACAGCTACCCTGTATGGTACATTTTGTATAAGGCCTACGCAAATGTCTTGCAGATCTGGTAGGGTCGTGTGATGGGTCGTTGAACTCCCTAAAATAGGGTTGAGCTACACGATGTATGATGACTGATGTATGCATGTCATCCTGTTCGGACAGGTCAACTCAACACTGTTATGTGTCTTCCTTTGAAATGCCCTTCCAGACATGACCCTAAGATTTTAATTTCAAATAAAATATGTTTCAACTTTAAAAGAGACGTTAATTAGTTGTTAAATAGTGTTAAAAACGGCTTCGGCCGTTCTATATCAATAAGTAAATACCAAGTACTCTCCGTGCCGTGCACAGCTGTTGGTCCGGGTGGTCATTATTGACCTAATTCCTTCTTTCTTATTTCTTTTGACAGATGTATGTACTCAGTGATCAGTGATCAGTGAGCATGTAAATGTTGGCGCCATTTAGTTTAAAAATATTGACGTGTTAGTAATATAGATACATTTTGTTTTATTTCAACTTCTCATCCGCAATCTAGGACCAAAACCCAAAAACGCGTTAACTTCAATCTATATATAAAAGAAAGACGGGTTTGTTCCCTTCGTTATAACTCGAGATCTGCTGGACCAATTTTCATTGTTTTTGTTTCGTTGGATTTGTCTCCGCCCTGAATCGCAGAATACATTTTTTTTTTTTTTTCGATCAGCTGCTGATTTTCCTCCTATATGGTAGGTAGGGTAGGGTAGGTAGGTAGGTAGGTAGGGTAGGTAGGTAGGGTAGGTAGGTAGGTAGGTAGGTAGGGTAGGTAGGGTAGGTAGGTAGGTAGGGTAGGTAGGGTGGGTAGGTAGGGTAGGTAGGTAGGGTAGGTACGTAGGGTGGGTAGGTAGGGTAGGTAGGTAGGGTAGGTAGGGTAGGTAGCTGGTGTAGGTAGGGTGGGTAGGTAGGGTAGGTACGGTAGCTAGGGTAGGTAGGGTAGGTAGCTAGGCAGGTAGGTAGGTAGGTAGGTAGGTAGGGTAGGTATCACAGTTAAGACAGGACAACGTCTGTCGGGTCAGCTAGTATTTTATTAAAAAACAAAAAATAAATTCTTCTTTTCTCAGTTTCTTTTAACCTTAACACTAACACCATTGGTGAAGTATTTATATAAAACAAACAAGGCAGTTAATAACACTGCAATTATTGCTATTAGTCCTATTAGCACAATTAGCACTAGTTCCAGCTCTAGGTACTGCGCCCACGACATGTTGGCGGCGGGCGCGCGCAGATGTCTCGCGCCGCCGTGACGCAGCACGTGCTCCGTCCACCACACGGCGCGCTCCAGAGGAGGCATAGGCTCATCCTTCATCACGCTACGTAATTTGCGTATATTATGACGATAGCTGGAACCAAAAATACATTTTTTGTAAAACGAAGCCGTCTCAAAAAGAATTGTTTAGTAGAAATGATGATAGGGTCTAAAAAAATTGTCAGTCAGTCTTATAAAATATAAGAGACGTATGTTTTGCTTTATCATGTTTTAAAAAAATGACTTAGATAAAATGTAATAAAGTTGGAGTGGGTGAGCGCTTTTTTGTGAATTTGCAGTGAAGGTTAGAAATCATCCAATGACCTCTCCCGGAACGGAAGGGAGTGTCAGACAGTTCCTTCCTTAGCCCTTTTTGTTCCGGGGTAGCCCTTTCGGACAATCCCGCTTAGGATAGCAGGCCTGATGTTAAGTTATTATGTTGTCAAAGCATTAAAACCTAGCGTAAACTTGACCTTTCAGAAGCGTACGATTTTAAAAAAAGCTTTTAGTACCTACATAATTATTCTTTTATAAAATATGGATGGCTATAAAATAAGAATGAGACTTATAAAAAGTGCATACTTTAGTAATTTTTCGATTCGATAACTCAGAGAGATTCCAGGCATAGCCCGTTACATATATTATGTCGCTGACAATCTCGTGTGGTAAACCCGAACCATCGACGAACCGTCGACCGAACCTATCCGTCCCGAACCGTCAGCCTGAATGAACTACCCGATCGGCAAAACCCGAAAGAAACCGAACAAGTGCATCAACGGTCATTGCTTCAGGTCGGCTTTGTTGATCGACAAATATTGCCGAACCGCCCGCTTATGTGTGTAGCAACCCTGAGTTTCCTCATTTCAGCTCTGTAAATTATAAAACTTTTTTACAAAAAATAAAACCGACTTCCAAAACAAACACTACAAAGTGACAAATAATTTTGATTTCGGAAGTCGGTGTCTTCGGTTTTGTATTTTAATTTAATACCACTACCTGGTATGTAAATTACAGTGACAGGAACTTATTAGAACATCGTCCACATATATTAAGTAGGTTATTTTTGTTGATTTTTCAAAAACCGCTTATTCGATTTCGATAAAATTTTTATGGGACCATTTGGGAAGTACTATACCCTTTCCAACAAAAAAAGAATTTTTCAAATCGGTTGGCAAGCACCGGAGTTATGCGCGAACAAACATAAAAAAAAAAAAATACAAACATCCGAATTGAGAACCTCCTCCTTTTTGAAGTCGGTTAAAAAGGGAGGACGCTCTGTTGGAAGACCTAGAACCTAAGTACCTACAGCTATGTAGGGCAATTGATAACCGGTCGTCTGATCTCATTTCTCGTTAATTCCCATAATTTTGGTATTATTACTCGTAGAAATTGAAAATTTAACATACCTTTTTTTTTGAGAGCGGGAAATCATCAAATGACTTCTCCCGCTCTGTGTAGAGCGGAAGGGAGTGTCAGACTTTTACTGACTAAAACCCATCCCTGTTCCTTCCTAAGCCCTTTATGTTCAGGGGTGCGGTAACTCTTTTTGACCATCCAGCTTACCCGGCAGACTCGGCTCTAATGGGCCCCTTCAAGTGCTGACATGTCCTTGAGGCGCGCGTGAAACACGTACGCGCCGTCCGGCACGGGCCTGGTCCTGATCGGACGATGAGCTACGCATTTTATTTTAAACATAAAATAAATTAAAATGTAACATACCTGACATCTTCAATTACTGTATTAATAGCATTCTTAAACTGTTCCTCAGTAATAGTATCCAGGTCAAGTCGAACTCCGATCTTCAGATAAACATATTTTTCCACGTTGAACCATTGATCGCCCAACATTGGTACACCAATCAGAGGTACTCCTGCTGTGATGGCCTCGTCTGTTGATTGTAGACCTCCTTGTGTTATGAACAGCTTCACATTGGGGTGTCCTGGAAGAGAAGATGATTCGTTTTATTGAAATACTAGCTTCTGCTTGCGACTTCGTCCGCGGAAAATTGCGATATACTGTAACTGTTTAGGCAGCGCATGCAAATAATTCTGTTTTCGGAGGTATTTCTTTCCGACTTGCTAGACGAAAATAGACGAAAATTGCGATAGCTTGGCTAATATGTATGTATGATATAAATATAGCCTATAGCACTCATTAATAATGTAGCTTACTATCAGTGAAAAAAATTTTGAAATTGGATCATTAGTTCCGGAGATTACCCCCTACACTACATACAAACTTACAAATTTTACCTCTTTATAATACACATAATATAATATAATATTAGTATAGATAAAGCGAACATTGGGAGAACATTACCGGCGTGATGATTCTGCGAGCTTCTTGCGAATATGCTCGCGAACTTTTACTTTAAAAGATAAACGGTAAGTATCTCTCTTTGCATTGGAAACACGCGTAGTGTGCATAACATAGAAAACGCATTCAAATGCAGTGGCGAGACTTCGTCGCCACGCACCATGCAGTGTATAGCGAGGCTTTGTGTGAATCGCTTTAGAGTTCCGTTATAGCCAAATGATAAAAACGAAACCCTTATAATTTCATCGTTGGTTGCACACCCATTTTACTCAGACACTCATTTCATCTGCCTAGCCTTTTCCTAACTATGCTGGGGTGGGCTTCCAGTCTAACCAGATGCAGCTGAATACAAGTATTTTACATGGAGCGACTACCCATCTAACCTCCACAACCCAGTCAGAACTTGGGTAATATCGATATATTACCCAAGTAACCAGTCAGAACTTCGGTAATACGATTATTACCCAAGTTCTGACTGGTTAAGACTGGCTGTCAGACTTTCGGGCTTCTGACGACCCGTAACGACTGTCAAAGATGCCCAAATGACAGCCGGGACTAACGGCTTAACGTGCTTTCTGAGGCACGGAGGAGTCTCGGTATGTAAAGATGATCACTCGTTGATCGATGATTCATTACGTTAAGCTACGCTTGCCGGGGTTGGTCCGTGGATGGTGACAATCTTTACATACCGAGACTCTTTTCCGCGCCTCGGAAAGCACGTTTAGTCGTTACGAGTCGTCAGAAGCCCGAAAATCAGACAACCAGTCTTACTAAGAGGTATCGTATTACCCAGTTACTGGATTCTAGAGGTCAGATAGGCAGTCGCTCCATATAAAATACTGGGATTCAGCTGCATACGGTTAGACTGGAAGCCGACCCTAATATAGTTGGGAAATAGCTAGGCAGATTGATTTTGTATTATAGGAGATGAGTCTATTGCCATCAACCGGGCTCACATCTGGAGTATGACCTGCTACTGAGACATTCCTGATAGAAAAAGCCAATTCCACTTTACCAGTCCTGGGAATTGGACCCAGGACACACTCAGCAGTAGCGTTTACCACCACTAGACCAATGAGAAAGTTTGTTCAAGCATTCTATTTACAATACGTATTAAACCACCAACGTACGTATTAAGCACATCTGACTTTTCGGATTCATGTGCGTATTGTATAATTATCACTTGCTTATAAAACGGTGAAGGAATGTCTGAAAGATATTTCTCAACAGCATGTGAAGCTAAGTCAGAGGCCTATGGACAGCATAGAAACTGTGACACCACGTTAGTCACTAACCACACGAAAAAGAAGAAGACAGATTAAAAAAAACATCTTACTTAAGAGGTCAGGCTGTGGCAGCCACTTGGATATCCTGATGTTCTTACTACGGCCTGGCAGCTCATTATTGTTCCACTTCCAAAGCACATCGTAAGGCAATTGAGAGAAGGTTTTCACGAGGATTTGAATCTTTTCTGGTGGTAACGTTGAAGGATCCACGTTGGTACCAAAGCTTATGTAGATCACACCGTTCTTAGATGAATCTAGGTACGACTTGAGGTCCTTGAACAAACAAAAAAAAACTTGAAGCAACACCTTTTTTTTTGAGGGTGGAAAATCATCAAATAAGTAACCCTTCCCCATCGACTGTCGGTGTAGGCAAACCGTATTGACTGACCGGGTTCCCTCTTATACTTATAACTATCTCTTGAATAGCCAATAAGGACCTCTTTTTATTTGAGGGTGGGAAATTAATAATAATAATAACCTTGGACATTTCACACAACGCCATATCGTCCCAAGCTAAGCAACCTAATGCTTGTGTTATGGTAACGAGATGGCTGATAAACTACTTATATACATTTTTTTTTGTAAATACATACATATTATATATATATAAAAACACCCAGACCCGTAACAAATACTTGCAGGTCGTACAAATATTTGTTCCGTGCGGGAATCGAACCCGCGACATACTGCGCAGCAGTCAATCGCTCAACCACTGCGCCAACCGTGTCGACAAGACAAATTATCCAATGACTTCTCCCGCTCTGGGTAGAGCGCAAGCGAGTGTCAGACGCTTAGGTTCTCCCCACATTTATCGACGCGGAATCGGCTAACACCGGTCAAAAAGCCTTTATTTCTACGTAATAAGGGTGTTACTAATACCATTCGCATCGGCTCGTCTTGGACGACGCGACGCGACGCCGGCCGACGGCGAAACGAGCCGTTGTCAACATTCGTCGTGACAGCTGATCGGCGAAAGTTGAGTAGTATGGTGATACGCACTCGGCTTAAGCCGATTCCGCGTCGATAAATGTGGGGAGACCGTAACTGACTAAAACCTACCAACCCCGCGCCCAAGGTTACCGTTAAGCCTTTTTTTTTTTTTTTTTTTTTTTTTTTTTTTTTTTTTTTTTTTTTTTGATCCGGGGGGAAAATCCTCATGGATGTCCCCCGCCCCGGGGAGGGCGGAGGGGTCTGTCAGACTCTTACTGACTAAAAACCACCCCGGGTGTTCCCTCTCACACCTTCGCCGGGGGTCGCGGGAATCAAAAAGAATTCTTCCGCAACCCCCGTGGTGCCGGCCCGCCGCAGCGGGCCTCGTCTCGGCCGAGCGGGAGTGAGGTGTACGACACTCCCCTCGTACCGTCTTGGAGGGGCGCGCGTGGAACACTACGCGCCGCCGCCTCGGGTCCAGATGTTGTTGTGGGGGGCGACGGACTAGCCCCGCGTCCGTCGCCCCTGGACCCATTTAGGGGGGCTGGAAGAGGGCATTGTCTGCCCTCCTCCGACGCCCGGTGCGCCTGCTGCGGGCCGGGTTGAGGGAGGTGATCTCCCGCTCCCGCTCCGCAGCCTCCTTCTGCGAAATGACTTGCTCGCAGAAGGATACCACCGCGTCCCAGGCCTGTTCACTGCCGACCATGGCGTTCACTACGGCCGGCAGCGACAGGTCACTGCCTACTTCAGAGATGAGGGCACGGCGCGGCTCCAGCCATGCGGCACATTCAAGGTTACCGTTAACCCTGGGCCAACCCCCTCCCCCGTGGCCCTTTTGGCAACTCCACCCGCCGCCCCCTCGAAGCCTGCCTCGGCAGCCCCGAAAAAGGTCCCTTCCCCTTCCCCAGCAGGTACCAAGCCCACCACGACGGAGATCCTCGTCCACACCCTCGCGGTTATGAACCAAGTGTTCGAAACCCCGGAGGCGATCGCGATGGCCGATCAGGTCTACGCCGCCAAGGGCGACCCTATCAAAATCCTCATGGCATACCACAGCTACCCCGGGGTACTGCGCGCCATCTCCAACCTCACCTTTTAAATATCAATTATGGATATTACAAAAGGTGCTAGATGTACAAAGCCCCGGTCCCTCAAGCTAGGTTTCTTTAACGCTAACGGCGTTAAAAGTCAACGCGATGAGATCGCCGCCTTCCTCCGCGACCATCAGCTTGACGTCCTATTAGTTCAGGAGACCTTTCTGAAGCCCCATATACGCAACCCGAACATTGCCAACTATCGCATAGTTCGCAATGATCGGTCACGCTGTCACAAGGGCGGAACCCTCATCTATTTCAGAAGGACTCTCCATTGCATCCCGCTAGATCCCCCCCCTCTCCTCTCTCACTTGGAGATCTCTCTCTGTCGGCTCGCCATGTCCGGTCATCAACCGATCACCATCATCTCCGGCTATTTCCCACCGACCAACGGTAGCGAGGATCATCCATCCATCGCCGCCGACCTCTCACTCCTCTTCGGCTTGAGCGACTCCGTCATCCTGGCGGGCGACCTCAATGCCAAACATCCCGCCTGGAACAGTAATCTCACTTCTACCAGAGGCAGATTACTGTTCAACTTAGGGGCCTCCCATAACTTTGACGTCATCGCTCCGATGACTCCCACCCACTATCCCGGCGACCCTAACCAAACTCCCGATGTCCTCGACATAGCGCTCCTCAAGAATGTGAACCTTCGTTTGCAATCTTTAGAGGCGCTACAAGAGCTTAACTCTGACCACCGTCCCGTCGTCATGCACCTCACCCCCTACACGGGGGGTCCGCTTGACCCTGACCACCCGCCCCGCACCCAGTTGGTGACCGACTGGAGGAAAGTAAGCGAAAAGCTTAAATCCGACACTCTGTCACCTCAGCTGGAATCCATTCCTGACCTCATTGTCTCTGTCGATGGCACTACCGGCGCGATCGCCTCGTTTACAGAACACGTGCAATCCGTTTTGACGGATTGCTCACGGGAAGTCCCGGTGGTGGAAGACCACCGCTGGAAACTACCCGCTGACGTACGTGAGCTGATAACCGAGAAGAACGCAGCCATCCGTGCCTACGACTCCTTCCCCTGCGATGCGAACAAAGCCCACATGCGCAATTTACAGCGTGCTGTAAAGAAACGCATTGCGGAAGCTCGTTCGGACAACTGGGACAAGTTACTCGGTGAACTTGAGCCCAATCACCATGCCTTCTGGAACCTTCAGAGGAAGCTTCGCGCTCCCGAAGAATCTTCCACCCCTCCACTCATCCGTCCCGACAAGAGCATCGCTTTCGATAGCTCTGAAAAAGCCGAGCTCCTAGCCGACAGTCTCGAGTCCCAATGCTCCCCCAGTTCCCTTCCGGTCGACCCAAAGCACCTCGCCAAAGTCGACGCCGAGGTCGAACGTAGAGCCTCTCTCCCGCCCGTCGAAGATCCAGATGATCCTCTGCCCCCCGTCACCCCTGACGAGGTGCAAGACATCATCAAGGGTCTTCAGGCTCGTAAAGCCCCCGGCTCAGATGGAATTACCAATAGGGTATTTAAACTCTTCCCCGCCCAACTGATCATGCTCATGACCGCCATCTTCAATGGCGCCATGAGTAATAACATGTTCCCACAAGCCTGGAAAGAGGCCTCTGTTATAGGTATCCCCAAACCCGGCAAGCCCAAATCAGACCCCACCAGCTATCGCCCCATCAGTCTGCTCAACGTGCTCGGCAAAATCTACGAGAGGCTTATTTATAAGCGTCTCAAGGACTATGCCGAGGCGAAGAGCCTGATTCCGGACGAGCAGTTCGGGTTCCGTACCCAACACTCGTGCGTCCAGCAAGCGCACCGCATAGTCGAGCACATCAGTGCCGGCTTCCAGCGTGGCGCTATGACTGGCGCCCTGTTCTTCGACATAGCGAAGGCTTTCGACAAAGTCTGGCACAATGGCTTAATATATAAGCTATACCAACTCGGCGTGCCCGACCGTCTCGTGCTCATCTTACGGGACTTTTTGTCGAACCGCACCTTCCGCTACCGCATCGAGGGCGCTCTCTCCTCCCCCCACCCGATTCGCGCCGGTGTTCCCCAGGGCTCCGTTCTCTCCCCCCTAATCTTTACCCTGTTCACTAGCGACATCCCTAAGAGTAAAAAGGCCCAATTGGCGTTATTCGCCGATGACACGGCCATTTACTACACAGGGACCAGTCCGCCAGCTATAGCTCAGACTCTCCAGACCTCGGCCAACGTCCTCGGCGCTTGGTTCCGGAAATGGAGAATCGAGGTCAACCCCGATAAAAGCCAGGCTGTTCTCTTTAGGAGAATTCGTAGGGCCCTCCCCAACCCCCCTAATCCGATCACCATGTACGGCAAGCCGATCCCTTGGGCGAAGCATGCCAAGTACCTGGGTGTCACTCTCGACCAGCACCTCAGTTTCGCAGAGCACATAAAGCAGGTCCGTTCGCGGGCCGCTTTCGCTCTCGGTAGGCTCCAATTCATGCTTACAGAACGCAGCAAATTGTCACTCCGGTGCAAACTGCGTCTCTATAAGGCTGTAATCCGTCCCATTATGACATACGCTTGCGTCGTCTTCGCGCACGCCAAACCCAAGTATCTGCATCGAATGCAGACACTTCAAAACCGGTTCCTCCGTAGGGTCTCAGGAGCTCCCTTTTACGTCCGTAACATGGACCTTCATGTAGATTTTAAACTCCCCACAGTTCAGCAGTTCATGAAACGCCTCTCGAAGCGTTTCTTTGACACTGCCATAAAGCATCGCAATCCCCTGATTGCGGCCGCCTCCCGATACACCCCGTCCCGCATCAGTAAGGTTCGCCGTCCACGGCATACCCTCGTTGCCCCCGACGATGCCATCACTCTCCTCCAGGAGAGCAGCCCGGCTACTAGCACTGTTAGATCAGCATACAGACACAAATTTCCGTCGTTCCGCCCTCGCCGTCGAGGCCCGTCGCGACGACCCTGTCCGCTCTCATCCCCCCGACCCTTGCTCGAGCCAGCCCGCGTTGCCGCTGAGCCAGTAGTTTTAAAAACCCCCGATCCAGCTGTCCCTTGCTGTCCCCCCCCAGCGACGCCCTAAGCCGAGGTCCGAACCCCGCAGGGGGTGCCCTTAGCGTGTAGTCGCTTAGTTTTGTAAGTTAGCTTTAGTTTTTATTAAGCCCTGGCTGGAGGCTACAATTCTTTTGTGGCAGCCACAGGCAAGCCCGGTTAAGCAGTAGACAACCCTTTGGTTGAACTGCGAGATGCCATGATCAAAAAAAAAAAAAAAAAAAACTGACTAAAACCCATCCATGTTCCTTCCTTAGCCTCTTATGTTTCGGGGTAGCGGTAACCCTTTTGGAGGCACTTACCCGGCAGCAATTTACCTCTTAAGGACAGGAGGGGTAGGTCATTGCCAGTATTAGCCTAGTGATATGACTTGTATTGTGTAATATTGAAAATATTATAAAAAAAACTATATAATATTGAATAATGGTAACGGCAAACATTGTGAGGAAACCGGCATACCCGAGAGATATTTCCCAACAGAATGAGAAGCTAAAACAATGAAAGGTTTTATTTTTGAGTATTAAAATAAAAACATTGTTTCCTAGAACTCTGTAGATGGCGTTGAATTGACTACCTAGGTGCCAAAGCCAGAACACTTGGGGAAAAATATTGCGTCATGACACATACGCTCGTTGACTGACACTTTCCTTTTTCCGTGTACTTTTTATGTACGTTCCGTTTTACGATCTCAAAATTACATCCAATTGAAATGATGTGACGTTCCGTTCCTTGCAGTAACTTACCAAGTTCAGCGCCATCTATCCAGCGACTAGTGAAGAGTTAAAAAGAAAATCCCTCATTCCATTTCGCGGGTGTCCTTGTAGCTTACACCTTAAGTAGATTATAGCACAAAATATTTAAACTATAGCTATGCAACTACTTAATTTTAAGTCCTAGTTCGTGACCACGCCAATTATTATTTTGCTCAGCATCTCGTTATGCAAAATTAAATGGATTTGAATTTAATTAGAAGTAGGTACGCTGTATTACTTATAATTGACCGGTATCAATAACTGGTTTATCTCACCGCTGTACAATTTATTAAATTATACAAAACATTGTTTAATATTTTTCTAATGATTAAGGAATTCTTACTTTTATTCTGTTTATTTCTATATCGTTCAGATTTGTGCCCGTACCTAGTGAAAGTTGTTCATAATGATGAGTACAATGACCTTTTACAATAATGCCCATGAAGAATTAAACCTTTATAAGTAGTCTTATCTCTTCTAAGCAGCGTGAGCCAAGTCCAAGGATTAAGTCAAAAAGTTTGTGTAAGGGAAACGTCTAGTCTGAATATTTTATTATGATAGTAGCAGTGATAGCCGAGTGTTGTGACCGTCGGACTGCCAAGTCATAAGTCTCGAGTTCGAACCCAAGGCACGCACCTCTGATTTTACTGATTCATGTGCGTATTGGATAAATATCACTTGCTTAAACATCGGTGAAGGTAAACATCGTGAGGAAACGGCGTGTCTGTGAGATATTTCTCAACAGCATGTGAAGCTATGTCAGACGCCCATCGGCAGCATAAAAACTCTGACACCAGGTTAGTCACTAACCACACGAAAGAAGAAGACTACACACCTAAGCCACTAGACCTACTAGCTTTTTTTTTAAGGCTGGGAAATCATTCAATGACTTCTCCCGCTCTGGGTGGAGCGGAAAGGAGTGTCAGACTCTTACTGACTAAAACCCATCCATGTTCCTTCCGTAGCCCTTTATGTTCCGGAGTAGCGGTAACCCTTTTGGACAATCCCGCTTAGACCTACTAACTATGATAAAAAAATAATCGTGAAAAGTTATATAATTCCGCAAAATATGCTAGGAAGTGACACTATTGTCTACTCACTTCAAGGTCACTTCACTTAAGTTTTCAAGGTGTGATATTTATAGAATATCATTGCTGTTTGTGTTTTGGATCAAAAGTAGGCAATTTGTTAATTCAAGGCATAGATAATGTTTTTTTTTTATATTCCATAACTCAGATTTTTTTTTTCAGACATAACTTTTATTTTATTTTTCATACAAAATAATTCAACTGAGTCACGATTATGAAAGTAAAAACACTCTTCCGTGAAATACGAAAACATCGTATTTTTTGCTTAGATTTAAAATATGAATGAAAATGAATTCAGTCCAGTCAAATTAGTAAAAATATGGGGTCAGTCACGAAATGAGAGATAATAAGCTAAATTTTCGTATAATTATACCTTAATTTTGGTGTTTTAAAAGTTGTCTCAAAAATATCATAATTTATTAAATGTCATTTCCTGTAAGTTATTCAAGGTCACAAAAATCTGTTTTCTCGATTATCTCGATTTTTATTAGTCTAATCCAGTAAAAACTAATTATGTAATTTACAATATTTTGTTTAGTCTACTAGATTGATAGTAAGTTACTAGGTTAATAATAAATAAACAATAGTGTCAGTGATGTAATATTATATCATTCGAGTGTGATAATGTCATAATTAGGTCGTTTCCTTGACATATAGATAAAGTAGTTAGCCCGTTCGCACGGATGCAAAAATATCGCAGGGGGGGTTTCGACCGCGCACAGGATTTACAACTCTCGGTGTTGGGCCGAGCGTTCAGAATCCATCAGAGTGCATATCCGCACGTCAATAAAACATACTGTTCGATTTTCAACTCTTAGCACCCAGCTATAGGGTGATTTATTATCGCGCACTTCATTTCAACGCTCTTAAAATCCAGTGCGCAAATAAGATTACCGCGGGAAAAAAATTGACCCGGTGTGACCTTTTTTTTGAGATTGGGAAATCATCAAATGTCTCCTCCCGCTCTGGGTGGAGCGGTAGGAAGTGTCAGACTCTTACTAACTTAAACTCATCCATGTTCCTTCCTTAGCCTTTTATGTTCCGGGGTAGCGGTAACCCTTTCTGACAATCCCGCTTACCCGGCAGGCCTGTGTGAACTTTGGCTTATTTTATTATGACTTTTGAATACCGATATTAATACTCCGTTTGGAGACCTGTAAGTCTTAAGGTCGGCACTCACTAGGCGACAACAACATATCTATCCCGGCAATATCTCGCGGTATCGTGACGGTATCAGCGAAATGTGAGTGCTAAGGTCGTGAAAATACGTTTCAAAATCATTTCCGCTTACAAAAATCCTTTGCCATGCTATGCTGTGCCGTTCCGCTTGGTCTACCGGCCTTTACACCCAAAATCCAAAGACAGATGTGACGTCAATCTACCCGCACTGAGCTCGCTCCCTCACACATAAATGCACGAAGAGTCGCAGCAGTAGGAAGTTCAAGGGCATCGTATGCCAATTTGTAACACGCTACTGAATCATGATTTATAGCCAAGGTCAGTTTAGAAGATGATTCTTTGTTTTCCTTTAGATTATTCTATTACACACACGCAACGCTATATTACCGATCATTGCAAATACTACAACGTTAATAAGTAGTGAGTCGCTGCTGCAAGCTGTCCACATCTGTGATATGCGTGTGGCAGTGACTCACATGTATTCATGGTTTTAGGTTAAGTGATTAGAATAGGAATACTAACATAGGAATAAGGAAAATTGTTACTAACACAATGGGTCAATGTTACTTGTAATAAACAGAAATATATATAATTATATATATATTAACAGTTTTCAATAGTTTGATTCTTGTGTATGAACATAGTCACTGGAAATTTAAAATAGTCAAAGTCAAAGTCAGATCATTTATTTCAAATAGGCACTTTTGAACGTCAAAATGAACAAGAAATAGAATTTATTTTAGTCGCCCTTGCCAAAAGGTAGTTTCGTATAGAGAAGAATGGTCAAGAAACTTCACGATGCACCCAGATAAAAATACTATACCACAAAAGGTAAAAAGAAAAACATATTAACAATGACAGGTAAAATTAATTATGTCATAAATACATGGTGCTCACATATTTACAAACAAATTTAAAAGTTAATAATAATAAATCAATCGATGTGTGAGTTAAAGTTAAAGTTGATCATAATAGTGCATAATTATGACTTTGGGATATAATAGCATGATTGGAATGATTATTAAAGACTTGTCCTGAAAAAAATACTCACTGTTGGTAGTTCCTTAGGAGGTTTCTGATGCAACCCTCCCATATAAACCACAGCCGGAGGAACAGGCCGTATCCCCTCAAATATAGGATTAATATTCAAGAATAACATATCCACGTTGTTCTCCAACTCTTCAACTGGAGGGATCTCCGGCCCAAAATTTTTTGCAAGCATTTTGTTTTCAAGCAATTCATTGGCTTCATACGTTTTCACTACCCGGTAATGACTGTACAATTCTGAAATTTTCTCCCAAAAACTGAGATTGTACAGCCTTTGTCTTAAGATAGATGGGTAGAGTATCGGATGGTCAGCTGCTCCAATCAAATCGTGGTTCCCAGGTGCAGCTCCTAATGAACTGACTAGAATCACAGGCACATTCTTATAAACATAGGAAAGTGCCAATGCTGGCCTTACGCAAGCTTCCAGCAGTAGCAAATCAAACTTTTTGTCCTTATCGTTTATAATTTTTTGCACCTCTTCAGAGTTTAATTGCGCGTCAAACACCTCAACAAATGTACTTATTATGATGACTACTTGGGAATGCAGATCGCCTTTACCACCTTTCGCAGCTGCTTTTATGAATTTCTCCTCCCATATATTGTAAGAAATATCATGGACATCGATTTCTGTTAGGTTGGGTGGTGCTCCTCCATTCTTGAAGACTGGGTCTGGTGTGATGATGGTGATTTCATGTCCTCTCTTGGCTAGTTCTTGTGTCAAAGGACGGAAGACAACTTGATGACTGATAGATGGAACTGGGAACACTGCTAAGATTCTCGCCGCTTCATTTGAACTTATAACTAGAATAGAACACGCGACTAAATGTATTACTGACATTACGCGAGCGGCGGTGTCGACATACTAAGGTGAATTGGGGTCAGAACCTGTTTATATGCTCTTTAATTTTGCGTATGATTGGAATACTAATAATAGTATATAATCCGTGCTTTATAAGGAAAACGTAACAATCTAGTTAGATTTTTCCTGTCTTGCACGGAACTACTACTACTCTTTTAGTATTAGTATAGTTATACTAATACTAAAAGAGTAACGGTGGAGTTTCTTTCCCATTCTTCTCCACACAAAATTACCTTTTGGAAGGGGCGACTAGAATCAATTCTATTTCTTATTCATTTTGACGTTCAAAAGTGCATTACTTGTGCCTATTTGAAATAAATGATTTGACTTCGACTTTGAATTATAAAGCTGAAGAGTTTGTTTGTTTGTTTGAACGCGCTAATCTCAGGAACTACTGGTTGGAATTGTTTTTTTTTGGATTCTTTAGCAAGTTTATAGGCTATTCATTTCCCATCGCGCTGGGACCCTCACGAGCCAAGCAAAAACAAAAAAAAGGCAAAAGAACACTAAGCGAAAACTAATAAATAGCGCGGACGGACGATGCGATGCGACGGGATGGGTCGGTGGAACAAGATAATTCACGCGGACGCAGTCGCGGGCAGAAGCTAGTACTTTATAGGATAAATACAAAAATACAGTTGTTAAAGACTAAGTTCCAAGTTACATTAACCCATTAGTTACATTAGATGTTTGCCTATAAGAATCCGTTTGCTTATAAGAGCTCAACGATTTATACGGTTATACAATATTGACATTTCGAGAGATTTTTCTTATGAACCTATGGGGTTCATACGTCATTTGAGGGGTTAAGGTTAACCTATACTTTATGATTTGATTTAGAAATCGAACATAGTTGGGTAATAACGTTTTGTTTTGTGCCTTCATTAAACTACTCTGTTAGCTATGGAGATATCGTGCAGTAACTACTACTACTAAAATTTTAAAGAGCGGCAGGATCATTATGTCATCATCTGCCTGCCTTTTCACAACTATGTTGGGGTCGGCTTCCAGTCTAACCGGATGCAGCTGAATACCAGTATTTTATACCCCTTGGTAACACTGGCTGTCAGATTTTCGGGCTTCTGACGAGCGGTAAAGACTGTAAAAGATGGATTAATGACAGCCGGGTCCAACAGCGTAACGTGCTTTCCGAGTCACGGAGGAGTCTCGGTATGTAAAGATGGTCACCCATCCACGGCCAACCCCGGCACCCTGATGGATCGCGTGCGGCTGTTAGTACTTAGCCACGAGCTCTATTATGTATACCTATAAATATTATAAAACTAAGTTGATACACGTGTCTCGTGTCACTAGTCAGTATGACTCTTAGTTTTTCGTAATTGCACAGTGTTTTTTTTACCAGAGAATTTATTCCGAAAGATTTATGTGTTTAAATAACATCTGCCTATTATAATGTCCCATGCAGGCAAAGGTCCCTTCTCATAGAGAAAGGTCACTAGTTATAGATATTTATCACTACTCTTGCTCAAGATGGGTTGGTATTTCAAACTAATATTAAGTATGAGTCCAGATTTCTAATGTGTATATTGGAGTAATATTGAACCCCTAAAATGACGTATGAACCCCATAGGTTCATAAGAAAATTTCTCTCAAAACGACAATAAATATAACCTTATAAATCGTTGAGCTCTTATAAGCTAAGCAAACGGCTTCTAATAGACGAACATCTAATGGGTTAAAGACAAAAATGTTGTCTTTCTGATATAAGTTGATTATTCTGTGTCAAATTCAGTACTCTTTTTTTATATAAATAAACACACAACAAACAACATAACATCTTTGTTATTTTACAACGTATTCCTTTTTTGGTATCTCATAACTCTACTCAATAAATAAAAATAATACAAAAAGTCCTGGAATATGCGGTCTTTTTCATTCAAAGCAAAACAAAATGTGACGTTGTCATATTTCACGTAAGGGTATTTTACATGAATAATCGTGAGTTTGTCGAATAAGTCTGAAAAATTAAAACAAAAAAAATATATAAAAAATAATTCATATGCCAGTTGTTGATTCATTGATATGGTCTTATTTATACCCTAGAGTTATACAGTCTTATTCATAAAAATCCCCTAAAATAGGTTTTAAACACTCACTAGTTAAAATGCTCATTAGAACTAATAAACCTGTTATAAAAATTCTCTATTCATAAACGTTCAATAAACCCGTCATACCTTTTTTTTTTTTTTTTAAGGCTGGGAAATCATCCAATGACTGCTACCGCTCTGGGTGGAGCGGAAGGGAGTGTCAGACTCTTACTGACTAAAACCCATCCATGTTCCTTCCGTAGCCCTTTATGTTCCGGGGTAGCGGTAACCCTTTCGGACAATCCCGCTTAAAACCCGTCATAGCTAAGTTGTCGTTTTAACGTGATTATGTTGTCGTTCTGATGAATCCATAGATTAAATGCCAAAACAACTAGTGTCCACGGCCAAAAATCGCAAAAAAAAAGTTAGACAACGTCATTTGTGACATTTGGAGAGCTTCTTGGATTCTTGATTCGTTTTTCGTTCACGTGTTTAATCCTTTTCTATTTATATAGTATTGAGCTGCGTCACCACCATATTTCTTTATTTTTATACATATAGGTGCAATCTGTACAACAACAAGGAAAATCTCTTATTCCTAAAAAAACCCTTATAACTCTTTGCTGTTCTGCCAGGGACTCTGGCATTTTTATGTAGGTATCAGAGTGGCGAGCAATCGCGCGGGCTACTCTGGCACAAATGCGACTTATAGTTGGTTGAGACAACCCATGGATATCTCCTCCATCATCATGAACCTAAAATGTTACACGAGATTTAAAAACGTTAACAAATAATACTTAGGTAGGTATATTAAAATGCGGGATATATAAATACTTGTAAATGTGCTTCCTTCACGACGACCCCTACATCTTATAGCGGTAAGCACCTGTAACTCTGGAGACGTTCCACAACCTCTTGAGTCCAGTTGCAGGTCTTGCCTGACGAGATCAATTATAAAGGCCATAGTATTTTTGTTGAAACGGTATCGGCCTTTGAACTCTACATCGGGCAACGAAACACATCTCTCTTGGTAAATCTTTCGACGGCGTGGAACATGTTCTGCTCGTTCAATAGCATGTAATGCTTGCAGAGCTTGCATAACTAACACAAAACACGATTTTACATTTTTTTTAATGAAATTGTATCTACTTCCCAGCTAGCTTCAACCAACACTAACACTAAAACGGTTCGGACACGAAAAAAATAACAGCTGTTGCACATATTTCGGCCATATATCTGTATAATAAAGGTTTATAGTAGGGTCGGCCCTGTTTTAAGTTACGAAGCCGCTATTGAATACTTACAAAGCGTTTTAGCGTTATCGAAGGTTTATGAATAATGCTTTTCGGGATTCTCATTATAACAAGCTAATAAACCTATTTTAACTTTTTATGAATAAGACTGATAGGATATAAAAACACCTTGTACAGTCACATACTTCTTTGTAGATGTACAGGGTGAAATTGAATTCATGAGCATTATTTTAAGGGGTCATTGAACTCATCATTATGTTATCAATAACTTTCACTATGGGACCAAAACCTGAAATCGCGAAAAAAAAACAGGTATTTCCTACATTTTGACGAGGTATGCTTAGATAAAATCTACTTTTAACAGATTCTAGTGCAGTGTTGTTGGAAATGTGATAATTTCAAGGTTATATTTTGAATTCCAGTCCTAACTTTTTAAGTCACAAAAACCTAGTAAAAACTTCGTTCTGTCTTTTTTACTTCCTCACCATATTGAAGTTGAAACCCGAATGAAATATAAATAACTATGATCTAGTCAGCTTATAAATCACTTGAGCAAGGCCTGATAAAAACTAGCGTCAGGAAATAGTCTTTTATCACTGTATATATATATATATTTTGATCACTTAGCAGTTTTGTTCCACCTGAAGGTCTCCTTTCTGGGCGCGACTTGCATTGGCCAACCTGGAAGTCTTTAAACAGACTCTGGACCCAGGTTGGCCGAAGCAAGGAAAGCCTGCTCAGGTGGGGATCCATAGACAACCCCGCCATGAAGTCTCAGTGTGGTGCTGTTCCACAAACGATGGGACATTTAATATCGTGTCCTGCGTGTCCTGCCGTATGCACGTTACAAGAACTGACACGGACGCTAGTGATGGCGGCAAACACGTATCCGAATTCGGGGCCGAGTCCATATAGATTACCATCGACACGCTAAGAAGAAGAAGCAGATTCTTTGGTAGTTTACATGCCAATATTTTAAAAGGTCAATTGTTCATTTTTATTTGTCTAATTATAATTACAAAAATGCCCAGACAAACGCTTACATAAAGCGCTAGTGGGTAATAAAAAGATTTTCTTTTTCCCAAAATAATAATTATAAACTTTCTTACGAACGAACATAATTGATTTTATCTTATAAATTACCATTTTAATATTCGTCTTCCCACCAGCTAAATCATGGTCACATAAAACTAAATAAAATTTGTATTTAGTGAAAAATATTTAATATTTCATGCTTAATATAATTGCATTTTTTGTCACCCCTAATTTTTGTTTTCCTGATTGCGCTAGACAAAAACTTCATCAAAAATCTATCTACGAAAAAATTTATCACGAAATAATAACGTGATAGGTACCTATTTGCTTCATTTTATAAGAAAAACATCTTTAAAAACTTTTTACTTTAATCTCAAAGGACCAAAAAGTTTTTAATAAAATATTATATTTTCTTTTTTTGCAAAACCCTTCTAAACACACTCAAAGTAAGTACAAAGAAGTAGGTACAATATTATTTTATAGAAGAACATGAAAAAATATATTCAACCAAATACTTTTATTACCATTATTGTCTCACTGCAGGGCAAAGGCCTCTTCTCATATTAAGAAGGCACGAGTAGATATTGATCGCCACGCTTACTCAAGACCGGTTGACGATTTCAGACTTAAATTAGCAGATTATAAAGTCCAGATTTCCTTACGATGTTTTCCTTCATCGATATCAGTAATTACTAAAATAATCTTAGTTCATTTATCTGTCAGAATATTGTCATACAGTTGCTACACAATAAAACTGGCCAGTGCGAATAGGACTCACGCACGAAGGGTTTCGAACCATTAGGTATCTATTAAAACGGCAAAAAGTCCCTTGAATATTTATTTCATTCTGTTTTTTTTTTGTATTTGTTGTTATAGCAGCAACAGACATACCTACAACATGAAAATTTTAAGTGTCTATCACGGTTCATGTGATACAACATGGCGATAGACGGTCAGACAGACGGACAGCGGATAAAACAATTACAATATGGGAATAAAGAACAGAGTGTAAAGTTCACTTATCCTACATAGAAAAGGAAGGATCTTCCGATCAGACGGTTGTTGTGTCTGGTGGGCTACTGCTCTAAGATTGACTGTATCTAGACTTGAGTGACTATTTTAGAACACATCCGTAACTGTTAAAGTCAATGAACGTGTCAAGGATATCCAGCGTCTGTTGGTATGGCTTTGAATACATATTATCTTATGACATACCTACCTGCTTTGAGAATTGCCACTAATGTTTATGAGAAATAATACTTTGTCTAGCAAATGCAACTTAAACGATTCCGATTTAGAAATTCCTAATTTATCTAAACCCTGCAATAATTTAAAATATTGTAAACCCATACCAACAAATACCCATATAAATACTTTAATCAAATTTAATTCCGTTTAAATCAGCACACACAATCTAAGTATCTAGTCGTATAAATCTATGTTCATTTTAATAGATAATAAATGTTATGTGCAATATATAAATTAGTTCCTAGACAACATTATTTTTTGTATATATGCGTAACATAACAAGCTTATAACTTTGAGGTTTTTCATAATACAGTTTTGAAATTTTGTACAGAGGCCAGCACATCAAGTTACCCCAATCTGTCAAATAGGTTTGACAGTTTTTCAACTTCATTACAAAACCATAAGGTTCATTTTCAATTGGGTTAATTTGACAGTTTGGGATAGCTTTATGTCTGTACATAGATTCTTTACATAAAAATACTAGACACATGTTTCGGGTTTCGCATATACTAAAACTAATGTTGTATAGTTAGTATTAGAAGTAAACACTCAGTGCTCTTTCTCCTCTCTTCCACATTCTATGCTGTGCCCGACAGGGTCCAAAATTGTGACTTACTGCAACCCATTACTGCAACCAATGTAAAACTTATGTACATTTTGGAACGCATTAAAGAAACTGAGTATTGACTTAATTTAGAAAAATCAAAAAACAGTAGTTTTTTTGGTTTTTGTGCTCGTTTTATGTTTTTAACATATTTGGTTGCTCTGTCATAAAAACGTTTCTATTTTTCTTTTATTCATGGTACCTATACTTAGGTTTAGGACCATGTGGCTTATTCAAGGTAACTAACCCACTTTGTGAGTAGTTTATTAACCTGCACCAAAATATCTCTATTAGATAGATATTATGTGTTAGAAACTGATTAGCTAATAATAATGGGCTGTGGCGAGAATCTAACTACATATAAGAAAATTTCAAGGTTGTAGATACGGCTTCCCCACATATATTATTAAATCGGATGTATGGTAATTTACCAGACAAGGTTAGTAAGCAAAACGCAATTATTATGCAGAAAATGGAGAAGGTCAGTCGCTGTAAGTAGTATGTATAAATCTTACCGTGAGAAATGAGCTAGAAGTGAGCTTGAACAGAGTTATCATTCCCTAGCATAAGGTGAAATGATAACTCATTACAAGGTCACTTCACCTGAGTTTCCCGGTGAGATTCTTACAAAATAAACTAGCTGTATAATTCATAACTAGCACTTTGCCCGCGGCTTCGCTCCCGTGGTCTTTCCCGTGGGACCCGTTATTTTTCCCGGGATAAAAAGTAGCCTATGTAACTCCTAGAAAACTAAGCTTTCCAACGGTGAAAGAATTTTTAAAATCGGTCCAGTGGATTTTGAGCCTATTCATTACAACCAAACAAACAAAGTTTTCCTCTTTATAATATTAGTATAGATTATAGTATAGATAATTGCGTTATGTTTATACTAGCTTTCTCCAGCGGCTTTGCCCGCGTTGATGTCTAAAATTATGTCATGGGGACGTACTATCGCGATAAAGTCATGTGTTAATCCAGGTTATAAACTATCTCTGTGCCAAATTTCATACAGATCCATTCAGTTGTTTTTGCGTAAAAGAGTAACAAACATCCTCACAACAAATTTTCACGTTTATACTATTAGTAATATTATGTTACTTATTTACAGTGTTTTTTGCCTTGACATATTTTGTGTTATATGGTAAATAAACAGTAGCATAAAACATTACTATATATACAAATAATATTTACATACATTAAAAGCTAATAGTCTTAAAATATTAATAATTTGCTGACCCGCGCAACTTTGTCTGCTTCACCTAAGAGAGAGAGAGTGGTTTAGATATCTCCTAAGAGGTCCGAGTGACCACTATAATTTTTGAGACATCGCCAAACGGCTGGCTCTTCACGTGACCAGAGGGCAATGACAATCCCGTCAGCCTTTTAGGAAAATTTCCTATTGACAGTAATGTAGACGAATGTTTTCATGCCCTAAGATGATTACCCCTCTTGTTTTTATACTTGTACATATTATCTATTTATTTAAACCTGAAGAGTTTGTTGGTTTGTTTGTTTGAACACGCTAATCTCAGGAACTACTGGTTAGAATTGAAAAAAATATGTTTGTGTTGTATAGTCCATTTATCGAGGAAGGTTATATAGGCTATAATAACATCACCCTTTTTTTTTTTAAGGCTGGGCAATCATCCTATGACTGCTCCCGCTCTGGGTGGAGCGGAAGGGAGTGTCAGACTCTTACTGACTAAAACCCATCCATGTTCCTTCCGTAGCCCTTTATGTTCTGGGGTAGCGGTAACCCTTTCGGACAATCCCGCTTACCCGGCAGGCTTGGCCCTGAGAGGCCCCTTCATATGCTGACATCTCTTGGAGGCGCGCGTGGAACATATACGCGCCGTCCGGTACGGGTCTGGTGCTGATCGGACGGTGAGTCACCCATTACTCACCACCCGCAGGCCCGCGCCTACGGTGGCCGGGAGTCGTCACGTGGCTCCCGACGCCCCGAGCGTCTCCCGCGGCGGCTGGGACGGGAGAACCTTTCTCTCTCCCAGCCCGCCACCTCCTTCGCGAGCATGACGTTTTCGCAGAAGGAGGTGACTGCCTCCCACTCCCTCTCGCCCCGGACCATGGCTTGCACCAGGGCCGAGCGCGAGAGGTCGCCGCCGCCGATCGCCTCTACGAGGACACGGCGGTGCTCCGCCCAAGCGGGGCAGGTTTGCACCGTGTGCTCTACCGTGTCCTCTGGGCGATCCTCGCAGTGGTGACACCCGGGCGTTTCCTCCCGCCTGATGATGTGCAGGAACCTCCCAAAACATCCATGTCCGGTAAGGACCTGCGTCAGGCGGTAGGTGAGGGCGCCGTGACGCCTCTCTAGCCACTCCTCAAAGAGGGGCCTTACCGCCACTATCGTGGCGTGCCCTATATAACATCACCCTACCACTAATATATTGTTGATTCTTTATATTGTTGATGTGTATAGAAATTGTTAAGTATTGTCATTGTTGTGATGCTATTGTGAATGATACAACTAACGTGAGTGAAAATTTAATTTAATTTATTTTTTACATATTTGATAAAATATTAATTAAACAATAAATATTATTATTCTTTATTTAAAGATTTTTGTTTAGTCCACAAGCAAGAAATCTTAATACAAATAATTAATAATCCTTATAAAAAATAAATTATTTTATTAATACTTAAATATTATAACTTTCTCTAGGGAATATTCACATAATAATAATCTTATATTGTGGGTGTTTTTAAATGTCTGATTCAAAGATATCTTCCCGGAAAATATTGCTGAACTATTGTTTTGGATCTACCATAGATATTAACGCAATAGCAATAATACATAGCTCAAACAAATTGTTTCACTTTTATGAAAAGGCGCTGAAAAGAAAAATATGACAAACGTTTTCTTCTACGTTTGTTTTAAACCTGCTGTGTCTCACTCACTCCTGAAACGTTATCTGCTTTAAAAAAAAAATGGTCTTTTAAAGGGTATAAAGTAAACCTTAACTATTTTAACATTTAGGTATTAACTAACGTCTACATAAATATTCGCTGCATGTACCTATGGCTGAAAATGATGCTATTAGAATAATCAGTAAATGTATTTGTAATAATTTTGATAATACTGAACAGTCGAAGATGAAAACTGTTTCTTTGAAAGTGTAATAATAAGGTTTTATTACGTTTGATATTTGAGGTTGTCTCGGATTTATTTAGTTGATATTATGACAGAGGGGCATTAAATTACACTACATAATAATAAACGTGTTTAGTATTAATTCGGTACGGTATAAAAATAAAAAGCACCAAAAATGAGGTTTGTCTTTTTTCAAACAAACTAAATAGCTTACAAATCAGAATAAAACGGCACCGACGCGTGCGCGCCGGAGCGCTGTTAGGAAAGATTCATCGTGTCCAAAGTGGGCAGAAACTTAAAAAATCATTTGCGACTAAACTACTGCTTCTAACCTACCACCTACCTAACCTACCTACCTAATTGATTTTTGGTACGGAGCTTGAAAATTGTCCCTAGTATTAGCTGTTAAAAGGAAAGCCCCTCTGTCGTATCAACTCTGTATATGAGCATAATGGAGAAAAAAAATCTTAAACGATAGCTGAATACAAGAGAAAACATCTTAAGTAATACTTGCAACTCAACCTGAACCAATTACTTGAGGCAAAGTCTACTAATATACAAACTTTGCAATAATCTCTTCACTATAGTTATTGACAGATTTTGTTACGGTGCATATGTGTCAAAAACTCACAATGGACAGAAAGAAAAGAAAGAAAATAAATTTATTTGTCCCAGGTAAAGGGCACACAATATTCACACAAGAACAATGAAAAATAAATAAAATATAGACTTAAATCAGTATTGTGACCTGCTTTTAATATTTCTGTGATTGTGACCTGACCATTACCATGTTTGTAAATTAGTAAACTTAGGTCCCAAGTGATTAAAGGTCAACGTGATGCTATTGAACGTCAAAAACCACTTCTACCAACCCAAGTAACAAAACCCCGTAATTAGTGGCGCCGACTACTCGACAAATCTGATAGTATAAGCAGGATTGTCCGAAAGGATTACAACTGCCCCGGAACATAAAGGGCTAAGGAAGGAACCAAGTTGGGTTTTATGTCAGTAATTGTCTGACACTCCCTGAACGGCTGATATAGCGGTATAACGTAGCGGATCATTTTGGCAGAGGTGACTATCCCGGTTCAATCCAATGAAATTCAATAGTAAAAAAGTAACTTAGCTTAAATGTTGAGGGGAATTTCTCCTCTTATAGATTTCTGGTACGTTGATTCAGACAGAACAAGAAAAAGGAAGTGAGCATAACCAAATGTGTCTCATTTGCCATAGCAACCACACTATTCTGTCCGTCGTTAACTAATTTGATCTCGTTATAATGCGCCTAATTATTTTTTCATAGCAACTTGTTTCTTATTTCAAAACTATTGCAGCTCTTCTTTAGTGTATAATCAACTCGCAATCCATTGCTGGATATTGGCCTCTCCTAGGGTGTGCCACAACACCCTGTCCCTGTCATTATAAATCTATTTTAAATAAATATTACTTGAACTTTGACTAAGAACCTTTCGCATTTACTACAATATTTAATTTACAGAGAGTCACTAGACAATTGCTAAATATAGCTCACGAGAAACAAGTCTTAATTGATAAGAATCACGAAGCGTATATCGCGTAAGCAACAAATGTAATACATAATCTATGTGATACCTATATTGTATAATCATTATCGTATATTTTTATCATTGTTGATTAAACTATGCAAATCATCGTCATCATGGCTGTATTTCCCTAAAGTATTTCGAATAGACCAATGTTATTTTATGAAAGTGTATAGAATTGACTCCCAAAAACAAGACCGTTACGTTGGGTATCACTTTCAGTCCCTTAAGTAAAAAAATAATAGATTAATAGTGTATCTGTGTTATCAAAGTAAACACTTATTAAGTAAGTAAGATCCGCAAATCCAAAAGCTAACGGTTTTTCGTAATACATAACATTGTGTAATACCTCATGCATCAAACATATAAATAGACCCAAACATCAGCAAATCAATCAGTACAGCATCTCACTCGAACCAGTGAACAATGATGATACTAATTTTATTTATATCTACGTGCTTCGGTTTAGTGATAAATCCAAATGAAGCTGCAAAAATACTGGCTGTATTCCCAGTTCCATCAATCAGTCACCAAGTTGTGTTCCGTGCTTTAACTCAGGAACTAGCCAAAAGGGGACACGGGGTTACCATCATCACACCAGATCCAGCGTTCCCTAAAGGAACAACACCTCCCAATTTAACAGAGATTGATGTCCATGATATATCCTACGATGTTTGGAAGGAAGATGTAATGACAATACCGTTTGGCAAGAGAAATAGTATACTAACAGAATATGAGGTTATTTTCAAATTGATGGCAAAAGTTGTGGATGTCCAATTGAAGGATGAGAATGTGCAAAATTTGATTCGTAATAAAGACAGGAAGTTTGATTTGATATTTGCCGAAACTGTTGTGAGACCAGCTGTTGTATATTCACACATATTTAAGGCGCCAGTGATCTTGATAAGTTCCGACCATGGGCTGATAATTACGACGTAATGGGTGCCCCTACCCACGCACTTCTCTACGCAAATAACATGAGTCGAAGATTTTATAACCTCACGTTGTGGGAGAAATTGGAAAAACTGTATTATTGATTTCATATAGAGCTCATACAAAGACGTAGCTATGAAGAAGAGAACAAAATGCTTCAAAAGCATTTTGGAAAGGATCTTCTACCGCTTCAAGAGATATACAATAACGTTGCCATGTTCTTCTTGAATTTGCATCCCATATTTGAAGGTAGCCAACCTGTTCCTCCATCTGTGATTCATATTGGTGGTATAATGCAGAAAACTGACAAAGAACTGCCTAAAGTAAGTACTTTTTAATTATAATTCAATTTAGTATTACAAGTGTCAAGGACCTCGTGGCTAAATAATAAGAGCCGCACAGGTCGATCCACCTGGTTAAGCTACGCTTGCCGGGGTTGGCCGTGGTTGGGTGACCATCTTCTCATACTGAAAGTCCTCCGTGCCTTGGAAAGCACGTTAAGCCTTGGTCCGGCGCGGCTGTCATTTGTGCATCTTTGACAGTCATTACGGGTCGTCAGAAGCCCGAAAATCTGATAGTTATTCTTACAAAGGGGTATCGTATTACCTAGTTACTGGCTTATGGAGGTCAGATAGGCAGTCGCTCCATGAAAAATATTCAGATGCATCTGCTTAGACTGGAAGCCGACCCCAACATAGTTGGGAAAAGGCTCAACAGATTGATTAGTATTATGTGTCAAAACAACAATCCTTAACAATCTTATTGGAAGCTACGTGTTTGAGCCGTTTTGAGTTGAATATTATTAATGCGATACGGTCAAGAAACAATTATTTTTTTATTTATAGGGCCTCAAAACGTACTTAGACTCTTCCAAACACGGCGTGATTTATGTAAGCTTTGGCACAAATGTGGAACCATCATTATTGCCTCCATTTTGTCTATGCAACGTCCTTGCTCATTATGACTGCCTGGTTGGTCGCAAGCACGACTGTTGAAAGTAGGTTTTTGTATTTTTTGAGGATGGGATATCATCAAATGAACCCATCCGCCCTGGGTGGAGTGGAAGGGAGTGTCAGACTCTTACTGACTAAAAAGCATCCATGTTCATTTTCATATTCATATATTTATTTGCATTCCATAATGTGTGCTCTTACAATAGGTTTAAGGCTAAGGTACTATTACAGACCCTGTAGGGCACAGCACAGTTCCTTCTTTTGCCTTTTATGTTCCGGAGTAGCGGTAACCCTTTCAGACAATCCCGCTGACCCGGCTGTCTTTGGGCCTTACGCTGAGTAGGTTTTGGAATTAAATTCTAGAGTGAGAAGGAAAGTTAGTGAATAGCTTTTAAAGGCATTATCGGTAACAACTTACAGTCTGGATTCTTTTTCAATTTATCACCATAGTCTCTTTTAAGCCATTATCGGTAACAACCTACAGTCTGGTTTTTTTTTCAGTTAATCACCGTAGTCTCTTTTTAACTTTTATCGGTAACAACTTACAATCTGGATTCTTTTTTAATTTATCACCATAGTCTCTTTTAAGCCATTATCGGTAACAACCTACAGTCTGGATTATTTTTCAATTTATCACCATGGTCTCTTTTAAGCCATTATCGGTAACAACCTACAGTCTGTATTCTTTTTCAGTTTATCACCATAGACTCTTTTAAACTATTATCGGTAATAACCTACAGTCTGGCTTCTTTTTCAGTTTGTTACCATAATCTCTATCTAACCCCTTATGGAATACAGTCGTAATTTAAGGCTCTGTAAAAACAACATTGGCCGTTGTTAAAATATTTAGTGACCTCAGAGGGTGTTTGACATAATTTTATTCTGTCATCAATCATAGATTAGTAATGTGGCATACATTTGCTAACCAATGATTCACAAGTACGAAACGAATCGAAAAAAAACCAATTAATTTGATGTATTCCAGAACATCCTAAAGTAAAGCTGTTCATAACGCAAGGATGTCTACAATCAACAGACGAGGCCATCGCAGCAGGAGTACCTCTAATTGGTCTACCGATGTGGGGAGACCAGTGGTTCAATATAGAAAGATACGAACGCCATAACATAGGAGTTAATCTGGATATGGAAACACTTACTGAAGAAATATTTGAGAAAACCATTAAGACTGTTATTGAAGACGACAGGTAAATATCCATGATTTTAGTTATGGCAAAAGAAAGGTATGGCGAGCTTACGTAAAATCAATCTGCCTAGCCTTTTCCCAACTATGTATGTTGGGGTCGGCTTCCAGTCTAACCGGATGCAGCTGAATACCAGTATTTACATAGAGCGACTGCCTATCTGACTTCCAGAAACCCAGTCAGTAACTGGGTAATACGATACCCCTTGGTAAGACTGGCTGTCAGACTTTCGGGCTTCTGTCTGCCGAAACGACTGTCAAAGATCCACGAATGACAGCCGGGACCAACGGCTTAACGTGCTTACCGAGGCACAGAGGTCTCGATATGTAAAGATGGTCACCCATCCACGGACCAACCTCGGCTAACGTAGGTTAACCTGATGGATTGATCCTTGCCAAAATGACGAGTTGGTACAGTTATAATGTTTATACGAACCTTGAATAAGATTCATTTAGTAAGTAACAGTGAAAAATGAGACATTTAGCTAACTTTCCACCAGAGATCTGCTATGCAGCTATGCTGCTAGGATGTGAAGGCTAAGCTGCGAAACTTTGTCCACATTTAGACTGATTCTAAGCTATGTAGCGGGCTAGTAAGATGCGCCCATAAAGATGCGCTGCCGCGGAGGACAAACGCGCGCTTACTGTAGGTACTTTGCTTTGCACCTAGCTACGCCATTCGCGACCATCCATAGCATGCATCCAGATCATGCATCCATACATATAAATAAAACATACCTTGGCAGAACCCATTTCCGCCACAACTATGCTATAATTATGGACCAATGAATAGGAATGATTGATGGATATCAAACGCATCCATAGCAACGTAGCATAGCATATCTGTGGTGGAAAGGCACCCCAAGTCTTGTAGTGGGGTCAACACTGACCTACTTAAAAGACAAATACTTGCATACAAACAACACGAGAACGTGGAGGCGAAAGAATTGGTATTGTGGTTCAACGTGTATGAGAACGGAGTCGACTATTGAGGTTGTTCTCAGTTACCTAGTCGTCTTCTTTTCGTGTGGTTAGTAACTAACCTGGTGACAAAGTTTTTAAGCTGCCCATGAGCCTGACTAAGCTTCACATGCTGTTGAGAAATATCTCTCAGACATGCTGGTTTCCTCACAAAGTTTTCCTACACTGATTTTTAAGCAAGTGATAATTATACAATACGCACATGAATCCGTAAAATCAGAGGTGCGTCTTGGGTTCGTACTCGAGACCTATGACTTGGCAGTCAGACGATCACACCACTAGGCTATCACTGCTATATAACAAACTAACTAGTAAAAATACATATTATGTTATTTTCTTTTCCAGCTATCGTCGCAATATTGAAAGATTAGGAAGGCTGATGCGCGATCAGCCACAGCCTCCTTTGGAGCGCGCCGTGTGGTGGACGGAGCACGTGCTGCGTCACGGCGGCGCGAGACACCTGCGCGCGCCCGCCGCCAACAACATTATTTTTTGTATATATGCGTAACATAACAAGCTTATAACTTTGAGGTTTTTCATAATACAGTTTTGAAATTTTGTACAGAGGCCAGCACATCAAGTTACCCCAATCTGTCAAATAGGTTTGACAGTTTTTCAACTTCATTACAAAACCATAAGGTTCATTTTCAATTGGGTTAATTTGACAGTTTGGGATAGCTTTATGTCTGTACATAGATTCTTTACATAAAAATACTAGACACATGTTTCGGGTTTCGCATATACTAATGTTGTATAGTTAGTATTAGAAGTAAACACTCAGTGCTCTTTCTCCTCTCTTCCACATTCTATGCTGTGCCCGACAGGGTCCAAAATTGTGACTTACTGCAACCCATTACTGCAACCAATATAAAACTTATGTACATTTTGGAACGCATTAAAGAAACTGAGTATTGAGTTAATTTAGAAAAATCAAAAAACAGTAGTTTTTTTGGTTTTTATGCTCGTTTTATGTTTTTAACATATTTGGTTGCTCTGTCATAAAAACGTTTCTATTTTTTTTTTATTCATGGTACCTATACTTAGGTTTAGGACCATGTGGCTTATTCAAGGTAACTAACCCACTTTGTGAGTAGTTTATTAACCTGCACCAAAATATCTCTATTAGGTAGATATTATGTGTTAGAAACTGATTAGCTAATAATAATGGGCTGTGACGAGAATCTAACTACATATAACGATAATATTGACGACACGGTTGGCGCAGTGGTTGAGCGATTGACTGCTGCGCACTTTGTCGCGGGTTCGATTCCCGCACGGAACAAATATTTGTACGACCTGCAAGTATTTGTTACGAGTCTGGGTGTTTTCTATCTATAATATGTATGTATTTACAAAAAAAAAAATGTATAAAAACTGAAAGTCCTCCGTGCCTTGGAAAGCACGTTAAGCCTTGGTCCGGCGCGGCTGTCATTTGTGCATCTTTGACAGTCATTACGGGTCGTCAGAAGCCCGAAAATCTGATAGTTATTCTTACAAAGGGGTATCGTATTACCTAGTTACTGGCTTATGGAGGTCAGATAGGCAGTCGCTCCATGAAAAATATTCAGATGCATCTGCTTAGACTGGAAGCCGACCCCAACATAGTTGGGAAAAGGCTCAACAGATTGATTAGTATTATGTGTCAAAACAACAATCCTTAACAATCTTATTGGAAGCTACGTGTTTGAGCCGTTTTGAGTTGAATATTATTAATGCGATACGGTCAAGAAACAATTATTTTTTTATTTATAGGGCCTCAAAACGTACTTAGACTCTTCCAAACACGGCGTGATTTATGTAAGCTTTGGCACAAATGTGGAACCATCATTATTGCCTCCATTTTGTCTATGCAACGTCCTTGCTCATTATGACTGCCTGGTTGGTCGCAAGCACGACTGTTGAAAGTAGGTTTTTGTATTTTTTGAGGATGGGATATCATCAAATGAACCCATCCGCCCTGGGTGGAGTGGAAGGGAGTGTCAGACTCTTACTGACTAAAAAGCATCCATGTTCATTTTCATATTCATATATTTATTTGCATTCCATAATGTGTGCTCTTACAATAGGTTTAAGGCTAAGGTACTATTACAGACCCTGTAGGGCACAGCACAGTTCCTTCTTTTGCCTTTTATGTTCCGGAGTAGCGGTAACCCTTTCAGACAATCCCGCTGACCCGGCTGTCTTTGGGCCTTACGCTGAGTAGGTTTTGGAATTAAATTCTAGAGTGAGAAGGAAAGTTAGTGAATAGCTTTTAAAGGCATTATCGGTAACAACTTACAGTCTGGATTCTTTTTCAATTTATCACCATAGTCTCTTTTAAGCCATTATCGGTAACAACCTACAGTCTGGTTTTTTTTTCAGTTAATCACCGTAGTCTCTTTTTAACTTTTATCGGTAACAACTTACAATCTGGATTCTTTTTTAATTTATCACCATAGTCTCTTTTAAGCCATTATCGGTAACAACCTACAGTCTGGATTATTTTTCAATTTATCACCATGGTCTCTTTTAAGCCATTATCGGTAACAACCTACAGTCTGTATTCTTTTTCAGTTTATCACCATAGACTCTTTTAAACTATTATCGGTAATAACCTACAGTCTGGCTTCTTTTTCAGTTTGTTACCATAATCTCTATCTAACCCCTTATGGAATACAGTCGTAATTTAAGGCTCTGTAAAAACAACATTGGCCGTTGTTAAAATATTTAGTGACCTCAGAGGGTGTTTGACATAATTTTATTCTGTCATCAATCATAGATTAGTAATGTGGCATACATTTGCTAACCAATGATTCACAAGTACGAAACGAATCGAAAAAAAACCAATTAATTTGATGTATTCCAGAACATCCTAAAGTAAAGCTGTTCATAACGCAAGGATGTCTACAATCAACAGACGAGGCCATCGCAGCAGGAGTACCTCTAATTGGTCTACCGATGTGGGGAGACCAGTGGTTCAATATAGAAAGATACGAACGCCATAACATAGGAGTTAATCTGGATATGGAAACACTTACTGAAGAAATATTTGAGAAAACCATTAAGACTGTTATTGAAGACGACAGGTAAATATCCATGATTTTAGTTATGGCAAAAGAAAGGTATGGCGAGCTTACGTAAAATCAATCTGCCTAGCCTTTTCCCAACTATGTATGTTGGGGTCGGCTTCCAGTCTAACCGGATGCAGCTGAATACCAGTATTTACATAGAGCGACTGCCTATCTGACTTCCAGAAACCCAGTCAGTAACTGGGTAATACGATACCCCTTGGTAAGACTGGCTGTCAGACTTTCGGGCTTCTGTCTGCCGAAACGACTGTCAAAGATCCACGAATGACAGCCGGGACCAACGGCTTAACGTGCTTACCGAGGCACAGAGGTCTCGATATGTAAAGATGGTCACCCATCCACGGACCAACCTCGGCTAACGTAGGTTAACCTGATGGATTGATCCTTGCCAAAATGACGAGTTGGTACAGTTATAATGTTTATACGAACCTTGAATAAGATTCATTTAGTAAGTAACAGTGAAAAATGAGACATTTAGCTAACTTTCCACCAGAGATCTGCTATGCAGCTATGCTGCTAGGATGTGAAGGCTAAGCTGCGAAACTTTGTCCACATTTAGACTGATTCTAAGCTATGTAGCGGGCTAGTAAGATGCGCCCATAAAGATGCGCTGCCGCGGAGGACAAACGCGCGCTTACTGTAGGTACTTTGCTTTGCACCTAGCTACGCCATTCGCGACCATCCATAGCATGCATCCAGATCATGCATCCATACATATAAATAAAACATACCTTGGCAGAACCCATTTCCGCCACAACTATGCTATAATTATGGACCAATGAATAGGAATGATTGATGGATATCAAACGCATCCATAGCAACGTAGCATAGCATATCTGTGGTGGAAAGGCACCCCAAGTCTTGTAGTGGGGTCAACACTGACCTACTTAAAAGACAAATACTTGCATACAAACAACACGAGAACGTGGAGGCGAAAGAATTGGTATTGTGGTTCAACGTGTATGAGAACGGAGTCGACTATTGAGGTTGTTCTCAGTTACCTAGTCGTCTTCTTTTCGTGTGGTTAGTAACTAACCTGGTGACAAAGTTTTTAAGCTGCCCATGAGCCTGACTAAGCTTCACATGCTGTTGAGAAATATCTCTCAGACATGCTGGTTTCCTCACAAAGTTTTCCTACACTGATTTTTAAGCAAGTGATAATTATACAATACGCACATGAATCCGTAAAATCAGAGGTGCGTCTTGGGTTCGTACTCGAGACCTATGACTTGGCAGTCAGACGATCACACCACTAGGCTATCACTGCTATATAACAAACTAACTAGTAAAAATACATATTATGTTATTTTCTTTTCCAGCTATCGTCGCAATATTGAAAGATTAGGAAGGCTGATGCGCGATCAGCCACAGCCTCCTTTGGAGCGCGCCGTGTGGTGGACGGAGCACGTGCTGCGTCACGGCGGCGCGAGACACCTGCGCGCGCCCGCCGCCAACAACATTATTTTTTGTATATATGCGTAACATAACAAGCTTATAACTTTGAGGTTTTTCATAATACAGTTTTGAAATTTTGTACAGAGGCCAGCACATCAAGTTACCCCAATCTGTCAAATAGGTTTGACAGTTTTTCAACTTCATTACAAAACCATAAGGTTCATTTTCAATTGGGTTAATTTGACAGTTTGGGATAGCTTTATGTCTGTACATAGATTCTTTACATAAAAATACTAGACACATGTTTCGGGTTTCGCATATACTAATGTTGTATAGTTAGTATTAGAAGTAAACACTCAGTGCTCTTTCTCCTCTCTTCCACATTCTATGCTGTGCCCGACAGGGTCCAAAATTGTGACTTACTGCAACCCATTACTGCAACCAATATAAAACTTATGTACATTTTGGAACGCATTAAAGAAACTGAGTATTGAGTTAATTTAGAAAAATCAAAAAACAGTAGTTTTTTTGGTTTTTATGCTCGTTTTATGTTTTTAACATATTTGGTTGCTCTGTCATAAAAACGTTTCTATTTTTTTTTTATTCATGGTACCTATACTTAGGTTTAGGACCATGTGGCTTATTCAAGGTAACTAACCCACTTTGTGAGTAGTTTATTAACCTGCACCAAAATATCTCTATTAGGTAGATATTATGTGTTAGAAACTGATTAGCTAATAATAATGGGCTGTGACGAGAATCTAACTACATATAACGATAATATTGACGACACGGTTGGCGCAGTGGTTGAGCGATTGACTGCTGCGCACTTTGTCGCGGGTTCGATTCCCGCACGGAACAAATATTTGTACGACCTGCAAGTATTTGTTACGAGTCTGGGTGTTTTCTATCTATAATATGTATGTATTTACAAAAAAAAAAATGTATATAAGTAGTCTATCAGCCATTTCGTTACCATAACACAAGCATTAGGTTGCTTAGCTTGGGACGATACGGCGTTGTGTGAAATGTCCAAGGATATTATTATTATTATATTATTATTATTATAAGAAAATTTCAAGGTTGTAGATACGGCTTCCCCACATATATTATTAAATCGGATGTATGGTAATTTACCAGACAAGGTTAGTAAGCAAAACGCGATTATTATGCAGAAAATGGAGAAGGTCAGTCGCTGTAAGTAGTATGTAACAATCTTACCGTGAGAAATGAGCTAGAAGTGAGCTTGAACAGAGTTATCATTCCCTAGCATAAGGTGAAATGATAACTCATTTCAAGGTCACTTCACCTGAGTTTCCCGGTGAGATTCTTACAAAATAAACTAGCTGTATAATTCATAACTAGCACTTTGCCCGCGGCTTCGCTCCCGTGGTCTTTCCCGTGGGACCCGTTATTTTTCCCGGGATAAAAAGTAGCCTATGTTACTCCTAGAAAACTAAGCTTTCCAACGGTGAAAGAATTTTTAAAATCGGTCCAGTGGATTTTGAGCCTATTCATTACAACCAAACAAACAAAGTTTTCCTCTTTATAATATTAGTATAGATTATAGTATAGATAATTGCGTTATGTTTATACTAGCTTTCTCCAGCGGCTTTGCCCGCGTTGATGTCTAAAATTATGTCATGGGGACGTAGGTACTATCGCGATAAAGTCATGTGTTAATCCAGGTTATAAACTATCTCTGTGCCAAATTTCATACAGATCCATTCAGTTGTTTTTGCGTAAAAGAGTAACAAACATCCTCACAACAAAGTTTCACGTTTATACTATTAGTAATATTATGTTACTTATTTACAGTGTTTTTTGCCTTGACATATTTTGTGTTATATGGTAAATAAACAGTAGCATAAAACATTACTATATATACAAATAATATTTACATACATTAAAAGCTAATAGTCTTAAAATATTAATAATTTGCTGACCCGCGCAACTTTGTCTGCTTCACCTAAGAGAGAGAGTGGTTTAGATATCTCCTAAGAGGTCCGAGTGACCACTATAATTTTTGAGACATCGCCAAACGGCTGGCTCTTCACGTGACCAGAGGGCAATGACAATCCCGTCAGCCTTTTAGGAAAATTTCCTATTGACAGTAATGTAGACGAATGTTTTCATGCCCTAAGATGATTACCCCTCTTGTTTTTATACTTGTACATATTATCTATTTATTTAAAGCTGAAGAGTTTGTTTGTTTGTTTGTTTGAACACGCTAATCTCAAGAACTGGTTAGAATTTAAAAAAATATGTTTGTGTTGTATAGTCCATTTATCGAGGAAGGTTATATAGGCTATAATAACATCACCCTTTTTTTTTTTAAGGCTGGGCAATCATCCTATGAATGCTCCCGCTCTGGGTGGCGCGGAAGGGAGTGTCAGACTCTTACTGACTAAAACCCATCCATGTTCCTTCCGTAGCCCTTTATGTTCCGGGGTAGCGGTAACCCTTTCGGACAATCCCGCTTACCCGGCAGGCTTGGCCCTGAGAGGCCCCTTCATATGCTGACATCTCTTGGAGGCGCGCGTGGAACATATACGCGCCGTCCGGCACGGGTCTGGTGCTGATCGGACGGTGAGTCACCCATTACTCACCGCCCGCAGGCCCGCGCCTACGGTGGCCGGGAGTCGTCACGTGGCTCCCGACGCCCGGAGCGTCTCCCGCGGCGGCTGGGACGGTAGGACCTTTCTCTCTCCCAGCCCGCCACCTCCTTCGCGAGCATGACGTTTTCGCAGAAGGAGGTGACTGCCTCCCAATCCCTCTCGCCCCGGACCATGGCTTGCACCAGGGCCGGGCGCGAGAGGTCGCCGCCGCCGATCGCCTCTACGAGGACACGGCGGTGCTCCGCCCAAGCGGGGCACCGTGCTCTACAGGTTTGCACCGTGTGCTCTACCGTGTCCTCTGGGCGATCCTCGCAGTGGTGACACCCGGGCGTTTCCTCCCGCCTGATGATGTGCAGGAACCTCCCGAAACATCCATGTCCGGTGAGGACCTGCGTCAGGCGGTAGGTGAGGGCGCCGTGACGCCTCTCTAGCCACTCCTCAAAGAGGGGTCTTACCGCCACTATCGTGGCGTGCCCTATATAACATCACCCTACCACTAATATATTGTTGATTCTTTATATTGTTGATGTGTATAGAAATTGTTAAGTATTGTCATTGTTGTGATGCTATTGTGAATGATACAACTAACGTGAGTGAAAATTTAATTTAATTTATTTTTTACATATTTGATAAAATATTAATTAAACAATAAATATTATTATTCTTTATTTAAAGATTTTTGTTTAGTCCACGTCAAGCAAGAAATCTTAATACAAATAATTAATAATCCTTATAAAAAATAAATTATTTTATTAATACTTACTTAAATATTATAACTTTCTCTAGTGAATATTCACATAATAATAATCTTATATTGTGGGTGTTTTTAAATGTCTGATTCAAAGATATCTTCCCGGAAAATATTGCTGAACTATTGTTTTGGATCTACCATAGATATTAACGCAATAGCAATAATATATGCAATAATATGTATAGGAATATTTCACACACAATTTTATTGTTATTGAATAAATGAAATGAAATGAAATGAAATGAAATACATAGCTCAAACAAATTGTTTCACTTTTATGAAAAGGCGCTGAAAAGAAAAATATGACAAACGTTTTCTTCTACGTTTGTTTTAAACCTGCTGTGTCTCACTCACTCCTGAAACGTTATCTGCTTTAAAAAAAAAATTGGTCTATTAAAGGGTATAAAGTAAACCTTAACTATTTTAACATTTAGGTATTAACTAACGTCTACATAAATATTCGCTGCATGTACCTATGGCTGAAAATGATGCTATTAGAATAATCAGTAAATGTATTATTTGTAATAATTTTGATAATACTGAACAGTCGAAGATGAAAACTGTTTCTTTGAAAGTGTAATAATAAGGTTTTATTACGTTTGATATTTGAGGTTGTCTCGGATTTATTTAGTTGATATTATGACAGAGGGGCATTAAATTACACTACATAATAATAAACGTGTTTAGTATTAATTCGGTACGGTATAAAAATAAAAAGCACCAAAAATGAGGTTTGTCTTTTTTCAAACAAACTAAATAGCTTACAAATCAGAATAAAACGGCACCGACGCGTGCGCGCCGGAGCGCTGTTAGGAAAGATTCATCGTGTCCAAAGTGGGCAGAAACTTAAAAAATCATTTGCGACTAAACTACTGCTTCTAACCTACCACCTACCTAACCTACCTACCTAATTGATTTTTGGTACGGAGCTTGAAAATTGTCCCTAGTATTAGCTGTTAAAAGGAAAGCCCCTCTGTCGTATCAACTCTGTATATGAGCATAATGGAGAAAAAAAATCTTAAACGATAGCTGAATACAAGAGAAAACATCTTAAGTAATACTTGCAACTCAACCTGAACCAATTACTTGAGGCAAAGTCTACTAATATACAAACTTTGCAATAATCTCTTCACTATAGTTATTGACAGATTTTGTTACGGTGCATATGTGTCAAAAACTCACAATGGACAGAAAGAAAAGAAAGAAAATAAATTTATTTGTCCCAGGTAAAGGGCACACAATATTCACACAAGAACAATGAAAAATAAATAAAATATAGACTTAAATCAGTATTGTGACCTGCTTTTAATATTTCTGTGATTGTGACCTGACCATTACCATGTTTGTAAATGAGTAAACTTAGGTCCCAAGTGATTAAAGGTCAACGTGATGCTATTGAACGTCAAAAACCACTTCTACCAACCCAAGTAACAAAACCCCGTAATTAGTGGCGCCGACTACTCGACAAATCTGATAGTATAAGCAGGATTGTCCGAAAGGATTACAACTGCCCCGTAACATAAAGGGCTAAGGAAGGAACCAAGTTGGGTTTTATGTCAGTAATTGTCTGACACTCCCTGAACGGCTGGTATAGCGGTATAACGTAGCGGATCATTTTGGCAGAGGTGACTATCCCGGTTCAATCCAATGAAATTCAATAGTAAAAAAGTAACTTAGCTTAAATGTTGAGGGGAATTTCTCCTCTTATAGATTTCTGGTACGTTGATTCAGACAGAACAAGAAAAAGGAAGTGAACATAACCAAATGTGTCTCATTTGCCATAGCAACCACACTATTCTGTCCGTCGTTAACTAATTTGATCTCGTTATAATGCGCCTAATTATTTTTTCATAGCAACTTGTTTCTTATTTCAAAACTATTGCAGCTCTTCTTTAGTGTATAATCAATCCTCGCAATCCATTGCTGGATATTGCCCTCTCCTAGGGTGTGCCACAACACCCTGTCCCTGTCATTATAAATCTATTTTAAATAAATATTACTTGAACTTTGACTAAGAACCTTTCGCATTTACTAGAATATTTAATTTACAGAGAGTCACTAGACAATTGCTAAATATAGCTCACGAGAAACTAGTCTTAATTGATAAGAATCACGAAGCGTATATCGCGTAAGCAACAAATGTAATACATAATCTATGTGATACCAATATTGTATAATCATTATCGTATATTTTTATCATTGTTGATTAAACTATGCAAATCATCGTCATCATGGCTGTATTTCCCTAAAGTATTTCGAATAGACCAATGTAATTTTATGAAAGTGTATAGAATTGACTCCCAAAAACAAGACCGTTACGTTGGGTATCACTTTCAGTCCCTTAAGTAAAAAAATAATAGATTAATAGTGTATCTGTGTTATCAAAGTAAACACTTATTAAGTAAGTAAGATCCGCAAATCCAAAAGCTAACGGTTTTTCGTAATACATAACATTGTGTAATACCTCATGCATCAAACATATAAATAGACCCAAACATCAGCAAATCAATCAGTACAGCATCTCACTCGAACCAGTGAACAATGATGATACTAATTTTATTTATATCTACGTGTTTCGGTTTAGTGATAAATCCAAATGAAGCTGCAAAAATACTGGCTGTATTCCCAGTTCCATCAATCAGTCACCAAGTTGTGTTCCGTGCTTTAACTCAGGAACTAGCCAAAAGGGGACACGGGGTTACCATCATCACACCAGATCCAGCGTTCCCTAAAGGAACAACACCTCCCAATTTAACAGAGATTGATGTCCATGATATATCCTACGATGTTTGGAAGGAAGATGTAATGACAATACCGTTTGGCAAGAGAAATAGTATACTAACAGAATATGAGGTTATTTTCAAATTGATGGCAAAAGTTGTGGATGTCCAATTGAAGGATGAGAATGTGCAAAATTTGATTCGTAATAAAGACAGAAAGTTTGATTTGATATTTGCCGAAGCTGTTGTGAGACCAGCTGTTGTATATTCACACATATTTAAGGCGCCAGTGATCTTGATAAGTTCCTTTGGACCATGGGCTGATAATTACGACGTAATGGGTGCCCCTACCCACGCACTTCTCTACGCAAATAACATGAGTCGAAGATTTTATAACCTCACCTTGTGGGAGAAATTGGAAAAACTGTATTATCGATTTCATATAGAGCTCATGCAAAGACGTAGCTATGAAGAAGAGAACAAAATGCTTCAAAAGCATTTTGGAAAGGATCTTCTACCGCTTCAAGAGATATACAATAACGTTGCCATGTTCTTCTTGAATTTGCATCCCATATTTGAAGGTAGCCAACCTGTTCCTCCATCTGTGATTCATATTGGTGGTATAATGCAGAAAACTGACAAAGAACTGCCTAAAGTAAGTACTTTTTAATTATAATTCAATTTAGTATTACAAGTGTCAAGGACCTCGTGGCTAAATTATAAGAGCCGCACAGGTCGATCCATCAGGTTAAGCTACGCTTGCCGGGGTTGGCCGTGGTTGGGTGACCATCTTCTCATACTGAAAGTCCTCCGTGCCTCGGAAAGCACGTTTTTTTTTTTTTTTTTTTTTTTTTTTTTTATTTATCATTTATACAAATTATCATAGGATTCAAATTAAATAGCAACCAAAAACCACTAAGGTTTAAACTTGTGCTATCATGAACTCATTACATTACAATACATTAACATTTTTTCTATCTTAATATACATACAATGATGCATTTTAGTACGCGTTATTGCCGATACAATTAATATAATATTCAGTTCCGTTCTCCAGTTACAGTCATCCCTATAAAATACTTAAAAAATATTGTTTTAGTTTACATTTGACATTTTTATGTGTAATACATTTGTTTAGTTCTGAGGGTAGACCGTTAATAAGTCTCGGTATAATGTAACCGGTAGTTCGCTCGCCATACGTATTGTTGGCGCACTGTGTACGAAGCCTATTCTCAGAAACTGCCCGAGTGCATACAGGATGTTCGATTTTGTTTCTTAGGGATTCATTGAAAAATTGTTCTTTTAGTAACAAAAATTGTTTTTGTATATGAACTGGTAGGACATTGCAGTGTTTAAAGAGGCCATTTATATCGTCGTGAAATTGGTTTCTAATTTTAGGAGATACTATGGTTTTTAAAATTCGAAGTTGAAGTTTCAAAATACTATCAAGGTAGGTTTTATAAGTACGACCATAACTACTAAGGCCATACTGGATGTAAGATTCAGCCATTGCGTAATAAAGCATTATCTTCACTTTGAAAGGCAGGCGGTTTTTTAAAATGGTCATAATAGCGAGAAATTGCCGAAGTTTATCGCAAACACGTTCTATGTGACAACTCCAGTTGAACTTACTGTCTATAATTACTCCAAGATATGTTTGTTTACTGACAACATCTATTTGTGGACAATTACAATTAATCGCGTTGACCGTATGCAAGCAGTCATGGTCGTGGGCTATTAAGTTCCGAAAGGGCAGTTTTCTAATGTATGGAGATTTAATAACCAGTAGTTTAGTTTTGCTTGCATTAAGTACTAAGCCAGCATCGTGACACCACCTTGTTAGAGCATCCAGGTCGAGTTGTAAGCGTTCGCATGCTATTTGGGGATTTCTATTAGCAATAACAAGGCAAGTGTCATCCGCAAACTGATAGCATTTACTGTTCGTGATGCAGTTACTCATATCATTTACATACGACAAAAAATGCAGGGGGCCTAATACTGAGCCCTGGGCTGTTCCCTGAGTTATAGCCATACGATCACTACAGATGCTATCAATTTTAACAGTAAAGGTACGATTTTTAAGATAATTTTTACACCAGTTCAGTAATGGACCACGTACTCCACAGTCGTCTAATTTATCGTTAAGCCTTGGTCCGGCGCGGCTGTCATTTGTGCATCTTTGACAGTCATTACGGGTCGTCAGAAGCCCGAAAATCTGATAGTTATTCTTACAAAGGGGTATCGTATTACCTAGTTACTGGCTTATGGAGGTCAGATAGGCAGTCGCTCCATGAAAAATATTCAGATGCATCTGCTTAGACTGGAAGCCGACCCCAACATAGTTGGGAAAAGGCTCAACAGATTGATTAGTATTATGTGTCAAAACAACAATCCTTAACAATCTTATTGGAAGCTACGTGTTTGAGCCTCTTTGAGTTGAATATTATTAATGCGATACGGTCAAGAAACAATTATTTTTTTATTTATAGGACCTCAAATCGTACTTAGACTCTTCCAAACACGGCGTGATTTATGTAAGCTTTGGCACAAATGTGGAACCATCATTATTGCCTCCAGAAAGAATACAAGTTCTTGTAAAAGTATTAGCACGATCGCCATATGATGTCCTTTGGAAGTGGAACAAGGATGAACTGCCGGGACGTACTGAGTACATGAAGATATCCAAGTGGCTGCCGCAGTCAGACCTACTGAGTAAGTGACAACGTCTATGGTATGGCTCAGATACTTTTGAATCAAACGTTAGTTATTACATGTATTTTGTCTATGCAACGTCCTTGCTGATTATGACTGCCTGGTTGGTCGCAAGCACGACTGTTGAAAGTAGGTTTTTGTATTTTTTGAGGATGGGATATCATCAAATGAACCCATCCGCTCTGGGTGGAGTGGAAGGGAGTGTCAGACTCTTACTGACTAAAAAGCATCCATGTTCATTTTCATATTCATATATTTATTTGCATTCCATAATGTGTGCTCTTACAATAGGTTTAAGGCTAAGGTACTATTACAGACCCTGTAGGGCACAGCACAGTTCCTTCTTTTGCCTTTTATGTTCCGGAGTAGCGGTAACCCTTTCAGACAATCCCGCTGACCCGGCTGTCTTTGGGCCTTACGCTGAGTAGGTTTTGGAATTAAATTCTAGAGTGAGAAGGAAAGTTAGTGAATAGCTTTTAAAGGCATTATCGGTAACAACCTACAGTCTGGATTCTTTTTCAATTTATCACCATAGTCTCTTTTAAGCCATTATCGGTAACAACCTACAGTCTGGTTTTTTTTTTCAGTTTATCACCATAGTCTCTTTTAAGACATTATCGGTAACAACCTACAGTCTGGATTCTTTTTCAATTTATCACCATGGTCTCTTTTAAACTATTATCGGTAACAACCTACAGTCTGGATTCTTTTTCAGTTAATCACCGTAGTCTCTTTTAAACTTTTATCGGTAACAACCTACAATCTGGATTCTTTTTTAATTTATCACCATAGTCTCTTTTAAGCCATTATCGGTAACAACATACAGTCTGGATTCTTTTTCAATTTATCACCATAGTCTCTTTTAAGCCATTATCGGTAACAACCTACAGTCTGGATTCTTTTTCAGTTTATCACCATAGTCTCTTTTAAACTATTATCGGTAACAACCTACAGTCTGGCTTCTTTTTCAGTTTGTTACCATAATCTCTATCTAACCCCTTATGGAATACAGTCGTAATTTAAGGCTCTGTAAAAACAACATTGGCCGTTGTTAAAATATTTAGTGACCTCAGAGGGTGTTTGACATAATTTTATTCTGTCATCAATCATAGATTTGTAATGTGGCATACATTTGCTAACCAATGATTCACAAGTACGAAACGAATCGAAAAAAAAACAATTAATTTGATGTATTCCAGAACATCCTAAAGTAAAGCTGTTCATAACGCAAGGAGGTCTACAATCAACAGACGAGGCCATCGCAGCAGGAGTACCTCTAATTGGTCTACCGATGTGGGGAGACCAGTGGTTCAATATAGAAAGATACGAACGCCATAACATAGGAGTTAATCTGGATATGGAAACACATACTGAAGAAATATTTGAGAAAACCTTTAAGACTGTTATTGAAGACGACAGGTAAATATCCATGATTTTAGTTAAGGCAAAAGAAAAGTATGGCGAGCTTACGTAAAATCAATCTGCCTAGCCTTTTCCCAACTATGTATGTTGGGGTCGGCTTCCAGTCTAACCGGATGCAGCTGAATACCAGTATTTACATAGAGCGACTGCCTATCTGACTTCCAGAAACCCAGTCAGTAACTGGGTAATACGATACCCCTTGGTAAGACTGGCTGTCAGACTTTCGGGCTTCTGTCTGCCGAAACGACTGTCAAAGATCCACGAATGACAGCCGGGACCAACGGCTTAACGTGCTTACCGAGGGCACAGAGCTCTTGATATGTAAAGATGGTCACCCATCCACGGATCAACCTCGGCTAAAGTAGGTTAACCTGATGGATTGATCCTCGCCAAAATGACGAGTTGGTACAGTTATAATGTTTATACGAACCTTGAATAAGATTTATTTAGTAAGTAACAGTGAAAAATGAGACATTTAGCTAACTTTCCACCAGAGATCTGCTATGCATATCTATGCATAGCTATGCTGCTAGGATGTGAAGGCTAAGCTGCGAAACTTTGTCCACATTTAGACTGATTCTAAGCTATGTAGCGGGCTAGTAAGATGCGCCCATAAAGATGCGCTGCTGCGGAGGACAAACGCGCGCTTACTGTAGGTACTTTGCTTTGCACCTAGCTACGCCATTCGCGACCATCCATAGCATGCATCCAGATCATGCATCCATACATATAAATAAAACATACCTTGGCAGAACCGATTTCCACCACAACTATGCTATAATTATGGACCAATGAATAGGAATGATTGATGGATATCAAACGCATCCATAGCAACATAGCATAGCATATCTGTGGTGGAAAGACACCCCAAGTCTTGTAGTGGGGTCAACACTGACCTACTTAAAAGACAAATACTTGCATACAAACAACACGAGAACGTGGAGGCGAAAGAATTGGTATTGTGGTTCAACGTGTATGAGAACGGAGTCGACTATTGAGGTTTTCCTCAGTTACCTAGTCGTCTTCTTTTCGTGTGGTTAGTAACTAACCTGGTGTCAGAGTTTATAAGCTGCCCATGAGCCTCTGACTAAGCTTCACATGCTGTTGAGAAATATCTCTCAGACATGCTGGTTTCCTCACAAAGTTTTCCTACACTGATTTTTAAGCAAGTGATAATTATACAATACGCACATGAATCCGTAAAATCAGAGGTGCGTGTCTTGGGTTCGAACTCGAGACCTATGACTTGGCAGTCAGACGATCACACCACTAGGCTACCACTGCTATATATCAAACTAACTAGTAAAGATAATATGTTATTTTCTTTTCCAGCTATCGTCGCAATATTGAAAGATTATGAAGGCTGATGCGTGATCAGCCACAGCCTCCACTGGAGCGCGCCGTGTGGTGGACGGAGCACGTGCTGCGTCACGGCGGCGCGAGACATCTGCGCGCGCCCGCCGCCAACATGTCGTGGGCGCAGTACCTAGAGCTGGAACTAGTATTAGTTTTATTAATAGGATTTTTAATTGTATTAATTTTATCTACTGTAAGTGTTTGTTGTATTTATAAATATATTTTAGGGAAGTATTTAATTGATGTCAAAGTAAAAAGAAATTGACGAAATTACAATGTACCAAAGTTTGGGTGAATTTTAGATTGCCAAAGAGTTTTTTTTAAATATTTAATTAAACTAATTGTTAATTTAAGCTATTTTTTATGATTTCCCATTTCGAAGTTCAGTTCTACTATGAGTATGCTTTGTTATTTTCTAAGCAAACTATGAATGCGGAGTTAACACGCGGATACTCCCAATAAGGGCGATTACTTAACGTCGACGAAAAGTTGCGGGCAGAAGGTGGCAGCAACCATAGCGAATAATGCTCGTACTTTCGGTACAGACTTTTTTTTTAAGTTTGGGAATCATCAAATGACTCCTCCCGCTTTGGGTGGAGCGCAAGGGAGTGTCAGACTCTTACCGACTAAAACCCATCCATGTTCCTTCCTTAGCCCTTTATGTTCCGGGGTAGCGGACCCCGCTTATCCGGCAGGCTTCGGCTCTAACGCCCTTCCACATGCTGACATCTCTTTGAGGCGCGCGTGGAACCCGTACGCGCCGTCGCCGGGCGTGGTCCTGATCGGACAGTGAGCTACCCATTACTCACCGTCCGCAGCGTCACACGGCTTCCGACGCCCGGTACGGTACAGACTGGGTAATTCCTCATGAAAACTCATAATAATAGTATTTGGGAATTGAAAACTAAACCTTGTTGTAGAGTTTTGAAATAAGAATAATATTTTATGCATATAAAATCTGTTACTGAAGAACTGATAAAGTGCTGGATGTTAAATGTCAGGCGTTAAGGTAATAAACATGGCATAAATAAAATAAACGGTTTATTAGTCGATTCGCACGAATTTACTCGCACGAAATGTGCGAATGTACACCTTGTTTTTTTTTTCTTTAGGCGACTAGCATAATTAATTGCGCAAATTAACGAATCCAGAAATACATGGTACAGTATTTACGTTGGTAATTGGTTAATATTGAATTCAATGCAATAATTAACATGTACGCAGGTAATTAATAGTAAAAGTAGTAGTAAAATTCAAAATATAATAATAATAATATCTTAGAGTGTCGATTGTGGGCGAGTAAATTCGTGCGAATCGACCAATATGCCAAATAGACACGATACTAGTGAATTTATTTTCTGAACATGTCATGTTTGGAGCTTCATTTTATCGTTGGCTTTAAAAATAATTGGATGTTAATAGGATTGGATGTGTCATAAACACTCCACACACAGGTTTAGATCGTGATTTTCGAGGATAAAAGAAAAGAAAAACGAATTTGCAAAGTTTATTCTTTGGTAGGACTGTGCTTATTAAAATAAAAAAATATTAAATTAAAACAGAGCATGTAAATAATTTTCCACAAACAAACGATACCAGAGAAGCTTATTTATGTAATCACACTTTTAGAACATGCCATAAGAAATTATTTTTGAGCTTTCTTTCGAATCCGAGCTCCAATTTTAAGATTCTAGTACCTTGGTACTACTGTGAGGATCACCCAGAGGACACGGTGGAGCACACGGTAGAGATCTGCCCCGCTTGGGCGGAGCACCACCGTCTTTGTAGAGGTAATTGGCGGCGGCGGCGACCTCTCGCGCTCGGCCTTGGTCCGGAGCGAGAGGGAGTGGGAGCCAGTCACCTCCTTCTGCGAAGCAGTCATGCTCGCTAAGGAGGTGGCGGGTTGGGAGAGGGAAAGTTAAAAAAAAGAAGCCCTATCCAAATAGGAAATGTTCTAAATTTAAACGGCCAGAGTTCGTATCTAGTGTGAAAACCGACTTAAAATACTACGGTTACTTATGGCCGACATTTTTCGAATTTGATTTCGAAAAGAATGTCGTTTTATGAGTTTAGATCACCATATTGCCATCCCTCGCGGTTTTGGCTAGGCGTTAAGCAATTAATTCAATATCTACTTCCCTTTTCACAATATGTCTACTGATAAAAAAAAGTGAGTAGATATATCTATCACTAGTCATCTCAAAATATCACATCAAGTACGTTTAATTTTAATCACAGCCGCGTATTTACTTAAAGTCCGGTCATACAGGAATTTCACTGCGTAAATGAGAACTGCTAGAATTGTTACAAAAGCTAATAAAAGAGTGAATACTAGTTCTAGTTCTAGGTACTCTGCCCACGACATGTTGGCGGCGGGCGCTCGCAAATGTTTTCCTCCGCCGTGACGCAGCACGTGCTCCGTCCACCACACGACGCGCTCCAATGGAGTCATTGGTTGGTCTTCCATGATCTTGCCTAGTTTGATTATATTTTGCCGATAGCTGGAAAGGAGATTGTTCTACGCCCATACATTGTTCGCCCTGGAGCCAACAGCATAGAAAAAATCATTTTCTATTTGTAAACTGCCCTTAGTAGCCCATAAGAACAAAGTTTCTTGACAGACACTTTAGAGAACAGATTTATTTAAAGAAAAGGAACCGATTTTGAGGTTATTTTTAATAAAAGAAAACTTAAGTAATTCCTTCTAAAATCGCTATTTCAGGTTTCTACAAAGCATTAAACTTCAAATACAGTAAAATATTACTGTAAATACAGTTGTATTACAAACAGAAACCAAATCAAAAACGCCAAAAGAAATCACCAAATACAATGCAACACAAGACTCGGTGAGACGAACCGACTGACGTAGTGACGTAGAGAATAGAGATGCTCTCTCGAAGATCAATCATTCTATATCGATTATCAATGACCACCTATATAATCTGAGGTTTTAATTTAGTAGGCCAAAATGACAGATCAATATGTCAAATGTCAATTAATTTGTTCCGTTTCAAACATAAACACGTTGTTGCTATGATTCTACTTCAATTAAATTATTGCTAAAATAAGATATTTTCTTCCCAACGAACAATGTGTAACGTTTTAGTTTGCGACATTTAAAAATAGAGTTTAAGTACTTAAAAGTAAAAATATGGCTATTGAAGTCGTGAAATGGTTATGAGAACAATTCACTAGAGTTGCGTCGTAAATGACATTTCAATCGTTAAATGAGAGATTTTCTGACAAGTGAAAAAACATAGTTCAATAGATGGCGTGGGTAAAAAATACGTCTTTGTTTTACTGGCTACTGATAACAAAAATAAGATCCCTAAATAAGAAAGCTTATTTGATGTCAAAAACCTGAGACAGTGACGTATTTTTTACCAACGCCTCTTTTGAACTAATATTTTCTCACTTGTGAGAAAATCCCTCATTCGACTAGTAAGTACTTTTGTGAGTTTGTTTTGTTCATTATATTTTCATCATAATCGTGCTAGGCCATATTCATCATAAGTTCCATTAAAATGTTCACGGAACTAATTCCATGAAAAAAATATGCATGAAAAACTTTTATGTTGCACATTTTCAATGTTTTGGAAGTGATAAATATCGAACATCCATTATTATCACTAGATATTATGGACATCGTCGTCGATATCGATATTTATGTAAGATGAGCGAGAGCGACACTGTCAAATCTTCTGTGACATTCACATTGACAATTCCTTGAAAGATGGCGAGTTCAGTTGGTAATAAAATCAATGAGGTCAATTTTAAAAACCTATTTAGAATTAAACAGTGTCCGCTTGAATTTATTATTTTTAAAAAGCATATTAAAATATAATTAAAATTAACGTACACGTCAAATGTTTGTTGGTTATAGGGCGGTCTAGAACAATCTCCTTTAAAAGGTCTATTAATGACTTGAACATACGCAAAAACGTCATTAAAAAGTGATAAATTAATTATCCACAAATATTTTTGGTGTCATTTTTGACATTGTTCTGGAACATAATCAGCCTATAATGTTCCCACTGCTGGAACACAGGCCTCCTCTCTAAGTGAAGGAGGGGGCCATAATAGACCACGCGGGCCCAGTGCGGGTTGCCGGATGTCGCATGCCTTCGATTTTTGGTTCTGAACATGCCGGTTTCCTCACGATGTTTTCCTTCACCGTTTTGAGAGCAGTGGTAATGACTTAAATACACAAAGTTAAGTGTCAGCTTGGGCATTCTGAAAGCTTTGTTGATAATACGAAAACTGATTTTGGAATAGAATCAACGAGAGTGTGTGTGGAATTTGTTCCATTTTATAAGGAAGCTTCAACTTCTTATTCTTTAAATAACAAAAAAACATCAGTCAATCAATAAACGCGTTCACCATTGTCATTGTAATCGTTCTTGCGAAGGAATTTTACAGCTGAATATAGACCCATACCTCCATTCCCAAACACTGGCACAATTACTGGTTTTATATCAACTTTATCTTTGCTTTTCATTGTAATAATTCAAATGGAAGTAGGTATTATCTCTATTAAAAACTTTATCTACAAAGAGTACTAACCTGTCATCTCCAAGGACTTTGTTAATTGCGTTCTCTAATATTTCATCAGTAAGTGTTTCTAGGTCCAGTTTAAGTCCAATATTATGCTTTTCATATTTCTCTACGTCATACCATTGATCACCAAACATTGGTACACCGATCAGAGGTACTCCTGCTGTGATAGCCTCGTCTGTTGATTGTAGACCTCCTTGTTGTATGAACAGCTTTATTTTAGGGTGCCCTGCAAAAAATTCAAATGATTTATTATTAGCTTGCAAAACATTCGGTCCATTGTTTCTTGGAACATGTAAAAGATCATTTAATTGAAATTAATCCCATAGCTATAATTAATTTCTCAGGTCTTACTGAATATTTTGGTAAAATCATCAAAATTATGCGTTTGATCATTACTATGTTGGATCAATAATTATTCTTTTTTTCAAATAATAGTTTCAAAGATAATCTAATTTCGTAATAAAATTGTAATTTAGATTTTCTTGATTGATTCATGTAAACAAAATCTCGAACAGGTTTTACTTGGATTAAAAGGTATGAAGATGTACTCACTCAATAGGTCTGACTGCGGCAGCCATTTCGATATTTTGATGTTCTCTGTACGTCCAGGCAGTTCATCGTTGTTCCACTTCCATAGCACGTCGTAAGGCAATTTGGAGAACACTCGCACAAAGGTCGCTATTTTCTCTGGAGGAAACAATGCTGGGTCCACATTCGTGCCAAAGCTGATATAAATCACACCATTTTTGGATGAATCTAAGTACGATTGTAAATCCTGCAACAAAACAAATTTGGATTTTAGTATAATTTTATCAAACACCATCATCCTGCAATCATTCATTAATAATAATGAATGAAAGAATAATAAAATAGCAGACAACTTTTATACGTAATAGAGACATGAATGTATGGGACTTACTTGCGGCAAATCCTTGCGAGGTTTCTGATGTATGCCACCCATGTGTATCACGGATGGAGGAACCGGTGTGTTCCCTTCAAACACTGGATGCAGGTTCAAGAAGAACATGGCAACGTTGTTATTCAACTCTTGAACGTCCGGAGTGTCAGGTCCAAAGTGTGACTTGATTACTTTATTTTCCAAGTTATAATTGTTCCGATGAATCCATTCTATACTCAAGTAATCATACAATTCTACAATTTTCTCCCATAATGTCAGGTTATACAACCTTCGACTAATGCCGCGATGGTACATAAAGGGGTGCATAGAAACACCCATAACTTCATAGTTGTTACTGAAAACGCCAAAAGAACTCATCATGATCGCAGGCGCTTTGTAGAAATGTGAAAATACAAGTGCCGGTCTTATCATCGCTTCTGAGATTACCAAATCGAATTTTTGGTTTTTGTCATGAATCAATTTTTGCACCTGTTCGTCCTTTAGTTGTACATCAAATATATTAGTTGTTAGTTTGTAGATTATGTTGAAATCTGCTCGTAAGCTGCCTTTGTTGCCTTTTGGTTTTACCACGAATTCTTCTTTCCACATTCGATACGATTCCGTACCGACATCAATCTCTGTCAGATTGGCAGGCGCTTGTCCTTTTGGGAAAGCTGCGTCTGTCGTGATGATTGTGACCTCGTGTCCTCTCTTAGCTAGTTCATGCAGAAGAGGGCGGAACACGACTTGATGACTGATAGATGGGAATGGGAAAACTCCCAATATTCTTGCAGCTTCATTTTGATTAACTACTAAACTTAGACACGTAATTAAAGTTATTTGGGAAAGTACCGACATGATGCACAACCACTTTGTTTAACAAAAGAAGATCAACTAAGCTGTGGGAAATTGTCTCCGTCTATTTATTGGTCATACATTTAAATGTCACGCTCATGACTTTTAATATTACTATCAGTCAGTATAATACATGACGTTGTCTTTTTAGAGAATACTCAATTCATCAATTATAGCCAATTAAAACGTGTAGTCGTCTGGTATCATTTTGCGTCATTTGTTTATTATAATAACTTTGATGAGGCTTCCCCGATATGAATAATTATCTTTAGCATAATGTAATCATTTAAGCTGTAATCTTTTCGTAACAGGATAAACCTTTTATTAGAATAATTATTAACTAGCTCTTACATGTGGCTTTTCTCGCATCCTAGGAAAATAATTTAATAAATGAACCTTTTTTTTCTTTGAGGATGGGAAATCATTAAATGACTCTTGCCTCTCTGGGTGGAGCGGTAGGGAGTGTCAGACTTACTGATTAAAACCCATCCATGTTCCTTCCTTAGCCCTTTATGTTCCGGGGTATCGGTAAGCCTTTCGGCCAATGCCGCCCACCCGGCAGGCTTCGGTCCTAACGGGCCCCTTCACATGCTGACATCTCATTGAGGCGCGCGTGGAACACGTACGCGCCGTCCGGCACAGGCTTGCCCGGACGGTGAGCTATCCATTACTCATCGTCCGCAGGCCTGCAATAAATGAACCTGAACATTGTTTTTCTTCTATTATGTTATACAGACGGCCTTGACAAATGTCAATTACTTTTGAAGCGTTTCGTGTTTCTACGACGTGCAGCAGGATTGACACAAGGTTTCAGTAGGTTATGTGACTCTTTATCATCGTTATCGATGATGACTGTCTCTTTGTCTAGGCTATCTGGTCGTAGTCCACCCTTAAGTCAAAACGGTTACAACTTTACTTGTGCCAGTAATCCAATGATGCAGATCAGGTTTATTTCTTTCCATCATAAGGAAACTACTGACACACAGTGTTTTCGTATCGATTATTTGGTATTTGGTCTATATGTGGTAGATATTCTTCTGTTATCCAAATCTACTAAGCTGCTAGAGCGTAAACGAGAAAAAAACATACGTACGAAGTATTTTTAAACTTCCATATTTGTGGTAGGTATTTCAGCTATCATCATCATTAATAATTAATGAATGAATGAATGATTTATTTATTTGCGAAAATATAGGTACATGCATGGTAAAATAAATAGAGTCTCACTATATTCGACTTAATAGCCGTGCAAATATTTTAGTTTTAAGTCATGTGTTCAGCCGTGAACATATCATAGTTACTCGCGCCAACAACAGCATCACAGCGTCAGCATTAAGAAGTGGCCTACTGAGATCTTCGCTTCATCGGCTCGATACACACACAGCACACATGTAAATAGCTATCAATGTGTATTTACCACAAAATATGTATATAATTAAGTTCATTATTTGTAATAAGTTAGTCATCAAGCTGGAGTCGAGTGTGATTCATCTCCTATACCTCCTCTCACTGTGGCCAAGACACCTTTAGCCATCATCGGTCCTATGAGTCTATGGGATCGGCAGTGAGAAAACCATTTCCAGTGTACATTTCACGACGTACACGAACCCCTATTCCTACCCAAGTTCCGTCTGTTACCGTAGGTCTCCTTGTAACAGACATCCCTCACGTAAAACGGTTTGTATGGTAGGCTAGGGCGTTAGGTCAACTTAAACTAGGGTGGTAACTGAGTAGGTAATTACGATAGGACTAGGATTACTAGGGTGCTAGGTAGTTACTGTAGGGCTAGGTTTATAGTCAGTCGGGTTTTGGGTACGAACTAGACTCGATTGTCTCAAACCACAGCCACATCGTTCGCACTTGGAATAAACGGCCGTCCTAGCTGTAAGTCCCGGTGCGTACATCATGCTTTGCTAGTTTTCATTAAATTAATTACATTAAATTAGAAATATCACAGCAAAATATCATCAGCAAATAAATAAATCATTCATTCATTCAATGTTTCAGTCGCAAGACGTCTAAAGCTGGACAATGGTATCTTCAAAGCACCGCCACTTCGATCTGGGGCCCAATTCTGTAACTTTGAGTTATGCAACACGACATTGACATTCTATCGACACACTGCAGACAGGAAAACTGCGACTGCGACTGTTGCAAATATGGTAATCTCCAAAACTTCAATGGCCTTTCAGTGGTGGCTCAGTAGTGTGTTGATAGTATGTCGATAGTATAATAATATAATATCCTTGGACAATAATTACAATCAGTCAATCAATAGTGTAGCAGCACAATAGTTTTCAGTGTTAAAATATTTACAGACAACCTTAACTTTGGCCATCACGATGACATTGACACATAATAGTGGAGCAGACAACCAATTATTACAATAGTCTTATTATGACGTCTCAATGGCACTACAGTGGTGAGTCAATGACCATAAATAATTTGAATAATACCAATTGTCAGTGATTAGTTTATTGAGATACTACTTACATAATACTGACACACTAATTGACAAGTTGGTTAGTTAACAGAATTGAGCCCCGGTTCTGTGCTTCCCGCATCCAAGATATTCTGGCGACCTCTACAAGGTCATCAGTACAATTTCTGGTTAGCCTTCCAATAATTCTTCCGGTACGCGATCGCCGCACCAGAGCTACATAGATTTATTTTTCATAGCGATGATAATATTATTAGGTAGGAGCTCGTGGCTAAGTACTAACAACCGCAAAGGTCGATCCATCAGGTTAAGCTACGCTTGCTGGGGTTGGCCGTGGATGGGTGACCATTTTCGCATACGGAGACTACTCCGTGCCTCAGAAAGCACGTTAAGCCGTTGGTCCCGGCTGTCATTTGTGCAGCTTTGCCAGTCATTACGGGCGTCAGAAGCCCGAAAATCTGACAGCCAGTTTTACCAAGGGGTATCGTATTGCCCAGTTACTGGGTTGTGGAGGTCAGATAGGCAGTCGCTCCATGTAAAATACTGGTATTCAGCTGCATCCGGTTACGGTTAGACTGGAAGCCGACCGCAACATAGTTGGGAAAAGGCTAGGCAGATGACGATGATGATGATTGTAATATTATTAGATAATATTAAAATAAAAGATTATCGTATGGTGATAAAGTTTGTTTATGTAACTACAATGACATTTGCTTTTAAGCACGTGCAAAATAATTGATAACTTCAGTTTGAAATGACGTATTAGATCCGTCAAAACATTGAATATTGTAGTCAGACTTAAAATATTAGTATAACATTTTACCGTCACGACACTATTGTCCTGTCACGTGTCGAGAGGGTCAAATTTTACTCTTGCGTCTGTTCAGCATTTACATAGGTCATTCACTTTTATTGGATTTTTGTAAGACACAAAACTCATGCATTCGTAATGTTTTATACTTTTTTATGGAAAGTTTTCTATAAATAATTATGTAACTTATGTATCTATACTAATATTATAAAGCTGAAGAGTTTGTTTGTTTGAACGCGCTAATCTCTTGAACTACTGGTCCGAATTGAAAAGTTCTTTTTGTGTTCGATAGTCCATTTATTGAGGAAGGCTATAGGCATGTAATAGTAATGTAACATCACGCTACCACCAATAGGAGCCGAGCAGCGAGTGAAACCGCGTGAGAGTAGCTAGTTAATAATATTTTCGTGATTTCAATAAACCTCAGAAGTGGCATGATAGATAAAAAATTCCTACTGCCAACGAATGTAACCACGTTTTGATCAAGTGACAACGCTCTATTAGTACGATGACATGCAATATTTAGATTGTGCTAACAGATAGGTCAAGTTCGAGATCAAACCATCCATATAAATGATTTGCATCTATCTATAAACATTAGGTAATAAAAAACGAGACTGTCGCTCCAAAGTGGTTGAAAATAGCTCACAGAATAAACAAGCCGAAGTGGCAAGTGGCCGGCCATATTAGCTGCAGAACCGATGGCCGTTAGGGTAGACGTGTTCTTGAGTGGAGACCGCGAATTGGGAAACGTAAGGTAGGACGCCCTCAGGCTAGGTGGTGCGATGATTTTCCCAGGGTGGCTGGTAGCAGTTGAATGAAAGTTGCCGAGAATGGAGCTGAATGGCGTGCAACTGGAGAGGCATATGTCCAGCAATAGACACATTGGGAATGACATACGAAAGTAATATCTATACGAATATAATAAAGCTGAAGAGTTTGTTTCGACGCGCTAATCTCTGGAACTATTGGTCGGAACAGAAAAAATATTTTTGTGTTGGATAGTCCATTTATCGAGAAAAGCTTTAGGCTATGTAACATCACGCTACGACCAATAGGAGCCGAGCACCGGGTGAAACCGCTCGAGAGCAGGTAGCATAAAAATATTTGGGGATCCTCTCAAGAAAATACTATTATTTAGGGCTGATCTTTTAATCGTCATATAAGTTTTATTGGAGAAATAAATATTACAGTTTGACAGCTTTTGAATAGAAAATATGTCAAACCGCCATTTTTATTGTTCAGATAAAAGTTATCAAGCGATTGAAAAATCGGCCGTTGCAGTAAAAAAGACTTAAAAGAATTTATAATAATAAACGTCACTGTAAATTATAGTTACATTTATTTATTATTTAAACTGAGTATAAAAATATTCAATATCTTGGCAGAAACGTATGCCCCTTAAGGCAATAAAGATGTCATGTTCTTATAAGTACAATGATTGGGAATCAACTACGTTTGACTTTGACAGCGACATCATTCCCGAAGGCTTTCTTATATAGTGAGCGGAGAATCAAAATTAATACTGTTGTAGCTATCAGAAGTCCCAGCAGTAAGGTAAGCACTAGTTCCAGCTCTAGGTACTGCGCCCAAGACATGTTGGCGGCGGGCGCGCGCAGATGTCTCGCGCCGCCGTGACGCAGCACGTGCTCCGTCCACCACACGGCGCGCTCCAAAGGAGGCTGAGGTAGATCGTACATCACACTGCGTAGTTTGTTGATGTTCTGACGATAACTACAAAGAAAAATTGTTCATTAAAACAACGTGTTCGTTGTTTGATTGATAAGAAGTAAATGCCTTTACTAGTTAAAGTACCCGGGCAGCATGGCACAAAAGGAAAAAGCCCTGTTATACTTGAGACGCTAATAACAAATGAAAAAAGAGTGAGATTTTATCATACCTCTCTCTTTACCATCCACTGGTTTTTGGCTTCTTCTCACGTAGAGGAAGCTCATGCCCTAGCAGTGGGAACATTCAAGGTTGATTGTGCGATGAATTTTAAATACAAACAAATAAAACAACGACACCATGCTTACCTATCGTCTCCAATGATTTTGTTGACTGCGTTAATAACTTCTTCTTCGGTAAGTGTTTCCATATGCAGTCCAAGACCAATTTTATGGTACTCATACCTCTCCACATTGTACCACTGATCACCTAACATAGGGATCCCAATAACTGGTACTCCTGCAGTGATGGCCTCGTCAGTTGATTGTAGACCTCCTTGTGTTATAAACAGCTTTACTTTAGGATGTTCTTCAAATATAAATACACTTATTAGAAAAAAAAAGTGGTCGGGATCATACAAAAATTAAATCTGAAAAATAAACCTGAAAGTTGGTGTTAAATCAAAGTTAAGTATTTCCCACCCTCAAAAAAAAGTATTTATTTTCAACAGCATATGTGTTTTTGGCAGCCAACCCTAATCCAAAGGCCTGACAATTAAAAAAAAACTGGAGTCCCGACATAGCTTGCAGTGTTAGTCCAAAGTGTATCTGAGAGTCCCTAGATTCATGAACCATTCGTCCTTAAAAAGGAAGGGACAGGTTGGATGCAAAAGGCAGGTAACTGTGTATTCTGGCGCAATTTAGAAGAGCTTTAGTGTAGCTCCCAGTAGTAGACTTCGATAAGACCTGGTTACAAAGCACGAGCTGCAGATCTGACAGCTTAGACAGATATTTGGACTGTCGCATGACAGTATTAGCTCATCTCGCTGTTACCGATCACACAATGAGAGACATTGGAAAGTAGCTCCTCTCTGAGAGATTAGAGCTGCTATCTTAAAGCGTGGTGGGAGAAGACAAACCGCGTCTAAAAGCAAAGAATGGTACTGTAACTTGGATGCAACCTACTTACTGATTGACTCTAAAGGTTGTGCGAGTAACTGAGCTGCTTTACTGGACTCAGCCACCAACTCGCTCAGACTAATAAACAAAAGCAAGAAGTCGGCACAGATGCTGGGTTTTGTAAAACGTAACACTCAGGGCTTCCAACATAGTCTTGTTCAATGCCTTGGCGCGAAGTCGGTTGGAATACGCTAGTGTTGCCTGGAATCCTTTTTATGCAGTTCACTCGCAAAGTGTTGAGAGAATACAAAGAGCATTCACCAAACATCTAGCCTTTATGTCCAAGAAAATTAGCCATCGCTGCCCATATGAGCAGCGCTTACACTTTTTCAATATAAAGACACTGCGAGACCGTCGCCGTTCGCGTGATCTAATATTCCTGTACAAAGTTGCAAACGGGTTAGTAAAATGCAGCGATCTTGTAGAGCGTATCCAGTATTCAGTCCCTTCAAAACTTCCCAGACATCCCATCACCAGGTTGTTTCACATCCCTTTCAGAAATACTAATCTCGGTCTCAACGCTCCCTTGCTCCGAATGTGCAGAAACTACAACAGTTTCTGTAAATCGCCAGAAAACGATTTACACGGAGCATCACTCAACAAGTTTAGACGATCAGTCACTGAGGTACGGGACTGCATTAAGTAACCCTCCACCTTGTTTGGTAACATTTTGTTTTTACTGTTTTTTTATTTTATTTTTTTAATTTTGTTTAGAAATTGTTTTTATTTTCTTTCTTTTCTTTTTCCATTTATAAATTTTTTTTTTAGATAACTTAGTTGTATTGTGGTAAATGCTGTGTACACCTATAATAGGCGTACATACCAGCACTTTATTATTTTATTATTGTTTTTTCTTTTTTGTATGTACTGCTGTTGGTGTACCTACCTAATAAATAAATAAAAGCATATAGACTTACTCAGTAGATCTGACTGTGGCAGCCACTTGGATATCCTGATGTTGTCACCTCGTCCTGGCAGCTCATCTTTGTTCCACTTCCACAGTACATCATACGGAACTTTGGAGAGCGCTTTCACCAAAGTTTGTATTGTTCGTGGAGGTAGCAATGAAGGATCCACATTTGTACCGAAGCTTAAGTAGATAACGCCGTTTTTTGATGAATCTAAATACGATTTGAGTTCCTGTAACAATAATGATTTTAGGATTACTATCTAAGGCTGCAGTTCCACGGCTTGGCTAGATGTAGATAAGCTACACGCACTCCGCAAGTTAACACTTAGGCTGTTTAGGAAACCTGAACTTATTCACGCGCTGACGTCTACGAAAGTAACGTAATACTTGTCTCATTTTTGCTACAAATAATTACGATATCCCGTTTGACTTCTACGTGTAACCATTACGACATGCCGTCCTACTTTCATGTGGCATCTTATAGAGTGTGACCTATTTATTTCTATGGAAGGTAGGTAGGCATCTAGTATTGGACACAACGTGTCGTTAGGCGATTTACACTCGGCACCGCGCTCTGCCGCGGTAGGCGGTGAAGCGGGTCTCATGTCGCATAGGTCTCTAAGAAATCAGTTGATGCCTTACACACGTACACCACCCGACCACGTGGTCGAGCGGTGGTCGTTTCTACCGCAAACTGCTCCTACCGCGCGGTCGAGCGGTGCCGTGTGTTAATCGCCTTAAAGTTTCGCAATTGCATCTTCCTGGCTCGACATGCTCTGCTGCCGCTGCGGCTAATATTAATGAATACTCACTTTTGGTAATTCCTTTTCAGGGTTCTGGTGTAGACCACCCATGAACAGTACAGAGGGAGGTACGGGTCGGATGCCTTCAAACACTGGATGTATATTTACAAACAGCATATGAACATTTTCACTAAGTTCCTAAATCGACGGGATTCCAGGTCCAAACACTGATTTAAGCATATTATTTTGTAACACTCTGCTGTCTTCACCCATTTTCACAATATTATAATGAAGATACAATTCCTTAATTTTGTCCCATAAAGAAAGATTATTAAGCTTTTGACGAAGACCATTTGGATAGAGAAAAGGATGGACTGGAGCACCAATAACTTCGTCATTATCGAAGAAAGAACTCATTGAACTGATTAAAATCACTGGCGCCTTGTATATATGGGAAAATATTAACGCAGGTCGGATATGAGATTCAACCAGTATCAAGTCAAACTTTTGAGTTTTATCATTAATCAGGTTTTGTACTTGCTTATCCTTTAGTTGCGCTTCAAACATTAATAGTATTGATTCTATATATCCAGCAAAATTCAATAGGAGATCTTTCTTGTGGCCTTTCTCTAGTCCCATGAATGTGTCTTTCCATATCGCATATGATATATCATGGACATCGATTTCTGTTAAATTGGCCGGTGTTCCTTCTTTTGGGAAGGCGGGATCTGGAGTGATTACTGTCACTTCATGGCCACGTTTTGCTAAAGCTTGTGTTATAGGCCGAAACACAACTTGATGACTTATAGACGCAACTGGAAACACTCCTAAGATTCTTGCAGCTTCATTTTGTAATAAAACGATAATGATACAAGTAACTATGTAATACAGCAAATTATACATTTTGACACAGGCACTCACTTTGAGATTACTTAAGGTAATGAATGTTTTATTGATAAGTGTTATTTATATTGCAGGTATATTTTAAATTGTTGTGAAATACCTTTATTATTTAATACAAAGTAAATATGTTTACGTGTATAATATCAGCGATAACATAGAAACAGATAAATTGTATGACAAACTGAAGCAAACTTTACTAATATATTTTATCCTATTTACGGTAGAAGAGTTTCATAGTCGTGGAATGGTTATTAAAGATAACAATCTCTTTTTTGAAGTCTGTTAAAATAGTTCACGCATGCGGGATAATATTATGCGTTAACAAATCCGTATGACAGTTAAAAAAACCTACAGCAAGCGTGCTCATTTTTCTTTCCTTCTCAATCGATCTGCCTAGCCTTTTGCCAACTATATTGGGGTTGGCATCCAGTCTAACCGGATGCAGCTGTACTCCAGTATTTTACATGGAGCGACTGCCTATCTTTTTCATTTTATTTTATTTATTTAAGGAAAAACAAACAGTAGCACAATAAGATACTATTACAAAATCTAAAATATAACATTTTGAACAATTATGCTACCCACTACGTTCTCCACAGATTACCATTTAAAATACTTAAAACTAGCTAGTAACACATACATTGTTTAAATAATTCACCAAAAGAGCATTGTACAGAAAAAGAGCATTGTACAGAAAAAAAAAAGTATTGTACAGTCTGAGGCCAGCACAACAAGTCAAAACAAACCGCCAAATCTTCCAAATCGATACCGAACTCAAGGATTAACCTATTAAGTTTCAAAATCACTTGGAGAAACCTGACAGTCACCGGACTGTCAGGTTTCTCCAAGTGATTTTGAACCTGATGCGCTGGCGACCATACATCATTGTAATTATGATTTTAACTCAGTATCTTAATTTCTAATATCTGAATATCTGACCTCCACAACGCAGTAACTGGGTAATACGACACCCCTTGGTAAGACTGGCTGTCCGATTTTCGGGCTTCTGACGACCCGTGACGACTGTCAAAAGGCTGAGAAATCATCCAATGACTGCTCCCGCTCTGGGTGGAGCGGAAGGGAGTGTCAGACTCTTACTGACTAAAACCCATCCATGTTCCTTCCGTAGCCCTTTATGTTCCGGGGTAGCGGTAACCCTTTCGGACAATCCCGCTTAACAAATGAGAGCCTGGACCAACGTCTTAACGTGCTTTCCGAAGCACGGAGGAGTCACGTTATTTTCTTTCCTACTATTATAAAAAAAAACAGTCATTTATTGATGAGTGTGACTAAGACTGGTACTATACTTTCATATCACTAAAGGATCTCATTATTCTGAACAGTCCACCTTAGTTTTATTTCCAAAATAACATGAATTAAAACTCTTATAATAAGTTGATAATAGGAGCCTTACATCAGTAACAGCTCGACAATTCAACAACTTATTGTTAACATTACATTTTGATAAGATAATTTCGTGTACACCGTGAACAGTCAAAACATTATTCTATTCCGGTGGCCACTCGCAGACATGTATGATATGGCAAAAATCAAAATTTATGTTACTGTCAAAGCTCAAACTACCACTACTAAATCCATTTTTTTTAAATAAAAATATACCAAACCTTATTAGTTAAAGCTGTACGTACTTTTATCATCTACCTAGTTGTCCCAACTATGTTGGGGTTGGCTTCCAGTCTATTATTTTGCAAGTGCTTAAAATCAATTGTCAATGTAGTTACATAAATCGCCATATCTTCTCTTTTAATATTATCTAAAAGGATATATAATAATCATCACCATTGTCATCTGCCTAGCCTTTGCCCAACTATGTCGGCGTCGGCTTTCAGTCTAACCGGATGCAGCTGAATACCAGTATTTTACATGGAGCGACTGCCTATCTGGCCTCCACAACCCAGTAACTACTCGATAACAAGCAATACGATACTCCTTGGTAAGATTGGCTGTCAGATTTTCGGGCTTCTGACGACCTGTAACGACTGTCAAAGATGCACCAACGGTTTAACTGCTTGCCGAGTCACGGAGGAGTCTCGGTATGTAAAGAAGGTCACCCATCTACGGCCAAACCCGGCAAGCGTAGCTTGACCTGATAAATCGACCTGTGCGGCTGTTAGTCCTATGTTTAACAAAATAATGATTGAATGATTGATTGATTAGTCAGGCAGATCCTCTATTCTAATGCCAGACAAATCGACAATATTATCAAAGCTTAGACACTTTTTCCATGTCTTGTTAGTAAATCTTAACATTAACTAGTAAAACAAAGATTTACCTAAATGTGGTAGGTACCTATTTTACAGTAGCATGCAGATAAGATAAATGCGGAATTAAGATAATAAGCACGTGTTTATATCGTGGAGTATATTATTATTATTATTTATACTATCATTACTGATAATTTCGAAGCTAACACGTGATTGATTTTAAGTTAATCTTAGCTTCCGCATTCAGGTTTCTATATTCTCCAGTCGGTTTCTTCAAATCGATTTATATACTCGGTTAAATTTTAGTCGTTTTAATCCCCTTAAGGGGTCATTGTACACATTATAACGAGCAACTTTTACTATGGGACCGAACCTGAAATCGCAAAAAAATAATCAGATTTTCAGTACATTTATGTTATCCTAACTCGTCAAAATGTACTGCACAGCTGATTTTTTTTTCGCGATTTCAGGTTCGTTCCCATAGTAAAAGTTGCTCGTTATAATGTGTACAATGACCCCTTAAGGGGATTAAAACGACTAAAATTTAACCGAGTATATACCTAATGGTTACCAAGTGGTACGAGTTGGAGGTAGTAGGTTTGAAACCCATAGATGAAAGCACCGGTTATGGGCGATGCCTGTCAGGTCAGCGCGCGGTATCGTCCGAAACGGTTACCCTGCTTTTTAGGGTTTCGTAACCAAACATTAAATAAGGAACCTATTACTGAGACTCCGCTGTCCGTCTTTCACCAGGCTGTATCTCATGAACCGTGATAATTAGACAGTTGAAATTTTGACAGATGATGTGTTTCTGTTGCCGATATAATAATAAATACTAAAAAACAGAATAAAATAAATATTTAATGGGGCTCCCATACAACAAACGTGATGTTTAAATGGTACGTAACCCATCATGCGGGCGAAAGCTAGTCTTTTATATTCAGTCAGTACAAGAAACCTTTATTTATTAACTAGCTTCTACCCGCGACTTCGTCCGCGGAAAATTGCGATATACTGTAACTGTTTAGGCAGCGCATGCAAATAATTCTGTTTTCGGAGGTATTTCTTTCCGACTTTCTAGACGAAAATTGCGATAGTTCGGCTAATATGTATGATATAAATATAATTTATAGCCTATAGCACTCAGGAATAATATAGCTGTCTATCAGTGAAAAAAATTTTGAAATTGGATCATTAGTTCCGGATATTACCTCCTACATACAAACTTACAAACTTACAAATTTTACCTCTTTATTATATTATAGTATAGATTACTAGCTTCTGCCCATGACTTCGACCGCACGAAATTCTTTTTCCCCGGCCTATCGCATCGCGTCGCATCGCCCTCATCCGCTCAGTGGGTCGATTCTGTGAAAATCACACCGTGGAAACTTAAGTGAAGTAAGCTGTCGTTCCACCAAAAGCTAGGGATTGACACGATTGCGATCGCGAAAAAAAAATCAGCTCTTCTCTTCTTTTCGTGTGGTTAGTGACTAACCCGGTGTCAGAGTGTTCCGCTGCCCATGGGCATCTGATCTGACCTAGCTTCACATGCTGTTGAAAAATATCTAAAAAAAAATTGCTTCAAAATCAGCTGTTTCATTCATTACTCGTCAAAATTTAGGCAACAGCTGATTTATTTTCGCGATTTCAGATTTGTTCCCATAGTAAAAGTTGTTCATAATGATGAGTACAATGTCCCTTTAAAATATTGCCCGTGAATTCAATTTCACCCTGTATAGAGTGTAGATAACGGTTATTACATAACTTTACAAGTACTTGTGTTGATAAAAACTTATCATGCAGATATTACTAAATACGTATACATACTGATGTACACATTCTCGAGGAGGAGGAGCTCGTGACTAAGTACTAACAACCGCACAGGTCGATCTGTCAGGTTAAGCTACGCTTGCCGGGGTTGGCCGTGGATGGGTGACCATCTTTACATACCGAGACTCCTCCGTGCCTCGGAAAGCACGTTAAGCCATTGGTCCCGGCTGTCATTTGAGCATCTTTGACAGTCGTTTCGGGTCGTCAGAAGCCTGAAAATCTGACCGCCAGTCACGGGGTATCGTATTACCCAGTTACTGGGTTGTGGAGGTCAAATAGGCAGTCGCTTCATGTAAAATACTGGTATTCAGCTGCATCCGGTTAGACTGGAAGCCGACCCCAATATAGTTGGGAAAAGGCTAGGCAGATGATGACTGATGTACACATTCAATATTTACCTACTTAACAAAATGTTTACACCTAGCAATATTCAGAAGCGGTTTTTTGTAAAATAACATACTATTTTTCAACTTTGAAATACAACATGTTTTCTAAACCTAAGGATACGAACATACAATTTCATTTAATGATTTAGGAGAACATCGCTTTTGTTTCAAAGTTAGCTAACTGTATACATAATTTTATTTGTGACTGTACTAAAAATACAGACACCAGGTGTCAAATATTCCCAATTGAACATGAACCTTATGACTTTGAAATAAAGTTAAAAAACGGTTAAAGAAATTTGACAGATTGGGTTTACTTGATGTGCTGTCTGTACTTATCATATCTTAATAAAACATCATTATAAGAAGTTTGTTTACATTTAAATTACACTTTGGCACGGTAATATTATCTAATTACCGTGACTTTGGTCCCGGTAATATTCGTGCTTTGGTTTATCTAAAAATATATAAACTATGTGTTTATATATTTTTATCATAATTATTCCAAAGTCATAACTCGTGCACTGCAAAGAAAGAAGTAGTTTTACAACTACCTTCTACGATATAAAAATAAATCCTAGATTGCAATGAGTAGACTGTAATAAAATTGCGCAGTCTTCAGTAAATTCAACGTCTTTTCTACCGTTTAAAATAACTGTACTCGCTTTTCTAGCATTATAAGGCAATTACAGTTATTACATTTTCTTTGGACACCGTCTTATTGTTACTTTGCGCGTTAATTGAAAGACATCTATTGCTTTGCTGATCCTTATCACTTTTCTGACAACATATATTATTAGGTATTATACAATATTGTGAAATACATGTTGAAGTTAGAAACACACATAATTTACACTCAGTATACCGTAAGCATTCATTGATAGCAGTGGGTTAGTGATAATAAAATAACAAAATGAGACTATTCTCGTGTTTAATTCTGTGTTGTGTATTTCTTGCAAGTCACAATGATGCGGCAAGGATTTTAGCAGTGTTTCCTATACCGTCTATCAGTCATCAGGTTGTGTTTCGGCCATTAATCCATGAACTAGCAAGACGAGGACATGATGTGACTATTATAACACCAGATCCTGCCTTCCCCAAAGGAGAAACACCACAAAACCTGACAGAAATCGATGTTCATGACATATCGTACGATATATGGCAAAAAATATTTATGGCATCAACGCAAGGTAACAAAGATGACGTCATCATGGTTATGGATGTGATTCTACAAGCGCTGAATGCGGTAGTAGATGCGCAACTCAAAGACGATAACGTGCAAAATCTGATAAGTGATAAAAGTAAACAGTTTGATTTGTTATTTTTAGAAGCTTGTGTGCGACCAGCTCTAGCATATTCTCATATTTATAAATCACCGGTGATTCAAATGAGTTCTTTAGGTGCAGCGTTAGATAATTACGTGAATATCGGAGCTCCAGTTCATCCGATTCTTTATCCATCTGTAACTCGTCAGAGACTGCACAATCTTACCACGTGGGAGAAGGTAAAAGAATTGTATTACGACTATATGACGAACAGATTGTACAGAAACAGTCAAGCAGCGGAGAATGCAATGTTGAAAAAGCATTTTGGAAATGATATTCCACCAGTCGACGTGTTAAATAATAATGTAGATATGCTGTTCCTCAATGTGCATCCAGTGTTTGAAGGTATTCGACCTGTACCCCCAACTGTGGTGTACATGGGTGGTCTGCATCAGAAGCCACCAAAGGAATTACCAGCGGTAAGTTCTTTACAAAAGCTTTATAGTAAACGAAAATAGTTTAAATTAGATTATGTTTGGAGCCTCCTTTTAACCTTTGTCCCTAACGCCATTGTCACAAATACGTGACAAGCAAGCGCTGGTCCTGTACGCCAACGATACAAATATGCTGTGCACTATCGACATGAAATAAACAATTACATCATTACTTGTGAGTGTGTTTATATAGATATCTTAAAAATTTAAGCTCTCCTACATATTTAATGACATGAAACAAATTAAAAGACACCATGAACATTGAGAAATTCATGATAACAAGAAGAAATAAATTTGTTGTTTGGCGTGGAGGGCACGCGCGTTCGTTTATGGTCTGGCGTTCAAAAGGTTGACCAAGATGACGCCTGTGTTAGGAGACTCCGCCCCTCCACTACTTTGGCTGTTTGTTTTATAACTTTTTCAATACACGAGAAATTATAATAAACATGAACATGTTATTCTCGAACCTAATTAAATACAAATCTAGTTTGTGTATGGAAATAATCCATATGGAAGTAACTTCGAAGGTCAAAATTGATAAATTGACTTTAAAAAAATTAAATTAGATTTACGCTTGGAGTTCGGTTCTATCCCAATATTAAGAGATATTTTTGAGACAAAAAGTAGCTAATGTCCTTCCCCGGGATGCAATCTATCTCTCTGCAAAATTTTATCGAAATCCGTTTTGTGATTTAGGCGTGAAAATGTGACATACAGACAGACAGACAGACAGAGTTACTTTCGAATTTATAAAATTAATAATAAGGATTTCTTTCTTTCATCGTGTGGTTAATGACTAACCTGGTATTAGAGGTTTTATGCTGCCTATGGGCCTCTGTCTTAGCTTTCCATGTGTAGTTGAGAAATATGTCTCGGGCATGTTGGTTTCCTCACGATGTTTTCCTTCATTTTGTAAGCAAGTAATAATAATACAATACGTACATGAATCCGAATACTCAGAGGTTTCACATTCTTAGATATCGATAACTCGAGACCTAAGAGTTGGCAGTCCGTCGGTCACATCACTAGGCTATCACTGCTTATTAATAAGGATAGTACAGAGGCCAGCACATCAAGTTACCACAAACTGTCAAATTTCTTTGATAGTATTTCAACTTTATTGCAAAGACATAAGGTTCATTTTTAATTGAGAAAATTTGACAGTTAGGGGTAGCTTGATGTGCTGGCGTCTGTACCTAGGTATTGTATGTTTTTGAAATGTTAATACTCTTTCAGGAACTCAAATCTTATCTAGATTCATCAAAACACGGTGTAATATACATAAGTTTTGGCACAAACGTGGACCCAACTGCTTTTCCCGCTGACAGAATTGAAGTTTTAGTGAAGACATTATCTCAGTTACCTTACGATGTTTTGTGGAAATGGAACAATGATGTACTGCCTGGACGCACTGAAAATATCAGAATATCAAAATGGCTGCCGCAACCAGACCTTCTAAGTGAGTTTTTTTTTGTGATAGGTATCTAAAGCCGATATCAAAATAAATAAATAATCAGGCAATATTCCCACTGCTGGGATGATTATTTCTTAGTACATGGATCATTTATTTCTTTGAGAGAGAATGGGCTATAATCCACCACGCGGGCTCAGAAACGTTGCTTAGTGCTATTTGCATAATTGGGAGCAATTATGGCACCAAAAACAGTCTAACCGGATGCAGCTGAATACCCGTATTTTATATGGAGCGACTGTCTATCTGACCTCCACAACTCAGTAACTGCGTAATACGATAACCCTTGGTAAGAATGGCTGTCAGATTTTCGGGCTTCTGACGACCTGTAACGACTGTCAAAGATGCACAAATGACAGCCGGGACCAACGGCTTAACGTGCTTTCCGAGGCACGGAGGAGTCTCGGTATGTGAAAATTGTCACCCATCCACGGCGAACCCCATCTAGCGTTGCTTCTGAAAACCCATAACGACTGTTAAAGACTCTCCCATAAATTACACTACTATTGTTTTGACGACACGGTTGGCGCAGCGGTTGAGTGATTGACCACTGCGCAGCATGTCGCGGGTTCGATTCCCGCACGGAACAAATATTTGTACGACCTGCAAGTATATTTGTTACGGGTCTGGGTGATTTTCTATCCATAATATGTACCTATGTATTTACAAAAAAAGTATATAAGTAGTTTATCCGCCATCTCGTTACCATAACACACGCATTAGGTTGCTTAGCTTGGGACTATATGGCGTTGTGTGAAATGTCCAAGGATATTATTTTGTTATTTAATTTTGATTTATTTCATTCACAGAACATCCCAAAGTCAAGTTGTTTATAACACAAGCGGGACTCCAGTCAACGGATGAGGCTATAACTGCAGGAGTACCTCTGATAGCTCTCCCAATGTTTGGTGATCAATGGTATAATTCGGAGAAATATGAATACTTCAAGATTGGAAAGAAACTGATCATGGAAACGCTTACCGTGAATCAGTTTAAGAATGCCATTGAAACTGTTATTAAAGATGAAAGGTGAGAGTTTATTGTTAATGACGGCACGGTTGGCGCAGTGGTTGAGCGATTGACTGCTGCGCAGCATGTCGCGGGGTCGATTCCCGCACGGAACAAATATTTGTGTGACCTACAAGTATTTGTTCCAGGTCTTGGTGTTTTTTTTATCTATAATTATGTATGTAATTACAAAACAAAATTTACATAAGTAGTGTATCAGCCATCTGTATAATTATCACTTGCTTAAAAAAAGACGGTGAAGGAAAACATCGTGAGGAAACCGGCATGTCTAAAACTATTTCTCAACGGCATGTGAAGCTAAGTCAGAGGTCCATGGGCAGCATAATACTCTGACATCAGGTAAGTCACTAACCACACGGAAAAGAAGAAAGAAGCTTCCTTAAGAATTAGGCTGTCAAATGGAAAAAACAAAACACAACTCTTCAGCTTATCTATACTAATATTATAAAGAGAGAAATATTTGTATGTATGTTTGTAACGAATAAACTCCTTAACGGATCTGGATAAAACTGGGCACAAGGATATTTTATAGTCTGGAATAGCATATAAGCTTCTTTTAATCCCGGAAAAAATTACTGTTCCCGTGGGATAATTTCCTACGTAAAAGCTAGAAATTAATAACCAGCGTCTTGCGACTGCGCACGTGAATCCAAACATACATACGTACTTATTTTGTTCCAGAGTTATTTTAAAATCATGATAACGCCTTTTTTTTTTTTTTTTTTTAAGGCTGGGAAATCATCCAATGACTGCTCCCGCTCTGGGTGGAGCGGAAGGGAGTGTCAGACTCTTACTGACTAAAACCCATCCATGTTCCTTCCGTAGCCCTTTATGTTCCGGGGTAGCGGTAACCCTTTCGGACAATCCCGCTTACCCGGCAGGCTTGGCCCTGGGGGGCCCCTTCATATGCTGACATCTCTTTGAGGCGCGCGTGGAACATATACGCGCCGCACGGCACGGGTCTGGTGCTGATCGGACGGTGAGTCACCCATTACTCACCGCCCGCAGGCCCGCGCCTACGGTGGCCGGGAGTCGTCACGTGGCTCCCGACGCCCGGGGCGTCTCCTGCGGCGGCTGGGACGGGAGGACCTTTCTCTCTCCCATCCCGCCACCTCCTTCGCGAGCATGACTTTTTCGCAGAAGGAGGTGACTGCCTCCCACTCCCTCTCGCCCCGGACCATGGCTTGCACCAAGGCCGGGCGCGAGAGGTCGCCGCCGCCGATCGCCTCTACGAGGACACGGCGGTGCTCCGCCCAAGCTGGGCAGGTTTGCACCGTGTGCTCTACCGTGTCCTCTGGGCGATCCTCGCAGTGGTGACACCCGGGCGTTTCCTCCCGCCTGATGATGTGCAGGAACCTCCCGAAACATCCATGTCCGGTGAGGACCTGCGTCAGGCGGTAGGTGAGGGCGCCGTGACGCCTCTCTAGCCACTCCTCAAAGAGGGGCCTTACCGCCACTATCGTGGCGTGCCCTATGATAACGCCTACGATGTTGATTGAAATCAAGTGATGTCAAGGACAATTTTATTTACATTTGACCTTTTGAATGCCAGAGCATAAACGCACGCGCGTCCACGCCACGACACTTTATTTCTTCTTGTTATCATGAATTTCCCAATATCCGTGGTGTTTTTTAATTGGTTTTATGTCAATAAAAACGTACGAGAGCTTCAATTTTTAAGATATTTTTGTAAATACTCACAAAAGTAATGAATTAACTATTTACTATATTTCGTGTGCCATGTGCGTGTTGCGTTGTTGCCATTTTTTTTTGATGGTGGGAAATCATCAAGTTAATGACTTTTACTGACTAAAACCCATCTATGTTACTTCCTTAGCCCTTTATGTTCCGGGGTAGCGATAATCCTGTCGGGCAGACCCGCTTATGTCCTGTCATCGTCTACAGTCCTCGCCGTCGGGGCCCGTCGCGACGTCCTTGTCCATCCCCGTCCTCCCGACCCTTCCTCGAGCCAGCCCGCGTTACCGCTGAGTCTATAGCTTTAAACACGCCCGAACTAGCTTGTCCCTTGCTGTCCTCCCCTAGCGACGCCCTAAGCCGAGGTCCGTACTCCACAGGGGGTGCCCTTAGCCTGTAGTCGCTTAGTTTGTAAGTTTTTATTAAGCCCTGGCTGAAGGCTACAATTTTTTTGTAGCATCCGCAGGCAAGTCCGGTTAAGCAGAAGAAAACCCTATGGTTGAACTGCGAGATGCCATTATTATATATTGCCAAAAAAAGAAGCGTACGAACCAAATGCTCCGTGATCGATATTGGTATTCACCATGTTACAAAACAAGCTGTTAGTGGTATGTTGTGTGGGAGACGCCCCGGGCGTCGGGAGCCACGTTACGACTCTCGGCCACCGTAGGCGCGGGCGGTGAGTAATGGGTGGCTCATCGTCCGATCAGAACCAGGCCCGTGCCGGACGGCGCGTATATGTTCCACGCGCGCCTCAAAGAGATATCAGATATGAAGGGGCCCTTTAGGGCCAAGCCTGCCGGGTAAGCGGGATTGTCCGAAAGGGTTACCGCTACCCCGGAACATAAAGGGCTACGGAAGGAATATGGATGAGTTTAGTCAGTAAGAGTTTGACACTCCCTTCCGCGCGGGAGAAGTCATTGGATGAAATCCCAGCCTTAAAAAAAAAGAAAAAGAATGTGGTATGTTGTATAGTAACAACAGCTCTTGTACCCAGCTTACATATTGTGCAGATTGCGTTCAATTTCATTGATGAATTTCACACTTACTACATCCTCTTCCCTCTAACTCGAAAGATACTTGAATTTTTTTTTTTTTAATTTCTAGTTACCGGAAAAACATGATTCAGCTACGCACAGTGATGCGCGATGAGAAGGAAAGCCCACTGGAGCGCGCCGTGTGGTGGACGGAGCACGTGCTGCGTCACGGCGGCGCGAGACATCTGCGCGCGCCCGCCGCCAACATGTCTTGGGCGCAGTACCTGGAGATGGAACTAGTGCTTACCTTACTGCTGGGACTTCTGATTGCTATAACCGGGTTCATTCTGATTCTCCGGTCATTATATAAGATAGTTTTCAGTAATGACGTCACGATCAAAGTGAAACTTAGTTGATACTCAATTGTGATAAATAAATTAATTTAGTAATATTATCAGTTTGGCTAGACCATAATTTATTTTAATATTTTTTTAAAATCCTACGTGTATTATTTCATACCTAAATCAGCACAGCACCACTAGTCTTCCACAGAAATATGATTTTATTATTATTAAAATAATTTCAACTTATTACATACCTGCAACCATTTCTTTGGAAGAAGCACTTTGGATTGACTGGTGAAAAAAAAATTACAACAATATAACAATAAGTACAAATAGTGTGAGGCATGCGGCGCGAATGCATATTTTGATTATCTTAGATGCCTTAGCCTAAGCGGGATAGTCAGAAAGGCTTACCGCTACCCCGGAACATAAAGGGCTAAGGAAGGAACATGGATGGGTTTTAGTCAGCAAGAGTCTGACACTCCCTTCCGCTCCACTCAGAGCGGGAGAAGTCATTGGATAATTTACCAACATCAAAAATTGTCGCGTCTGGTCGCCCTCAAAACAAATACGCGTTACGTCGCGTCTTGCCGCAGACTGCCACATAGGCCGCAAGCAGGGTATGCCGTTGAGTTGATCGCGTTCGTCGCGTTCGCAGCGTCGCATCGCGTTGTATTCGTCGCTCACGCAGGACACCCCGTCAGTGAATGATAATTATGTCAACTTAAACTACGTCGCGAAACCACAAACATCAGCACGTCGAGATTATTACAACTTTTATCCAAACCTCTTGCTGGCCGCTAGCTAACTGCGACTTCGAAATAGCCCAGATAATAAACGATAGGCAAAATTTTCAACCTAACAAACTGCAATAAAAAAACCAGGGACGTCATAACAATGATTATATAAAAAAGTCGCGTCACGTTTCACAGCGATACAGTCTAGTCAGCTACAGACGCAATGACTGCCATATTATTATCAGATATTATATAGCCATATACAATATTGTTGATATTATCAAGTACCGAGATAAATGATTTGCACTTTGCTTCGATAATAATGGCGATGTACTTAGAACATACATGATATTTAAATATATCACCATGATTCTCGACACTCATCATTTAAATAGGAAGCATTGCAATAAACAAATCATTTCTGTAAGAAATTTTGAAGTAAGTACTCGTGTAAACATGTCTTTGTTTTATTATTTAGTCGCGTGCTTCAGTTTTATTATACTTTTAAATCAAAGTGAAGCGGCTAGAATTCTAGCAATGTTCCCAGTGGCTTCTATCAGTCATCAAGTAGTGTTTCGACCTTTAATTCATGAACTAGCAAAACGTGGACACGAAGTGACACTCATTACACCAGATCCTGCTTTCCCGAAAGGTGGAACTCCAGCAAATCTGACAGAAATCGATGTCCATGACGTATCATACGCTGTATGGCAAAAAAAATTTATGACACTTCCAAAAGGTCATAAGCGTGATCTCTATCTGCATTTTCAGTCCTATTTAGAATCATTACGACTAATGTTTGAAGCTCAGATAAAAGATGAGACCGTTAGAAATCTGCTTAATGATAAGACTAAGCAGTTTGATTTAATATTTATGGAAGCTGCAGCCAGACCTGGGCTAGTGTTATCTCACATTTACAAGGCGCCAGTGATTTTGGTGAGTTCCTACGGAGCTTCATTCGACAATTATGAAGTAATTGGTGCTCCAGTCCACCCAATGTTGTATCCAATCTGTGTTCGTCAAGAACTGAATAATCTCTCCTTATGGGATAAAATTAAAGAAATGTATCTGCACTTTAATTTGGAAATAATACATCGACATAGCTATACATTAGAAAATGCTTTGGTTAGAAAATATTTTGGACCTGATGTTCCGCCGATTCAAGAACTGAACAATAATGTGGATATGATGTTTTTAAATATACATCCTATTTTCGACGGCATCCGACCTGTACCTCCCTCTGTGTTGTTTATGGGTGGTCTTCACCAGAACCCTGAAAAGGAATTATCAACAGTGAGTATTACTTACTTTCATTATTTTTTAATTCAAAAGTGCCATTAATAATAATAATATCCTTGGACATTTCACACGCCATATAGTCACGAGCTAAGCAACCTAATGCTTGTGTTATGGTAACGATCTGGCTGGTAAACTACTTACATACATTTATTTTTTTGTAAATACATACATATTATAGATAGACAAACACCCAGACCCGGAACAAATACTTATAGGTCGTACAAATATAATATTAATAGTGTTTGAAATCAACGATTTGCCTTTGACTTCACAAATAATCTATAATTATATAATAATAATAAATGTGATTTATTTGTAAAGTAACAAAATGTTTTGTCTTACAGGAACTCAAATCGTATTTAGATAATTCCAAAAATGGTGTTATCTACTTGAGCTTTGGTACAAATGTGGATCCCTCTTTACTACCTCCGCAAACTATACAAACACTAGTGACCACGCTCTCCAAAGTCCCATACGATGTGCTGTGGAAATGGAACAAAGATGAGCTGCCAGGAAGAACTGAGAACATCAGGATATCCAAGTGGCTGCCACAGGCAGATTTACTGAGTAAGTAATTTTCTTTTATTAATCAACCTATCAATCAACTCAGCCAATTGCAGTATACTGCCAGACATACAACATGTCCCAAAATTCAACGATAAGCCGGCACCAGAGGATGGACCTACTAATGACTACTCGAGAAAAAAAAAGAAAAAAAAAATACCTCTACTTTTTTTTAAATTACTTAAAAAAAATGGAAATTCTTCGAAAATGTATACCCCTTATGACACTTTTAACTACCATGACCACAATTTTTCAAATATTTCAGTTTTTTTGTTTGTATCGGCAACCTAAGTAGTACTACTATTCACCATAATCTTTGAAAATTACAGAATTTTCGTAGTTTTATACAAAAAAACAACCAAAAAAAATTATTTCCCTAAAATTTTGAAAGCTTTTAACGTTCAGTACACTTTAAGTCATCGTAGTGTAAAAAAAAAATATGGGCACTACTATGGCAAGTTTTTTTAAAAATTAGCGCAACTAACCTAAATTTTAAAATGGTATAATACTTTAGGAAAACTAGCCACAAAAAAAAAATAATGACACTTTTTCTAATCAAGAACCAAATTTCATAAGTTGTTGTTAATAGTAATCACTTCTACTATGTGCCCAAAATAGATTTCTTTCGCAAATTCTTAGAATTTGGAAGGGACATGTGCGTAGTCAGTGAAGTTCAGAAGTCAGAAAGAGATAGATAGTATACGTTAGAGAGAGATAGATAGAGAGCGATTATACGTTAGAGAGAGATAGATAGATGTTTGTTGTTAAATAACAATAGGGCAGGTAGGAATGTTGCTGTTCTCTACAAAGTACAAAGTCAGTACGCTCTGCTTCTTTGTTTACTGTGCACCGTTTCGTATTCAATTGATGTGACTCTCGTACTAACGACTTTTGGCTTGGCTTTTTGGACTGGATTAAGTGATCTGCAAACTGTACTAACCTGGCATTATTTTGAACTGGACTGTGTTTTGTGAATTGGACTTTTGGCGTATTTTGGACTGTTTAGCGTTTATCATGCCGCTACCATACACACCGTTGGAATACGCTAATATGCACCTCATTTATGGAGAGTGCCGATGCAATGGTAGTGCTGCTAGCAGATTATATCGAGAAAGGTACCCAAATGCTCAAAGATACCCGAATTATCGAGTATTTATTAACGTGCATCAAGCGTTTTCGGAGGGCCGTTTACCATCTGACAGGAGAAATGCTGGAAGACCTAGATCGGAACGCGACGAAGACGTTCTCAATGAAATTGAAAATGATTTAACTACCTCGGTACGTGCCATAGAAATAGCTACGGGAATCCCAAAAAGTACTGCACATCGAATCCTAAAACGTCACAGACTTCACCCATATCACTACAGGCGTGTGCAGACGTTATTACCGCGGGACTATCCACTACGAGTCGCATTTTGCCGTGTGATGCTGCAAAAGCACAGAGAAGATCCCCAATTCTTGGATAATATTCTAAGGTCGGATGAATCAACCTGCAAGAGAGATGGCTATTTAAATCTTCACAACCTACATAGCTGGAGCAATGAAAATCCGCACCTGATGAGACAAGACAAATCCCAATATCAATTCAAGGTTAACCTATGGACGGGCATATTAAACGGAAAAGTGATTGGGCCTTTTGAATTACAAGGAAACTTGGATGGCAATAGTTACTTGAACTTTTTACAAAATGACTTGCCAGTATTATTAGAAGACATGCCCATTAGTGATCCACAAAACATATGGTTCCAAAATGATGGCTGCCCAGCTCACTATGCCCGTCCTGTGCGAGAATACTTAAACCAAGAGTATCCAGGGCGTTGTATAGGGCGACTTGGTCCTATTTTATGGCCACCCCGTTCACCCGATCTAAACCCCCTGGACTTCTTCTATTGGGGTTGTCTCAAAGACAGAGTCTACTCGAAACCCATTGCAACACTGAACGACCTTCGCCAAAAAATCACTCAGGCTGCGGATCATATCAATAGTAGAAGATATGCACGACGAATAAAACGATCTTTTTTAAGGCGATGTCATGCTTGTATTAATGCCGGTGGTAAACAGTTCGAACATTTATTATAATATTATTAATAATGCAATAAATTTACATTTATTGACACCATTTGTTTCATTCATTCAACATTTTCCAACAACAAAAATCTATTTTGGGCACATAGTAGAAGTGATTACTATTAACAACAACTTATGAAATTTGGTTCTTGATTAGAAAAAGTGTCATTATTTTTTTTTTGTGGCTAGTTTTCCTAAAGTATTATACCATTTTAAAATCTAGGTTAGTTGCGCTAATTTTTAAAAAAACTTGCCATAGTAGTGCCCATATTTTTTTTTTACACTACGATGACTTAAAGTGTACTGAACGTTAAAATCTTTCAAAATTTTAGGGAAATAATTTTTTTTGGTTGTTTTTTTGTATAAAACTACGAAAATTCTGTAATTTTCAAAGATTATGGTGAATAGTAGTACTACTTAGGTTGCCGATACAAACAAAAAAACTGAAAAATTTGAAAAATTGTGGTCATGGTAGTTAAAAGTGTCATAAGGGGTATACATTTTCGAAGAATTTCCATTTTTTTTAAGTAATTTAAAAAAAAGTAGAGGTATTTTTTTTTTCTTTTTTTTTCTCGAGTAGTCATTAGTAGGTCCATCCTCTGGTGCCGGCTTATCGTTGAATTTTGGGACATGTTGTATATCACCGTAGAGATATAATAATTATGTGTGCGTGTAAAGAGTGTTTGTGAACTCAATTCTCTATCTTTCTGCCATACTTTCTGCACACAGTCGGTCTTAGCCCGGCCACCGTAGGCGCGGGCCTACGGACGGTGAGTAATGGGTAGCTCACCGTCCGATCAGGACTAGGCCCGTGCTGGACGGCGCATACGTATTCCACACACGCCTCAAAGAGATGTCAGCAATAGGAAAGGGGCCCGTTAGAGTTGAAGCCTGCCGGGTCATCGGGATTGTCCGAAAGGGTTACCGTTACCCTGGAACATAAAGAGCTAAGGAAAGAACATGGATAGGTTTTAGTCAGTAAGGGTCTGACACTCCCTTCCGCCTTACCCAGAGCGTGAAGGGTCATTTAATGATTACCCAGCCGTCAACCGTCAACCGTCTTTTACAGTCGTCGTTAGTTTTTGTACATAATTATCTGGGGGGTATCCAACGCTTTGCGTTCCGTACGTACATGGTCTTCACTCATAATACCTTTATGTATTTCACATTAAGTCACTACCAACAATATTTATGTTTTGTATGACAAGGACTAAGGCCCGGCGCCCATTAACGGCGCGGAATGGCAAGGTATTTTTAGGCAAACATTGAAATTTAAAACTTAATTGCCATAGAGTTAAGTTATATTTTTATTCGACTACGGACGCCGGGCCTTAAAATTGAAATTTCAACTTTATTTCCATAAATTGAGGTTATAATATTGTTCATCAGCTAAAATACTTTGCCATGCCAAGCCGCAAATGATCGCCGGGTCTTATGAATGTATTTCAATTTGCAGAACATCCTAAGATAAAGCTGTTCATAACACAAGGAGGTCTGCAATCAACGGATGAGGCCATTACAGCAGGAGTACCTCTGATAGGTATACCTATGTTGGGCGATCAGTGGTATAATGTGGAGAGATATGAGTATCACAATATTGGACTGAGGCTGGATATGGAATATCTGACCGAGGAGGACTTAAGGACTGTAATTGACAAAATTATCAGAGACTATACGTAAGCATTTTTTTATAGTTTCATTTCTTATGAGGTAAATCTTTAGTGTTTATTGTTATAAAACTTCTCGTTCTAACTGTTAGTAACATATTATCATTGAATTTTGAAACAAGCAGTGAAAGCCTAGTAGTCTGCCGAGTCATAAGTCTTGAGTTTGAACCCAAGCCACGCACCTCTGATTTTATGGATGCATGTGCGTATTGTATAATTATCACTTGCTTAAATATCGGTGAAGGAAAATATCGTGAGGAACCAGCATTTCTGACAAATATTTCTCAACAGCATGTGTAACTAAGTCAGAGGCCCATGAGCAGAATATAAACTCTGACGTCAGGTCAATCACTAACCACACGAAAAAGAAAGTTGAATCGTGCAAGCTAATTAAGACAATTAATTTCTCATGATGCTTCTCTCTCTTTATATTAACTTGGTCTCTCAGTGCTAAGTATCGTAACCCATCCTGCTTTTATTTTGTTCGTTCGCATGATAATCTAGTTAACCCCTCAAATGTCGTAAGAACCCCGTAGGTTCACAAGAAAAATTCTCTCGAAACGACAATAAACATAACCGTATAAATCGTTGAGCTCTTATAACCAAACGGCATTAACGGTATTAACGCCCGATCCAGCCTGTCCTCTGCTGTCCTCCCCCAGCGACAGCCTTTTTTTTTAAGGCTGGGAAATCATCCAATGACTGCTCCCGCTCTGGGTGGAGTGGAAGGGAGTGTCAGACTCTTACTGACTAAAACCCATCCATGTTCCTTTATGTTCCGGTCACACCCTAACCCGTGGTCCGTATCCCACAGGGGGTGCCGTTAGCGTGTAATCGCTTAGTTTGTAAGGTTTTATTAAGCCCTGGCTGGAGGCTACAATTCTTTTGTGGTAACCACAGGCAAGCCCGGTTAAGCAGTCGACAACCCTATGGTTGAACTGCGCGATGCCATTAACAAAAAAAAAAAGGAAAATGGCTTCATAGGCAAACATCTAATGGGTTTAAACGTTTTCTTTATTTCCAGATATTATCGCCAAAATTTAATCAAACTGCGTAATGTGATGCGCGATCAGCCTATGCCTCCTCTGGAGCGCGCCGTGTGGTGGACGGAGCACGTGTTGCGTCACGGCGGCGCGAGACATCTGCGCGCGCCCGCCGCCAACATGTCGTGGGCGCAGTATCTAGAGCTAGAACTGGTATTTACCTTACTGCTAGGACTTCTGTTATTTGTAGTAGTACTTGCTTTAATTGTCCGATTTATTTATAAGATTACTTTAGGAAATACTGTTATTGATATCAAAATAAAACGTAGCTGATTCTCAATTATGATAAGTTAATTAATGTAAGATTACCAACGAATTATTGTATTATTATTGTAAGTTTAAAATATACCAAATTGTAAAAAAAAAAATTAGAACTTATTTAAAACTCCAAACTCGGATAATCTTTGACTACATACTTATAACCCTGCAACCCTACATTACGCATAAAGAAAATTATTATACAGGGTGAAATTGAATTCATTATTTTAAGGTATCATTGTTCTCATCATTATGAAAATCTTTTAAATTACTCATCATCATCATCTATGCTGGGGTCGGCTTCCAGTCTAACCGGATGCAGCTGAATAACAGAATTTTACATGGAGTGACTGCCTATCTGATCTGCACAATCCAGTAACTGGGCAATACGATACCCCTTGGTAAGATTGGCTGTCAGATTTTCGGGCTTCTGACGACCCGCAACGACTGTCAAAGATGCACGAATTACAGCCGAGACCAAACGGCTTAACGTGCTTTCCGAGGCACAGAGGAGTCTCGTTATGTAAAGATGGTCACCCATCCACGGCCAACCCCGGCAAGCATAGCTTAACCTGATGGATCGACATGTGCGGCTGTTAGTACTTAGCCAAGAGTTCTATCTCTCTATCTATGAACAACTTTTACTGTGGGAACAAATCTGAAATTGCGAAAAAAATTATCAGCTGTTGCCTACATTTTGGCGAGTTATGCGAGCATGTAATTAATGGAACAGCTGTTTTTGCCCTGTATTTGCTTTATTTGCTCTTGTCACCGTCGGCGTTCTAGCTGTATTGAGAACCGAATGGCTTAGCATGTGACGATAACAAGAGAACTGACGGCATGTCTTTATCCCTTGAAGGAGGGTATGCCTTTAGTGTGGGTTGCACCATCTCATCTACCAGGCTCGGCGTGCTGCGTTGTTACTGCTGCTGTAGTTGCTGAAAAGCACAAGCGGCGAAAATATGTATAGTAACCTTTGCCAGGTAATTATATTTACGAGCCGTTTTGGGTTGAAAATGTCGGACCGTGGGGCCCGAATGTTTATGAATGGTTTGTTAAAAATATTCTATTGTACCTTGGCCAGAGGCTAAGCATTGCCATACAACGAACGTCGCTATGCCGTCAGTCTCTTGGGTACTTTACCAGTCGACAGCGGAGGAATTTGAGAAATTTCGACGTCATATTATTTCAGTTAGTTAATAGTTTTATATATTTACTTACTTGTAATTTTTTTAGTAAAAGTGTTAGATTCTACGTAGTATACTGAGTATAACCGAAAGGGTATATATGTCACCGTTAGATTGTAAAGATCGTTAGATTACAATCTATCTAAGCGAAATTGTAAACTATCGATAGATTGTGAACCGTATCATTATGATTGCAATTTGACTCATTATTCTTCGCTATATTGTAATCTACCGAAGTGAAACCGTTAAATTACAATCTGAACAAAAATAATCTCTTTTTTCCATATTTTTTTTTTTCTATATAATCTAGTCAGATTATATAGAAAAAAATTTGGCCGGCGAGTGCCAGAAACGACTGTTTCTGCCACTCGCCGGCCGCTGCCGCGGCACCGCTCGCTTCGCTCGCTCGGCTCGTGCGTAGGTGGTCACAGTTTTAACCTAACCTAACCATTTTTTTAAACGTCCTAAACGTCCTTTAAACGTTCACAATTTGACCGCTTCCCATCGATAGATTACAATCAAGCGAAAAATGATGCGTTAAATTGCAATCATAATGATACGGTTCACAACCTATCGATAGTTTACAATCTTACTAGATAGATTGTAATATAACGATGTTTACAATCTTACGGTGACATATACATACAAAAGGATATGCTACAGATCACCAAACTGAACAACTTGTAATGTGGGACCAACTGCGAAATCGTGAAAAAAAAATCTGCTGTTCCCTACATTTTAACGAGCCACGTGACCAAAAATGTATAGAACAGCTGAGGACATGGATGGAATTTAGTCAGTAAGAGAGTGACACTGCTTTCCGCTCCACTCAGAGCGGGCGTAGTTATTTGATGATTTCCCACCCTCATAAAAATGGGAATATTCCATTACTGCGTTTGATGTACACGCAAAAGTTACGCACGTAAGCTACGCAGGTCAGTTGATTGTTAGTCACGCATCCGTGAGTGGCCTGGTCGAGGTTTGTAGTGGATGATGAGCTAAGAACTCGTATAGTAGTTAAGTACAATGGAGCAACTATAGAACTGCGCCTGAAACTCGATATTTCGTATTATTAACGTCGGTCTGTTCTGTAAAAGTCCCATTGTGAAAATGAAGCTTTAAATTACAGAAGAAATCGGTATTTATTTTACAAACAGTTTTTTAACTGAAGTACACTAACCTAAATTTTCTTTCATTTTGCCATAACCCTTGCATGTAGACCATTGAAACTCTTAAACGGTTACCTAGTTAAGATTTTGAAACAGGAAAAAGGCAGCATATAAAAAGATTCAGAGTCCTTCCGTTAGTTATGAAAGGTCACAAGAGTTATCGTTAAGCCAAGCGGTCCCCTTTCACAGTGAAATATAGAGGTAGTGATAATTTTCTACGCGGATTTCTGGGTTCACATTGTTTTTAATGTCCCGGACAAATTTCTTTTAGACTATGCTCTAAGGACTGCTACCCATTGCACATTGTTTGGACCTCTTGACATCTGAACATACATCTGGGTACTGGGTTGCTCATGTTTTCTGATGGCAAACTGAATCAATACCGGGGGTTGAAGTCAACCAGTGTTTACACTGGATCGTGTTGGCTTGTATTACTGAATGGAGCAAGGTTTATTTTTCAGCGCGAGTAGTGTGAGTAGGCATGTTTTTAAGTGTACGAAGAAAGTATTTGGAATTTATTTGAATTATCACAGAAAAGCTGAAAAATTTAATAATAACATTTTAGATAGGTCAAGCCCGGGAGGCCCCACCCAGAGCGGGAGCAGTCATTGGATGATTTCCCAGCCTTAAAAAAAAAAAAAAAAGCCCGGGAGGCCAATGTTTCCGGGCGTGATCTGCAGTGGCCCGTATGGAAAGCTCTCAATCGACTGCGTACCCAAGTAGTTCGTTCGGTCGTTCGTAGTCAGTTTTGTTTATTTTTTTTTCTGTGTATTTCTGGTGCGTGTCTTGAACATAATATCTTTCTTCCTTCTATAGGCCGCTGTAGGCACAATTCGTCGAAGTTTTTCGGGCACCTGACTCTTACGTGCTAATTCCCTCATTCATCTCAACAGTCCCGTTGGTTTTTGGTCGCCAAAATCCACGTCACTGACCAGTTTTTGAAACGGTCTTTCTCTGACTCTTCTTACACGGCTTCTTTTCTGACATTATTATGTCGGCTAACTTACTGCGTCTTTGAGAAGCTTGGAAAGCACGAATCTGTATTTTGCTTCGTCACCCTGCTTTTGGGCAGTCATCATTGTCTCGAACTGAAAAAATCGCACCTGGGCACCTCGATAAAAACAGTCGGTAACTTCTTGGATTCCTACTTTTTTTTGGCGTTTGAAAATGTTAGGAACAAACTTGGAAACCAACCCATGTTCCTTCCTAAGCCTTTTTGTTCCGGGGTAGCGGTAACCCTTTTGGATAATCCTGCTGACCCGGCAGGCTTCGGCCCTAATGAGCCCCTTCCGTATTGCTGACATCTCTTTGAGGCGCGCGTGGAACATGTACGCGCCATCCGGTACGGGCCTGGTTCTGATCAGACGGTGAGCTACCCATGGCTTGAACCAGGCCTGGACGCGAGAAATCGCCGCCGCCACCAATCGCCTCTACGAGAACACGGCGGTGTTCCGCCCAAGCGAGGCAGACCTCCACCGTATGCTCCACCATGTCCTACTAGGGGTGACACCCGGGCGTTTCCTCCCGTCTGATAATGTGCAGGAAGCTCCCGAAACATCCCCCTGGTGCTGCAATTTCCCCCAAACAGATGTCCGTCACTTCGCATGTTGGTTGCCCACTTCCACAATTTCCCCTTGAGTTCATGTCTTCGATAACTATGTGATTCTTGAAACTAAAACCAGGGAGAACCGCTTGTGAAAGGCTATTAAGGATGTGCAGTATAGCATTTTATTTTGGGGTCCCTAGATGTACCTAAGTGTGCCTATGTCGTATGTGTTTATTAAGTGTTTAGAGTAATGTTAATAAAACAACAGTTTTTGGCAAGCGTTAGTACATAACTGAAATGTACAAATAATTATTTATTTAACTATTATAATATTTGATCTCCATACAAACGTTTGTTGAAGATGCACCACAATGTCTTTGAAATAAATTATACACTTATTATGTTAAATTATCACATCACGAACGCTTCACTTTAATCACAGCCACGTATTTTCTTAAAGTCCGGTCGTACACGAATTTCACTGAGTAAATAAGTACTGCTAGAATTGTTATAAAAGCTAATAGAAGAGTGAATACTAGCTCTAGTTCTAGGTACTCTGCCCACGACATATTGGCGGCAGGCGCTCGCAGATGTTTTCCTCCTCCGTGACGTAGCACGTGCTCCGTCCACCAGACGACGCGCTCCAATGGAGTCATTGGTTGGTCTTGCATTATCTTGCCTATTCTTATTATATTTTGCCGGAAGCTGGAAATAAAAAGAAAACATTAATCATTTGAAATTTTAATCAACGAAATGTAATATAAATCTTTGAATGTGTTCAATTCTATGAGGAAGCTCGAACTTATTTTTAAAACAACACGAACCATCAATCAATGCACATTTGTTTCCTTTTAAAATATAATTTTACGTTCATCATCGTCGTCGTAATCATTCAGCCAAAGGGATCCTGAGGAAACCAGCATGCTTGAGAGATATTTCTCAACAGCATGTGAAGCTAAGTCAGAGGCCCATGGGCAGCATAAAAACTCTGATATCAGGTTTACACCAACCACACGAAACGATGAAGTAGCCAAAGGAACTTTACTGTTGGATATTAGGTCACCACCAAACACTGGCACAATGGTCTTACATCGACTTTAAGTATGCTTTTCATAAAGAAAACAAATTAAAATGAGAGTAGATATTATCTCTATTAGAAACCTTATCTTCATATTATTATTATTTATTTATATTATTAAAGTAAAGTTTACAAAAAGTCTTAATTTATTAACTATAGTACTAACCTGTCATCCCCAATTACTTTATTAATTGCGTTCTCTAAGATTTCATCAGTAAGTGTTTCTAGGTCCAGTTTAAGTCCAATATTATACTTTTCATATCTCTCCACATTGTACCATTGATCAGCAAACATTGGTACACCAATAACAGGTACTCCTGCTGTGATAGCCTCGTCTGTTGATTGCAGACCTCCTTGTTGTATGAACAGTTTTATCTTGGGGTGCCCTGCGAAGAATTCAAATAATGAACTATACATAGTTCGAAAAATATTCGGTCCTTAATTACAAGAGCATGCAAAAGGATTTTAGTCATATGATTAAATGGTTAATACTGGCTGATTAATGTAAAATTAAAGCTATAGAATGTGCTTAGTTTCTCCGATCTTACTAAATATCTTGGTATGATACTCAATCAATAATTATTCTTTTTTCAAATGAAAATTCTCAATACAAATATCTAATCACAGATTTTGACCATTATGTAATCAAAATCCCGAAAAGGTTTCACTTGTATGAATTCTAAGAAGATGCACTCACTCAATAGGTCTGACTGTGGCAGCCATTTGGCAATTTTGATGTTCTCTGTACGTCCAGGCAGTTCATCAGTACTCCACTTCCATAGCACGTCGTAAGGCAATTTAGAGAACACTCGCACAAAAGTCGCTATTTTCTCTGGAGGAAGCAATGCTGGGTCCACATTTGTGCCAAAGCTGATATAAATCACGCCATTTTTGGATGAATCTAAGTACGATTGTAAATCCTGCAACAACAAAAATTATTAATGACACAAAAACACAAGATCATAATAACTAACTTCATAATGAAATCATACAATAGCAGACAACTTTTGTACGTAACAGAACAGAACGTAGGCTACTTACTTTTGGCAAATCTTTGCGAGGTTGCTGGTGTATTCCACCCATGTGTATCACGGATGGAGGAACCGGTGTGTTCCCTTCAAACACTGGATGCAGGTTCAAGAAGAACATGGCAACGTTGTTACTCAACTCTTGAACGTCCGGAGTGTCAGGCCCAAAGTGTGACTTGATTACTTTATTTTCCAAGTCATAATTGTTCCGATGAATCCATTCCATGCTCAAGTAATCATACAATTCTACTACTTTCTCCCATAATGTCATGTTAAACAACCTTCGACTGATGCTGCGATGGTACAAAAAGGGGTGCATAGAAACACCCATAACTTCATAGTTGTTACTAAAAACACCATAGGAACTCATAATAATCGCAGGTGCTTTGTAGATATGTGAAAATACAAGTGCTGGTCTTATCATAGCTTCTGAGATTACCAAATCAAATTTTTGGTTTTTGTCTTTAAGCAATTTTTGCACCTGTTCGTCCTTTAGTTGTTCATCAAATATGTTAGTTAGTAGTTCGTAGATTATGATAAAATCTTCTTGTAAGTTGCCTTTGTTGCCTTTTGGTTTAACCACGAATTCTTCTTTCCACATTCGAAACGATACCTCACCGACATCAATCTCTGTCAGATTGGCAGGCGCTTGTCCTTTAGGGAAAGCTGCTGCTGTAGTGATGATTGTGACCTCGTGTCCTCTCTTAGCTAGTTCATGTAGAAGAGGTCGGAACACTATTTGATGACTGATCGATGGAAATGGGAAAACTCCCAATATTTTCGCAGCTTCATTTTGATTAACTACTAAACTTAGACAAGTAATTAAAATTATTTTGTAAAGTACCGACATGATGCACAACCACTTTGTTCTACAGTAGAAGATCAACTTCAACTTCTTCAGTACATCGTCTCCGTCTATTTATTGGTCGGGCCGAATTACTGTTAATGCTATTATCAGTCCCTAACAATAACAGTCCAATAATAGCCAATTGAAATTCGATTTATGATAAAGTAGCTCTTAGCCATGGCTTTTCTCGCTGCTTAGGAAAACTAATTAGCTGATAAGTGAATTGTTTCTTAATATTTTATGTTTTCTCTTTTAGTCTTACACACATTGTCTACATCTCTTTTATTTACTTTCCTTTCGCAGGTATGCTGGAAGAGATTTCTTTAGAAATAAGCGTCACCTTTGTACGTATTTTCTGTTCCTTTCTTCTTGTCTGTTTTTATGCGAGTACTTAAATGGTTAAACAAATAACTATTATTATATCAGATATTTGTTTAACCAGTTATGAACATGAATAAAGAGTTCCTGTTAAGTAACACAGACGGCCTTGTCAAATCTCAAAGAGTTTCCAGGATTTTTTTTCAGGTTGGGAAATCATCAAATGACTCCTCCTGCTATGAAGCGGAGGAGAGTATTGGGAGTAGAACAGTTAATGTTGCCAACTAAAATATGCGAAGTGCATTCAATTTGGTGAGGCCAACTAAAAATAAAAAAAATATTATAGTTGCGTTCTTTATTACGGACTAAATCTATGTTCCTTCCTTAGCCTTAGTTCCAGGGCAGCGGTAATCCAGTAAAGCGGCAATTCCACTAACCCGGCAGGCATCGGCCTTAACGGGCCCCTTCTATAGTGCTGACATCTCTTTCACAATTTTGCCTTCCTGGCAATCCTCGTCCTTTTACACAGTTTCAGTAGCTGAAGTGACTTTTTCGTCATCATTATCTAAGACTAGCTGTTCCCCGCGGTTTCACCCCCGCTGCGCGTCTCCTATTTGTTGTAGCGTGATGTTATATAGCTTATAGCCTTCCTCGATAAATGGACTATTCAACACAAAAAGAATCTTGCAATTCGAACCAGTAGTTCCTGAGATTAGCGCGTTCAAACAAACAAACTCTTCAGCTTTATAATATTAGTATAGATATATGTCTCTTTGCTAAGGCTTTTTGGTCGTAGTCCACCTTTAAGGTAAAACGGTTGCGGTCTTACTTGATCACTTAACAATGACGTAGAATACGGTTGTTTCTTTCTATCTTAAGGAATCTACTAGTACACAGTGTCTTTTATTGATTACTTTGTGTTTGATCCATACGTGGTGGATATTCTCCAATCCATATTTTCTATGCCGTTAAAGCGTAAATGAGTAAAAAACATTCGAACAAAGTATTTTCTTTGGTGTTACAGCAACATCATCATCGCCATCATTTCAGCCTAAAGTCGTCCACTGCTGGGCAAAATAAAACATAGCTGATCCTCAATTATGATTATTCAATCAATATAAGATTATTGGCAGACTAATTTTTGTGTCATATATTTAAGATACATACTTCAGCCAAATATACTGTTATTCTAAACCACAGTTTGTGCAAATATTTTATAACAAATAATTCATCATCTTTCTTTTAAATTAAAGGATTGACTATTTGACCTCCGCACAAGCATACCTACAATCTGACAATTTTTATGATACCTGTATGACAATCCCTTTAGAGGCAAAAATCCATTGCTGCGTTGGGCATGCCATTTGCACGCAAAACTAAGCGTGTGCAAGATTTCCCACAAAGTTGATAATTATAATTATCTATGATAAAAAATAGATAACAAACAGACACTAACTCATCCTAATTGGTAAAAATAGAACGTGATTTAAATAATTATTTATTAAGACAAGATTGATAAGACAAGTTTAATGTTAGGATATTTTCTTATTTCTAACACATGCTGCACCGGTTTGACGTCATCACGTTAACAGCGGCTGTCGCTGAAAATCAGCGCTGTGGCTCCGTCTCGCATGGGGTCGAAGCATTATGCTGAGCGATGGCCAATTTGCGCGGACCTGACGCATATTTCCCCACAACTTTTTTTTTTGTCGCTTGTGTTTTTTTCCGCGTCATGTTTGCCGCAAATAAACGTATTTCCTTTCTTTCTGTCTTCTTTCTATTGCACAATATTATGTTTATTTTTTGTTTAGCGTAAGAGTTAATCAGATTGATTGATTGATTGATTGTAACTCAGTGAACGTCACACTATGATTTTCTAAAAATAATAAAGTAGGTATGTTATTGCTCAATATTATGTCACAACATTAAAATAAAGAGCTTATCTTTTTCTTTATCATCCAATTGCTTCCTTGATTTTACAATGTTTTATATGATATTAATTGATAAGGAATAGTAGTTATATAACTTGGAAACACGTTTAACTTCTTTAAATTTGTTCTAAAACACATGTTTTTAATATCCCATTACTCTAGGGCCATTCTTTAACCAAACACTTGAATAGAAGTTCCAGATTTTCGTAAACTTCATTATGAAGTTGTACCAGCGCCACAACTTCATGGTGAAGTTCTTGATTTTAATATTTTTTTTAAATGGCTTCTCGCAGTTCAACCAAAGTGGATGCCACAAAAAAATTGCAGCCTCCAGCCAGAGCTTAATAGAAACTTACATACTAAGTGACTACACGGTAAGGGCATCCCCTGTGGGGTACGGACCTCGGCTTAAGGCATCGCTGGGGGAGGAATGCAAGGGACAGGCTGGATCGGGCGTATGATTTTAACTATCCTCTACGTTATGCGTTTTTGGCTTGGGGCTGGGCGAGGCATCTCGCCCTGTGTGCGTTGGCGGTGAATAGGTTTAGTAAATATAAAACAAAAATGGAAAGTTTTTTTTCATTTAAAAAAAAAACACATGGTATTTAATTCAAAATGAATTAAACAGGTCAAGCAAAGTCGCGAACAGAAACCAGGTAATGATATTTATGATAAACAGTAGATAACAAACAGACACTAACTCATCCTAATTGGAAAGAAAGGAATCTGATTTACACATGTATCAAGACAAGATTGCACAACATTAGGTAACCAAAAAAACAAATTCGATGCGCTAAAGCCGAATAGCTTGGAATATTTTAGAACCTAATGGCTTGGCACGCGACGATGGTAAGGGGCCTGACGGAATGACAATAATGCTCTGGAAGTTGGGTAGGCCTTTGGTGTGGGATGCAGCCTGTGCCGACACCCTTGCGCCATCCCATCTTCCTGGCACGGCGGGCTGTGCTGGGGCGGCTGTTGCAGAAGCGGAAAACCTCAGACTCACCATATACCTTATTGGAAGTTATATGTTTGAGCCGTTTGGGGTTGAAACACTAGGGCCGTGGGGTCCGAGTGCTCTTTGAGTATTTCAGGATATCGCCCAGCGGTTGGGCGAATCTACACGAGACCAGAGAGCTGGTTAATTTTTAGGCCAAAGAATCAGCATTGCCTGCCATCCAATGTGGCAACGCTGCCACCCTTTTGGGCATTTCCCACTGACAGCGATTGGGATGAATTTTTTGACGCCCTATGAGCTCTTCCCTTTTTTTACCACTTGTACATATTTTTTTAGGTATAGGTTGTATATAATATTCTACTTTTTTTTTTTTTTTAAGGCTGGGAAATCATCCAATGACTGCTCCCGCTCTGGGTGGAGCGGAAGGGAGTGTCAGACTCTTACTGACTAAAACCCATCCATGTTCCTTCCGTAGCCCTTTATGTTCCGGGGTAGCGGTAACCCTTTCGGACAATCCCGCTTAGTATATATTGTACTTAAGATTTGTTTTTAATTAGTGTAGTTAGTCTGAATAAATGATAAAAAATTAAATTTAGTACTTCGTTCCGGAGTATGATTACAAGTATACGGGTTACGAGAGTGCGAAGTTACTGCTTAATGTTATTCGTTATTATCACTTGTTTTAAAAATCGGTGAGGGAAAACATTGAGAGGAAACCAGCATGTCTGAGAGATATTTCTCAACAGCCTGTGAAGCTAAGTCAGAGGCCCATGGGCAGCTTAAAAACTCTGAAACCAAGTTAGTCACTAACCAAACGAAAAAGAAGAAGATTCGTAATAAATTCAAACGTCTCTCTCTTTCTTGTAATCTGGAATCTGTATTTGTGCCCTGTTCACGGTGAATAATGGGTAGCTCACCGTCCGATCAGGACCACGCCCGTGCCGGACGGAGCATTCGTGTTCCACGCGCGCTTATTAGAGATGTCAGCATGTGAAGGGGCCCATTAGGGCCGAAGTCTGCCGGGTCAGCGGGATTGTCCGAAAGGGTTACCGCTACCCCGGAACATAAAGGGCTAAGGAAGGAACATGGATAGGTTTTAGTCTGTAAGAGTCTGACACTCCCGTCCGCTCTACACAGAGTGGGAGGATTCTTCTTAGCCCTTTATTTTCCGGGATAGCGGTAACCCTTTTGGACTATCCCGTTGAGTATTTATACTCTAAGCCAAGGTTTTCGGAAATCAACCCCTAAAGATGTATAAAGGGGTAGTCAGTTTATTAAGAAGGACTTAACTCCATCTTTTGCTTAACCTACTTCTATTTTAGGAAAATAAATTAGGGTCCACGCAGGTGAAGCCGCGGGCAACAGCTAGCTCTAACATAGGTAATTTATAATCTATGATAAGATCCGTGTTCAATACCATTAGGCGACACCTCAGTTAAAACATATGGGTTTTAAATCTTCATTGCTTAAACATATCGTTTTTTTTAGGGTGGTAAATCATAATATGACCCCTCCTGCTCTGGGTGGAGCGGAAGGGAGTAGGAGAGTCTCTTACAGACAAAAACCCATCCATGTTCCTTCCTTAACTTTTTACGTTCCGGGGTAGCGTTTACAATTTCGGAAAATTCCGCTGAAACATTTGGGTGCTGTTGGAATGTCAACAGAAGAGGAAATTCATTTTATAGCTATCAATTATTCACCAACTTAGACAGCTCAGATATAGTTGCCAAGTTTAATTCAGTACAGAGTAACAAATGACAGAAATTCATTACACAACTAGACGCAACTTTAAAATTGAACTTGCAACAAACTTTGGTCAAACATTGAATTTGGGAATATATTAAAATATAAATAAGATATAGAGCGCTTGAAAATACATTTTAAGTTATTATTTTATATTAGTAAATAGTTTGTTAGTTAATTTAGTAGAAGTGCGGTGACTTGAAATAAATCTATTTTATGTTGGATGGTATTTAAAAGTACTTCAATTTATTCCCATTTCATTTACCTAATTTTGCCTGTGTTCCACCAAATATACTGAATGTGCACCAAAATATGTTCATTAAAATATGTCATAACGAGCATCTATTTAACAACTGTTGCAAATTTGTAAAAATAGTAATACACCTAATTTTAAAAACAAGCATTTATTTTTTTAGTTTTACTTCAGATAATGCACTGCAAAATGTATTTGAATCAAACACCAATTAATGTCCAATGTAGCTTTATTAATAAAAAATGAACACATTATAAAATGCTTACAAAAAATGTTTTTTTAATACTAATCAGTACGAACCATAATAATTCAAAATGTTAAACAAAGTCTTTACTCCTACAATGTTCACATTATCAGTCCACTCAATCTCTGCAGTACTTCTTTAAATTATTGCACCAATAAAGCGCACTTTGCCTTTGTAGGACGCCCACGTTTTCGTTTTTGCCCGATGGCTATGTTTTTGGCTTCTACTGGAGGTGTTATGTATTTCAGCCTGATCGCAAGTCCAGTAACATGTTTACATTTATATTTTTTTAAACTCGGGGCAGTTACATTGATCCTTTACCCAGTCACTATTTTGGGAAGGCAAGACAACTGTCCAGTGAGTAAAGGCAAACAAAATCCATAAATTTCCATCGATTTATGGTGCGGGGATGTCCTTTGTATCTGCGGGGGGTGCCCCCTCCACTCTGGCACCACTCCCATGATAAGGTAACTCACCATTGCTGAGAAAAATGACTTTTCCTAACCTAACCTCAAAACATTCAAAAGTTTCTCAAAAAGCGTAGTCTGAGCCCCGCTTCGCGGGGCTCAATGGTTTAAAAGAAATAACCACGAAGGGGATGGCGGGTTCTTACAGACCCCGCCATCCCCTTCTAACCTAACCTGTCCGAGTCGGGGTAGGGCAAGGCGGTTTTGGGTATTTTTCGGATATTCACAACACTTGCACTTCACTACACTCTTCAGACACAGAAGCATAGGGCTACAAAAAAAAGCATGCCGGTAACGTCGCACGTGTATCTAACGTCTCGCTTTCTCCTATGATCCTGCAATATCTCTATCTCACTCAACGAACCGCCCCGCCTGCCATCGCCACGCCGCCGCGCGCCTTCTCCGTCGCACAACAGAAAGCAATAGGCAGGCATATGCGCGTCGCAAGCGCGCCAAAACCATTTTCAGTAAAATAAATATAAGTCTTAGAAGTAATGTTTTACGAAATGCATTATTTGTTCTTCAATTATAATTATTTCACTAACATAAAAGTTGTACAAAACCGTTTTAAATGGGTATACGGTACTAGGATGCATACTAAATATTTTGTGAAACATTCAGGAATATTTGGTGCACGATCCAATGATATTATTTACGTCATTGGCACGATCAGTATTTTTCGGGGAAGAATAAAATAGTTATTGTTACAATAGAATATTTGCAGCGCACTACAATAAAAAAGTGTTATATCTTGGTGTTAATTTGGAATTTGTTTGATGTAACATATTTTGTTGGCCGACCACTTGAACGCCCAAACGTCAACGCCGCAAAACCCTTGAACGCCCGCACGCGCGATTTGATCGCACCGCGTCGAGCGTCCCATGCCATTACTGATTCAAAGTGTATTTTCTAGCAATCTATTGCAGCTACAGCAAAGTAAAAAATACCAGTGTAAAGCTGAATTATTAAGGAATCAACTTATGTACATATTAAAGTACAACAACTAAACTGAATATTCATAAAAAGAATGTAAACATAACAATATGGGTTAAATTTAAGTAAAATATTTTTTCTCTTCAAGTTTTAACGAAATTTTGTTTCCAACACTCTCAATGTTCTTTGTTTATTATTAAACTAGATTACATAAGCTTTTTTTTGACACCATAACATCATTACTTAATATAAACAGTGTATCACATTAAACCAAACAAAGACCCACGCGGCGGTTGAAATCTGATGCCGTTAACGATTACGTAATGGCATGACGTAATCGGCCTACATGAATCCTAATTATATTCGTCATATTTTTTCCCAAAAACTTACTTACATTATGAACAATGATTATAAGAATATATTACAAGAGTTATTTAACTCAAATATGTATGATATTTTATAAAAACTTACCGAAAACCGGGACACTAGCACGCGGCTAGCAAGGCACTTGTAAAACATCCTATTAGAATCCAGTTAGAATTTGAATGCTTAAAATCAATAGATAATCCGATAGAATAAACATACAGGATCTTTTTAAATATAAAACACTAACACATTAGGATAATAAATGAATAATAAACACAAATTGTAAACAGAGATCCGCCCGGCCACTTCAAAACACTTGATACTGACAGTAAACAATTTATTACAATTTATTTTTTGCTGTCGCCGACTGGCACTTGAGACAACCTAACGCGCTAACTAATACTGATTATTAAAGTATCGCACTCCAGTAGGGCCGTGACAAGTTTCATTGATAAAAACCGGTTTCAAGTGGTACGGGTCGGCGCGCGCGCCCGAGACGGCTACAGCGGTCCGGGCGTACAACGCTTTCTTGAAGTCGGCCGCTCTAGCGGTTTGGGCGTTTCAGTGGGTAGTTTAATTATAGTAAAACAATTAAACGGGTTTAAGATCAATATTTAAGAAATGCATACATAGATGTACCTTTAGATTTTTGGTGAACACAAAAATATTATCCTTTTATGTTTATATTTATTTATGCTAAGGATCTTGAATAGTACAACCACTGCTAGAATTAAAATGTATTATTTAAAAAAAAATCTACTACGAGATTAATATATTTATTATAGCAAAATGTATAAACGTAACGATACCTATACAAAAACAGTGAATCCTTAGCTTATAAAATTAAGAATCAAGTTATTAGGTATGTCATAATAATTATATTTAAGAAAAACAGCAAAGTTTTAAGCCGAAATAGGTAGTGACAGAATGAGAGCAAACGAGTAGTCGCAACCTTACCATAATTATTATTAATCTCATCGGTAAAATAATCATAATTACACGAAATTAAGTATCTCCACTAAAGGCGAAAACAATGTTACAGCAATGCGGGCGATTTTTTCGACGCCATACTTTAGTTTTTTAATGGATTTTATATCCTTCCACATAGTATAATGTATGTGATTAATATAGGGTTGTATATTGTATTTTAGAGTAGAAATAAAAACGAGGTGCTCGTGGCTAAGTAATAACAGCCCCACGTACCGATCCATCAGGTTAGCCTACAATTGCCGGAGTTGGTCTGTGGATGGGTGACCATCTTTAGATATCGAGACTCCTCCGTGCCTCGGAAATCACGTTAAACCGTTGGTTCCAGCTGTCATTCATGGATCTTTGACAGTTGTTACGGGTAGTCAGTAGCCTGAAAGTCTGGCAGCCTTACCAAGGGGTATCGTATTACCCAGTTAGTTACTGTTTTGTGGATGTCAGGTAGGCAGTCGCTCCATGTAAAATACTGGTATTCAGCTGTATCTGGTAACACTGGGATGCCAGTAGGGACCTCAATATAGTTGGGAAACAGCTAGGAAGATTGATTCAGAGTAGAAACAAATTAATAAACTGAGTCAGTCTAGGACATAAACTGTAACATATATAGTTAGCCTCAGTGGGATTCATCATGTTCGGACAGTAATTCGTATTAGTAGACGCTCCTTATAATCTTCATACGCAAAGGTAAACGTATTTGGAACTCAGTGGTAGTAGCACCCATGTGTTTGCAGTCGCGTCGCCGGGTAAACTTAAACTTAACGCAAACTTTTGCGTTTACTTGCCGTGACTAGTTGGAATGTTTGTTAGGATACAATGTCTTAAATCTTCGCGGACCTTAGTAGATATTGATTGGATGGATAGGGAGGGAATTTATTTTTATTTTCAAATACTTTGTGGTAACTGTTTCGTCGAAGGAACAACAAAGCGTTTGTCAGTTATGTGTTGTCTCAGCGTCAGATGGAAATATTATGTATCTGGTTTGCCATCTGAGTGTATGATTCTATATTATACATTGTATTTTTAAGAAATTATAAGAAATAGTAAAGGCGAAAACAAAATGCAAAAATACAAACAAAACACCTTTAAGTACTAAAAATATTATAGTACAATTATAATAATATCCATGCATAAGCTGTTTTGACATAATTATGTGACAGTAAATTATAAAAAGAAACCAAATCAAAAACACTTTAATTACTATTTTTTATAGTTACCTAGTCACGCCCTTTCGGCATAACTATAAAAAAAATTAAGGTATTTTGTTTGTATTTTTGCAAATACAAGCATGTTTATTCTTTCTTTCTTTACAAATTCCTACATTACCCATTCCCAAAAAAAAAAACTACAAAATTACTTTCGAACCCCAACTACGAACAATACGCCATCATCATCAGGAATCTATTAAATGGGTATCAGACGTTTTCAATAGATTTCCCTGAATAGATGAAAGACGTAGCTTCAAGCTATTGTCAGACTCTGTTTACTAAGTGCAATAATGGGTAGATGAACCGTATGAAACACAAAGAGAGATGTACTCTTAGCTAAGAATTCTCAATAGCAATTTTATAGCGTGTGGTGCATTTGAAGCGCACGGTCATGGTCTTAAGTAAGTACGATAGCTTATTATTTTGTTGTTTTTGTTGCCTGTTTTCGAGGAGCTCTTGGTTAAGTACTAACTGCCGCACAGGTTTATCCATCAGGTTAAGCTACGCTTGCCGGGGTTGGCCGTGGATGGGACCATCTTTACATACCGAGACTCCTCCGTGCCTCGGAAGGCACGTTAAGCCGTTGGTCCCGGCTTTCATTTGTGCATCATTGACAGTTGTTACGGGTCGTTAGAAGTCCGAAAATCTGACAGCCAGTCTTACCCAGGGGTATCGTATTGCCCAGTTACTGGGTTGTGGAGGTCAGATAGGCAGTCGCTCTATTTAAAATACTGGTATTCAGCTGCATCCGGTTAGACTGGAAGCCGACCACAACATAGTTGGGAAAAGGCTAGGCAGATGATGATGATAAAGTAATAGGAGACGAGCCTATTGTCATCAACTGGGAAAAAATTCAGTCTTCCGGGATGCAACTGAGGAATTCTGGATGATAAAACACAATAATATGTTGCCATATATCATGGGTATCAAACCCCGTACCTCATGCTCAGTAGTAAGGCTTGCGACCACTAGACCAACTAGGCGGTCAACAATGAAACATCAGATTTTTTGTACGTAAATTAGATTTGATTAGATTACCTACGAGATATCTTGAAATGTTTTTCTAGTACGCATGTATTGTTTTATTTTATCTGGAATCGGGTAAGATAAAGTAGGTAATGTTTAAATACACATAATTATGATACCAGCTGTATTCAAGACAAGATCTACCTACTTGATTTATCCGATGTCTTAATTAATAATAATAATATCTGGACATTTCACACAACGCCATATAGTCCCAAGCTAAGCAACCTAATGCTTGTTGTTATGGTAACTGGATGGCTGACAAACTACTTATATACATTTTTTTTTTGTAAATACATACATATTATTGATAGAAAAACACCCAGACCCGTAACAAATACTTGTAGGTCGTATAAATATTTGTTCCATGCGGGAATCGAACCCGCGACATGTTGCGCAGCAGTCAATCGCTCAACCACTGCGCCAACCGTGTCAAAATTTTTGCTCGATTAAACTGCGTGGTTTTGTTCTGCATTTGAAGTTGACGAAAAATTTATTTTTCTTTATTTCTGTTCGTTTATTGATAACTAGCTGACCCGACAGACGTTGTCCTGTCTTAACTGTGATACCTACCCTACCAACCTACCTGCCTACCTACCCTACCTACCTACCTACCTGCCTACCTACCCTACCTACCTAGCTACCTGCCTACCTACCCTACCTACCTAGCTACCTACCCTACCTACCCTAGCTACCCTACTTACCCACCCTACCCTACCTACCTACCCTACCTACCTACCCTACCTACCTACCCTACCTACCTACCCACCCTACCTACCCTACCTACCTACCTACCTACCCTACCTACCCTACCTACTCTACCTACCTACCTACCCTACCAACCTACCAACCTACCTACCTACCCTACCTACCCTACCTACCTACGTACCCTACCCTACCTACCTACCTACCCTATAGGAGGAAAATCAGCAGCTGATCGAAAAAAAAAAAAAAAAAAATGTATTCTTCTATTCAGGGCGGAGACAAATCCAACGAAACAAAAACCATGAAAATTGGTCCAGCAGATCTCGAGTTATAACGAAGGGAACAAACCCGTCTTTCTTTTATATATATAGATTGAGCGTAAATTAGTAATCTATATTAATGTTTTTATAATCACGATTTCCTCAAAAACTTTTCAGTATTGATAATTCTTTCACTTTTGTAAGGATCTGCATGTTCTCAGGAAGATTTGAGTGTAGATCACCAAGTCACTACATAATCACTACATAGTATAAAACAAAGTCGCTTTCTCTGTCCCTATATCCCTACGTATGCTTAAATCTTTAAAACTACGCAACGGATTTTGATGCGGTTTTTTTAATAGATAGAGTGATTCAATAGGAAGGTTTATGTGTATAATTTGTTGACAGATTATGCGGGTGAAGCCGCGGGCGGAAGCTAGTATTATATAAAGCAAAGTCGCTTCCCGCGTCTGTCCTAATGTCTGTATGTATGAATGCTTAGATCTTTAAAACTATACAACGGATTTGGATGCAGTTTTTAATAGATAGAGTGATTCAAGAAGAAGGTTTTATGTATAATAACGAAGTGTTTTACTACAAATTTAACGCGTGCGAAGCCACGGGAAAAAGCTTAAATTATAAACGTTATGTCTTCGCGCTAGGGGTTCTCAGGCCACTAGGGTCGCCCTAGTAGCCTAAGAAGCCCTAGAAAAGGGCTACCGTGGCCCCTGACACAGGCAACTAAAGTAACAAGGTGGGTTTCAGTCAGGAAAACTCTGACACGCCCTCCCGCTCCGTCCAGAACGAGAGAAGTTATTTGACGATTTGCCACCCATAAAAAGGGTTTTTAGGGCCCGATCTCCACGTTGTTCTAAGTCAAATGGCTGAGAAGCGCCGTAGCGCATAGTTTCCTACAGCGCGGTTAAAGGTAAAGAAACCGTCTCGTTCTTCTTCTTCTTCGTGTGGTTAGTGACTAACCTGGTGTCAGAGTTTCAATGCTGCCCATGGGCCTCTGACTTAGCATCACATGCTGTTGAGAAATATCTCTCAGGCATGCCGGTTTCCTCACGATGTTTTCCTTCACCGATTTTAAGCAAGTGACAATTATACAATACGCACATGAATCCGAAAAATCAGAGGTGCGTGCCTTGGGTTCGAACTCGATGACGACCTATGACTTGGCAGTCCGCTGGTCACACCACTAGGCTATCACTGCTTACCGTCTCGTTAACTATGGCTAAAAGGTCTGTGCCGGTTAAGGCTGAAGCCTGCTGGGTCAACGGGATTTTCCGAAAGGGTTATCGACCGACAATCCTGGTTAAGCAGTAGAGGTTGCTCCTAGAACTGCGAGATGCCATCCATGAAGAAAAGAAAATTTGTTGAGTAGTTTCTGCTTTACGATGGGAAAAAGGAAGGAGTAGCATGACTGCTCATTTTGTTTAGGTCACATGACCCCTTAACTGAAGCCTGCCGGGTCAACGGGATTGTCCGAAAAGGCTACACCGGAACATAAAGGGCTAAGGAAGGAATATGGATGGGTTTTAGTCAGTAAGAGTCTGACACTCCCTTCCGCGTCACCCAGATTGGTAGGGATCATTTGATAATTTACCACCCTCAAAAAAAAAACCCGTATGTTAAGGGCCCTATCTCCCTAAACACCATGGTGGAGCAACCATGGTTGCGCTGCCAGCAAAATATACATAGCATTATGGTGGGTGGGTATCTCTCCAGGCGTCCGATCGGTTGCGCGACCAACCATACATTATTTGGTAGTGAGACCATGGTTGCGAGGGTTGCGCCACTGTCGTGTCCTAGTGAGATAAGGCCGGAGATATGAAAATGAGCGTGACACATAAGTGTATTCTTAGCTTAAGATAGATAAGTGCCATTAAATGTTTCAAATAATATTTTCCTTTGCCCACTTAGCTGTAAAAAAAAATCTTAAAATTACGTTTTCCTTTGAAAGTATTAAAACATAGATTAACTTTAAAGTATCAAGAGTTAGACGCTCAAAATATTAAAAGCATTTGATTAAAAACTTTAAGTAGCTAATAAATTATGAATATCAACTAAAGACCTTCATTAATTATTCAGTATTCAGTCCTAATCTTGAAAGAACCATGTTTTATTTTCGTGTTTTAAAACTAGATGGCGCTGATTTAAATTTGATTTTCGAACTCCGTTTTAAATTCAAATAATTTAACTGACATTAAGTATTTTAAAATGGCGGATAGTTTCGAAACTCCCGCCATTCCTAAAGTCTTATTCGACGCATATTAATATCTCTGGAATGTATATTAATTATAATTCTATTTGGCTGAACTTTCTTAATTAGAGTTGCGAGACTGACGGATGGAACCATCGCTCAGATTTAAATAATTGAAGTTTGTAAGATACTTGTTAATTTCTCTGTAAGTCTCTAATACTGTTTGTATATGAACGTAAACAGTAAACAGTGTCAAATTAAATTAGTTATTGAATCTCCACAGATGTCATGGATATCGATTTCAGATCATGATAAAAGCGATTAAAAGTATTTTGATGGTTTTCACAGGGTCAATAACCGCGCGTGGTGTAGTTACTAGAAATATGGTTATTTCATGATCTTTTTTCTATCAACATAATTTTCCAAAAACGTGTTTTAAACACATCGACTCATCCGTAGAATAAAGTCCCATCTGTAAGGTTGATAGTTTTCAGTAGAGGTTAGACAAGTTGTTGACTTGTGTAACTCTTAAACGGTGAGACTTAACATTTAGATTTTTTGGTATGTTGTAACAACGTCCTAGCCTAGTTAAATGCTATTCAATGTTCATTTCTTATCCTTTTATTTCACGAGATAGTGAGTTCCATATCAACATAGGACGTTTTATGGCGTAAGAGCAGGGGTCCGTAGTGAACATTATACGTTGTTTTACGGAGACGTCTGAATTAAGTGACGTTCTATATTAACATGGGTCATTTTTTGTTGGAAATACCCATCTCTTAAAAGTCCTTTGTGAATAACCACCTTCAAATATTTAAACATAATCTTAGCCAAATTATGACTACCCTGGAATGTAAGTAAATAAAAAATCAAATTAATACTTAAAATCGATTATTAATTTAAAAAATCTGAAAATAGATAGCAAAACCATTAGATAGCATCACTTTGAACAGCAATCACATCACAGTTAGGTACGGACTTAAAATTAGCAGTATAAAACTCACAGATCAATGCACCTATCTTTATATTTTTGCAATAACATTCTGTCTTTATAATTTTACCAATCAGAAGCATCGTTACCTAGATGAGGTTGTATACGTCTTAACAACAATTAAACTGTACGTATACCTAAAACATATAATATCTATAATAGTTAAAACTTAAAATATGAATTAGGTAAATGGCATATCGTATCACAGTATGGGTAAATAGGTAACCTACATGACTACGGCACGGACTTAACTTAGCAGTCTTATTATTACGCTAAATCTACTCATTATAAACCGTAGCAAGAAAAAAAAGAAAGAAGAAATTTCTTATTCCGATAGGTCATCATCCGATTCTTCAGACACATCAACAGTGGTGTGATGGGGCAAAGAGTTAAAATATGGATGATACTCTAAGGGAATTACTGAAAAAACCGGTATGTTATGTGCATAACACACCGGTTTTTACAGAAGGGACATACCCAAAATGAAGGAACAGTACCCACCCTATCATTGAGAGAGCTTCTCAAACCAAAACTATCTATACTCATGAATGGCGTTTATTAGTAAGATGGTCTGGATGAAATACATTAAAGGCAAGAAGATTAACTGGAATAACATTCGAGAAGTCCATGCAGACGGTGGTGATCCTAACAAATAGTTTTTCAAATATGACCTGACTCAACCTGATTATAATATTTTAGTGACACGAGAAACTCGGTACAAACTGAACTAAAACTGTATATTCTGAACCTATTATGGTTCCTGCTGCTAAATATAAAGACTTAATGGATATGTGACGTTCAGAAGTAATTCCCTTAGAGTATCATCCATACTTTAACTCTTTGCCCCATCACACCACTGTTGATGTTTCTGAAGACTCGGATGATGACCTATCGGAATAAGAAATTTCTTCTTTCTTTTTTGCTGCTTCTTTTTTTTTCTTTCTATAGTTTATAATGAGTAGATTTAGCGTAATAATAAGACTGCTAAGTTAAGTCCGTGCCATAGTCATGTAGGTTACCTAGTTACCATGGTGTGATACGATATGCCATTTAATTAATATTTTAAGTTTTAACTATTATGCCATCAAGGCAGTTTTAGGTATACGTACAGTTTAATTGTTGCTAAGACGTATACACTATACAACTTCGTCTAGGTCACGATGCTTCTGATTGGTAAAATAATTTTGTGAAGCAGTCCAACCGCTGTTGGTGAGATATTTTATAAGAGCATTTGTATCGGCATTTGTATGGTAACCCCATCGTTTTTTCATTTACGGCTTTTCCCTTTTTCGATACATATTCCTTACCTAAGTTCTTAAGGCATTTGCGTTTAATATCTGTCCATTCTTTTGGGTGCTTCTGTCGTTTTCTAGTCATTTTAGGAGTCACGGTGCGATCGCTTGTGTGTGAAGTAGCAGGCGAATTCGTAGTGCCAAATGACGACAAAGAAATCACAGAGAAACTGTCTACATGATTAGGGCAGAATGTGCTATCGCAGATCGAATGGACGTTAGTAGGAGACGGCATAGGAGTTGGCACTGACAGTTCCAAATTAACCGGGGTAGATCTGTGGTGAGAAACTTCTAACTCTTCAATCTGTATTAATGGTGAATTTTCGAAACTAGAAGGCACATCCAAAGAAAATGTACTAGGTTGATTGCTGTAAACATCTTCGGCAGACGGATCAGGCGTGATATTCGGTATTGAGCTGTCGCAGGTTTGGTCCCACCATGCTCATGCAGAACATCTTCCCATATGTCAGCTAGTTCCTGACTGATTTCTTCTGCACCAGAAGGCAAAGGTGACGTTTGTCGTATCATGGCGATTTCATCAACATTCACAACTAAAATAAAAAAATAAACTGTATATTATTATAGGTATTCATAGAATGTTATTTATATTAAGAGCAATATACCTAGCAATTAATGAAACAAATCTCAAATAAAAAATCTTTATTTTTAACGATATTTTTAAATGAACAACGTCCTAACTGATTTCATAGTCCCAGTAACAACGTCCCATCTTAATATCGAATCCACAAATGGTTTCAAAGATTCCGTAGAAAAACGTGCTACATTCACATAAGACGCTTAGAAGTTTAATAATGTCCGTATAAAATTGCCGTAATATTTCATAAGACCTGTACTTTTTTCTGTTTATTATTACAGAAAGAATGATTACCCTTTGAATATACATTACGCCAATAGTATTTTCGCTCTAAAAATGCGTTTCTGTACCTCTCCGTCAAAAAACGTCCTATATAAAAATCGATCGCCCACAACTGTTTACTGAGCCAAAAAAGCAATTTAGACATAATGTTTATTAATTTATGATCTTTTTAGCTATGTGTCACAAAATAAAACAACTTAAATCATCAACTTACCAGCATTTACACTTTTTTCCATAAAAACAGCAGGGACATATGAAAGCGATGAACTAAGCTCAGGCCTTTCTGCATCTTGTTTAAGCATAATTAACATTTTGCGTGATCGTGACATCTCTAAAAATATATTTTTTAATGCAAAACGCTTGATAAATTATTTGTTTCATCAAAACAAAAAAAAACTAAGCGCATCACACAAACTCGTACTCCTTCCAACAAACAGCGGCCGGACTGAAGAACGGACGGGGCGCCCGCGCCGCCCCCGCTCCTCGCGCGCCGTCTCTTGGTCACTTCGTGCGTTTTTACGCGGAGCTAAAGTCAGATTGAACGTTATTCGATTCTATATTTCCGAAACTAAATAAGATACGAAAATTCTAAAAACGTACTAGTGTAGAGTTTGCATTCCTTAGCCCATTTAGCTATTTAACTCGTTTTTGCTCCATAATCACATCGGACTCTGTTCTACGGATAAGTCGACATAATCGACCTATATATATAACTATATGATCAAGATTATCATAGATTAATGTTATTGGTGTAAAATATATACATTTTGCAAAAAAAAACTGTTTCTAGGAACATGTTTTGACAGTGCCTTCTTAAGAAAATAATCTGTTCTGAGCATGACGCATAAATCAGCACCATTCAGCTCAACTATTTTAAAATTTAAAAGAAACTAAATAATCCAACCCACACACTAACATCAGTGAGACATTTGATTGAGCTTGACATACTCTCAGCCTCCAGGGCAAATTCAAGTCAAGTGAAAGACATTTATCATACCTAGTAAATGGAAGCTCTATAATAAATATATAGTACTGACGCCTTTTTTTAAGGATGGGAAATCATCAACATATGGCCCCTCCCGTTCTGAGTGGAGCCAAAGAGATTTGTCAGACTCTTACTGGCTAAAGCCTGTCCATGTTCCTTCCTTAGCCCTTCGTGATACGGGGCAGCGGTAACTCCTTCCGACAATTCCGCTTACCTTCCTATGCTAATTAGCAATTACATGATACAAAAGAGCTTGCGTTTATGAAATAATGATAGTTTCAACGTAATTATCATCACTAATAATTTTCTTCAAAATTACGTTTTTCATTAAAAAGTCAAAATTTTTGTTCTGGCAACACTTAAATTCCTCCATAGATTGCTAGCGCCCACCGAGACGCGTCTTTTGACACCCCTCACGTGCGTCTAGCCCCCATAGAACACCCGCAAATTCAATTTTAAAGCAAAATTTTAAGTCTTTTTCATGCACCACTCTTTTACTCAGTGGATTATTGAAGAAGCTAATTAGCTGAATCACGAGTTTTAATTCTGAATCTTGATGAAAAGAAAGAAGGAGAAAACGTTCCATCTGGTGTCATAATCAGCCTATAATGTTCCCACTGCTGGGGCACAGGCCTCCTCTCTATTGGAGGGGATTATAATCCACCACGCGGGCCCAGTGCGGGTTGGTAAATGGCACATGTCTTGCAATTTTATTTGCCAAAATTCCTATTTGCAACCACTTATGCGGTTAGGGTTGCCAGATGTCCCGCTTTAACCAAACTTCCGCTTTTGACAATCGTGTCCGGCCAAATATATGCAAGTCCAGCCAGTCTGGATTTTGTTGGGCTTTTGGTCATCCCTGCCCCATCAAAAGATGCCGAATAGTAATAAATACAAAAATAAAGTGTCAATTTTTATACTTTTAATTTATTGTCAGGCTTTCATATTAAAATGTCTGGCTAAATATAAATCTGTGTCCGGTTTTATTTTTAATTTTTAGCCTGGCAACCCTAAGTGCGTCAACGTTTTCCTAATAGCAACACTCTCGTAGATACCTACGTGTGGTACAAGTTTGAGCAAGCGCCTACCGCTGGCCCAGATTGCTTTAATTACTTCTACTTAGCAAGTTATTCGGAATATGCAGTTGGTGTCCGAAACGTAAGGCGCAAAATTGATTTTGGAATCGTGGCTCTATGGCTCCCATAGACTAAAGATTTTTGTTAAAAAAACCCAAGGCCAAATTAAACTTTTTGGTGAACTTGGGTTTGCTACCGAATTACCGAAACAAAAATCATTGACTTTATAAACTCATTATTTCGAATAACTAGGTATATAACCACCTTACCATTGGTGATTTATCGTGGAATCAGCCCTAATTACTTAAAATGAGAAAAACCTGATGTACCAGAACATGAGGGTTTTGTGTCTGTTGAGTTTAACCTAACCTAATTTTAACAAAAAAATCGCGCGCTTTTCATAGACAATTCCATATTCTCTGTAAAAACCTGGAAGATAACAAAATACTCATAACACTAAGTAGATACAGAGGACAGCACATCAAGCCCCAATCTGTCAAATTACTTTGATAGATTTTCAACTTTATAACAAAAATATAAGGTTTATGTTCAATTGGGAATATATGACAGACTGGGATAGCTTGACATGCTATATTTGACACATTGGGATACCTTGATATGCTGGCATCTGTACATGAACATTGCTTGTATCCCTAAAAAAGCAAAATCCATACGGATACAAAGGAATCTGTTCAAATCCAAAAGACGCATAGTAATCCGAAGAATGTGGCCTCTCGCTGTTATATTTACATATTATTATCCACTTCCGATTTCGAAGGGAATTTCCGAAGGGAGTCGAAGACAGCCGAAAACATCACGACACACACATCGATAGCGATATAATCCCTTGACGTCTATACGGGACACTTTGCAATAAATAACTGACACTTTTGGACTGAAATATTGTCACAACTTGACTAGACTCCCTACTTAAGGAGCAAAGGAGAGTGCCCAAAAATTTATTGGAAAACCCCAGAATCGATTTAAAAAGACTTACGTACTTTTTGTAAAAATATAAGTAACAGATTCTATATAATTTTATCTTACGTCAACAAAATGAATAGGTAAACTAGTAGGTACATAATACTAGTGATTCGCCCTTGCTTCGCACCGGAGCAATGTACTGATTTGACGACAAGTCAAAAAAACAAAAATTTTGAACTGCGTCTAAGTCTAAAAATAATTATGTATAATACGCATAAATCTTTCGGAATTTATTCATAAAAATCCTTTGTGTAACTTATGATCACACACATTAAGCGGGATTGTCCGAAACGGTTACCGCTGCCCCGGAACATAAAGGGCTAAGGAAGGAACAAGGATGGGTTTTATTCAGTAAGAGTCTGGCACTCCCTTCCGTGGAGCGGAAGGGAGTGCGGGAGGAGACATTTGATGATTTCCCACCCAAAAAAAACAGACTCTCCCACATACACACAGACACTACAATTTTGATGTATACTATGTACATATGTATGGTTATAGACAAGCATATGCAAATGACTATTCAAACGCCTACAGTAAGTTTTATAAAAAATATCCTAAATAAATCAAACTTAGTACGCATGACATTGAATATCTGAACAGTATTTCAATGTCATGTGTATAATTTTAGTTGAGTTAAGGCTCGATGCCAACGAGGCGTCGACGTCAGCCCCTGGTAGCCCAGCGACAAGCATTTCATAATTTGCAGCTGAATACCAGTATTTTACATGGAGCGACTGCCTGTCCGACCTACACAACCCAGTAACTGGGTAACACGATACCCCTTGGTAAGACTAGCTGTCAGACTTTCTGGCTTCTCAGGACCCGTAACGACTGTCAAAGATACACGAATGACAGCCGGAACCAACGTCTTATCGTGCTTACCGAGGCATGGAGGAGTCTTGATATCTGAAGGTGCTTTTTCTCATCTCTGGAGCCTGGAACGCTGGTGTCTCCCCCTTGGAGGTGGGCGTTAATAGCTGCGACACAGTTTATAACTAATGTAGCTATTTACGTACACAATTAAACTTGTAAATGTGTTTGTGTTCCAATAAAGATTATTATTATTATTATTAATCATAATCATTTATTCATTTGCGAATATGTGTACCAAAGAAAAGGTCTTATAATACAAACAATAGCGTCCATTAACAATATCCTATCATAAGGCATGCTACAAATACACAGGTATATACAAAACTAGAATTTACCAATAAAAGACATTGTTTAAAATATTGTAGCATTATACATATAAGTTTATCCTGTAAATATTCAGTGACAGAATAATATGCTTTTTTTAGTAACAATGTTTTTAAATGTATTTATTTCACTTAAAAACACACTACAGAAGTGACTTTGGTAAATGGTTATATTTGCGTGGAGCCATTCATAATATACTTTTATTAAATAAAGTGGGTTTATTGATTGGTAAAGATATTTGGATTTCGTTTCTTTCTCTTATGGATATATGTCATCCACGTGCGGCCGTTTGCGCCATCCGCTGCAGCAGTTTTATACTTTTTGTTGTGCCCTACAGGGTCCGTTATTGTACCTTAGCTTTAAGCCTATTGTAAGATCTTCACACATTATGGAATGCAAATAGATATATGAATATGTAGTTCTCAACACCCCAGTAAGAGGTAACAGTCGACGGTGGCAGTGCTCGGTGTCTCGTTTGCGCTCAGCTTTAACTTTACTTTAGGTACCTACACGAGAATAAAATCTTACATAGTATATTATGATGAACAAAATAAAAAACAAAACACCTATAGTGTATTTTTCTTGAGTTGTATCATTTGGTAAACAAATGTCGCGACTAATATTAAGATTTCTAGGTATTACGTGTCTCTGAAGCATTTTTTTTGCCTTATGTGAATTATACAAAGATCAAGACGTTTATGCTTAACTTAAAGTGTATGATTGATACGAAAAATAATAATTTTCGCCCCGTGTTTGTTTATCAAATTGAACACTATCAAGCAATACAATATATAGATACATTATTTTTTATAAGCAGAAGTATAAACGTGAAATAACATTGACTATCAGTTTTCAAGTGGTAGCGCAACTGTCAAAATGTTAATAAGTTTGTGTATAGTGAGTGTTGTACTAAGTGGAAATTATGCAGCAAGAATATTAGCAGTAATCCCTACTCCGTCTATCAGTCATCAAGTGGTATTCCGACCTCTGACCCAGGAGCTAGCCAAGCTAGGACATGAAGTCACAATCATCACAGCCGACCCTGCTTTCCCAAAAGGACAAACCCCACCTAACATCACAGAAATAGACGTCCACGATAAGTCGTACAAGATATGGTCAGAGAAACTTTTGAAGAAAATAGATGGAGGAGAAAAAAATAATTTGAAAGAACAAATTGAAACATACTTCCCAACTATATTAGATATAGTAATTCAACAATTGCAAACACATGAAGTACAACAAATGATTAAAGATAAAACAAAGACCTTTGATCTTTTGATTCTAGAAGCTTGTGTAAGGCCAGCACTTTTATATTCCCATATCTACAAAATTCCTGTCATCCAAATGAGTTCACTTGGAGCCATGCCTGGGAATTTAGAAGCTGTTGGTGCTCCCGACCATCCTTTGTTGTATCCAAACATATTTAGGCAGAGATCAAACAATCTTACAAAATGGGAGAAAATTTTGGAAATATTAAAGTTTTATATATTCCATAAGATATCGGAAAGTTATGAGGATGTTGAAACTGAAGTCATAAGGAAACAGTTAGGTCCAGGTACACCTAGTGTTGCAGAATTGTATAAGAATGTGCATATGCTGTTTTTGAATGTCCATCCAGTGTTCGAAGGTATTCGTCCTGTTCCTCCGGGTGTAGTGTATACGGGGGGTTTACACCAGAAACCTGTTAAGGACTTGCCAGAAGTAAGTACGAGTGTTTCAATAAAAACAAATGAAGGTCTGTCTTAATTGACATCGTTCCAGCAATGCAAGACTTACAATACAGAGATGAAACAAAGGAGAACACATCAATAGGGTTAAGCTACGATTGGTTGACCAGAATGCTATCATTTTCTTGTAACATATAATTATCTATCTTGTTAATTTGATTCGCGAGTATAAGATTAAAATAATAGGCTAGTGTCATCGAGCTGAATGGCGTGCAACTGGAGACAAGTGATAATAATACAACACGCACATGCATCCGTAAAATCAGAAGTGCGTGCCTTGGGTTTGTTTGGTTCTTCAATGTTGAAATGATGAAAATGATCATGGATTTAAATATCTGTTTAATGTCATTTCAGGACCTCAAAGCTTACTTAGACGCATCCAAAAATGGTGTAATCTACGTAAGTTTTGGTACAAATGTGAACACGGATCAGTTAAATCGAGATATTTTAAAGACAATGCTTAAAGTATTCTCTGAAGTACCTTATGACGTATTGCTGAAGTGGAATGAAGATGTACTGCCTGGCCGTTCTGATAATATAAGAATATCAAAATGGCTGCCGCAATCAGATCTGCTCCGTAAGTTTTATAGTATACTATACTATATTTAACATAGCATTAGACAAATAAAGGCTAAATATAACTATCGTTAGTTATAGTGTGATATTGTTAAAATTACTGTACTTTAGGGTCATTTTTGTAATGTTAATGATAAAATAGATTACATTGCTTTATATTTATCGTAAAATATTGGAGTTTATTACAAGTTTATATCGAAATAACGATAAAGTGATAATCATTATTTGTCTAATATTATAATAATGTACTAGTAAGTTTCGCCGGCGTGAATGTCGGAAATTATCCCACGGTGCCCTAAGTCCCTATGCCTTAAGTCTACCTGTTTTTAGCGCAATTGGCCGAAAGGGTTACCGCTGCCCCGGAACACAAAGGGCTAAGGAAGGAACTTGGATGGGTTTTTGTCAATACTCCGTTCCGCTCCGACCAGAACAGGTGGAGACATCAAATTTGTTCTGTCGTTAATACATTAAAAAGGGAAAGATTAATTAACGTCTGACTCCAATCCATACTATTAGGTACAGTATGGATTTCTTTTCGGTCTCAATTAATCAGTTTCATCTTGCCAAGTTATTTACGACTGATTTGTAATGCTATTTCTTATTTCCATAAACTTATGAAAATAAGTTTCGAACGAATGTTTATTTTACGATAGAATTATTCACTAACATAAATATTATAGTTAAAGACAAAGTGCGTCAGGTTTTTTCATGTCATGGCTATTTCTTTAAAAACAAAAAGAAATAAAAAAAAGATGGTTAACAGAGCAGTACTGTTAACTATTAATTAGTTTTTAAATATGCAGTTTAAAAAAAAACGACATAAAATTAATACTCTATGGTGAACCCCCAGAATATTATTTTTATGTCGATTCGAATAATAATGTCAATATGGTAACAGCTTGCTCGTTGATACACTCAGTATAAATTATGTTTTCATTCATTTTCATTTGAAAAAAGAAATGGCTTTCTAAGGTCTATATCCTTTACATCGGGTATAATTTCAAATGATCCAAAAGAAAACAAATATTTACTGCAATATTCATACTTTTTTGCTTAACTAATTTTCAGGGCACCCAAACATAAAGCTGTTCATAACACAAGGAGGTCTACAATCAACAGACGAGGCTATCACAGCAGGAGTACCTCTGATAGGTCTACCGATAATGGCAGACCAGTGGTATAATGTAGAAAGATATGAACATCACGAGATTGGACTCAAAATAGAGATGGAAAGCCTTGATGAGAAACAATTCAAGAATGCGATCACTACAGTTATAGGCGATAAAAAGTATGTCCCTTTTGATACTTTGTCAAAACCAATAAGTAGTGTAAAACCTCTTTTGATTATGACTTTACTTTTATTCTTCTTTATTTTAAATATTTATACGTCTTCTTTTGTTTTTCTTCTTTTATGTGTCATATCTCAAGTATGCGAGGTATGACACATACAGTATGGAGACCACATTATGCAAAAAATGTAACCAAAAGTTACACTACTCCATAGAATTATGGCAAAATAAACAATTGGATTAAAAACCATTATTAAAAAAAAATTAAAACACCACTGATTTCAAAATAAATTTAGTAAGAGAATACACTGTTTTGACAACATGCCTTGACCTCAGAAAGCAGCAAATAATAATTGTCATCACGGCCCCAAAAAGTGACTGCTCACTACAGTGGTACCACATAATTTCTACTTTAATTTAAGGTATCGTCAAAACATTGCCAAACTTCGAACTCTAATGTATGATCAACCAATGGGTCCGCTGGAGCGCGCCGTGTGGTGGACGGAGCACGTGCTGCGTCACGGTGGCACAAGACATCTGCGCGCGCCGACCGCCAACATGTCGTGGGCGCAGTACCTAGAGCTAGAACTAGTGCTAACCATATTTATAAGCTTACTGATTCTTATATTCACATTCATCACTCTTGTTTATTTTGTTTGCATAAATTATGTAATTTCGAAGAAAATTAAGTCAGCTTGATGAATAAACATGTTGATTTTAATCATAAGTTTGTAATTCAAACCCTTGGTTCCATGGTTATTTAGAATTTTGATCAACTTTTTAAATAATTTATAAATTAATTTTTGTTTGTAAAAGACTTAGAGACTTTAATGTTTAGAGTCGCCTTTGAAGTTGTGTTATTTTGGTGTATTGTTTTGAAATCAAAACATTACTTATACACCCTTACTCTCTCTTTGCTTAGCCATCCCATCCCATTTATCTCAACTATGTTGGGGTCGGCTTCCAGTTTACCCGGATGCAGCCGAATACCAGTATTTTATATGGAACGACTGCCTACCTGACCTCCACAACCCAGACAGTAACTGGGTAATTCGATACCCCTTGGTAAGACTTGCTGTCAGACGTTCGTATACCCCGGCCCCTTACTAATAAACGAATAATATCAGGTGAATAGTTACACACCGATGCCTTTCTTTCAGACGTCAGAAATTTGACTTGAAAGAAGAAGATAAAGCGTTATGTAACTACAGCTGCTGTACAACGTTTATTAGTAAGGGCATAGTGTTTTACGTTTATATCCAAATCTAATCGTTATGAATACCTTTTTATAGCTAAACTAGATCCCTAAACTAGGCCTTAAAATTGAAATTTTGGCTGATTTTATGAATAAAACTTAGTAACGTAGTACGGACAAGTTTCTTAATGATGCTTTTGGGGGCTATTAAAAGAGTGTTCGTGTAGTTTCCTACCCGTTGTTCCTCTTAGGTACTCATTACGTTTTGGATTGGGCTACTTCATCTTCTTCATCTTTCTTTCCGACAGACTAACCTTGACACTTCAAAAGTCCTTGTAATTGGTTTATTTGTAATAAGAGCTTTGAGTTTCGGTTTATAAAACCATTTGATAATGAATGATGTAAGCCCGATATAATTTTCAAATAGTCATCATCATCACAAATAGTTATGACTGACTCTCTCATAAAAACTGTATAAAATTGGTTTTTTTTTGGGGGTAGGAAATCATCAAATGACTACCCGTTCTGGCTGGGAGTATCAGACTCTTACTGGCTAAAATCCCATCTATATTCCTACCTTAGCTTTTTATGTTCCAGGGTAGCGCCTAACGCTTTCGGCCAATCCCGCTGAATAAAATCGGGTTGGCCATTAGATTATGGTGAATGATAAATAAGGTTATTTCTAGTGTGGTAAATAATCATAACATCATAATATCACACCTGAATTCGCCGACGAGTTAACCACAGATATATCTTTACTATACTAACATTTCGCCAGTTATGTTTAATCCCTATACAATAGAGGGCCAGCCGGTTGCAATAATCTGAGCAAAAATCCAGACTCCCGATCACTACAAAGAAATTTGTAATGGAAAAACCCAATAACACTTTGCCGGACCTAAAAATTGAACACAGAACCTCATGGTCAGCAGTAGCGTTTGTGACAAACAAACTTTATTAATAACTAGCTTCTGCCCGCGACTTCGTCCGCGGAAAATTGCGATATACTGAAACTGTTTAGGCAGCGCATGCAAGTAATTTTGTTTTCGGAGGTATTTCTTTCCGACTTTCTAGACGAAAATTGCGATACCTCGGCTAATATGTATGATATAAATATAATTTATTTTGCCTATAGCACTCAGGAATAATGTAGCTTTCCATCAGTGAAAAAATGTTTGAAATTGGATCATTAGTTCCGGAGATTACCCCCTACATACAAACTTACAAATTTTACCTCTTTATAATATTAGTATAGATAAGAATCTTCAAATTAAATTAGTTGAGAATTCCGAAACGTCTGCAAAAGAAATAAACATTAAGATGAGAAATATTTTCGGCTTCCAGTAAACTGTCAAGCCAAAGGAGCGTGATAATGAAATAGAAGGACAATTAATTTAATTAAATAAAGAGTGCGAAATTGAGAACTTGGAAGGGAATTATAAGATTAACGGTCGTCAACTCCATTTAGTGATTAAACGAAACATCATTAATGTTTAATTGATTAAGACAAAACATTTTTTCTGGACTCTTTTGCCCCTAAAATAATGAATTTATTGTATTAAAAATAAATATCAGAGCTCGTGGCTAACTTATAACTGCCACACGGATCGTACCATCAGGTTAAGCTACGCTTGCCGAGGTTGGTCCGTGGATGGGGACGCTCTTTACATACCGAGACTCCTCCGTGCCTCGGAAAGCATGTTAAGCCGTTGGTCCCGGCTGTCATTTGTGCATCTTAGACAGTCGTTAGTCAGAAGACCAAAAGTCTGACAACCAGTCTTACCAGTGATACCCAGTAACTGGGGTAGGTAGGATAAACATTCGATCCATGTAAGTTACTGGTATTCAGCATCCTGTAAGACTGGAAGCCGTCGGATGAAGCTAGACGGATTGGTTGATCCACCTCCGTTTAAAAATACTCCAAGATACACCTCTCTTCAACCTAGAATCAATAAAATTGATCCCCAAGTTTAACAACATAATCACCTTTGATTTGATTTGTATCTGAGAGCCGGAAACCTGTTCAAATAAACTTAATTGAATTTAAAAGCTCAACTTTTTGGACAGAAAAGTTGTGTAAACCATTTGAAACGAATTTTATCAAGATAAAAGGTCTTTTCATGGAGCCAGGAGTTTGTTTGCTGGCGACCCCTAAGTGATTCCGAGCCTTTTTTGAACGAAACACTGATTGCCTCCACCATTCAAAGTTTGGTTAACGAAGTGTATAAATAGGATTGAGTTTGCAATTAATGTTTTGGTAACTTGGTTTCGGCCGGTAGTTGCAGTAGACGTTCTATAGAAGAATGTACATACTTTTTTTTTGAGGCTTGGCAATCATCCTATGTGTTCTCCCGCTCTGTGTGGAGCGTAAGGGAGAGTCAGACTCTTACTGACTAAAACCCATCCACGTTCCTTCCTTAGCCCTTTATGTTCCGGGGTAGCGGTAACCCTTTCGAACAAACCCGCTTACCCCGAAGAATGTACATACCTACTGTGTGTGAATAGGAATATTTACTTTTGACTTGATAGACACTCACTCTACATACCATAATATTTCAAAGTTCTCGTTACAAATTACTTTTGAAGTATTAACTATTTCAAGGACTGAGTTGATGTATGATAGGCTAAATCAAATTGTAAGGTTATCTAAATTCTTTGTAAAGAATAAACACAATTTTAAAACTTCCTATATCGTCATCGTTGATCGTGATAGGCCAGTGGTTAACGCCTCGCCTCTCGTGCCCGATGCTGTGAGTCTATCCGGGCAAGTAACAACGAAATTATTCAATTCATATGTAAGTACTGTAAAGCCTTAGTGAAATCTTATGTTGACCCTGACTTTTAAATAACTGATAGCATTCGTCTTTTGAAATGTATAAAATAGTTTGATAGGTTTTTATAAAATAAAACTAAGTACGTCAGTAGCCGTGTTGCTTGTATTGGCCCGTGTGTTTGTATTTTATTGGATACTAGCTTCCGTCCGCGGCTTCGCCCGCAAAATATGTCGACATATTATACACATAAACCTTCCTGTATAATCACTCTATCTATTAAAAAAACCGCATCAAAATCCGTTGCGTAGTTTTAAAGATTTAAGCATACATAGGGATATAGGGACAGAGAAAGCGACTTTGTTTTATACTATGTAATGAAGATATCCCTACAATAATAATTTACACAAGCTCTACCACTGAGCCCCCTAAGTGTTGGTCCCTCTGACCTTCACATTACTTTCTAAGTTGATTTTGGGCTTTACTGACATCGGTGAATGAAAATATCGTGAACAAACCTGGATTCACATGTAGTTATAATATATAAGTCTGAAACCGCCAATTCATCTTGAGCAAACGTGGCGAACAATTTTCGTGCCTTCTTTGTTTGAGAAGATGCCATAGCCCTGTAGTGGAACAGTCAATATAGGCTATTGTCACGTTTCTATAAATAATTAACACCCTCTTTTTCGTATTATTATTTATAATTGAAACATTTGTAACATCATAGCCCACAAAAAATCTGCCTAGCCTTGTCTCAACTATTTTGCGGTCGGCTTCCAGGCTAACCAGATGCAGCTGAATACCAGTATTTTACATAGAGCGACTGCCTATCTGACCTCCACAACCCAGTAACTAGGTAAGACGATACCCGTGGTAAGACTGGCTGTCAGATTTTCAGCATAGCCCATACAAAATTATACTATAACCATAATTTGAACTGTTGATTTTCATCCATAATTAAACATTATTACTTACGATTCCTATCATAAGTACTCGTACCCTGCACGAGTGCGAAGTAAATTAATCCTCCCTGCCTTTGTATTAACGTCAACCCTTATCAACTGACCGGCTCAGAATTCAGAGACACGTGGTATTGACAGACTGAGAATAGCTATTCATAAATTAGCTATGGATTCAATGACAACTTTTTATCATGTTCCTAGTTAGCACCACTTTGAGAGAAATGGTTGTCTAACTGACAATGTTATAGTGATTGGCGATACCAATATAAACACATTAAGCGACACGGTTAATCCTACTGTATCAAGGTACAAAAACGCCCTGTGTGAATGCGGCCTGATGTGTGTAATACCAAGCGAAGAGATAACGCGCGAGGCGATCGCGGACGGCCGGCTTGAGGTATCGTGCTTGGATCATATCTGGGTGCGAGCGGGACGGAGCGAGCATGACGCGTGCGCGTATGTGCTTGAGTCACGAATCGCCGATCATCATGGAATCGGGTTAATGCTGAACTTATGTGTGAGTGGAAGTGGAAATCAATGTGTGAATGACAATATCAAGAACAATAGTATGCGCGAAGTGCTAAGTGATAAAATTGTTAAGCAAAAGCTAGATGAATATGAATGGTCCCAGTTAATAACAATAACGTGTCCGGTGTTATTGTATCAGACGATGTGTAGTGTATTTGATCGCATTTACAAGGAAAGTACATTTCAAATTAGCACAGATAATAAGAAAGTAATAAGGCAACCATGGATAGATAGGTATTTATACAAAATGTTATTGCGAAGGGATTATTTATTTAGAGTTTGGAAAGCGGATCCAAAGAATATGAGCAAGCGATTAGACTATACAAAATATAGAAATAAAGTAAATAAATTAATAAATATGGCAAGAAATAAATATAGACAGGAACAAATTTTAAAATGTAATGGAGATTATAGGAAAATATGGTCAAATATAAACATTTGGTTGGGTCGAAACAAAACTAGCTTGGACGATGTTATTTTAAGGCATTTAGGGAAAACAGATTGTATAGAACAGATTTGTACAAACTTTTCTAAAACGTTTACGGAAGAAATAAAGGGAGTTAAACATGTATGTAACTTGAAGTTTTTAGACAGAAATAAATATGTAAAACCGAGCGAGGTAAGCTATAGATACAACAAGGTGACCTCGTCGCAGGTAGAAAAGGTCATAAGAACATTGTCCTGTGAAAAAGCACCCGGTTCAGATGGAATACGGGTGCAAGACATTGTATATGTATGTAAGCAAATAAGCCCTGTTCTAGCTGCGTTCGTGAATATGTCCTTATCTAACGGTATTTATCCAGACCAGTTAAAAAATGCAATTATACGTCCTATATATAAATCAGGAAGTCATTTAGAATATGGTAATTATAGGCCTATCGCAATATTATCTGTTATAGATAAAATAACCGAAAAAATTATTGTAGGACAGATTAGCGCGTTCTTAGAACAACACAACATATTGTGTGACACTCAGCACGGTTTCCGGAGAGGGCGCAACACTGTCTCTGCCCTGGTGGAATTTTCAGATTATATGAATAATTGCTTAGATTCTGGCAAACAAATTATAGCACTGTTCATTGATTATAAAAAAGCGTTTGACACTTTAGACCATGATATCTTATTACAGGCAATGGACGAATGCGGAATACGCGGTCCCGCAAATAATTGGTTTAAAAACTACCTCACTAATAGAAAAATATGCACAACTATCTCCCGTGTGGCTGGGAAAGAGGTAAATGTCGACCTGGGTGTGCCTACTGGATCTGTGTACGGCCCTGTAGGTTATGTAATGCATGTGAACAGTGTGTCAAATGTCGTAAATAAATGTGAGGTGTTCATGTACGCTGATGATATGTGTCTTGTTTATGCCTCCAAAGATATAACTGAGGCACAAAAGTGTATTCAAGAAGACTTTGAAAACATTAGCAAATGGGCACACGACAATGGAATTATTTTTAATTTTTCAAAAACTAAATGTATGCATATACACTCACCATATAATCTAATTGCTAAATCTGTAAATAATGAATATCTCACAGTTATAGGACATACATACGAATGTTTGCATAGAGATAAATGTAATTGTAAATGTGCAAAATTGGATTATGTTGATAAATTTAAATATTTAGGTCTAACAATAGATAAGAACTTTAATTGGAGATTACATGTAAATGACATTTGCAATAGGCTAAGATCAGTGCTAAGTAAGTTTTACCACTTAAAAAATGTATTGAACAGACAGACGTTAAGAATGGTGTATTTTGCACTTGCCGATTCGCTAATAAGCTATGGACTTCTTGTGTACGGGCGAACCTTTATTACATATTTAAGAGATATTAAAGATATACAAATTAGACTGATAAAGTTTCTGGTTAGTAAAAATGTTAAAGATAAGTGCTACAAAGAGTATGATAAGTTATTCCCCATCTGTAAAATCATACCTATAGATAAAAAAGTAGATTATCTGGTAGGCCTGGAACATTACTACAATGATAAATACAAAGTTAATGTTAAAAACAAGTACATCACACGTAGGGTTAGAGAGAACAAACTGGTTCAACCGCAGATAACAAATTATTATGGTAAGAGAACAACTAAGTATTTAGTACCTAAAGTGTTTAACAAAATAGATTTATTAAGAGAAAAAGTAAAAATTGGTAAGGGATTACTTAAGACAAAATTAAAAAAACATTATACAGGATAGCAAACAGAATTAAAACATTGTATAAGATTAAAAACAATATAATATATAAGTAGGTAGTAAGTATGTATAGACAGCAGCACATCGGGTTGTACCAGGCTGTCGAATTTCTACAAATGATTTTAAGCCTTAAAATGTTGATGGTTAAACTCAAAATCGAAGGAGAAAATTTGGGTTTGTAGTAGCTTGACGTCCTGGTGCTGTGTGTAGGTACGTAAGGTGGTAAATTGTTTTAATTGTATAAGAGCGCCTCTCGCCATCAAACGTAAAAGTTTGGCGAGTTTTAGACTTAAGTAACACCGCTGTATTGTAATTTCATTAAATAAATAATTAAAAAAAAAAAAAAAAACTATTGAGGGAAGCATTCGCTTAGTTTTAATGACATTTTAAAACGTTAAAATAGTGTTTGAATTACAAGCAAGGATCTGGAATCAACCGTGGCCATACGTAAGAACAGATATAATTATTATATAGCCGATATTATTAGAAAATAAAGTATGTATGAAAAAATTCTTGGGTAAAAATGCAACGTCCTGTCAAAATTTCAAGTCATCCATCGGCTATACTATTCGAGTTTTGCGACTACAAACAAACGGATGCTGTATTTTTATACAAAACTAAACTGATCCAATTCCTTGAAAAACAATTTATTATTAAAAGTAATAGTATCTGAATAAAAAACCTTCGTTTGAAGACCCAAATATACTTTTATTATTATAATTTTGTTTGCTTCGTCCTAAAATAGGTACTTTCTTATTACTGTTGTATCTCAATACCCGCTCGTAGGTAGTTTACTTTTAATAAAACGAACTCTTTTGTAAACAATACCTACTTATTTCAGCTTCTTATTGAATTTCCAGGGAGATCAATTTTATATTATAACCTTATATTGTAAGTAATAGAGCTTCTATAAAGACTGGCCCGGGAAACACTGAGCTATAATGTTTCTCTGTTACTAAGGAGAAATTGTTATCAAAAAGTGTGGTTGTTCAAACGTCAGCAGTAACAAGACCAGAATAAACTAGTTTCTTATTGTACTGGAACTCCATAATACGATAGGCCAGCTCAAGGTGAAAGTGTCATCATTGACGTGCGGCCTAATGTCTGAGGCCAGCACATCAAGCTACCCCAATCTGTCAAATTTATTTAAAAGATTTTCAACTTTATTTCAAAAGCATAAGGTTCATGTTCAATTGGGAATAATTGACAGTATGGGATAGCTTAATGTGCTGGTGACTGTATTATAACGAGTTCAGTTTAACAGGTCAACGTGGAAAGCCAATTACAGAGACAATAGGTAGTTCAAAAGTGCCTTTCTTGTGCCTATTTGAAATAAATGATTTGACTTTGATTTTGTAGACATTTTGATTTTTGAGTTTTAATGGATTAACTAACTCTACTTGGTGTTGCAAATGCCAAATATTTGTGTGTTTTTTTTAACCAGTTCTGTCCCATTGCTAACCTACATCAATCGATTTGCCTTGTCTTTGTAACTATGTTGAACACCATTAATGAACACTATTATTTTACATGGAGTGACGGCTTATCTGAGCTCCAAAACCTAGTAATTGAGTAACAATATACTAATTGGTAAAACTGGTTGACAGACTTTCGGGCTTCTGACTAACTGTAACGACTTTTTTTTTTGGCGGGAAAGAAGTCATCGAATGTCTTTCATTCAACTGACTGATCTCTCGCTCTGGGTGGAGCTTAAGGGAGTGTCAAACTCTTTCCCACTAAGACCACAAATGTTCCTTCCTTAGCCATTTATGTTCCGGGGTAAAGGTAAGCCTTTCGGGCAATACCGCTGAGCCTTGGAAAACTCCATGCGTTCCTCTCTGCGTTTTCAATATGTAATTTAACCTATATTTATAATTGAGAAGCGTAGCTTAACATTTGATCGAGCCGTGTGGCAGATTTTATATAGGTAACTGTGGTTCCTTTCAGAGGTGAATGAACAACAACATGGACATGGTTTAGCACATTGCCAGAATAAATCTTGTGGCTGGTTGGTGGCAATTATGCTCGTCTCCTATTGCAGCAGCAGTTTTGCAGTTATGATAAAACACAATTGGCAAAATGTAGGTGGCATACCTCTTTTTTTTAGGGTAGGATATCATAAAATGACTCCTCCCACTGGGTGGAGGGGAAGGGAGTGTCAGACTTTTTGACAAATACGCATCCATGTTCCTTCCTTAACCCTTTATGTTCCGGGGTAGCGGTAACCCTTTCGGACAATCTCGCTGACTATACCCGCTGACCGTTGGTATATCTCTGCCTAACCCTTTGCTACAAGTTTATTATATTTACTAATTAAAACATCTAATGACGTAAAACGTTACATATAATAATATAGGTACATAAAGACTCAGAGAATAAAGTAGTGACATCTGGAAGCAACTCATGAGCTCCGTACCAGACATGATGTTAATAAAGGCATCCCTTCGCGATGTTATTAAATATTATTATGATGTTGTTATTTAGGGTTCCGTAGAAGAGGAAAAATTTTGAGTACCTATTTATTTAAAATAATATTTTATGTGGGATGTCGTGTGGTTGCTAAACATGCTGGTCCTGCTCCACACACAATCTAGTGTCTAGACCAAATCAAACTGGTTGCTAAGTAAATTAGGTAACAATTTATTATTTGTACCGTACTATTTTAACATATTGGAATAACTTCTCACACATTGATTGATTTACTATTGTTAACTTTTAGAATGTTTGTAAATATGTGAGCACCATGTACTTATGACATAATTAAGTTTACCTGCCATTGCTATGTGTTTTTCTTTTCACCTTTTGTGGTGTAGGTAGGTAGTGTTTTTTATCTTTATGCTTTAAAACCATAAATTCGAAGACATTGTGATATCCAACATTCAGCACTGTGCCAGCGCGATGGATTACAGCAAACGGCCGACTCCCTCTTACAGAGAGAAGACCTGTGTTTCAGCAATAAGATCATCAACTTATTGACCGCTTGGTTTTGTATCAATTGGCATGCCCCAAGCGTCGAACTCATTAAAAAAAAACTTGTTTACAGACAAATATGGTCTTGCAATTACATAAAAAACAAAAACGGAATTCTCAGTCGTACACGACTTAATTTAAAATATTTGTCGTATTAATGCGACTGGTGCGGTTCAAAGGTTAAAGATGGCTAAACCTAAGTTTTATCAGGGTGACTCTGCTACTCTGCTCTACTGATTTAGAGGGAAAACATAAACAGAATAATTTTATCTCTAAACAAGATTTTAGTAACTTAATTAAAATGTTCATAGTAAACCAAAGAAATATTATGTGCGAAGTCATATCAGAGCACAATAATTAATACTTACAAGATAGTTATGAAGTTCGTCCCGCTTAAAATAATTACCTACAGTAATAATATACATTTAAATGAAAAGTCGCAAGACTGGGTACAGAATTTCTAAGAAAAGAGTAGTTACCTATTTATTTATTAAAACTTTTCGCACACAATAATGGTACACGGGCGAACTTAATGTCTTAGGCATTCTTTATCAAGAAAGCAGGGTGGTGAAAAGATTCGATTGCAGGTGCTTTAATGAAAAAGGAATAATAATAGAAAAAAATAATATCATTAAAGAATTAAGAACCTATGATTTTTATCCATCTAACTTCATGTCTTTTTGTCTAGCAAATGAAAAATAATAAGTTACTTTATAACTAGCGAATCACCCCTGCTTTACTTGGCTTATTGAACATTATTTTTTTGATTATTATATAAGTTTATAATATTAGTAATATTATCCATTCAATCAGAGGTGGGCCTCTGACTACAGCATCTGGGCAGCATAAAAACTCTGAGACCAGGTTAGTCACTCACCACACGAAACGAAGAAGAAAATCTAATGTATATTGTACGAACACTGACATAAACCTTCCTAATTTTATTTACTTAATGGTAGTGTAAACCGCATCGAAATCCGTAGCGCAGTAAGAACATTGCAGTCACACAGACGGAAACAAAACGTGACTTTGTTTTAAACCAGGTATATTCCATTTTATTTGTGGTCGGCGCAGCATCGTCTCCTTCTTACTATTTTTTATATTCTGAACCATGAATATATTTATATAAAATAAAATAAAAAACACGACGATTAACTGTCAAAAATTTTTTGATTTTCGAAACATCTACTACGGAACCCAAGCAATAATCTCGCTAAACCATAAAGCGTGTTGTTTTTCCGAGGAGTTGCTCAGAGCGTAATGGACAGATTTTAATTATGTTTCTTGAATGACAGATAGCTCTGACAAGGACAAGACTTATATCTACTTGGGTTTAAGCCAATTTATACTTAGGTATTTTGGTATTTAGCACAGAATGCGAATAAATGTTATTAGTAGGTACTGCAGAGCCTGAGTGAAACCTTCTGTTGAGCCTGGCTTTAGAGTATTTTAAATTAAATGCTCTAAGAGCCTGGCTGGTAAATAACTGGCAGCATTCGATCTTTAAAATTAATAGAATAGTTTGATAGGTTTTTATAAAAGAATAGGGAGTACGTCTCTAGCTGTGCTGCTTTACGGATGTATTCGATACAAAGCAATATAATTGAAAAACCTCTGCCCGTGTTTGTATTTTATAGGATAAGAAATCCCTACAACATATTACAGAAGCTCTACCACTAAGCCCCTTTTCTTTTTTTTAGAGCGTGGACAATCATCAAATGACTCCTCCCGCTCTGGGTGGAGCGGAAGGGAGTGTCAGACTCTTACTGACTAAAATCCAGCCATGTTCCTTCCTTTGCCCTTTATGTACCGGGGTCGCGGTAACACTTTCGGACAATCCCGCTTACCCGGCAGGCTCGGCCCTAAATGTTGACATCTCTTTGAGGCACGCGTGGAACATGTACGCGCCGTCCGGCATGGTCCTGGTCCTGATCGGACGGTGAGCTACCCATTACTTACCGCCCGCAGGCCTACGGTGGCTGTGAGTCGTCACGTGGCTCCCGTCGCCCGGGGCGTCTCCCGCGGAGTCCCCTAATAGAAGGTCCCTTCATGTCAAGGTACTGTGAAGGTAGACCTTACAGTACCTTGAAATTTCATACATTAATAAAAGTTTAACTTGTATAAATACACTAATAACTAATAACTTGTACAATAATGTAACTCTTTGAAAACATGTTTTTCAAATATAATGTTATTTCAATAAAATATAGGTACTCAGCTGCATCTGGTTAGACTAGATGCCGACCCCAACATAGTTGAGAAAAGGCTAAGCAGGTGATGATGATACTATAATGAGGCGAGCCTACAGCTATCAACCGGGAACAAATCCCGACTCCAAACTACTTTGAAAAGTCTAGTAGAAAAACTAAATAGAACATTGCCCGACCTCGAGGGTCAACTTCAGGAATCGTGTCGATCACCCTTGTCATGACAATACCCCAGATGACTCTGTCTAAAAATATTCAAATCCCATTACAAACCTCTGATTTTACGTATTCATGTGTGTATTGCATAATTATCATTGGCTGAAAAATTGGTGAAGGCAAGTCTGAGAGATATTTCTCAAAAGCATGTGAAGCTAAGTCAGAGGCTCTCGGGCAGCAAAAAACTCTGACACCAGGTTAGTCACTAACCACACGAAAAGAAGGAGACAAATACATAAATAAATAACTGGGTCATCTTTCTAAAATAACCGATATATTTCGAATTCAAAGAAAGTGGAAGCTACAAAATTTCACCAATTATATTTCTAATTTCCGAAGAGCTCGTTACGAGCTCGGGCGTCTGTCGGGATAACCGCGAATCGTCACTGAATTAATATCCTTAGGAATTTTTAACGGTCTCCTGAATAATGCGGTTTAACTTTGGCAGAGGACTGAAAATCGATTTGTGAGTGGACTGGATTGCGGAGCGGTATTTGGAAGTAGGTAAAATAGTTTAATTTTATTGTTAGCTTGTCAAAAGAAACTCTCACGTTATAGAAATAAGAACAGTTTAAGCTGATAATATAAGGTGTTAAAAAATTAACACCAATCAAAGTTCAAACTCAATCGCGAAAAAAATATGAGCTCTTCCATAAATTTTATTGAGTTACGTGTAGATAAATGTATGGAACAGCTCATATTTTTTTCCAGATTTCAGGGTTCAGCCTATAGCAAAAGTTGTTCATAACGATGAGAACAATGCTCCCACGAAATTCTTAGAGTTAGTTTTAACACCTTATATATTATACGTATTGTGAGAGAAAAAATAATAATTTGAAACCAGATAACAAATTGAAATCCTGTTATTTTTCTACTGCTATGACTAATCTAGAAACAAGCAATAATGACTATACTAAGTTTTGATATTTTCAAATCAATCAAGATCTGATATTTCTTTGACGTTAGTGTGTAGTATCTAAGATTTATTTCAACGAAAATCTTAAATCTTTCTTATCCCAAAAAAATATAAGACCTTGTTTATCAAGCGTTACGTAAATATTTTAACACAACAAAAACTAAACATTTTTTTCTAAATTAACGCCTTGAGCAACATTTTTCTCGCGAACCCTTGCCCCATTTCGCTTTAATACTGTCCCTAGATTCTTAACTTTTAACCTCGTTACGTCTTTATCGTCATCTCTTTCTTCGGCATCATCGTTTTCCATGTCTGTCTCTTTTACTCTTATACCATCTGCAAAGTTTGGAACTAACAAACTGCTGGTACCCACTGGTGCAGTTTACGCCCGTGATAATGAATTAACTTTTGTTTATTTGTCACTCTGTAACTTCATGACTTTGATGTAAGTACATGTGGTCCTGGGTTTTAGTAAACAGCTTGTTTGCGTTGAATTAGTAATCTCGGGGAAGATTGGATTTCGTTATCGTGTTTATTTGAGTTTATAACTTTATGTAATTAGTTTCTTGTGAACGGGATGGGATTTTGTATTTAGTGAGAATCTTGGAGGATTATCGTAAATTGAAGCTGATGAGGCTTGTTGACACGGTTTTTATTACCTTCAATTGGTTCAAAATATAAACTTTCTATTTTATTTAAGTCGTACGCTTCGATCCATCTGCTTAAAGTACGGATGCCAGCCGGGACCTACAGCTGAACTTGATTTCCAGATCTTTGACAGTCATTACGGGTAGTCAAAAGCTCGAAAGTCTGACAGCCAGTCTTACCAAGAAGTATCGTATTACGCAGTTACTGACTGGATTGTGGAGGTCAGATAGGCAGTCGCTCCATGTAAAATACTGGTATTCAGCTACATCCAGTTAGACTGGAAACCAACCCCAACATAGTTGGGAAAAGGCTAGCCAGATTGATTTCACGCCAGAACTGCAAAACGGATTTGGATTGAATGTTGGTAAATAGAAGGGTTATAATCTGGATTAACACACAGGTTTTTTTTATAGTGGCAGAACGTGACTGTGGGATAATTTCCGGTATCCACCCAGGCGAAGACACCGGCACAAGTTAGTTTGTTCTAGTCTAATCATTTGCGTGTATGAGTACTCATTACGAAATCAATCATTGATTGACCACTTATATGGTGACCCAAATAATTTTGTGAAAGCTATTTACAAACATTTTAAACGCTGACGATTTTCCTAAAATTTAAACATAAGTTTCACAAAATTATTTACCTGTCATTGCTCTATTTGAGTTTTTCTACATTTTGTGGTATGACAATTTTGTTCTAGGTGCATCGTCTTTTCATATATTATAATTACATAATTACGATACTTTAAATATTGTATTTTGAAAGAGCAACGGCGAAGTTAATTGCCTATTCTTTTCTAGAAGGGGCAACTAGAATCAATTCAAACTTTGTAAATGTTGACGTTCAATTTGTAATAAATAATTTGACTTTGAATTTATAAATATGTTGCTGACGATAATATTACGCATTTTTTCTTCGCAGGGTTGGACAAAGGAATACCTACAATGCACCCACATTTTGCCAGATACGTTTAAGTCTTACATAATAGGGGGCGAGCCTACTGCCATCACCAGGCACAAATCCAGAATTCCAAGTGGCTACTTAGTAATTCCAGAAAGAAAACCCCAATAACCTGACCTGGGAATCAAACCCAGGACCTCATACTCAGCAGTTGCGCATGCGATCACTACTGACTAGACCAACGACGCAGTAAATAAATTGAGTTACCAATTTATAATATTCAGGTGTAACTAGACAAACAGTTTTCACATAATCTCATAGTCTTGAACCTTTAAAGTTCATCTCTTCTTCACAAGTTTCTTAAACAAAACAATATACCTACAACAACAACAAAACACAACAACAACATAAATAAATAAATATATTAAACCAAACCCAGTCGTAAAAGAGATAGGTTTTATTAGACGCAAAACGAACTTGTGCTAGAAAGAGACACGGGAAATCCATTACGCGTGCTGCAGACAAACATATTGTATGCATTAAAGTTTATAGATGTGATGTGCTGGGAGTACTGGGTCTTGAATTTGATGAGCCATTTCTATATATGTAGTACGAAACGAGAAAGTATCGGCTAAAATATTACTTAACATGACATAACGGCCGTTTTCGCCGAAGGTATAGGATATAAATTTAATTTGTTTTTGATGACTTTTTAATCTGATATTACGGACGCTTTTTACATTCTGCATCGTTCTCACATGTATAGTATAAAAATATATCCTTAGACATTTCACACAACGCCATAATAATTATAGTGTCAAGCTAAGCAACATAAAGCTTGTGTTATGGTAACGAGATGGCTGATAAACTAGTTTTTTTGTAAATACATACATTTATAGATACAAAAACACCCAATAATTTCAACATGAATGATGTAACCCATTATTTTGTAACTATATTCTTTTTTAAAAGAGTGTCCATGGTGTTTCTTGCGCGTTCCCACAGGTACCTACTGCTATGCAATTGGCAACTAGCCTCATCTTTCTGACTGACCGACCCCTTGACAATAAAAAAATGGCTGTAATTGATTTATTTGAAATAATTATTTCTTAACTGACTACCAAATTAAAAACGTACCGTTGCATAAATTTAATAAATATTTCACGGAATTACTTGTAGATAAATGTTATTATTTGGTGCAGTATTTCTTAAATGATTATTCTTATATTTAATCTTCTATACATATAATAAAATTGTAGAAAAGTCGTGTCTGTACAATGGAAATAAATAAAAAAAAAGTAGCAGGGGTTGTTATTATATCGATGCCGAACCCGAAATTGTAATTAATTTTTTTTTTGTCTGTTTGTCTGTTTGTCGGTTTGTCTGTTTGTCAGTTTGTCTGTGTGTTTGTGCACGCTAATATCAGAAACGGCTTATTCGATTTAGATGCGGTTTTCACTAATATATTGTAGTAAGCTTCACTTAACATTTAGTGTTTATTTCATGTCAATCGGTTCATAAATAAAAAAGTTATGTCAATTTAAAGAATCACGGCAAACATTTGTTAAGGTATTCTATCAGAGTACGTATACGCATCGCGCCTGCGCGTCCGTGTTTATATAAAGCGCGCTGAGAGCCGCGCTGCTGAATCAACCGATCACCATCATCTCCGGCTATTTCCCACCGACCAACGGTAGCGAGGATCATCTATCCATCGCCGCCGACCTCTCACTCCTCTTCGGCTTGAGCGACTCCGTCATCCTGGCGGGCGACCTCAATGCCAAACATCCCGCCTGGAACAGTAATCTCACCTCTACCAGAGGCAGATTACTGTTCAACTTAGGGGCCTCCCTTAACTTTGACGTCATCGCTCCGATGACTCCCACCCACTATCCCGGCGACCCTAACCAAACTCCCGATGTCCTCGACATAGCGCTCCTCAAGAATGTGAACCTTCGTTTGCAATCTTTAGAGGCGCTACAAGAGCTTAACTCCGACCACCGTCCCGTCGTCATGCACCTCACCCCCTACACGGGGGGTCCGCTTGACCCTGACCACCCGCCCCGCACCCAGTTGGTGACCGACTGGAGGAAAGTAAGCGAAAAGCTTAAATCCGACACTCTGTCACCTCAGCTGGAATCCATTCCTGACCTCATTGTCTCTGTCGATGACACTACCGGCGCGATCGCCTCGTTTACAGAACACGTGCAATCCGTTTTGACGGATTGCTCACGGGAAGTCCCGGTGGTGGAAGACCACCGCTGGAAACTACCCGCTGACGTACGTGAGTTGATAACCGAGAAGAACGCAGCCATCCGTGCCTACGACTCCTTCCCCTGCGATGCGAACAAAGCCCACATGCGCAATTTACAGCGTGCTGTAAAGAAACGCATTGCGGAAGCTCGTTCGGACAACTGGGACAAGTTACTCGGCGAACTTGAGCCCAATCACCATGCCTTCTGGAACCTTCAGAGGAAGCTTCGCGCTCCCGAAGAATCTTCCACCCCTCCACTCATCCGTCCTGACAAGAGCATCGCTTTCGATAGCTCTGAAAAAGCCGAGCTCCTAGCCGACAGTCTCGAGTCCCAATGCTCCCCCAGTTCCCTTCCGGTCGACCCAAAGCACCTCGCCAAAGTCGACGCCGAAGTCGAACGTAGAGCCTCTCTCCCACCCGTCGAAGATCCAGATGATCCTCTGCCCCCCGTCACCCCTGACGAGGTGCAAGACATCATCAAGGGTCTTCAGGCTCGTAAAGCCCCCGGCTCAGATGGAATTACCAATAGGGTATTCAAACTCTTCCCCGCCCAACTGATCATGCTCATGACCGCCATCTTCAATGGCGCCATGAGTAATAACATGTTCCCACAAGCCTGGAAAGAGGCCTCTGTTATAGGAATCCCCAAACCCGGCAAACCCAAATCAGACCCCACCAGCTATCGCCCCATCAGTCTGCTCAACGTGCTCGGCAAAATCTACGAGAGGCTTATTTATAAGCGTCTCAAGGACTATGCCGAGGCGAAGAGCCTGATTCCGGACGAGCAGTTCGGGTTCCGTACCCAACACTCGTGCGTCCAGCAAGCGCACCGCATAGTCGAGCACATCAGTGCCGGCTTCCAGCGTGGCGCTATGACTGGCGCCCTGTTCTTCGACATAGCGAAGGCTTTCGACAAAGTCTGGCACAATGGCTTAATATATAAGCTATACCAACTCGGCGTGCCCGACCGTCTCGTGCTCATCTTACGGGACTTTTTGTCGAACCGCACCTTCCGCTACCGCATCGAGGGCGCTCTCTCCGCCCCCCACCCGATTCGCGCCGGAGTCCCCCAGGGCTCCGTTCTCTCCCCCCTAATCTTTACCCTGTTCACTAGCGACATCCCCAAGAGTAAAAAGGCCCAATTGGCTTTATTCGCCGATGACACGGCCATTTACTACACAGGGACCAGTCCGCCAGCTATAGCTCAGACTCTCCAGACCGCGGCCAACGTCCTCGGCGCTTGGTTCCGGAAATGGAGAATCGAGGTCAACCCCGATAAAAGCCAGGCTGTTCTCTTTAGGAGAATTCGTAGGGCCCTCCCCAACCCCCCTAATCCGATCACCATGTACGGCAAGCCGATCCCTTGGGCGAAGCATGCCAAGTACCTGGGTGTCACTCTCGACCAGCACCTCAGTTTCGCAGAGCACATAAAGCAGGTCCGTTCGCGGGCCGCTTTCGCTCTCGGTAGGCTCCAATTCATGCTTACAGAACGCAGCAAATTGTCACTCCGGTGCAAACTGCGTCTCTATAAGGCTGTAATCCGCCCCATCATGACTTACGCTTGCGTCGTCTTCGCGCACGCCAAACCCAAGTATCTGCATCGAATGCAGACACTTCAAAACCGGTTCCTCCGTAAGGTCTCAGGAGCTCCTTTTTACGTCCGTAACATGGACCTTCATGTAGATTTTAAACTCCCCACAGTTCAGCAATTCATGAAACGCCTCTCGAAGCGTTTCTTTGACACTGCCATAAAACACCGCAATCCCCTGATTGCGGCCGCCTCCCGATACACCCCGTCCCGCATCAGTAAGGTCCGCCGTCCACGGCATACCCTCGTTGCCCCTGACGATGCCACCACTCTCCTCCAGGAGAGCAGCCCGGCTACTAGCACTATTAGAGTAACATACAGATACAAATTTCCGTCGTTCCGTCCTCGCCGTCGAGGCCCGTCGCGACGACCCTGTCCACTCTCACCCTCCCGACCCTTGCTCGAGCCAGCCCGCGTTGCCGCTGAGCCAGTAGTTTTAAAAACCCCCGATCCAGCTGTCCCTTGCTGTCCCCCCCCAGCGACGCCCTAAGCCGAGGTCCGAACCCCGCAGGGGGTGCCCTTAGCGTGTAGTCGCTTAGTTTTGTAAGTTAGGTATAGTTTTTATTAAGCCCTGGCTGGAGGCTACAATTCTTTTGTGGCAGCCACAGGCAAGCCCGGTTAAGCAGTAGACAACCCTTTGGTTGAACTGCGAGATGCCATGATCAAAAAAAAAAAAAAAAAAACGCGCTGCTGTTACCCCCGATCCAGCTGTCCCTTGCTGTCCTCCCCCAGCGACGCCCTAAGCCGAGGTCCGTACCCCACAGGGGGTGCGCTTAGTTTGTAAGTTTTTATAAGCCCTGGCTGGAGGCTACAATTCTTTTGTGGTATCCACATGCAAGTCCGGTTAAGCAGTATACCCTATGGTTGAACTGCGAGATCTATGCCATTATCAAAAAAAAAAACACGCCGCTGCCATAAGGGTTTCAGTTATTCGTAGCGAACGCACGTATCCTGGAGAGTATGGGCGAATAGTTGCATTCGATTATAGGCAACAAATAGACTATAATTTATATTGGAAACTTGAACACCTGATGCAGAACCGCAACAGACCAGCTAAACTATAAGAGATACAAAAATAGTACCATAGCAAAAATAGTTCCGCGTGATGAGCATTTTCTGCTGAGCGAATAAATTTGAAGATCTGGAACACCTGATGTTTAACTCCAAGAGCCCAGCTACACTATAACAGATATTGGAATGACGTCTTAGCAAAAGTTGTTCAGCCTGATGAGCACTCTCTGTTGACGCATAAAAAATTAAGATCTGGAACACCTGTTGTGGAATTTCAAGAGCCCAGCTACACTATAACATATACAGAGTTGATACGACAGAGGGGCTTTCCTTCAAACAGCTTATACTAAGGACCATTTTCAAGCTCTGTACCAAAAATCAATTAAATAGGAGCAGTAGTTTAGTCGCAAATGTTTTTTTAAGTTTTTGCCCCGTTTGAACTCGATGTATCTTTCCTAACAGCGCTCCGGCGTGCACGCGTCGGTGCCGCTGCGTTACAGGGTCAGTTTTTATTTACAAAGGGTGATTGCGTTTTACTCTGATTAGTAAGCTATTATTTAGTTTGTTTAAAAAAATAAAAACCTCATTTTTTTTTATACCGTACTGTAGACGACAAACTTAATTGCCGTCAGATTTATTAAGGCGGGGGTGTTCGGGCGCTAATGAAACACACAGCTCAGAGGAGTAGGTATAAAAATGTTGTTATTTATTCTCACTTTCATAATCAACTTAAGTTAACACACATAAACTATAGACACGTAAAAACAATAGGAAAAACACAATAAAACTTGACTCTACTTTAAGACTATTTAACACAGGAACAAATTAAACACAAAGGAACACACGCGAATACTTCCGAGGACAATAGCCCGTTGTCGACTCGGTATATAATAACAAAACGGAGGACAATAGCGATCTACGGCGGACTGCGAACTACTTTTGGCGATTTCGGTTCGCCTATATATACATTTTTGGCTGCTCGCTGCTTAAAGAAATAAATGTAAACAATCTAAGATCGAACCAATCAGGAAATACCTTTATAAAACAATGAAAAGGTTTATATTGCCGACTCTGTCTAATTTAGGATTATAAACAAGTATGACGGAGTCGTGCTTACATTACGATGATTAAGCTATATTAATTGAACACTAGACAATAGTACTTATACTTAACTGGGGCTCTAATTAGTGTACAGTGCTAATTAGAGCGCCCTTTCTTATGTGTATGTTCTATCTAGGGAATCTAATGGGAATAAGAATTCCATTTGGGGTGCTTCCTTAACACGTACCGAGTTAATACTAAACACGTATAGTATACGTAGTGTAATTAAATGCCCCTCTGTCATATCAACTCTGTATAGGAATGACGTCTTAGCAAAAGTTGCCCAATCTGATGAGCACTTTCTGTTGACTTATAAAAATCGAAGATCTGGAACACCTGTTGTAGAACTCCAAGAGCCCAGCTACACTATAACACATATAGGAATGACGTCTTAGCAAAAGTTGTTCGGTCTGATGGTCATTTCCTATTGACTTATAAAAATCGAAGATCAGAAACATCTGACGTGGAAATCAAAGCTATCACTAATTTCACTGTATAATTATAAAATAACATAAGCTGGGATTACTTCCACGCGATGAAGGCGGTAACAGTTTAGGACTTATTTTCGCTGACGATGGTACAGACGACAGCACATCAAGCTATACCTAACTGTAAATTCTCAATTAAAAATGAACCTTATGTCTTTGCAATAAAGTTGAAATACTATCAAAGAAATTTGACAGATTGTGGTAACTTGATGTGCTGGCCTCTGTTCTTATATCATTAAAAATTTGACTCTGCTGGCCAAAAGTCCCATTTATTTTTTTAATTTTACCAAATAAATATGCTTTCAGACTTATGTTATTTGAGTGTTTAATTTCCTTTTCTATTTATCTTCGTAACACAGTAGCCTACCCGATAACGCCTGGGAGCAGTCCCTTAGATTTTAATTGATCACTTATATTCACAATAAAACTATAACCATGCCTAGAAAGAGGTCAAATCTTTCCCAATGTTCCAAAATAGCTAAAAGATTGAAGATCATAAGATCCCAAGAATCTACCAAAGAGCGTCACGAGAGACTTGATGCTGTTTGAAAACATCCGGCTGCAACTCGCTCCGCGGAAACCTCTTCGGATCGCGAAGCACGCCTGCGTTCTCAGCGTATTTACGCATCTACATCCAGGTCTCTAGAGACCAGTGAAGAATATGATGCGCGACTGACCGCAGATCGTGCAAGTCATGCATTGTCTCGCGAATCGGAGACGTTCATGGATAGAGAATTACGCTTGCGTTCCAAGCGTATCTACGCATCGAGTTCTAGGTCTCTAGAGACAAGTGGGGAACGTGATGCGCGACTGACCGCTGATCGTGCAAGTCATGCATTGTCTCGCGAATCGGAGACGTTCACGGATAGAGAATTACGCTTGAGTTCCAAGCGTATCTACGCATCGGCTTCTAGGTCTCTAGAGACAAGTGGGGAACGTGATACGCGACTGACCGCTGATCGTGCAAGTCATGCATTGTCTCGCGAATCAGAGACGTTCACGGATGGAGAATTACGCTTGAGTTCCAAGCGTATCTACGCATCGACTTCTAGGTCTCTAGAGACAAGTGGGGAACGTGATGCGTGACTGACCGTGCTGATCGTGATTCAGATCTTCGATTTTGACGACCCCGTTGTCGCTTGCATAAGCAACAGGATACGCGTACGAAGTCGCGGGCAGAAGCTAGTAAATAATAATTTTGAAAACAAAAAAACACCATGAAAACTTAGGTGAAAACTTAAATGAGTGTGAATTGAATTGACATTCTACCTGATGTTTGCCACTATTGACAGCTCACTTTAAGCATACTTCAGATAAGTTTCTTGAGATTTTTGCAGAGTATGACAAGTCATCGTGTTTTATTAGATTTTAGCGCAAAAGATTAAAAAAATCCTAGAAGGAATAATATATCCTATACTCGATATAAGTAGTAAATCTCACAAGTAGAATATTATAATAATCATAATTTTGTATGGTTAGTGACTAACCTGGTGTCAGAGTTTTTATGCTGCCATGGGCCTCTGACTTAGCTTCACATGCTGTTAAAAATTATCTCTCAGACATGCTGGTTTTGTCACAATGTTTCTCTTCACCAGAAGCCATTTGATTGATTAAAACTAGTTTTATGTAACGCTTGGGTCTTGAGCGAGGTTCTGTAATACGGGCTTACAAGTTCTATTTGTGGGACATCGATTGACTTTATACAACATATCTTTGATCGATTCAGCATTGGGAAGTGGTTGATCTACAATATTACTCGTGCTCAAACAACTTTTAAGTAGGTTTACCATATGGGGCGCTCAGCAAATAGTATGTAGCGGAATCAATCAAAATACCTAACCCGAGTTAAACCACAGATTTATAATGAATAGAAGCGGCACTCCCTCAGCAAGAGTATTCTAAAAGCCAAGTTAAGTAACGCCCGGAGCGTTACTTAACTCCGGGCGCTTAAAACGTTAAATTCAGTAATCATAATCGCAGTTTGTAAATTATAATAATCACTATTTATACATAAGGGTTGAGCAGAGGTCTGCCAATAATACCCCTACATTTCATCATAATTTGTTTGCGTTCCAGGTAATAGGGGTGAGCCTATAGCTATCAATCGGGCAAAATTCCAAACTCCGTCTTCTACTGAAAAATTCCAGATAGAAATGATGAAACCACGGTAAAAGTGAAACTTTTTTTCACATTGGCTTTGGTTGCTCTGACGAGCGCCTTTCACTTTACCCCTACTCCGCGGCCGACCGTCACGCGACATGCAACACACAGACGAAAAAGTTTGAGACGATGTAATAAAAGTTTCTCTTTACCGAATAACACTTTGCTCGTGCTGGGAATCGAACCTTAGACCCTAAGACTCTAGATTAACTGCTTATAGATATAAATATAAAGTAATACATTCATAAATGACACAGGTAGGTAGTAGAAATAAATCTCTAGCCAGTCCCTTACTCCCTTCCCCAGCGACGCCGTAAGCTAAGCGTACCCCACAAGGAGTGCCCTTAGCGTGTCATCGCAGCATTAAAGCAATCTGCCAAACGAACCCACTCTGCATTTTTTAATTTGTTATTGGTGGCGTTCGTTGTTTTAGAGGTAATTATTTTGCTATTTTCGATTAGGTCCAAAAGAAACTTTGATTCATCTTTGGTTAGAGGCTTGCCTTTTACCTAGTAACAAAAAAAACATTGGTTATACCTTTGATTTCGTGGTTAAACTTATCGGGAATGGCGTCAACCCCGCACCGAGAAGGCGCGAAATGAGATGCATCAATACTACGAGCATACAATAAAGGATAAATACTTACGATGTCGCAGTCCATTATATATATAATTCTGGTAGATATTACACAGATCAAATAAAGTTTCAATTTATAGATATTTAATTATTGCGAGTGAACGCCAAGCAACAATAAACAAAAACAAATAGGACAGTACAGTAAGTACTTTGAACAAATACAAGAGAGCGTCACTGTCAAGTCAAGATGTCAAATTTACGTTCCATTCCTAGTAAAATAATAGTACTTATTTAAAATTATAATTTAACGATTGCAATTTTAACGGGGTTTTAGACACGTAATTATTTTGTTTTGACACAAAAGGTATATTTTGGTGTAGTTTAATGACTTGTTTATCTTCCTAAAACACAGAATATAATGTGTTGCATAGTCAAAATTGTACGTGAAACGGAACGGTCGGGAGGAAAAAGATCGCTTGCAATCTTTACCAAAAAAACACAAACGATTGGACACTTTTGTTATTGGCATGTGGATTGAAGATCGATCGATCGATCGACAGCAATCTTAGATTGACTGAATCGTTGGATCGGAGATACATTATTAATTTTGGGCGTAAGTTTGTTAGTTTATGCCCTGGTTGGAGGTTGGAGGCCCTAATTTATTGAGGCTCCCACAGGAAAGTCGAGTTAAGAAGCCGACAAACGAAAAAGCTTGTATCTTGACAGAGTGTTCGGCCAGTGTTTGTATTAATTGTTGAATGTTTTATTTTATTTCATTTTATTTAATAGTCAAAATGAAGTGAACTTTTATTTAGGAGAGTTTTCGCAATTAGGCTACTGATTTAGTCACAGCGAGATATCAAGAACGATAGGTTATAATTTCGGCAGGTTGGATCCCATGTACAGAGGCCAGTGCATCAAGCTACCCCAATCTGTCAAACTTTGATAGATTTTCAATTTAATTGTAAAATGAATAAGGTTTATGTTAAATTGGCAATGTCTGACGTTTGGAATAGCTTGATGTGCTGGTGTCTGTACAACGACAAAGTACAGTCAGGGATAAAAGAAAAAAAAATACACACTATTTCAATTTGCCGTGTTATAGACATTTTATGCAACTGTCAAATAATTACATTTGAAAATTCAGCCTATACTGTGTGTAAGGTTAACCGAGGGACAACCTTTAGGGGGTACTATACTATACTCATGAAAATGAACAACTTTGACTATGGAACTATACCTGAAATCATAACAAGAATCCCTCGTTCAGCCTAACACACTGTATATGAGTTTCGATTCCATACGAATTTCATATTCAATGTACGGACATTGATCGGGGATCGACAGACCTTGACATTTCTCCGAAGCACTTAACCTGTATAAGATGACATCAATTCAAAGACGTTTAACGGTTGAGGATTTCCATTGAATAGAGTCATTGTGTTCGGGGTGTCAATTTGGCTCACAGCTTCCGTTAACTATGGCCGTATTGTCCACTTTTGGAACAATGTATGAATTTTGGTCTATAGAGGTTTTAGACAAAAGGTGGATGAATGAAAATACAAGCCCGGTCTTCTAAATTTAAACACCCAGCAATTTTTTTTAAAGGAAATTTTGGAACAATTTGAACGCTAAAATGACGGCCAGTATATCGGCTTCTAAACTGCGTAAAAACTTTTTCTTTGCAACAATTGTTTTTTTGATCAAGGGTTTAATACTGGTATTCAGATAGTTTTGATGGTTTTCAGATTCTGGCTAGACTGGAAGCTGACCCCAACATAAATTGGAAAAGGTTAGGAAGAATTCGGTCAGTTCAAGGCTTTTATACTTTCTTTTTAAGGACGGGATCATCAAATTACTACTGCCGCTCGGATGGAGCGGAGAGTGTGAGACTCCTTACTAACTAAAATCCATCCATGTTCTTTTCTTAGCCAGTGTTCCGGGGCAGGCGGTAACTCTTTCGGACAATCCCGTAAACCGAGGTTTTTATACTAATAGTGTAGTCCAGTTAGTCAGTTCAATTAGCAGTATCGTTCATAGTATGTCGTTTTTGAGTGACAACGGGTAAAAAATCAAATGATAAAAGTCTGCATCCGTAACATCTCTGATATGTACAGTGGCACATCAGGTTACCACAAACTGTCAAATTTTCTCAATCGATTTTGAACTTAACCGTCAATGTTTCAAGGTTTAAAATAATTTGTCAGTTAGGTATAACTTGATGCGCTGGCGAAAGTACTTATAAAAAGTAAATAAATAATGTATTAAGAATTTCTTATGTATTGATTTTACTCTCTGATACGTACTTCATCAAACCAATTATTATTCCGTTTATAAATTGCGTAAAACTTCTTGAATCTTCACCAACATTATTAAAACTTGTTTAGAACAATAAGCGGATAATATCTTCAACAGCAATACAAAACAAATAGGGTATAAGTGATCTTAAAATTCCATTGTTCAACTCGGCTCCAATTCAAACACCTGCCTAAGGTTTGTAAGACAAAAGCCTAGTTGAGTGAACGTATTTGTAAAAGACAGTCAACCTTGTGTTCGTAACATAAGGTAGAAATTCGCTTGCAGTCATGGTAATGTTTAATTGAACTAGGCATTGTGAGTTCCAGCAGGTGAACTGTGAATTTCTCGAATCCAGTCGAAGTAGTACATTCGACGTCGCTATGATGTTGTTTATGCTTCGTACAGTTACTTCTGCTTGGGTGAGTAAACATGAGTCTATGGTTGAGTGCATATGTATTGCAGAATTGTACTGCAAAAGCCTATACAAAGAAGGTACAAGACATTTTTCAACATGCTGGCTGATTAAGCAGTGATAGCCTAGTGGTGTGACCGTTTGACTGCCAGGTCTTGAGTTCGTTTCCAAGGCACCTCTGATTTAACGAACACATGTGCGAATTGTATTGTAATCAGGAGAATGGTGATACCAAAAACATCGTGAGGAAACCAGCATGTTTGAGAGATATTTCTTAACAGCATGTGAAGCTAAGTCAGAGGCCCATAAAAACTCTGACACCAGGTTAGTCACTAACCACACGAAAAGAAGAAGGGCTGAGAGCCTCCAGGCGTTTCTATGACTGTCGAGGCCTGTCGTTGCCCATGTTGAAATTTCCAACGACAGGCTACCGCAGACCTTATCGAATGTGAAAGTTCCCAGTTCCCGGCCGGCTTTCTCAGAGGCCAGATGGCGCTAAGCCAGGCCGTCGGACCGCGGCTTTCAAAAGACAATAAATTCTAATGTAGAAATTTAAATTAACCTGAAACTGATCACGGTAAACACAAAACAGCTCTGCAGATCATTCAAACGCCGTAGTTGATATAACTTCAGAATCCCCATCAAAAATATGAAGAAATAAAACATAGCTAAACAGTCAGCCTATCACGAACGCGGGCAGTAAACGTGGTGGAAACTCGATCGATTTTAAAATTGATTCAATTCGTTACGCTTTTATGTAACATACTTTTACTATTCATATAATATTATTATCTTTGGGCGATACCAATTAAGCCAGTCGTAAAAATTTAAACCAAAATGCTAAAGAATAGTTGTTCTTTCTATTCAAAAATCGTTCGAACTTACGTTTCGTTTATGTTGCGCGTTCGTGCCTTTGTACTCTCTAGAGAACGTATACTATTATGATATTCCATATTTGAGTTTCCTCATATACATGTGGTTAAGTATGGGCAATTACGTTGCAACTGACAACAACCAGCCAGTATGAAGATTGTACAGTTAACAAAACAGGTAATGCAGGCTACAACTTCAGTCAATCACAAGATTTTGCGCGTAGGGTGTAGGCAAATTTTGACATTGCATAAAATCTTTTTTTTATGTCTGGTCAGGGAAATCAGTTCACAAATTTGCTATCAACCTGACTTGTCCTTATATTCAAGACAAACCTGTCATTTTTTGACAGTTTTAAGAAACAATTAAATCGACAAATTACTCGTCTTGCCTTGCCTGTGTCTTGCCATATTTAAAAATAAAATAGACTCAAGATGTCCATAGGCTTGACAATTTCCCTGACTTCCGTACCACCCCGGTGTAATATAAATACAATCGCGCGGGTTGAAGCTAGTAGTAAAAATAGCATATATTATTTAGAAATAATGTAGCATTCTAATGGTGAAATAATTTTTTTAATCCGTCCAATAGTTTTTGAGTATTCGTTATAAACATACAAAAATAAAAACTGCCAACAATATTTTTAGTGTAACCTGGAGGATGTCAAACGAAACCCAAGCCTCCGGTGCTCGTCCGTCCGGCAGTCCGTCTGTCTGTCAGCGGGATATACCTCATTAACCGTCATAGGTAGACAGTTTACATTTTGACAGATTGTGTTTATTTATTGCTGCTACAACAACAATTAATAAAATAAAATCAAGATAAAAATTAACGGATAGCTCTATACTAGAAACTTTTTTTTAAAGTTAGTTTTTGTTTTAATAATTATGTAGTTATTGTTAAATTATGTATTATGTTACGGAACCCCCCCCCTCCCTTTGTGTACAAGGCCGACTGGCACTTGGTCGGTCTTTATTTCAAGACATAAACATAATTATGTTTATTTTAAAAATGCTATCAATGAATGTTAGTAACTTCTTACCTTCCTAATATTTATTCATATAATAACTTCATCGTTTAGATTTAAGCAATTACTTTGTATCTCATTGTAAGTGAACCTATATATATGGTTCTTATGAAAATAAATTCTTTAAACCTAAACCTCTTATACATATTATTTCTGTACATATTATTATGAATATTTAGCTTTTAAATGTAAATATTATATTCTTATAAAACTTAATGTATAACGTAAACCTAAATATTTATTTTCGCCTGCAAGACTGTTTTTTTGCTAACTGTATATTATATTACATGGAACCGTTTAATGACGATTCTCCTTTCAAACCGTATTATTGGAGTTAGGATTTATTACACGATCCAATAATAAAGCACTGACAGATAAGATCAATATATTTCTTTTCCTAAAAGGAAGAGAAAATTGGTTTCACTGTATTGAATTGAAGATTGAGTTGTGTGGCTATGATGAAAATTACGATTGGACGATCTAAAACTTGCTTCCCAAGTATCATGGGAAATCGATGGATGATGAATGCACAGGACCGGTCAATTATCATATTATCAATTACCACAAATTGTCAATCGATTTTGAACTTAACTGTTATCGTTATAAGGTTTAAAATCATTTGGAGTTTGACAGTTTAACTTGATGAGCTGGCGTCCATATAGCAGTTAATATCTGTTTTGCTGAATGATGGTGATGAATAAGAACAGGTATATTCATACAAGCCTGAAAAAACAAATGCTTTAAATCAGTGAAGGAAAACATCGCGAGCAAACCAGCATGTCTAAAAGATATTTCTCAACAGCTTGTGAAGCTAAGTCAGAGGCCTAGGGGCAGCATAAAAACTCTGACACCAGGTTAGTCACTAACCACACGAAAAGAAGAAGATACAAGCCTATAATTTTATTTCTTCACTGCAGACCATAGGCTTCTTCTTGGTGTAAGACTAAGAGTACAGTCAAACGGGGTGAATAGGGACCTAGAGGTGAATCGGGACGAAACTTTAAAATGGATTTTAACTTTGAAATAGGTTGGTCCGTGGATGGGTGACCATCTTTACATGTCGCGACTCCTCCGTGCCTCGGAAAGCACGTTAAGCCGTTGGTCCCGGCTGTCATTCATGGATCTTTGACAGTCGTTACGGATTGTCAGAAGCCCGAAAGTCTGACAGCCGATCTTAAAAAGGGGGTATCGTATTACCCAGTTACTGATCCATGGCAGTCGCTCCATGTACAATACCGGTATTTAGCTGCATCCGGTTAGATTGAAAGCCGACCCCAACATAGTAAGGAAAATAGGATAGGCAGATTGATGTTACCTCGACACTATCTTACTCCGATTCTTGTTTCATCGACGATATTTACCAAAGATTCAAACACCAAATCGTTCGAAAAATCTGCAAACACGTGATCGCATTCAGAGCTAACTTCATTAAGATTGCCAACGACACACTAAGAAGAAGAATACATCTATGTAGTTTTTGTGGTTCGAATGGGTGACCATCTTTACATATCGAAACTCCTCCGTGCCTCGGAAAGCACGTTAAGCCGTTGATCCAGGCTGTCATTCGTGGATCTTTGACAGTCGTTACGGGTAGTCAGAAGCCCGAAAGACTGACAGCCAGTCTTACCAAGGGATATCGTATTGCCCAGTTACTGAGTTGTGGAGGTCAGATAGGCAGTCGCTCCATGTAAAATACTGGTATTCAGCTGTATTCAAACGTTTTAATCTTCCTTTCTACATGCCCGTTCTCAGGGATCAGTCAGCCAGGATCTGGCGCGCTCTAATTTTAAAAAATTGATGTGTCAAAGTGTCTTACAAGGTCTACTTACAGCAATCAACATCTCGTTTAATGAAATCAACATTTGAAGTCGTGAAATTACACACTCAGTAAGAGACTTAACACTATCCGACATTGCCAACAATCATTTGTTAGTACTCGCAGATAAAATGGCCGACCACAAACAGTAAACATCTTTAAAGTAGATTTATCGCTCTCATAAAATAGAGAAATAGCAGTAATACTAGCGGCGTCTTTAGTTTTACGGTCGCTTGCGAACAACACGTAACAGATTTAAAAAAAAATCCTTGTTTCTCGCAAATAAAAGTAAAATTCTGTTGATTGCTTTTTTTTGAAGAAAAAGTACCTACATTACTGTAACGTTTTGATTACAAGTTTTTATTTAAATTTCTTGCGGAATCTGTAGAATCTCCTTTGAACAAATTTTTAAAACGTTCCTTTTTTGTAGTTCGAATTTGTTTTTTTTTTTAATTTAGTGTTCTGGTGTAGCTGGCACTTGAGGTATTGTATCCCTTTCTGTCGGGTGAAAATCTGCAATGCCTTTGGTATACACGATTAATTTATGGTGACCTCTGACTGAACGGAAATCCCATAAAATGCCAGATCAGCTTATACTGGAAATGTATAAGTAGATATTATTATGTAGGCATGTTGAGTGCCTATTACAAAATAATATCTGCAGTTTCCTTGATCATCACACATGAATAGACATTATGTATCAGTATACTTAGTCATTTTTAGTCGAATGGTAAAATATACAATAAAACACATTCATTTTCTTAAATTTCTACATATTAACAACTTATACATAATATTTAAATTAAATGACTATCTAACTAACTTTATATAAATAAATACAAAAACAAAAAGCACACTTAGGTGTCGAATTAGTTGGTCATCCGCATCGCTGTCTTCCGGAAACGTGCCCCGAAGACTGGCAGCCTTGCCACGTTGAATGGCAATGCTAATTCTTTGGCCTTCTATTAAATGCAAATTTACAATGATATCTTCTCATAATATTTAATTTCTGTACGGTGATGTAAGTTTTAAAGATGAGCGTTCTTTTATCTATATGATTTCACACAGAACCAGAGGGCTGGTCAATATTTAGGCCAAAGAATCATCATTGCCATCCAACGTGGCAACGCTGCCAACCTTTTGGGCACATTTCCCACTGACAGCGATGGGGATGAATTTTTTTACGACCTATGAGCTCTTCTCCTTTTTTACAACTTGTACATAATGTATATATTTTTTAGTTTTAGGTTGTATATAGTAAGTAATTAATTCTTTATGATTTCATATTTTATTTTTGACCATTGAAATAGTCAATTTTTGGCCAAAGACCAGTCCAGCGCTCTGGTCATGACTGTGAAGTGTCGACCGATCGGCGAGAAATTATGAATAAAGTTTCGCTATTGATGGTACAGAGGCCAGCACATCAAGTTACCACAATCTGTCAAATTTCTTTGATAGTATTTCAACTTTATTGCAAAGACATAAGGTTCATTTTTAATTGAGAAAATTTGACAGTTACAGAATTTGGTATTAATTTTCCACTTCACTATACCGCTGATTTTAATTTTCTTTATTAGCAGTATCTCCTTTGCTCATAGCGTTGTGGTTTTATTCCGTTCCCTTTATATTATAATAAAAAAACATGTTTATAAAGAACTCCTTGCCTGCTCACTTTGATAGATTTATAAAAACCCTTTACTCAACTATTTGCACCCAACGAAATTGATACAATATCAGAAAGGCTGAGAGTGACATGGATATTTATTTTCTTATACCACACACTTATACATACATTTCCTACCAACCTTATTTCTACAGAACAAAGTTAACTATTGCTTGCTTAAACCGCAGTTAGTATAGTTGTAATATTGAAGGCCACCAATTGTGAAATATTATTTATATTTATGTCGTCTTATTTCCTATATTTTGTAAATATTTGATCTGACTTGGAAATGATGCGGTTGGGTATTGAAATAAATTGCTTATTGACTTCGAAGTTGATGATAACGTCTTCTTCTTGTCGTGTGGTTAGTGACAAACCTGGTGTCAGAGTTTTTATGCTGCCCAAGGGCCTCTGACTTAGCTTCAAATGCGGTTGAGAAATATTTTGACGACACGGTTGGCGCAGTAGTTTAGCAATTGACTTTTCAGATAGAAAGATAGATTCATTTATTTGCCTGAAATATGGTGTTTCACAGATTTTATAACAAATACACAATAGTTCTTCATATTCCGCCAACTAAATTCGGCATGCAAATTTTGTAACAATAACAATTATTCTACTTTAACAAAATAATTAAGTTCCAATGTCAAAAAAAAATAAGTACTATATCAAGAATTATTGTCTAAATTACAAATGTCAAATAGTTCAATTACAAATTTTCTAAAAATCAGCCTACAAATTATAACTAAAGAAATTAAATTACAAAATATTATGTCAATAGCTTAAATAAAAATGTCAAATGCAATTTACATGTCCTGCAATTTTCCTATTTGTCTTGAACTCATAATTAATTCCTTAATACTATAAAAACATTTTTCTATAAGCCAAGCTCTGAGATGCTTTTGAAATAGGCTGCTTCGACTTCTGCGCAGCATGTCGCGGGTTCGATTCCCGCACGGAACAAATATTTGTACGAACTGCCAGTATTTGTTCCAGGTCTGGGTGTTTTTCTATCTACACACATCAAAAGTGTCTAGGGATCAACATATATTTTTGCAATAACTTTTCTCTTGATTGATATTAATTTAAATTTTCTTTAAGGATTCATCAAATAAAGTGTTTTCGTTTGTCACAGTAACGATAAACCAAGTCACCTTTGCATTAATAAAGAAATTTGCCATTTTCCTAATAAAGGGATTTTTGACATTTGAACCACTAACATTAAAGTTCGAAAAAAAGACTGAAATAACAGTTTTCTTTAAAATTTTATTGGGTAACTTAAACAATTAATAATCCGTGTTTCTACCGCGAACACTAACAACACAAGAACATCGGTTTGGCATACTCAAAATGAGTTCATCCAAATCACGCTGTGGAATGGCCGCCCATGTTCGTTGCAACAACAAAAAAAGGTCTTCTTGCAACTGGATACCCTCCATATTCGGCAGAGCTCTTCTCTGTAGCATATCCCATGCATGCTCAATCGGGTTCAAGTCTGGCGACTGAGCAGGCCAGGGCAGGACATTGATGTTAGCTGCGGCGAGAGTCTGTCTTACAACTCTTGCGGTGTGCGGTCGTGCATTATCATGCATTAACTGAAATAAGGGACCGATTTGCACTTGTAGAGGAACGATGACGTCAGATACAATCGTCTCAGCATAAATTTGAGCGTTGAGGTTGCCTCTGATCCAAATCAACTCAGTTCTTCCGCCGATCCAAATACCCGCCCATACCATGATGGTTCCACCACTATAAGGTTACAAAATATTATGTCAATAGCTTAAATAAAAATGTCAAATGCAATTTACATGTCCTGCAATTTTCCTATTTGTCTTGAACTCATAATTAATTCCTTAATACTATAAAAACATTTTTCTATAAGCCAAGCTCTGAGATGCTTTTGAAATAGGCTGAAATTTGAGCGTTGAGGTTGCCTCTGATCCAAATCAACTCAGTTCTTCCGCCGATCCAAATACCCGCCCATACCATGATGGTTCCACCACTATAAGGATGGACTTCCTGGCAGGATTTTAATCGCTGTTGGCGTCCAGGGGTTCTCCAGTGTCGTATACGTCTTGTATCCGGTCTCATACCAAAACGAGACTCATCAGAAAAGCACACGAAACGCCATTGTTCTTCTGCCCAATTTCTGTGTTCAAGAGCCCATTGATATCGAATCCTACGATTGTGCATTGCTATAGGTGGTACCCGTAGCGGTCTTCGGGAATGAAGGTTCACTTCATGCAAGCGGTTTCTGACTGTTTGGTCGCTAATTAAGTTCCCTGAAGAGTGATGAAGCCTCACGGCTAACATCATGGCGGTTATTGTTGGAGCTCTTCGAGTTAAGATTTGAATGTATCGGTCTTGTCTCCGTGTCGCCAGACTTGAACCCGATTGAGCATGCATGGGATATGCTACAGAGAAGAGCTCTGCCGAATATGGAGGGTATCCAGTTGCAAGAAGACCTTTTTTTGTTGTTGCAACGAACATGGGCGGCCATTCCACAGCGTGATTTGGATGAACTCATTTTGAGTATGCCAAACCGATGTTCTTGTGTTGTTAGTGTTCGCGGTAGAAACACGGATTATTAATTGTTTAAGTTACCCAATAAAATTTTAAAGAAAACTGTTATTTCAGTCTTTTTTTCGAACTTTAATGTTAGTGGTTCAAATGTCAAAAATCCCTTTATTAGGAAAATGGCAAATTTCTTTATTAATGCAAAGGTGACTTGGTTTATCGTTACTGTGACAAACGAAAACACTTTATTTGATGAATCCTTAAAGAAAATTTAAATTAATATCAATCAAGAGAAAAGTTATTGCAAAAATATATGTTGATCCCTAGACACTTTTGATGTGTGTATAATAAGTATGTATTTACAAAAAAAATGTGTATAAGTAGTTTATCAGCCGCCTCGTTACCATAACACAAGCATTAGGTTGTTTAGCTTGGGACTATATGGCATTGTGTGAAATGTCCAAGGATATTATTTATTATTATTATTATCTCTCAGGCATGCTGGTTTCCTCACGTGGTTATGACGTGAAGTGTGAGTTTAGCCGGTCAAATCTGAAAAAACTCAATGTGAGAACTGAGGTGTAATGAGCTTGACGTGAGCTGTCATTCCAACTGACACTAGGGATTGAATTTGGATGGAGAAGCTCGTGGCTTTAATAAAACAGCCGCACGCGTCGATCCATAAGCTCCACAGTCCACGCTTGCCGGAGTTAGTCCGTGGATGGCCATCTTTACATACCAAGCTTCCTCCGTGCCTCAGAAAGCACGTTCAGCCGTTTTACCCGGCTGTCATTCGTGGATCTTTGATTGTCTGTACGGGTCGTCAGAAGTCCGCAAGTCTGACATTGTCTTACTAAGGGGTATCGTATTACCCAGTTACTGGTTTATGGAGGTCGTAATTATAGGCAGTCGCTCCATGTTAAATCCATGTCAAAATACTGGTATTCAGCTGCATTTGGTTAGACTGGCAGCTGACCTCAATATAGTTGGGAAAGGCTACTTTTCTCTTTAGTTAGTTATACATATTTTTGCAACTTAATAATTTGAACTTCATATTATTTGGCGACGAACCACTGCAATCACAAATTTTAGGTTGTACCTATTAAGAATAAACATAAAGACATGCTAAGCAGGCACTCAACTCTGCTCCGCCGCAGTCGAGTTAAAATGTTTAATTGCCATCACTATCTAAGTAATGATTTATTAAAATTACTGACTAAGTAAGATATTTTAATATTGTAATGCTATCATGTGCTTCTACTTCACTATAACCTTTTTTTATAGTAATCAAATGTATTAGAAATTAATGGATTATTTGCAAAGGCGGTTAATCAAGATATACCTAATTAATCAAAATCAAAAGTAATTTGTTGAAACAAGGCTGAAAATCAGCACTTTTTAAAGGTCAAAGTTACATAAGACAGTCACCAAAAACGCCCACCCTTCACCACGTCCTAATGCTTTAGCTGGGAAGAAGAAGTGGCGCAACAAACTCCCCAGCAGCACAGCTGTCTGTTTAGTTGGAAGAACTTGACTCTACACATAATTATCGAAAAAAAAGTAATTAACATTATAACGAAACACATCACATTACAATCAATAATTAAAACATTAAAAAATTGACTGTACTCAAGCGTAAATAAAAAAAAGGCTTTAGGTAAAAGGGCGTGCCCGCTTACATGTTACAATCCTTATCCAAATTAATATGTACAAGTATTTTATTGTAAACAAAATTGTCCTTAATATCACTTGATTTCAATCAACATCTTAGGAGATATCTAAACCACTCTCTCTCTTAGGTGACGCAGACGAAGTTGCGCGGGTCAGATTATTAAGAGCTAAATTCATCAGACTACTCGTGCGTATTTTCGTTCTACATTAGTTTAGAGGGACTATTCCTCCCCCAGTTTTTATTCGTTCTATCCGATTATTGATAAATAATAAAGGATTACGAGTCTTGCTAGATGGTGTTATGACCAAAGTAACATGATGTCTTGTCATGTCTGAAAATTGAGGGAAAAGTTACAAACGAGGTCTTTCTTTCTGAAGTAGTAATTTTGATTACTACTTCAGAAAAACATCAGACACTTTGTATTATATAGTAGTAATGGTGGTAAAAACAGTAGTGAGTAGAATTACACGATTATAATCTCAAATGAAATATGAGTTACTCACACTCGAATTCTAAATGAAAAATGTATTGAATTTTAAGTCTGTTCCCTTTAACAGAAAATTAAAAAAAAATAAAGAGTCTTTCAAATAGGGCCGATGTTGACAGTTTGTGGCGTCCATGTTGTTTTGGCGGCATCTGTCAAATGCGTTGTTTTCCAGAGGAAATTCATACAAACATGATTGTGTGAAAGTATGAAAACGTACTTCTATTTTTCCATAGTGCATCGTAGCGCGTCCTACCACGCGAACAATTATTGTTCCGAGATAAAAGTTTAGGGTAGGCTACACCAATTCTCGGCTAACAAGAAACTATTACTTTGTTGATTTTAGTATCTACCTATTGAAATTAAAAGAGAGTCTAGTCGTTAGCCAATTATAATATTTAGGTACTAATCATTAAGTTTACTAGCGGTTTATTTGTTAAAGCGCGTATAATATTTCAGGCTGATTTTTTCAGTATTTGTTTTGTAAGACGTTGTTTTTATCATTTCGATATAATTTTAATATTTTAATTTATTGTCCTATTTTATCTACAGGGTGTAACAGAAAGGGTATATACATCTCTGAAATCGTAAAAAAAATCTGCTGTCCCCAACATTTCGACGAGTCACGTTGCCAAAAATTTATAGAACAGCAGATTTTTTTTATTTGATGACCTGATTTTCATAATTATTTATTTTTGGATGAGAGTTGCCGAGAATCGAGCAGAATGGCGTGCGATCGGAGAGGCATAATGTCCAGTAGTATACTGATATAGGCTTTTTTTTATATTAATAATTATTTTTTAAACGGTTTAATATGGAGACTAAGTACCTATTATACAAGGAAACACAAAAACCAAAACTGTTGTCTTAAACTATTGGCAAACACAGAATATTTTACTCAAGCATACTTTTAACAAATTCTTTTCCGAAACGATTATAAACGAATAAAAATGAAAATAATACAATAATTCCAAACATGTTTTCCCCAACATTTCTAAATCCTACCACACAATTATCACAGACATCAATTGTCCTACCTACCCTGCTCTAATTACGCCACTATACAGATCTCTGTCCAACAATTCAGGTCACTGCTAATGAGATTCTGAACTTGTCACGGAACCCTTTCATCGGTTGCATTACAAATAACGATATGAAGAGTAGGGGCGGGGCGGGGGGAGGGGGGGGGGGTATTTTCTAATGAACTTTGAGAAATCAACATAGCTATTCAATATATTGTATTGAAATTGGGAAATGTTAATTGGTCCTCTAAAAACTGTTGACCTTCTAAATGCTGAACTTTAGCGGCTGTATAGACTCACAAATTTACTTATGACATAATATGACCGTTTGACGACACGGTTGGCGCAGTGGTTGAGCGATTGACTGCTGCGCACTATGTCGCGGGTTCGATTCCCGCACGGAACAAATATTTGTACGACCTGCAAGTATTTGTTACGAGTCTGGGTGATTTCTATCTATATTATGTATGTGTTTACAAAAAAAAAATGTATATATGTAGTCTATCAGCCATCTCGTTACCATAACACAAGCATTAGGTTGCTTAGCTTGTGGCGATATGGCGCTGTGTGAAAATGTCAAAAAAAAAAAAAAAATTTGCTTATTTCACACAAGAAAAGTATTATGTTCTTAAATAGATCATTTCCAAAACTATTCAAGGTATTGAAAATTAGGAAACACAGATTAAAAGTTTTTTTTTCTCATTAATATAACATCAAAAGTAAAAAATCGATAACGTTGGAAAATTATCCAAATGTCGGATAACGTTATTCGCATTTTAGTCAGGTATACCAGTCCACGTAGGTTATAAATATGTTATGGGTCTTTAATTGTTATTATATTATTAAAGTGAAGTATTATATAAGTCTACTTTATCAACACAAGTTTTACATACAATAACATTTGTGGAGGATAAGGAATCTATGAGCCTGTAAATGTATGAAGTCATTTATTTATTTATCGCAATTTGGGGTAGGCAATTGACGTCATATTCTTCCATACTTCTATATTAGTCGTCATCTCGGTAGTCACTCCCGTTCTATCCATATCATCTAATATAGTTAAGTATCCTATATGTTTACAAAGTCTTCATAAATCTCATGTTAAGCATTCTAAGGTAGTCATGTTCCCGATTTTGTGTATTCAGCACGTACCTACCTGGATGCTTGCAAGTACTACAGGTAGTGCACTTACTCCGAAGCGCTAGGAGTTTTAGCCAAAACACACGATTAGAATATCAAATTCTTTACAGTTTTGTTCAGCTTACGTTCGAACTGCAACTTACTCGTACATAGTGTGTTAAGTTAAACAAGGGTCATACTTTCAAGGGGTACTATACTCATGAAAATGAATAACTTTAACTATGACTACACCTGAAATCATGAAAAAAAAATCAAAATGGACAAAATTGATTATTTTCATGAGTACTAAACAACCTGAAAGTATGTTTGAAATTATGAGTTTAACCTAACACACTATAAATATACACAGTACATCTTTTTCTCAACATGAGTCTTCTACTAAATACATTCAAAAATATTACTTAAATATCGCCGGTAAAGTACGGTCGGTAGTGCATCAACTTATACCAAACCGTCAAATTTCATCATAAGATTTTAAACCTTAATACGTTGCCAGTTGAGTTCAAACTCGATTAAGAAAATTTTAAAGTTTACGGTAGGCGATTGTACCATCCTAAAGTTATGAAATGACTAAATTAATATAGGTACGTACTTGTTTTTCTTTTTTATTTGCGGCACGCAAATGTTTGTTTAGTTTTATCATTTAAAACATTGTGTGATTTTATTGTTAATTGTAACCCACATCACATTAGATCTATAACGTGGCGCTACAATGGTGACATTAATTTAACACTCATAATTGCTTTCACAATTTTGATTATTATTTACGGATTTATTTAAAATGTTACAAAATAGCATCTTAGAACAACATGTACTTAAAGAACTGTCGCGCAGCGGTCATTTGCCAGGGTCACGGATCATAACATTCGGATCAATGAAATTAAAACGAATAAGCAATACTATTAGGTGATCTTAAAATCCAATGTTATTTCATTTACGTGCTATAATTTTTATGCAAAATAAATAAATCCCAGTCGCATTTGACCGCGTATTAAGTTCCATGTATATATTATGCGGGCTTAAATCCTAGTTGCATAAATATTTGCATTGTAGTGAATATGCAACTGTTTTAAGCTTCCTACATAAATGGTTGGTGTGACCGGTTTCTGCAATTGTAGGAAGGGGCTTATGCGATGAATTTAATTATTAATTCTATTGTGAAAAGTAAAAATCGCTTGTGATGTAAAAATACATTGAAAACTGACGCTTTTCTTCTATGGAGGTAGGTAAAGACTACAGCACGTCATACACTTGATACGGACGGTTTGTAAAGTGGGTAATAGACGTGCGAACTTTAAGTACGCGGTTTTTAATATCACGGTCTTACTCGGCTCGAAGTCGGTGACACACGAGAAACTGGCTCACACTGTATTATCATGTCATCGACGGGAGAATTTGTGTTATTAATGAATTGTATCTTATAACGTTTTAAAACTTATAAATTAGTAGAAATAAAACTAATAAAATAGTAGCATCTCTTTCCACCTTACGTATAACTTCTAATAAATTATTATAAGCTTGTAACTTCATAATTTTTGTCTTTGTATTCGTTGCTTTTCATTTTCCAAAGACAAGGATTATTACAGAATCCTTCTGAAAAATGGCGGCTCGCGGCTCGCTATGCTGCCACACGTACGAGCCGAGACGAGCTACGAGTAAGATTTCAAACCGGTTGGATCGCCGGAGAACTTGCGCGGTAATTTTAGAGTACGCGTTTTTAAGGTGACACACAGGCGAAGAAGGTCGTCGAGCCACAAGTGCGCGTACTTACTCGCACGTCTATCACTCATTCGCTCATTGCCTGATCAGGACCAGACCAGTGCCGGAAGGCGTGGTCGAGTTCCACGCGCGCCACAATAGGTAGTGGTCTAGCTTATAATAATATCATATTATGTAAATCAGTATGACACACCTAGTTAAGTATCTTCGATGTGGTGATGTGTCGGTAATTCATTAAGCCATCCATTTTTCCTTTCATAAACTATACTTTTATGCATTTGAATGATGTTAAAATTACTCTGTTTAAGGCGTACTGCCAGACAATGCTCTGCGGGTCCTCTACAATAATGGGTTTAGAATGCTGATGGGGTTGCCGCGATACTGTAGTGCGTCGGGGATGTTTGCGGAGGCCAACACTGACAGCTGCAGGGCTATTGTGCGCAAGAGAGTGGCCTCCCTGATGTGTCGTGTGCGGGGCAGCCCCAATGGCCTTCTAAACACCATAATAGAGAAGGTGGACTGTCCGATTGTGAGGCACTGGAATAAGGTGCATAGTTCTGGTGCTGTCTTATTTAATATCAAGTAAATTAATTCAATTAAAATTCAATTAAATTATAGATAAATAAATTAATTAATTAATAAGTAGTTTGTAAAGTATATACATTGTTTTTAAGTCGTACTGATATTTTTATAATTTTTAATTTTTATGATTTTATATGTTTTATTTTGATATGGAATTGAGTTTTAGCAATAATTTCTGTGTTTGTATTTGTATTTGTATTTATCTGTCGTTATTTTTTATGGGTCTCGGACCTGAAATAAATGATTATTATTATTATTTGTACAAAATAATTTCACATCGCGAATTCAGGTTGGCCGAAAAAACCTGCTCAGGTGGGATGGGCTCATTCAAAGACAACTCCGCCTTGGAGCATAAATGTGATGCTGTTCCACAAACGATGGGACAAATTAATATCGGGTCCTCTGTGTCCTACCGTATGCACGTTACAGGAACTGACGGACGTGAGTAAGAAAAGAGTAAAGAGTAAGAAATTGGACAGATTGGGGTAGCATGATGTGCTGGCCCCTGTACCATATAGCATGTTAAAGTTACAAACACACATAACTTTTACAGCTTATAAATATTTGTGAGTCGATCCGGTACGAAGTTGGGTGTTATTCTAAGCCATCTGGCGGAGTCTAACAAATGTGGTTCCTAGTTAAAGTTTTAAATAATTCCAGTGAGATGGTGGCGGAATCATGAATATAGAATCCTCATATTTACATACAGAAATATTTCGTTACACTGCACTTAATTTTGTATAACTTGTGGTTCGGCATTTTACGTTTATAGCAGGTTGATTTGAGGTGGATGTGGAACTTAAGAGTGATTTATTCGCGACTATAATTATTCTAATCAGTCTCAAACATAAATATCTTCTAGCAGTATACCACCATGGTAGTCGACAACTATAAATACACGATCTATCGCTGCCGGCAAATTCGTATACCTACCATATATTCAATAGTTCACCGGCAGACATAATGAGTGAAATCAATAAAAATAGATTTAAGAATAAATTAAAGAGACACTTTTTAAATTGCTTAGTGTAGAGTGTAAGTTTTAAGTTTGTATTTAATGTATAAAGACTCACCTGACCCCACAGTCAAAGCAATGCTACGGTTTTGTGGGGCTTAGTTTATAAGTTATGCAGTATGTTGAAAGCTAATAAATAAATAATAATACATTTTTGCAAAAGACGCAATAGTTTTTGAACTTCACGGGAAATTTCAACAGAATAGCAACCGCAATTATGGGCAGCGAGAAACTAGATTATTCGAACCGAACTTGATGTTCCGTTGGCGGATGTGCGGTGAACATGCGGCCATAGGAATCGATTTTGAACTTAAAAAGGTTTCAAATCCTTTGGAGAAAATAGAAAATTGACAGTTTGGTATAACTTGATACGTTGGCGACCGTACATGTATCGCTTTGACGACGTCATCTCGTTCTCGTTGATGTCCCGTTAACGTCCCATTGATGTAGAGGTAAACAAACAAACGGATGTAGCATTATCCCAGAGCTGAAGTCCCAGCGGGATTGACCGAAAGGGTTACCGCTACCCCGGAAGATAAAGGGCTAAGAAAGGAACATGGATAGGTTTTAGTCAGTAAGAGCCTGACACTTCTTTCCGCTCCGTCCAGAGCGGGATGATTTGATGAATTTCCACCCTCAAAAAAAAAATAGCTGAAGTAGGGAAATAAATAAATCTTTCGGGTTATATATCCCAAATGGTATTGAAAACTGCATTAAAATCCATAATTAATGCGTATTAAAGAAGAACAGCGCGGACATTCGCAGAAACGAATAGCGTCATTAATTTTATAATTATGAGTAAATGTAGACAGATAAATTCAACCCCATCTGGTTGCCTCAAAACCCATGTCAAAGTACTTAGTTGACAAAATACTAGGCCGTTGATTACCCCTTCAAAAAACTCATCCAAATTCCACCATCGTATATTAAAACAGTTTTTACCCCAGCAGCATCAGCAGGCTCTAATGAATTAAGTTTGAGCTTGCTTCCAAAACTTTGGGGCATAAAACTGGTTGGGGGTAAAAATTAAAACATATTTTAAATAGTCTGTTGATAACTTGACGCGTTAGTTACATCCCTGGTGGGGTTTTGGAGATAAAAACCTTTTTGTTGACCTTCAATTTTGACTTTGGAACAAACTATGTAAATTAATCTACAAAAATGATTTTTGTAACCTAGTATTGAGATAGATTTTTGGAAATTTGTGATTCAGTCTTACCAAAGGATATCGTATTATCCATTTACAGTACCCGACGATAAATATTGCACATCGACCTCTGGGAAGAGACTATCGGCTAGTTGTCAAAATGTTCAAAATATATATTTAGAGTTGTTAACACCCACAATACACGGTTGTTACAATAATTTAAAGTTGTACTATGACATCTTTAGGAAAAAGAGGGAAACCTTTACGAGGTCAGTCACAGAGGTCGATGTGCAATATTTATCGCCAGGTATAGTACTGGGTTCTGGAGGTCAAATAGGCAGTCGCTCTATGTAAAATACTGAAATTTAGCTGTATCCGGTTAGACTGTTGCCAGCCCCAATATGGTTGGGAAAAGGCTAGGCTGATTGGTTGAGTGTTGAGTAGATTTTGGGAATCTAAAATAGGTCAGTACAATCTTTTCAGCAATTATTTATATCACCATTTCTCCCAAAATGGTAAAGAAAAAGTCGCGGAAAACGGTATGTACTTACACATTAAGGCATTATGGCCCGCCGCAAAAACCCAGCAATAATTTCATTCTCAACAGTAGCACTTGCCACTACCTACTAGACCAACAAAGCAGTCGGGGATAAAAATAAAGAGCATCGAAAATTTAGGAACAAAAAGAATAGGTAATTATCAATTTCAATATTGTTATTAAACATTATCAAGAAAATTAAAAAAAAATAACAGGTATAGTGACTTTAACAAGAAACCTCCTCGTCAATTCCTGTTTTTCTTGTTTCATAAAATTTTAATTTAGCTTTGTCAGCCTCTAAAGAATGGTGAAAGTTTTTCGTAATTAAAGACTTGTTTTTAAGATTTTTTGTTACCAAGTACTAAATTATGTGGACCCTCTACTGCCTCTAAACGAAAGGCTTAACCGTGGAAATTACAAGGTTTTTTTTTTGTTATTTGCGGAAGAAATACATTTATAGAACTGGCTTCCGCCCGCGGCTTCGCCCGCATAATAAGTTGACAAATTATACACATAAACCTACCTCTTGAATTACTCTATCCATTACAAAAAAACTGCATCAAAATCCGTTGTGTAGTTTTAAAGATCTAAGCATACATACAGATATTAGGACAGACGCGGTAAGCGACTTTGCTTTACACTATGTAGTGATGAATGGTAGTTGCCTGTTTTAAGTAAATTTAGTTTTTGGTATGTGTTGCTGAATAATAATAATAATATAATAATAAATCATTTATTTCGACCAACATAGGATCATAGGCACATACAAAACAAAAATACACATACGATAAAAAAAAAAAAAATGAAATAAAAACACAAAACATAAACATAAGTATTAAATACTTCGATTGAGCAATATGTGAACCATACAGCAATGGTTCAGGTACTGGCAATCGAACCTCTGCGCGATAATGAGGGACGTGACGTCATAAATCTTCATGAACCAAAGAGAACCAAAATTGACACAATTAATTGAAGGAAAATTTTGGTGTCGGGACATGCTGGTTTCTTAAAGAAATTTTCTTTCACCGTTTTGAGAGCAGTGGTGATGAAATGATTTGTTTACACAAAGAAGGTAAAGCGCCTATGTTAGAAGCTACGACCTACAACTCGTAAGTTGCAGCCGTTACCTCTTGATCACCACTGCACTTGTAACTGAATAAACTATTCAATGAGAAGTAACTTTTACTTAGACACCTTTAAATCCACCACCACCGCCACCGTAGGCGCGGGCCTGCGGACGGTGAGTAATGGGTGACTCACCGTCCGATCAGCACCAGACCCGTGCCGTACGGCGCGTATATGTTTCACGCGCGCCTCAAAGAAATGTCAGCATATGAAGGGGCCCCTCAGGGCCAAGCCTGCCGGGTAAGCGGGATTGTCCGAAAGGGTTACCGCTACCCCGGAACATAAAGGGCTACGGAAGGAACATGGATGGGTTTTAGTCAGTAAGAGTCTGACACTCCCTTCCGCTCCACCCAGAGCGGGAGCAGTCATTGGATGATTTCCCAGCCTTAAAAAAAAAAAAGACACCTTTAAATTAATTATCAGTAAAAAGTTACAACTAAATAAAATGTTCAGCCTAAGCAGCGTGATTGATTACAAAAAAAAATAATCCTCTTTAGATTTGTCTTGAACCTTAGTTCTATTTTCAAATTTTCCGAAATCTTAATTAACTTTTAAATAATAGGTACCTATGAAATTGTCGTTGTGTAAGAAAAAATTTAAACGAATTTTTTTCATGTATTTTTTATTTGTATTAATCGAAGTAATCACCCATGCAATCAATGCATCTTTGCCAACGCAGTGGCAGTTTATTGATGCCCTTCTTAAAGAAATCAGCTGGACGGGAGGTATTGAATTTTTTTCCCGCCAAGAAGTTATCCAAATTCTGGAAAAAGTAGTAGTCTGTAGGCGCAAGGTCTGGTGAGTAGGGCGGATGACGGAGAGCTTCCAACCCCAGTTTTTGCAACTTGGAGACCGTCTGCTGTGCAGTATGAGGTCGCGCGTTGTCGTGCAGGAGCAGCGGAGACGAGCGATTGACCAATGCTGGTTGGAGATGTGCCAGCTTCTCCATCATTGTGTTCAGTTCTTCATAGTACACATCTGCAGTAATGCTCACCCCGTTTGGTAAGAAGCTGTGATGAATCACACCGGACCGCTAGACCACTAAACAGTGACCATCACTTTTCTAGGGGTAAGTTTTCGTTTAGGGCATTGTTTAGGCGCTGAACCAGGATGCAACCAACTTGCTGAGCGCTTGCGGTTATCAAACAGAATCCATTTTTCATCGTAGGTAACAATGCGGTTCAAAATTCCTTCATTTGTGTGTCTGTTGAGCAGTGCAAGGCACGTCTCGACGCGTACTTCGCGCTGGCGATCATTGAGTTCGTGGGGCACCCATTTGTCAAGCTTTTTTACCTTGCCAATTTGACGCAAATGGACCAATATTGTTTTGACGCTAACGTCGAAAGCTGCTGCTAATTCAGCCGTAGATTGTGTATCATCAGCTTCCACAAGCGCCTTTAATTCGTCATTGTCGACCAAAGTCTTCGGACGACCGCGAGGTTCCCAGAACGAAAGCGAGCAACCCAATAACAGGTGGTGCGTTGGTTTGTAGTGTTAGCTCCGTAAACGTCGTTGATGTTGCGTGCCGCTTGTGCCGCGTTGCTGCCACGACGGTACTCATATTCCATAATTACTCGAATTTTTAACGTATTATGACGAAAAAGATTGAAATGCGATGAAAATGTAACACTAATCAATAAACAAATGACGACTATTGGAAAAAAAAACATGTTTTTAAAATTAAATTAATTTGAAATTAGAATTCTTAGCCAAACAAAAATTATTTGGATTTGAAATGACCAGTACTGCAGAACGGCAATTTCATAGGTAAAGACCTAATATATTCAGAATATTAACACAATCATTTCTTTAAAAAAAACGCTGACGTTTGGAATAAAACTGTCAACTCGTAACAGAAAGGTTGAATTATGGAAAATCAACGAGGATTCTGTGAAGCTTCATGACGTTTGCACAAAATATATACAAGGGCCAACCACGAACCAAAAAGCAGTATTATATTTTAATATTACTTCAGTCTGAGAAAGAGATAAAGATACTGGAGGTATAGCTCCATCAATCTGCCTAGCCCTTTCCCAACTATGTTGGGGTCAGCTTCCAATCTAACCAGTTGCAGCTGAATACTAGCATTTTACACGGAGAGACTGCCTTTTGATCTCCACAACCCAATCAGTAACTGGATAATACGATACCCCTTCGTATGACTGGTTGTCAGACTTTCGGGCTGACTACCCGTAACGACTGTCAAAGATCCACGAATGACAGCCGGGACCAACGGCTTAAAGTGCTTACCGAAGCATGGAGGAGTCCCGATGTGTATGTGTGTGTGATGTGTAAGATGGTCACCCATCCACGGACCAACCCCGGCAAGCGTAGCTTAACCTGATGGATCGATCCGTGCTACTGTTATAACTTAGCCCTCCTCGACGTGGTATAGCTCCGTCTCTTTCCCAATGTGAAACAATTTTAAAACAATACTGCTATAAGAGGTCGTGGTATGGCCCTCAGTGCAGTTAAACCGACACCTATTAAAGATGCCACGCCTTGGGGATGTGGTACAAGAAGTAAGAGCAGTAAGTCGATTCTATAAAAATCTCTCCGTGGAAATGTTACGTTTGTTGTGGTCCTCACTTCATCATGTTATCACGGTGACATGATTACAGAATACCACTACAAATGTTTTTTTGATTATTTTTTTAAAGATGGAAAATCAAATGACCTCCTCGCTTTGGGTGGAGCGGAAGGGAGTGTCAGACTCTTACTGACTAAAACCTTTCCATGTTCCTTCCGTAACCCTATGTGTTCCGGGGCAGTGGGAATACTTATAGACAATTCTACTGCCAAACTGTTACTTGGAGTCAGTATTATATTTTAACTCCATACGCACGCACCTCTGATTTTTCGGATACATGAGCGTATTTTATAATTATCACGTGCTTAAAAAACAATGAAGGAACACATCATGAGGAAACTGGCATGTCTGAAAGATATTCCTCAACAGCATGTCAGAGGCACATGGGCAGCATAAAATCTCTGACACCAGGTTAGCCACTAACCATATGAAGAAGAACCATAAGAAGTATACATGATTCTGAATTCCCCATGAAACAAAGGCTATTGCTAATCCATTGCTTCATATGTTCGATAAAATTGTTTGCCCAACAACGTAAATAACGCAATTAATGTTGTTGAACTGTCAGAATGAAATCCATTGCTACAGTGAGTGTGTTACGCAATTACCCCGCTGATTCATGTATAAACGAGAAATCAACTATTCTTAATGAAATGGCTGTTGTAAGTTCAGTCGTTGAAAGGATTGAATGTGTAAAGAATATACAGGGTTACTGGTAACTCGACGTATTCCTTGCAGGACGTCATAGTAGGGTTAAAATGCAACAAATTAAGCCACCAAATGTTCTACCGAAATTCAGTAGTTTTTGAGTTAGTTCGATTTTTAGAGTTTTTATGAATAATCCCAGATTAAATCATTTGAAACCAATTTAAAAATTATTTACGGCGCGACAGTACAGAAATTTTAAGTTATTATCGTAGTTGATGCCGTAGCAGATCTTTGTTAATAATTAAAAGTTCAAAAATGCCTTAAACCTTGGCAAATATCACTAATCAAACATTTTTTTTTTTGTAATTTTTGTTATTACTCCATACAAATTGTTGTCTAGTGCAAAAATAAAATACTACGCCTGATGTACAAATTACTAGGAAAATATCCTTGTCTTATCAGCTATTCAGAAAGGTATGATTGTCAATACTTTTGCATGTATGACAGGGTAGAGAAGAGTTTTATGGGGAGCAGGTAAAATTGTAAGACAATCAACATTTTGTTTGTTATTCGTAGTATTCGTAGTTTTACCTGAGCTTGAACTCCAAACACACGGTAAGCTTTGTGATTGGTTACTATTGTTCTCTCGGCATGACTCGGGGTGCGATTTTCTGGTCGTCAGCGTTAGTCAGTCTCAACTCTACGTCGCGTAAGCTCGTGTTTTGTTATCTGGCTATCCCTATCGCGTATCTTGCTCTCGTGCTGTGCTGTGCCTTCATAAGTGCTGACTATGGCTGCATATTCTAATCCAGAATACGCTGACATAATTTACTGTTACGGACTTTGTGACGGTAACGCTGCTGAAGCGCGGAGAGAATATGGACTTCGCTTTCCCAACCGCCGACTCCCACACGTTAGTGTCTTCGGATCGACTTATCGGCGAATATCTGAAACTGGCAGCGTCCAAAGAACCAGGCAAATTGACACTGGTCGTTCCCGGAGATACACGGCTGACGACGAAGAGCTGATTCTTCAACGTTTTATTGACGACCCCAACATATCGACAAACATCGTAGCGCGTGAGCTTGGTATGTCACAGTGGAAAGTCTGGTCTGTAGTTCACTTGTCAGGCCGACATCCATATCACTACCAACCAGTCCAGTCATTAGAAGAGGGAGATCCGCCGAGACGGCTTGAATTTTGTCGTTTCATGCTGAGTGCCGACGCCGAAGGCGAAAACTTTTTAAAAAACATTCTGTGGACCGATGAGTCATGTTTTGACCGTGATGGTATCACAAACTACCACAACTTACATTACTGGGCACCGAAAGCAGAAGCAAACCCTAAAAAACTGAAACCAACCGCATCCCAGCGTAGGTTCTCGCTTAATGTTTGGATGGGTATTATCGACGACAAATTAATCGGCCCACATTTTTTACCCCGAACACTAAATGGGGAACTTTATGAAGATTTCCTTAGAAATCATTTAACACCACTGCTCGCGGATGTACCGGAAGAAAGAAGAGCAAACATGATTTATCAACATGACGGATGTCCAGCCCACTTCCGAATCACAATTCGACAATTGCTGGATGAAAACTATCCAAACCGATGGATAGGGCGCGGTGGGCCGATTCCGTGGCCTGCGCGAAGCCCTGATCTGACGCCCCTAGACTTTTACGTCTGGGGTCATATGAAAGACCTAGTTTATGTGACCCCAGTAAATTCAATTGAAGAACTAAGGGAGAGAATAACAGATGAGGGCAACAATCACATCAAGAATCACAAAAACTGAAATGAGGAAGCGAATAAGAACATGTATTCGAAACCGAGGGCAGCACATCGAACAAGACGTGTGAAATGTATGTCATAAAAGTTATTAAATTGAAATTTATTAAAAATAATAATAACATTCACGAAATTGTTTTATTTGATTTTCCGAATAATCACCTTTTTGTGAGACGCACGTCTTCCTGTACTAAATCAAAAACGATTTTCATAATGTAGTCCATGACTTTGTATTAACATTCATACCTTTTTGGATAGCTGATAAGATAAGGATATTTTCCTAGTAATTTGTACATCAGGCGTAGTATTTTATTTTTGCACTAGACAACAATTTGTATGGAGTAATAACAAAAATTACAAAAAAAAAAATGTTTGATTAGTGATATTTGCCAAGGTTTAAGGCATTTTTGAACTTTTAATTATTAACAAAGATCTGCTACGGCATCAACTACGATAATAACTTAAAATTTCTGTACTGTCGCGCCGTAAATAATTTTTAAATTGGTTTCAAATGATTTAATCTGGGATTATTCATAAAAACTCTAAAAATCGAACTAACTCAAAAACTACTGAATTTCGGTAGAACATTTGGTGGCTTAATTTGTTGCATTTTAACCCTACTATGACGTCCTGCAAGGAATACGTCGAGTTACCAGTAACCCTGTATATGAACTAATCTGTTTCTGAAATCTGAGGATATTATTTTAATTCAGTCTTTACATTTATTTATTTTTATTACTAGCTTTCGTCTGTTTCTTCGCTCGTGTTAATTTAGAATTTGAAAATCAGTTCGAGTTAACACACTATAATACGATCATCGATAAAGTTTCTATAATACGATCATGATTCGGAAGACACGTGGCGCCATCTATTATCGTTAGAACGTTATTATTGTATTCCTCTGGAACAGTACTTACCATTTTTTGAATAAAAGGTACCTATGTTCGTTTCTGTACACCTGTTAAGTAACGTATGCAATAATTCAAAGGGTTACCGCTGCCCCGGAACATAAAGGGCTAAGGAAGGAATGGGTTTTAGTCAGTAAGAGTCTGACACTCCCGTTCAGTTCACCCACAGCGGGAGGGGAGGGGGAATCATTTGATGATTTCCCACCCAAAAAAGGAGTGGAAAGGTAACAAACAAACAAACTCACTTTCGTATAAATATTTGTTAGTATTCAAAATGTCCAGAATATTTTCATGTTAAGAATAAATCCTTAGACCATCCACCAATAAGTAATAACTCAACGTCAGTTCCAAAGATATTTCGCCAATTTCGAGTTCTTAAGATTTGGAAATTCTCATTATAATTCTTTTGTTTCCAGTTTATTCAGAGGCGCTGAAGTCTGATAACCAGACGGCATACATTAGTTACATTCCCAATATCAATGGCTTGGAAATTGAAGGGATTTCTTGAATACGAACTTATATTTTGTTTTAGCACTATAGACTTCGCTACTGCAGTTTAAGATATACAAAAGTGTGTATAGTGTTAGTGTACTATAAAGAGTGTAATCGAAAGGGCATACAAAAGCATATGCTACAGACAACCAAACTGAACAACTTTTACTACGGGACCAACTCTGAAATCGCAAGAAATAATCAGCTGTTCTATACATTTTTGGTCACGTGGCTCGTCGAAATGTAGGGAACAGCAGATTTTTTTTGGTTGTTTGTTAGTTGTTCAGTTCAGTAACTTGTACTTCATTGACGTCACTTGTGGTATCTCTTTTAATAAACACAGCGCATATAATGAAAAAAAAAGCTTATGACATAAATCCAATGTTTACATTAGTAATCTGAGACCTGAGTGAAATGTAGATAAAAGTTATGTATTGACGAGAATTCGGCGATAACTTATCTGTACCTGCTTTGTATCGTTACAATAAACGAAAATATGCAGAAAACCCACTCAGACTTGGTATATACGAGTAAAAAGAAGCGCGAAATATAGGTTCGTCAATTCGCCGTGTTATCGCAATTTTGTACCACTGTCAAAGACTGTCACATGATCGTTGTGGTTTGATTAAACGGACAATTGCGACGCTTGAAGAGCAATATTAACCAAAAAACATATCGGCAACTTTACAGTAGAGCATATTAAAGTATTTATTTTTGGAAAAAATCGTAAAATCACCTATTTGTCATAACTACTTAATTCCAACGAATTCTTATGTTGTTTAAAGGTTTAATAAACTGGAATTTAAAGATTATGAGATTTCTCAATATGTTATGAAATAGTGTCGACTCAATATCGCCCAAAATGTCGATTTGGGTAGGTAGACAATTTGTATATAGAAATCCGATGCTCTGCCACCCCCGACCCACGATATGGCTATAATGTGCGCTTTGCTCCACGTATCTGGCTATGCTGCGTAAAATTAGTTCCTAATAATCTCTCACAGCAGTAAAAAGTATATTTTAAGGTTTTGCACAGACTGAAACTACTCGAATGTTTTACGTTATGGTAACAAAATTCCTGATAAAAAAATCATAGAGAAACTAACTGAATAGCTTATTCCGAAGTAATTTCACCAGCCTCGGTGGCGCAGTAGGCAGCGCGTAAGTCTCATAATCTTAAGGTCGTGAGTTCGATCCTCACCCGGGGCATATCTTTTGGACTTATAGTACTGGTTTCTTAAACTCAAATCCATGCCAGCCCGTATAAACTAACGTTCGTATTTCTATGTCAGACTCAATCACTCAAAAATAATCGCATTTTAGACATTTATTTGTTGGTTTTTGTGTACGAGATTTTATTATTGTGGAAACAATGTGTGTGAAATAACCTGAGAGAGAGATCGTCGGACTGCCAAGTCATAGTTCTCGAGTTCGAACTCAAGGCACGCACTTTTTATTTTGCTTAAAAATCGGTGAAAGAAAAAATTGTGAGGAAACGCATATCTGACAAATATTTCTCAACCGCATGTGAAGCTAAGTCAGAGGCTCATGGGAATTATAAAAACAGCTCTGACACCAGCTTAGTCACTAACCACACGAAGAAGGAAGAAGAGATGAGATGTTAATTTATTATGATCTTTAAAGCTTTAATGGTGTTCCTACTATTGATTTTTATGTACCTACTTTTGCAACAACATCGCTGTTAAAGTAAAAACAAATTTGTTTGCAAATAAATTAACGATTATTGGTAACACCAAATACCTATGCGTCCGCCGGGAATGACATGGAATGCTATGTTATATATTAAATTCGAATTCATTTATTGAATTCTTAATAATTCATTCCATTATTTTGCATTTTACGTTTCAATACTTAATTTAATATTACCTACACAACATCACACCAACAAACAAAACACAACATCCAACATACAAATACATAACACATCAACAAACAAAACAACACAAGGTACAACTTCTAGTAATATTACTTGATTGTATTTCGATTGGTGACGTACCTCAATCAATCTGCCTAGCCTTTTCCCAACTATGCTTTTTTTTTTTTTTTTAAGGCTGAGAAATCATCCAATGTCTCCTCCCGCTCTGGGTGGGGCGGAAGGGAGTGTCAGACTCTTACTGACTAAAACCCATCCATGTTCCTTCCGTAGCCCTTTATGTTCCGGGGTAGCGGTAACCCTTTCGGACAATCCCGCTTACCCGGCAGGCTTGGCCCTGAGGGACCCCTTCATATGCTGACATCTCTTTGAGGCGCGCGTGGAACATATACGCGCCGTCCGGCACGGGTCTGGTGCTGATCGGACCCACAGTCACCCATTACTCACCGCCCGCAGGCCCGCGCCTACCGTGGCCGGGAGTCGTCACGTGGCTCCCGACGCCCGGAGCGTCTCCCGCGGCGGCTGGGACGGGAGGACCTTTCTCTCTCCCATCCCGCCACCTCTTTCGCGAGCATAACTTTTTCGCAGAAGGAGGTGACTGCCTCCCACTCCCTCTGGCCCCGGACCATGGCTTGCACCAAGGCCGGGCGCGAGAGGTCGCCGCCGCCGATCGCCTGTACGAGGACACGGCGGTGCTCCGCCCAAGCGGGGCAGGTTTGCACCGTGTGCTCTACCGTGTCCTCTGGGCGATCCTCGCAGTGTTCCCAACTATGCTGGGGTCGCCTTCCAGTCTAACCGAATGCAGCTGCATACCAGTATTTTATATGGAACGACTGCTTATCTGACCTCCACAACCAAGTCAGTAACTAGGTAATAAGATACACCTTTGTAAGACTGGCTGTCAGACTAATCAGGCTTCTGACTACCCATAACGACTGTCGAAGATCCACGAATGACAGTCGGTCCCAACAGCTTAACGTGCTTGCCGAGGCACGGAGGAGTCTTGACATGTAACGATGGTCACCCATCCACGGACCAACCCTGCCAGGCATAGCTTAACCTGATGGATCGACCCGTGCGGCTGTTATTATTTAGCCACAAAAACATAACACATCAACAAACAAAACATCACAACCAAAAAAAACACTTAGTTACCTTTAAGTAAGTAGTAATGACTTAATTGGATTTCAACTGTTGACGTACCTATTTTATTTAAATAAATGAATGAGTAGTACCGAAAAAAGTATGTCACACCTTCATTCGGAGAGGTCAAGTATTTAGTTACGTAAGCGGGATTGTCCGAAAGGGCTCCCGCTTCCCCGGAACATAATGGGCTAAGGAAGGAACATGGATGGGTTTTAGTCAGTAAGAGTCTGATACTCCCTTTCGCTCCACCCAGAGCGGGAGGGGACATTTGATGATTTCCCACCCTCAAAAAAAAAGACACCAACGTGGTCACCGGTGACCGCGAGCTATTGTTTTTCTGTTGTGTCTGCTGCGTGGCAGTCATTAAGGAGTAGTACCCAAACAAGCACTTTACTCTGTGTATTAATTTCATCACCACTGTCCTACCCTACCCTAATCTGTGTATTCTAGTGGATTAACACCGGCCTCGGTGGCGCAGTATGCAGCGCGTAAGTCTCATAATCTTAAGGTCGTGAGTTCGATCCTCACCCGGGGCATATCTTTTGGATTATTTGTGGCCGGTTTCTTCATGTCAATACCGATAAAGGGGGATGCCAGGCGGCCATAGTAATTTACGCCCACTGTTCACACTTATAAAAACAATTATAATGATGGGAGGCAATTCCAATAATTAATTAGTACTTAAAAGAAATGATGTTCCAAAAGTTTGCATTTCGAAGTTATTTAAGATTCTTATATTTCATCCATATAAGGATAAGTATATTTTATATAAGTGAAAGATCACTTAATACAATTATATTAATTTATTTATCAGCATAATTAACATAGTCCAATAATACAAAATACAATGTAGGAAAATCAAAGTCCTGGGACTGAAGATGAGCTTGTTTACCATGCCAACCCAATTACCTGGCCAACCCATCGTTGTATAAGAACTTCAGCGATTTCCAACGGATGTCTTCGCATTCTAGATACATTTAAACCTCAGTTTACACAATGCTGATCACCACTTCCAGCAGTAGATGATGACTTTTGTGAAAGACTAGGTCCAGAGTGAATGCCGGGTTCGTCGGTCGAAGCGTCTAATATCAAATCCAAGTTTTTGCCAGTGTCATAGTATCTCAGGTATAGGAGAATCATCAGATTCAGTATTCATGGGTAAAAGTAGTCAATTTAACCCGCAATAAATATTCACAAGCTGTCGCAAGTTACAAGACAAGTAATGGTTTAGACATATTTTGATGATTTGACATTTACGTTATCCGCTAGCGGACAAGTTAGTGGTGCCATAAAAAATGTAAAAAAGGTTGATCGATATTTGTTTTTTTTTGTATACACAAGAATCATCAAAGATAGAAATAAAAATAATTATTAAAGAGTTTTTTGTGATTTATAATATTATGTATCATTTGCTCGGAACAAAATGAACGGTGTTAAATGATAAATATTAATGTAATGATGACTGATTATTCCGATTATCAACATTTTTTTGTAACGGCAACATTTTGTAATGAATTCTTATTCAAATTCAATAACTTTAGTCGTTTCAATATTTAATATTTTGAATAAATTGTGCCGACTTGCACAGAATAATGAATACGTGGAAGACATGGGAAAAAAATAACATAGTTTGCTCGCGCAAGTTTTTATTTATAAGTTTTTGTCACTTGCAATTTCCGAACGCAGAATTGAGTTACCTATCCTATCAATTATTCCCTATCCAACGGACCAATGGAGGATAGTCACGCATGACCAATCAGAAGCGTTCCCGCCCGCAAGAGTTTATTAGTCTAAGTTCAACAAGTACAGTGTGAAGACTCAACCGCAACGCTCAATAATCATACCACTTACTCAACCCGCATCCGCATCAAAAACTGTATAACTATTAATAAATAAGTGTTGGCCGACACAAGTGTGACATTTAAACAAGTGAAAGTGCACCACATTGAAAAAGGAAGAAAACCTGATAGCACGTGTGACGTCTGCTAAGCTAGCTGTCCTTGAATCCACGTGTTTTGTCCAGAAGGTTCTCAAGTAAGTCCATCAAGTTCCTATTTCTCATAACCTCATATCCCTCAAGCTCAATTCTGTGTGTCGTCCAACAATTCACCACGCTAAATTCTATATTACCACACAAAAAATATTTACTCGCATACGGTCCTTCGAAAGCCGCGTAGACTTATTCACCATAGTTTTTGATTGAAACCAATTTATTGTGCGTCTCTGGGCCTAATTTTGGCATGGTCATTACACCTATGAAAGTGAACGCAATCATAAACCACGTTTAAGAGCTGTCAGTGTCATTTTTTTTCTATGGAATACTGACACTGATGGATCTTAAGCGCGTTTTAGATGTGCTAATCGCGTTCAGTTTCATTGGTGAAATTCGCACTCAGTCTATAAAAAATAACTCTTATTTACGTTTATCATTGACATTGACATTGATTAGTTGTTGGTACTTGGGTAATAAGGGTCGATTGATTAGGTTAAGCTACGCTTGCACTCAAAAATTACTACATAAACTATCACTATTACTACTAAAATTATAACTTGCTTATAAAATCAGTGAAGGAAAACATCGTGAGGAAATGTCTGAGGAGTATTTCTCAACGGCATGTGAAGCTAACTCTGAAACCAGATTTGTCACTAACCACACGAAAAAAAGAAGAAGACTACAAAAATTGTATTACAAGGTGTATCTTTCAGTATTTTGTAAAAGGTAAACTGAAATAAATGGAGCTATTAGGTTTTATTATCATTTTCATTTAATCTGGGTTTAGGGTACCTGGAGCGTTGTGATCATATTTTTTCACGCCTGAAAAATCAATCTAGATTTCGTCCCATAAATACAAACATCAGTCGGCTAAACCATATAAATAATGATCGTCATTTTGTCTCGTTACAAATAAATAAAAACAATAAAATCGTAGATATCAATTCTTTGGGGAATAAATTTCAATACGGGGCTCAATAAATTTTATTTGTTTCATACGATCGGCGCAGTCAGCAGAATGCCGAATAATAAAATTGGCCGTGGAAAGCTTTTAGGTGACATTTTTTTGTGTGTTTGTTCGCTTTAGGTTCTAAATTAACTTAAGATTACTTTAGAGTTTTCAGCAACCTCTGAAATTCTCGTATTTAGAACACTCATCGCACATGCGCAATATGCGCATATCACATTCCTATGTATGTATCACAAATGTTCACAGTTTCATTGTCAATGTACTTATTTGTATAATTCAACACGCTTAATTTACATTAAAATACTATCAATCGAAACCTTTTAACTTGTTTTATTATACAGACACAGCCCATACAGATACAGACACAGCAGGCCAGCATATCAAACTATCGCAAACTGTCAAATTTTACTAATTGAACATGAACCTTATTCCTTTGTAATACAGCTGAAAAACTATTACAGAAATTTGACAGATTGGGGTAGCTTGATGTGCTGGCCTCTGTACCTACAACAATGAATAAAATATTAATAATTATGTAGAATGAAATCGGACGGCTTTCGATTGACACTTAAGAATTATTGTGGAATTCTAATAATTATTCGATTTAGTAACTAACGGGACTATTAGACAACTTTTTGGGAATCTACCTTTATCTCATCTAGTTAATATTGATTTGATCTACATAGATGTCGGTGTACCTAGAAAGAATCAAATATATTAAGTAATTTTAAACAAATCAAACTTTCTTTATTTCCCTGCCCTTATCCCAATTTATTTAGAATCGGTGTATCGTACCTTGTTTTTCCATACATCTTTTTTAGTCAAAAAAGGCCAACAATATATTTTTTTATCACTAAAACTGGCTGGAATATGTCTTGTTTTAGCCGCTCACAATTTGTGTTCCACATTTCAATGGGATACGACAATTCAGGATTTGTGTTTCCATTGCGCAATTTTAACTGCGCCTCGATAACTTTATATCATGATATATTGCGATGGACTATCAGGCTAGCGATACTCACTAGTTTGTAAAAAAATGCAATACGTAAAATTACATTGTGAATTTGTCTATTTTTATTTACGCTTATTGGAAAACAGGAGAGATGGAACTAAAATCCAGATACAGAAAAAGTCGAATTGAAAGGCGTAAAATAATAATCAAATAATTAAACTAAAACAAACAACATAGGGAGTGCTGACAGAAGTGACAACTAATAACAGTGATCAAACGCAACACGCCATACTTAGCAGATGTAGGTAATTTAAAGATATAAAAATAAGTTTTGGAATATTCGAGATAGATATATTCGAATTAGTCAGTCCGTCGACACGCTAATTCCATTATTACAGCTATTTTACGTAACCACACGCAATTCCCAATCAACACAAAATGTGTACTAATGTAGGCTATTTATTACCTGAACACGTTTATGCTAGCTCGGGCGCAATTCTACGCGGTCCATATGACTGCGAACGCTACCACCAACACCAATAGTATTAGACCTGTGAAATTGCGGAAGCGTTTCGATCTAATCGTCGCACACCACGTATGTACTCATTTCCGTGGTAACGTTTTACATGTACCTTTAATACGCTCAGCGAGGTTAAGGTTGATATCATACTGGCGATTTGCGAGCGATTTCAAAGCGAACGCAACGAGCTCGCAGCGAACACGCCACGAAGACTTGGGGGGCGCGCAGTGACTTTCTGGTATGCTATCTGCGTTTTATACAAATCAGTGACAGGATGGATTCAGACGAGGTGGTTGAGCTGAATGGTGCTAATCCATGCGTCATGTTCATGAATGGGCGCCGTCAGTAGGGACTGGTCAACTCTTAGCTGCCACGGCTGTTTCAAAATTTAACTTAATTTTGAATTGTTTTATTAAATCTTGTAATTATGGACGCTTTTATTAAGTTCTGCATCGTTTTCACGTGTATATTTCAACATGAATGATGTAACCCCGTTTTTGTAAACATTATTTTTATTTAAAAGAGTGTCCACGGAGTTTCTTGTCCGTTCTTCTCCACAGGTACCTACTGCTTTGGAATGGGTAACTAGCTTCATAATTCTGACTCACCGACCTCTTGACAATTCAAAAGTGCCTGTAATTGGTTTATTTGAAATAAATGCTTTGAGTTTGGCGATGTAACACTGCTGTTAGATTTGTTACATGCTGTGCTCCCGCGGCGTCTTCGCGGCGAGTTCACCGCTCACTCGCTGCGAGCTCGATAAGGCCTCGCTTCGCTTTGAACTCGCTTGCCAATCGCCAGTATGATAATGCCCTAACATACATAGTTACTGTTATCGTATCACTGGCTGGCGAGCAAATGGAACAGTTTAATGTAATTATTAGCTATTTGTTTTCCTGGCAATGTGAGGTTGCAACGAAAGAATGTACATAGAACAGCACACATAGAACTTGGACAGTTATTAGAATTAACGTAACGTTACGCGTAAACGTTACGTCTCCCGGCCACCATGGCGCGGGCTTGCGGGCGGTGAGTAATGGCTAGCTCATCGTCCGATCAGGACCAGGCCCGTGCTGGAAGGCGCGTTCATGTTCCACGCGCGCCTCAAAGAGATGTCAGTATTCATGAAGGGGCCCGTTTGGGCCGTAGCCTGCCAATTCGCCTTCATTTGGAGAGGTCAAGTATTTAGTTACGTAAGCGGAATTGTCCGAAAGTTTAACCGTTACCCTGGAACATAGAGGGTTAATCAAGGAACACGGATGGGTTTTAGTCAGTAAGAGTCTGACACTCCCTTCCGCTCCACCCAGAGTGGGAGGTGTCATTTGACGATTTTCGATTCTCTCAGAAAAAAAAAATGCGTTCGGGTCTCTGACCAATGACTCGGTACAGCCGGGCGGCGAAATATTATCATACCGACTCGAACCAGCACTTCAAAATCCTTGAGATTGTGATTGAAACTGTGTTACGCGATTAGGGGCTAGATTCTTAAAAAAAAGACTGGTTCTTACAAATGTCAAACAGAGAAATGGAACATCGTTCTATTGTGGCGAAAAAAGTAAATAAATTGAAAAAAAAATACTAGTACTTTCTTTTCGTTCCGAAATACAGAACCCTAAATAAATTGTACACGTACAAAGGTCGCGCTACGTTATCCAAACCTATCTCGTTACGGCGCTGTGCTGTTTGCATATCATTACTTGCACTAACAATCTGGGAGACTACATGTCATACTGCACTTTATTATAATACTTTTTGTTGGTACGCATATTCTTATACAATATTTTCCGGTACTAAAAAAACTGGAAACTAAATTATTAACCTTAATAGAAGAGGTTATGGGGCCCGAGTTTGCAAAACCTGTTAAGGAAAGTGATCCTATGATCATTTTCCTTCAATTTCCTTTCCAGCTCTCTAGCTGGAGTGTTCTTTGGCCAAAGAGTTAGCTATGCTGCCAGTCTTTGGGGCACGTTACCGGACGACAGCGATGCGTATAAATACTTTGACGCCTAAGTGTCCTTTTTGGTGTTTATAATTATTTGTATATAGTTAGCTAGAGAGTCGTTTAATTAAAGTATGTAAAAGTTGTTAATAGGTAGAAATGTAATAAAGTTCTCTCTTTTATAGGTACAGTCAGATTCAAACTGAATGGCGGCTCCGAACATGAGGCGAGTCGTTGCGCAGTAACTGATTCATGTGTCAGCGGGGGTGAGGGGTGGGGTATTGCGCAGCAAGTAGCGCACTTCAGAGTAGTCATAGTTTGACGCGTTTTTAACTTGAAACAATTAACGAATATCAACTACGTTGCTCTCCGTATTGACAATGTAACATAACATCACCGCCAGTGAACACCCAAGGGTTGGGCGGAGGTAGGTACTGTAGAGCCTTAGAGTAAAACCTTATGTTGTACATGGCTGGTAATTATCTGACGGCATTCGAACCTTTCAAATGATTAAAAGATAGTTAGGCTTTTGTACATTCGAGACTTCACCACTGGCAGCGGAGCTAGACAGATGTATTCGTGTGAAACAAGTTAACAAATATAACATTACGTGTTTAAATTCCTAACGCGTTTCCCTTCATAGATTAGAAGTTCCTCACACATTACACGCTCTACCACTGAGCCCCCTCAGTAGAGGATGTTCAATCCTCTACAGTACCTTTCACTAAATAGTATAAAGCAAAGTCGCTCCCCGCGTTTGTCCTAATGTCTGTATGTATGTATGCTTAGATCTTTAAAACTACACAACGGATTTTGATACAGTTTTTTTTAATAGTCATTTAAGAGTGATTCAAGAGGAAGGTTTATTTGTATAATAACATGCAATTTCCGTCATCCACACGGGCGAAGCCGCAGGCAGAAGCTAGTAGTAATAATAATATCTTTGGACATTTCACACAACGCGTAACGACATATAGTTTCAAGCCAAGCAACCTAATGCTTGTGTTATGGTAACGAGATGGCTGATAAGCTACTTATATACATTTTTTTAAAAAATACTTAGATAAATTATAGATAGAAAAACACCCAGAACCGCAACAAATACTGGTAGGTCGCACAAATATTTGTTCCGAGCGGTAATCGAACCCGCGACATGCTGCGCAGCAGTCAATCGTTCAACCACTGCGCCAACCGTGTCTTTCGCCATTTATGTTTGAGTCTCATTTAACGGAGTGCGAGCCGTCAACCGGACACAAATCCAGAATCCGGGCTGCTACTGAAAAATTCCAGACGGAAAAAGTAACACTCTACCCAACCTGAGAATCAAACCCAGGATCTCATGCCCAGAAGCAGCACTTACGACTACATGACCAGGCAGGAAATTTATAACTATTAAATCCAACTATCCCTTCAAGATAGTTCAAGATAAACTGAGAGAAGTACATCTAAAAGCAAGTCAAAATTAAATCACTACACCCAGTCCCTATCATTACATTTATACATACGTCCCGTCGTTGAAACCCTATAAAGTCCGGGACCAAATGGCTAGGGTTTAAGTGGCGATCCATCACACTGATTTCAGGATCCACCCATGAAGTGAAGGCTCCTGATTTACTTAGCAAGAACGTTTATTTGAATTTATTGAGGTTTTTTTAAGGTTAGTAAAAGTCTGGAGTGTCTATTTGATAGATGGTAAAGTTGTATTGAAATAAATAACATATTCCTACAAGAGGAGCTTATGGCTAAGTAATAACAGCCGCGCGAATCGTTCCATAAGGTTAAGCTACGCTTGCCATGGTCGATCCGTGGATGGGTGACCAATGTTTACATATAGACACTCCTCCATGCCTCAGAACTCACGTTAAGCCGTTGGCGGCTCTAATTCGTGGATCTTTGACAGTCGTTACGGGTAGTCCGAAGCCCGAAAGTCTGACAGCTAGTCTTACCAAGGGGTATCGTATTACCTAACTGGGTAACTGACTTGGTTGTGGAGGTCAGATAGGCAGTCGCTCCATGTAAAATACTGGTATTCAGCTGCATCCGGTAAGACTAGAAGCCGACCCCAAAATAGTTGGCAAAAGGTTAGGCAGACTGATTCCTACAAGTTAATATAAATCTGAAATCGCCAACACGTCTTTAGCATCAATTCGTTCTCTGCAATGGCACAAATTATTGGGTAATAGTTTCTATTATAACATGGTGTCTTTGACATATTTCGGGACCCTGAAGTCCCGGGCCTTTAGGAGGCGTAGGAGGGGCCGAAGCAAACTTACATGAAGAAACGAGGCCCAATATTATAATATTATGTTATTCAATATCCACAACGTTTACACACAGCAATTAGCCACAATTTCTGAAACATTCAAGTAGATAACAGACAACAATGCCGAGCACACAGTAATTAATTTTGATGTTATTATTTTGAAAGGTCTTATTGATTGACTGTATTTGCTTGAAATAAACATCTTGATAATGTAAATATAGGGTAGTATAATATGCACGGTTACCGTACGATGAACATGGAAGGACCATGGATGGGTTTAAGTCAGTAAAAGCCTGACACTCCCTTCGGCTCCACCCAGAGCGGGAGGAGTCATTTGATGAGACGCCATCCTGGTCACCGGTAACCGCAGGCAAGCGCAAAATTGGGAGCTCCTATAACCAAAAAAATCGCAGACATTTGACACCCACCCAGCACTAGCCCCACGTGGTGGATTATGACCCAGTCTCTCACCGAGAGGAAGCCAGTGGCCCAGCAGTAGAATATTGTTGGTTGATCATGCCTGTGCAATACGTTTCATTTCCTAATCCTACTATCCTAATCGACTTGCACTTTGACTTACTATACAGTTTAAAAGCAAAGACATTGGAAAGCCTAGATAAGGAATATTTTTTTTTTTTTGTTTTTTTTTATCTAGATACTAGTAGTTGATATTAATTAAGGTAGCTTTTTTTTCATTTCCATTTTTTTTTTCTATATCGTACGTACAACTTTCATTTTGCATGCTGAGTTTACCTATAAGTGATTGTACACTATTGTTTATCGGTTTCTGCTTGTTTTTGATGCCTATAACTGGTGTAAACAATCGTTGGTAGACCAAATAAATAAATAAATAAATTTCGCGTAGCTAAATAATACCCGCTGCATGCGAAAAGAGCAGAACAGTTCGATGTGGCAAAGCGTGAGAGAGGCCTCTAATACTTCATTTAATAACCGTAAATCATTACGGCTTCCTTCCAATCTCTTAACCGTATATTCCGGTAAATAAACATCAAAATAATAAATCTGATAAAGGTCGGCTCCTGTTTATTCAGCGAAGTCGCGAAACAATGAACTTCTTATACAATTAAAAGCTGAACGGAGTCATTAATTAACTCCTCCAGAACGCTGCCTCCTTGGTAAGTGTTGAGTCACGAGGCTAAAAATCGATCCTTACAAGGATATTGCTGGAAGACAAAGCAATCAAGATAATGTATAGAATTTTTTGCTAGGTATAGGTTGGTATAGGTTCATAAGAAAAATTCTCTCGAAACGACAATAAATATAACCGTATGAATCGTTGAGCTCTTATAAGCAAACGGCTTAATAGGCGAACATCTAATGGGTTAATCTAAACTTCGAAAACTTAAGGGGGATCCGCCAGGCAGCCCGCTAAATTCCAATTTTATTACGTTTTTTGCTATTTGCAGGTCAGTATTAGGATTTATGTTAATCAAAAAAATGATTTGCGGCCGTAATAAGTACATTATACGTAACTGTAATAATTAAAATCACCTATCTTCCCCTAACTTCATGACATTTAAATGAGAACAATTGTAACTTAAGGAGTTGTATTGTTGTATGGTTAGGGACCTTACACCTTGAGTTGATGCTGATTGATACACTGATTGCTGATTGATTGATATTTATTGATAAAAGTATGATTGCATGATAGATGAGTGCACGCGGTATGAATGCTATTCGTGTACTAAATTGGCCGGCCCGGCGCAGGTAAAATGCTGACATATTGATATGAAAACTGTGCTGTGCTTGCACTGTACATGCTCCAGGCCAGGAGAAGATAAGAGTGCACAGGGTGATATGAATCGTGATGAGTTACAATGTGATAAAACATAATTTCTTATAAAATAACTTAAATAACACTACATTGATTTGTATGGACTTCCAAAACGTGGTGACGACGCCCTGTCAACTATGCGTGTGCTGCTATGGCTGTTGTCGACAGTAGCGATGTTCTGCGATGGTCTTCTTGCAGCTGTCGTGTAGTGCACGTTGGGTTCCTGGTGATCCTGTTGAACCTGTTGAACTGTGTCTCTGTGCGCTGGCAGCCGTCGCCACCCGTAGATGAGAACACTGATAATGATCACTGCGACCACAGTGTATATTGCGATGTAGTGGTGGATGTCGTGGGATGATACTTGATCTGTCAATACCTCAACTTCCTTTGCTCTGGCATTCTTGATGGCGTTACTGATGACTTCTAACTCCTTTTGCCGTTTGATAGTCTCTTCGGTGTCGTTCAGTTCGACAGCGGTTGGTATAGTCAGATTGATGATGTGATTTATAGACGGAATCTCAATTTCCATGACGTCTGTTTTTGTATGGATTGAGTTAGTTAAGCTTTGGTGCGAATAGATCGTGAATGTTTGACCTTTGATTACGCAACCGTCACTGAGTGTCAGTACCCCGGCCTTGCTGAGTCGTTCAGCAGTAATATGATCCTCACATATGATTCGCACGGTGCATTGTCCGCAACAATAATACAAATATGAGTTGACGATGCTTAACTCCGTCCATTTATCTATACATTCTTTGGTTTCGGTTTGACATTGATTTGCAACTTGATCCTTTACACACAGATTGTTGTCTGAGGTCATTTGATAAATAGGCCTTTTCAGAGGACAAATGGAGTCGTGCTGGTCGTAAGGCGTACATCTTCCCCAATCGTCTTCCGACATCGGTATGTATGAGTCTTTGTGGATGTTTATCGCTAAGTGATGCGCGATAGGTGTGATGGTGACCATACTTTCAGCTACTTGCAGTGGGATTGGTATGAGGTTGTAAAGCTCATAGTCGTCCCTAGTCACAAGAGGAATCTTGACTTCAAAAATCATGTATTGTTTGGTTGTTCTCGCTTTTACTTTCAGTAGATGATATATCTTTGCCAGATCCGTTTGAATATTATTTATGGGTATGGTCAGCTCCTTTGACAGTTGTCCTGTTATTGTATTGAGTTCATCTCTCAGCTGTGTTGGTGTTAAGAGGTGAAAGTTGAATTTTTCATAGAAAATATTCGCCACCGTATCTACTAGCATTTCCTGGATATTTTTCAGGTCTGACAGCATATTGTTTGCCACCAAGGCTGATAAAGTGAAGTCACTTCTGCTGTCTGTCTTTTGAATTTGCTCTTTTAGTTTGTTTATTCTCAGGTTGCAGTTGATTATGTGTTGATTAATGAGTTTATGTTGTTTTTCCAGGGCAGTTTCTACTCGTTTGATGACATTCAGTTCTGCTTCAACGATTGATGTCTGGTTTTTCCACAATAAGGCGAGATGTTTTTGATTCTTCTTGATAAGGTCGATATCTTTCCGATATTTTTCGGCAAAATCTTCGTCCAATATTCCGAACAAACTACGTGCGACGTTGCCTACTCCGTTGATAAGGCCTCTACGTCGACGCAATCGGTGCATTTGCTGACCAAGTAAAATGCTGTTGTAGTGTTCGAGTTCGTCGTACCCATGACGTAACTGTAATCGGACTACGTCACATTGTGCTATTTGATCTGTTGAGCATATGTCTTCCAGATGATTCATATATTTGTTGAGTACATCTATTCCTCGCCAATATGGAGCCATATCGCAGTAAACTATTAGCTTCCATTCTTCACGTTGTAGTCGCATATTGGCTACTTTGTCAAAATATATGCTTTGATTATTCCTCAGACTTGAAAACTTGTATTCGCTTGTCGCTGTAGATACCATTACCATAAGAATTATGAGTATGGTATAAATTAAGTTGCATAATTTTGATGACGATTGTTGTGTTCGTTGACTTAACACTTTACTTGCGGATTTTTGATGTTCTTGCTCTTCTGATTTTTTCTGATTTTCGTTAATAGGCAATAATGATAGCTTTATTTATTTATTTAAACTTTTCGCACACAATAAAGGTACAAAGGCGGACTTAATGCCTTAGGCATTCTCTACCAGTCAACCAAGGGTGGTGAAGAGATTAGATGGCAGGTGCTTTAAATAGTAGGAACATACAAAACATTGAGACTTGAATAAAATGGGTACATAAATAGGTTAAAACCATATATATACTAACAGTTTATACTATAACACATAACATACATAATTATTTACTATAATAGATAACTATAATATATATCATATATACATACATACATATATATATATAGATACAAGGAAGACAGGTGGTGAGATAACTCTACGCTATTTGTTATGAAAATAACTCTGCAATTTCCGCTTAAATGCATACCGACTGGTAGCCGTCCTGATATCGAGAGGAAGCGCATTCCAAAGAAGAATGGACTGAATATGAAAGGAGGAATGAACAAAGTCAGAAGTATGAGAAGGACAGCGTAGGAGAAGGTTGTTAGAAGAACGCAGATTCTTAGCATGCGAAGAACAAAGATATTGGAAGTGAGAAATCAAATAAGAAGGAGGAGAGGGAGAGGTTAGGAGGGAGAAAAGAGTCGTCAATGCCCGTAAACTTCTTCTTTGGCGTATGGACATCCATTTGAGCTCAGATCTAAAACTAGACACATGGTCATACTTACGGAGGTTGAATATGAACCGGATGCAATTGTTAAGCAATCTGTCGAGCTTGTCCAGGAAAACCGCATTCAAGTCAAAGTAGCACACGTCACCATAGTCGATGATAGGGAAAATCAAGGTCTGCACAAGCATAGTTTTGGTCTTAGCGGGCAAAAAGTTTCTCAGACGATACAACGATCGCAAAGTACCACTGACCCTTTGACTAACACTAGCGACCTGGCGTTGCCAGCTAAGTGTCGAGTCAAGATGTAAACCGAGATCTTTCACAGTAGGGGTGAAGGGTATGACGGTACCATTAAAAATAAGAGGTGGAAGAGAGCTAAGCGTCACCCTACCCATCATGCGCGAGCTACCAATTATAATGGCCTGACACTTCAAGGGGTTTACTGACACCCCAAAACTGTCAGACCACTTTTTGATAGCATCCAAGTCTCGGTTTACATCTGCTATAGCGTCTGACAAACCTTCTACCCGTGAAGCTGTATACAATTGAAGATCATCAGCATAAAGATGATACGAACACCGAAGACAATGAGTTATAAAATTAATGAAGATGGAGAATAACAATGGAGAAAGAATACCGCCTTGTGGAACACCAGCATGCAGATCACGCCAACTCGACGAGCTCTCATCAACGCGTACCGACTGCTGGCGTCCTTGAAGATAAGAAGAGAACCATTCCAGGGCCTCGGACGAAACCATAAGATGAGAGAGGATAGAAAGGAGAATATCATGGCTGACGGCGTTAAAGGCATTGGAGAAATCAATTAATACCAAAACGGTAACCTTAGTATCCTCCATTGCTTCTCTAACGTCGCCAGTCACTTTAAGGAGAGCGGACGCTGTGCTGTGCCCAGGCCTGAATCCAGACTGAAATGAGCTAACGAGGTTGTTGCGGTGAACAAACCCCGAAAACTGCTTGTGTACACAGGCCTCAAGCACTTTTGACAGGAACGGAAGAATGGAAATGGGGCGAAAGTGACTGGGTAGGGAGGGATTAGAAATTTTAGGGAGTGGGCGTACAAAGGCCATACGCCACTGGGATGGGAATTGTCCGGAATGAAGAGAAAAGTTGATGATGTGGGTAATCGGAGGGAGAAGGGTATCAAGGATCCAAACGATCATACTGCGACTGATGCCATCGCAGCCCACAGCCTTGGACTTTATGGACAGGATGATCTTTTTAATTTCATCCAAGGTGACCGGTGAGAAGTGAAATTGTTCTATAATGGGACTAGCTAGGCCATTGATTAAACCGACCGTCTGGGACAACATTTGGGAATCCAAATGACAAGTGGTTGTGAAGTGACGGTTGATATCATCAAGACCAATAGTGTTGGGAAAATCCACATGACGTGGTCTGCCGATACCAAGAGTGCCGAGGAACTTCCAGATATCAGCAGGTGAAGAAGAAGAAATGTTCTCAAGGATATGGCGGCGTTTGGCGTTGCGTATCATCTGATTACACCGATTTCTAGCAGCTTTGAAAAGGAACCGGTTTTCTTCACTGCGATCTTTTTTAAATTTACGAAAGGCTCGATCCCTGCGCCTCATCGCCATCCGAACCCCTGGCGTCATCCAAGGCGCAGGAGGACGTCGAAGTTTAATCTGCTTAACAGGAGCATGTTTGTCGTAGAGAGCAAGGACCGACCGATCGAAAATGCACAGTTTTTCGTCTACATTTGTCGCCGCTTCCAAGTGTTCCCAATTGAGGTCTGTCGCATCTTGACGAAGTTTCTCAACGTCCATGCGCGCAAAACAACGCATGTGCAGAACTTTTGGGACAGGTTTGGGCGGTTTTGAGGAAAATGAGGTCATGATGGGAAAATCCAGGAGCAGGGCACTGACCGTGAGAGGAAACAAACGAGGGTGTGGATGTAAGGATTAAGTCAAGCCAGGTGTCGTCACCAGAAATATTGAAATGAGTAGGTTGCAGTGGAAGTATATGGAGACTAACGGACTCAAGGATATGGTGGAGTTTACTGGAGCGAGGGGTGGGGTGAGCAAGGTCAGTGTTGAAATCGCCCATGATGACGCAATGTGCATACTCTGACCCTACGGATTCCAGCGCCAATTCAAGATGAGAAAAATAATCAACGGCGGGTGGACAATAGACGACACCAAGAAGAGTCTTGACGCCTTTGACGTATACCTCCAAAAAAAGGTACTCAGCGGAAGCGTGGTATTGTGAGGGAGATGAGGCAATGATTTTGAAAGGGAAGTCGCTACGAAGATAGATAGCTACACCACCTCCTCCCTTCCCAATCCTATCATTGCGGATAAGAGTGTAACCTGGGAGAGAGTAGGTAGTGGAGAGGAGATGAGGTTTGAGCCAACTCTCAGAAACCAGGACGGCATGGGCATTGGAGTCGGTGAACGTGTCCGACAGATCACTGTAGTGACTTGGGACACTTTGCGCATTTACATGGCAGACATTAAATAAATGACCCTTCTGTTGGCTGAAGCTCCTACGCACAAATTCACCAATAGTGTCCGTCAAGGAGCTGAAACTTGCATTAGCGGATGAGCTAGAGGAATCAATGGCAGAGTAATAAGAATCATCATCAGATATCATAAAATACAAATAAAAATAATAATATAAATAACTGATAAATATGCAAATAAACTACAGAAAAATAAAATAAAATGCTTTCGCTATAGGAGCAAAACAACTATCTGTGCACCACCCACCAGCAGCACCAGTATTACATTATAATTATAATTAATAATACATGGATCTTTTGATTCAGGGCCAAAATCGGTACAAGGGCTTGTGTCTCAAAAAAATCGTAAAAAATAATCAAGCACCAAAAGATCCGTGTATTAATGCAGTAGCAAAGATACAAAGCAATAAACTTAATTAATTTACAAGAAGATCAGCATCACAAACACAAATCAAAATATGAGCAAGTTACGAACAACACGATGCTTGACATAGTTACTTGAGGAACACGGAACGCAATTTACGAGACAAGGTACGTTGAAAACAAATAACAGATTGACATTTGACAGATGACAGTGACAACTTCAGTAACACAAACAAAGTGACAAACAAATGAAACAAATAATTTTGCAAATTACCTACCGAATGTGATATAATTGTAGTTTTAAGGTCGAAATATGAAGTTTTACGCAGGTAGACGTGTACAAGATCTAGAACTGAAATAAATGAAATGACGTCCCGAGCACCAAGAACGGATAAACACAAACACATATTGGTAGCAAACAGTTAGCTTTTACGCGCTACACTATCAGGCCTGCCACCAGACCCCGCAGATGATTCCCCGGTCTTCTTGGGGAATTTAATCAACAAGGGATTTAGTTCCTCTAACGAACAAATCTTGTGCCGTGCTCCATCGGGTGTTCGAACTATAATAACCCCGTCCTGAGTCCAGCATGCCGGCATCCCGAAGTGAAGGCGGGCTCTGCTGAACACTGTTTGCCTGGGCCTGGTTAGGAACTCCTTAATGGTGACTGTGCAGCCCTTCAATGAAGACTTCGCCTTCCAAACAGCGGATTTTAAGTCAACACTAGAGAATCTTACCAATATAGGTCTACTCGTGAGTGGACCCTTGCTGGTTGCTCCAAGCCTGTGACATGTTTTTATTGATGAAGCAGTGATGTCAGGCAGTGCCAGTTTATTCTTCAAAATGTCTAGCACAAGAGCCTTGCAATCCTCTTTATCCGCTTCGGCAAAACCAGTGAAGATCAGAGCTTTCCGACGAGATCTTGACTCCAATCCATCGACTACTCTAGAGCACTCCATGATCTGCTTCCTGAGAACTCCCAGCACACCGAACATAAGCTCACGAAACGACCGGAACTCCTCAGCAATCCTCGCCACGGTGTCTTTTGCGGGTCCGGCACATTGGATCTGTGCCTCAAGCTCACCCATCTTTTTAATAAAGCACTCCTCGAGGTTCTTCTGGGCTGATTGGATATCATCAAGTTGAGATGACATAGTGAACTGATTGAACTTGTAGTGACTGTAAAGTACTAGTGATAGGCTGGCAGGTGGTGTATTTTTATGTACTTATTATTGCATGGGATGTTTCACCAATGTAAGTACAGCTTATTTGGCAGTTTATGCAACAAATAGAGAACTTTTAAGCCAGTAATATACTAAATAATTATTTAAATTAAAATAGATTAATAAAGATTGTGTTTACTTTTTCTACACCTACCCGCGAAAAAGCTAAAGCTAAAGCTTTGATATTGGTCTTTTCATTGATCCATTTTTTGTCCGGATAGTAACCACCCGGATGTACCCATCTTTTCCGGGATGTAGTTCGGTGATTCTTCCCATAGCCCACTTTCCCGATGGTAACTGTACGTCGTGTATGATGACAATGTCGTTAATCTTCAAGTTTGTGTGTGGTTGCCGCCATTTGCTACGCACTGATAGTGCACTTAAGTATTCCGTTCTCCACCTTTTCCACAAATCATCCATGATTTTTTGGGTGAGTTGCCACCTGGTACGTAAATCTTTCTCCGTTTCGATTAACGTCAAGGTTGGCCCGCTTGCTAAAAAGTGGGATGGCGTGAGGTAATCCAAATCTTCTGGATCTTCACTTAGAGCGCACAACGCTCGTGTGTTCAAACATGCTTCGATTTGTGCTAGCACTGTTGAATATTCTTCAAACGTCAGCCTTTGTTCGCCAATCACTCTCTTTAGGTGGTATTTTAAGCTCTTTACAGCTGCTTCCCAAACACCTCCTGCGTTTGGCCAGGATGGGGCGTTAAAGTGCCAATTGACCTCCATGTCTGTGATTGCTTCGTAAAATTCCACGTCTAACACTTTTTGAATGTTGATGAATTCTTCATTTAGAATTCTGCTTGCTCCTACGAAGTTTGTACCATTGTCGCTGTATATATGTTTTGGGGTGCCTCTTCTTGCTGACATCCTGCGTAATGCTGATAAAAATGCTGAGGAGCTAAGATCTGAGACTAGTTTCAGATGCACAGCTTTCGTGGCCATGCATACGAACACAGCGATGTATCCTTTTGTAGTTTTTACTCCTCGGCCTTTGTTTGTTTTAATGTAGACAAAGCCAGTGTAGTCAACCCCTGAGTGAAAGAAAGGTCGTGCTGGATTGCTGCGTGCTGCAGGCAAGTCTCCCATCAGCTGCTCTTGTTTGATCGGATCGTGACGTCTGCATTTGACACAGGTTCTAAGGCGTTTCTTGACTGCTCGATTTCCGCCTTCAATCCAATATTGTTGACGCAGCCAAGCTTGCGTGATTCGAGCTCCGCAATGATACGTCATCTGATGTCCTTGGTCAATCAGCAAGTTACTGAGATGTGAGTTTTTAGGTATTATGAGTGGATGTCTCATATTTTGACTGATATTCGCATTAGTGATCCTCCCGCCAACTCTCAGTAAGCCTTCTTGATTCAGGAATGGGTTCAACTTCAACAGTTTACTTTTTGCGCTGACTTGTTTGTGTTTCTGAAGACTGATTATGTCTTCTCTGAATTCCGACTGTTGTACTTGCTTGATGATGAGATGTCTTGATTTCTTCATTTCGCCGATTGTTAAAAACTTTTGTTTGTGCTGATTACGTGTTATTGCGCGCAAAGTCCAAGCTAGAACTCGCGTTGCTCTGTTGAAATTGCTACATTTATTTAGTATGTTTTGAGTAATGTCATCATTTTGTTGAATGACGCTAGTTTGTACTGATTTTTTCATTTCGTCTTGCGTAACATAAGTTTGTTGATTATGTTCATTTTCATTAAATGATGATAGCCACGTTGGTCCATGCCACCATAGTGAATGTTCTTTGAGCTGTTCCGCTGAACATCCTCTGCTAGCACAATCAGCCGGATTTTTTGCTGACTTCACGTAGTGCCAGTTCTTGATTGGGATTACTTCAGTGACTTGCTTCACTCTATTTGCCACAAATGGCTTCCAGCGATTTGGGTCTCCCTGAAGCCAGCCCAGGACCGCTGTTGAATCTGACCATCCGTATATCTTGATATTGTAGTTCTGTAAACTGTTCTGAACTACTTTCATCAGAAGTGATAATAAATGTGCTGCGCTGAGCTCCAATCTTGGTAATGATATCGCTTTATTGACAGGAACAAGTTTTGATTTTCCTGCTACTATGGTCACAGGAGTTGATTTGTTCTGATTGTTCTGTTTGTTGAACCTGCAATAAATCACGCAAGCATACGCTTTTGTGGATGCGTCACAGCAACCATGAAGTTCAATTTCTGCATTTTGCTGTGTTTGTAGCCATCGCGGTACATTGATATGCTCTATTTCTGGTAGATCTTTCTTGATCTTCTGCCATTGCTCGTTGATATGTGCTGGTACTTTGTCGTCCCATTGTAGGGTCAGTGTCCAGACATTTTGGAATAAAAGTTTTAGTTTGGTCGAGACTGGAGCCAGCCAGCCCAGTGGGTCAAATATTTTGGATATATCTGACAGTAGGGACCTTTTAGTACCTGGAGCTGCTGATTTTGTGTCAATCTTTATTTCGAACTTGAATTGATCGTCCAGCGGGTGCCAGCGCAGGCCCAATGTTTTAGTTGACTCTTGATGTTTACATTCAAATGATTGCGCTGTATTTGCGGTGTCGTCATCTAATATCTCTAGTTTATTAGACGACCACTTTCTCAAATTAAATCCACCTGATCTGAGTAATTTGATAAGATCAGCCTTTAGTTGTTTAGCTTCTTCGATGCTATGATGTCCAGCCAACAAATCGTCCATGTAGAAACAGGTTTCAACAACTGCTGCTGCAGCAGGATACCTTGAGCGTTCATCTTCTGCTATTTGCTTGAGAGTCATCATGGCCAGAAATGGTGCAGATTTGGTGCCATATGTGACAGTTGTTAGCTCATATTCACGTAGTTTCTCTTGAGGTGAGTCGCGCCAAATGATTTTTTGATATTGCAGATCATCGTCATGACAGTAGATTTGTCTGAACATTTTCTCAATGTCCGCTGTAATGGCATATCTATGTTGCCTCCATCTCAAAATTAACGTAAATAAATCTTGTTGGAGATTTGGGCCACTGTACATGAAATCATTCAAACTGTAGCCAGTCGATGTTTTTGCTGACGCATTAAACACCACACGTAATGCTGTTGTTGTTGATTCGGGCCTCAATACACATAGGTGAGGTAATATGCAATCTGGCTGTTTTTTGCTCGTGCACTCGCGCATGTGACCTAGTCTGATGTATTCATCGATGAATGCTTTGTGATCTTGCGCAATTTTTGGGTTTTTTCTAAACTTGTTTTCCAATTGATAAAATTGTGCGACCGCCTTGGGTTTTGATTCTCCCAAGTTTTCCTTTATTTCTGGCTTTAGCGGTAGTCTTACAACATATCTGCCATCTTCCCGTCGCAAAGTTTCAGTCTGATACTGCTGAATGCACTGATGATCCTCCTTCGACATGTTGATATTGCTATCTGCTATGTCTTCAATGGCCCAAAACCTTTGTATGTCTTCAATATTGTTCATTACGACGTTGCAGTGATATGATTTGACGTTTCCGCTTAATATCCACCCAAGTTGAGTTTGCTGTGCTACAGGGACTGACTCATTTTCTTTGATGATACCTCCCATTATAATTTGAGAATATACGTCGGCCCCTAGTAGTAAATCTACAGGTCGGCTCGTATAGAATTCTGAATCTGCTAGCTGTATGTTCTGCAGGTATGCCCATGATGGTTTTGAGAATGTCCTGTTGGGCAGGTTGTGTAACAGTGTGTTCATTATCAGCACATCTGCTTGAAATGTAAAGTCAGTAAGCATTGATGTCGCAGTAATACTGATCTCTCCTTTACAATTGGCTTGACTAGTGCCGATGCCAAATATGACGCCCTTGAAGGCTTGTCTTGCGAGTTCTAGTTTTTGAGCTGCGCTTTCTGATATTAATGAGACTTGTGAGCCTTGGTCAATAAGAGCACGCAATGTGTGATATGTCCCGTTTCGTGCTTTGACCCGAACGAGGGCTTTTGCTAGCAGTATTTCTAAAATACTTTCATTTGAGACATGGTTGACAGTGTCTCGAGTCCTGTTTTCTCGTGATATGGACTGTTGTTCTTCTGCTGACGACTTCGTGTAACTTGTCCCGCCGTTGCTGTGAAGCGTATCGTGCAGCAAGGTGTTATGCTTTTCTTGACATACTCTGCATTTTGTTTCCGAGTAGCATGGCTTTTCTTTGTGATCATAGAGACAATTTTTGCACAGGTTAAATTTTTTCACAATATCTCTTTTGGCCTCTGGCCTAGATTCTAAAAATGTTTTGCAACGGAAAAGTCCGTGGCTGTCATTGCAGAGTGGACAGTTTGGTTTATTCATTGCAAAACTTTTAAATGTTGAATTGCGGAAAAATGGTTTGCCTGCCTCGTGCTTATTATTGTGCTGATTCGGTTTTCTTTGTTTGTTAAGCTGATGTTCGGATTCCTTTTTGTTATATGTTTCTTGCTTTGATTTTGAAGTATACTGCTTGCGCCGAGATGATTCCAGAGCAGTGTATTTGTTTTCCAGGAATGTTAGGAAATCGTCGAGTGTCGGCAGTGCGAGGTAAAGATGAGTTTTTCGTTGTTGTATCGATGATTCATGATGTCCCAGCATAGTTGATAATTTTCTGAACTAATGTTTAAGTGTTGAACTAGCTTTTCCGCTTCACCTTTTAGCTTGCTCTTCAAAAACTGCATCTTTTGAGCACTCGACATTGACTTGTTGTTGTGGATCGTTTCTATAAATAGATCCTTGAATGATGTCCACTTGAGGTAGTTCCCACTGAATATAGGAATGTCGATTTTGGGGGTACAATTTTCACGATGGGAAATTGAGCCCATCTTAATATTGATTGACTTTTTCATGTCATTGTATAACTGCTCATACCTGCTGTATGTTTGCTCATAATCTTCATCTTCCTCGTACAACTCACTGTCAATTTCCCAGTGCAACGAGTCGATGATTGACCACTTATGTTTTATGTTTCTAATGATTACAATATTATGTTTTATGTTTCTAATGATTACAATTATTCTGGGAACACTTACTTGCTGCGGCCTCGATTTATATTTTTTATTAACATACAACCTGATACTGACCTGTAAATTGCAAAAAACCTATGAAAATTGGAATATCCTTTTTTTTTGAGGGTGGGAAATCATCAAATGACTCCTCCCGCTCTGGGTGGAGTGGAAGGGACTGTCAGACTCTTACTGACTATAACCCATCCATGTTCCTTCCTTAGCTTTATCTTCCGGGGTAGCAGTAACGTTTTCGGACAATCCTTCTTACGAATTTGGGGATCCCTCTTAGAGCAATATTAAGTATTAGATTATGAATGTGTGTACTCGTCCCAATTGGAGCTTGAAACAGTCCAAAACACACAAAACAAATCAACCCACTGTTCTATTTCACTAAATCTATACCGGACGTCCGCCAGCCGTCCCCTCTATTGTAATTCAGCTCAAGCGCACGAGCAGTTGCTGTTAATACTAAACTCGGGAGAGTTACCTCAACAGATCACTCGCAGTCTGTTAGTTATTCAACGTGTGTAGAACGATCCGTAGGTTATATGTCATTTTAAAAGTTTTATTGAAACACACTGCTAGGTAGGTTATACAACTAGGATTGTGATTTTGCAAGCCTATGTTTCTTAATAAGTCATCCTGTCCATAGGTAGTCAAATCACGAGTAAAAGGTTACTTTAGGCTACCGCGGCGGGGCAGACGGACCTCCAGCGCGATCTTATGGTGGCTTGGAAAGAGCGACTGTCGCAATTCAGCGCAGGGCACACCGCGATAGTGGCGATAAGACCGCGAATAAGAGGCGCGAGGGAGTGGGAGGCAATCACCTCCTTCTGCGAATCAGTCATGCTAGCAAAGGAGGTTGCGGGATGTTTGAGGGACAGGGCCTTACGTCACAGCCACCGCGGGAGACGCTCCGGGCGTCGGGAACCACGTGACGACTCCCGAACACCGTAGGCGCGGGCCTGCGGGCGGTGAGTAATGGGTAGCTCACCGCCCGGCTAGGATGGATGATTTCCTACCCTCAAAAAACCATGTCCTTAGCTTTCGTTCCCCAGCGATGCCGTACGCCAAGGTCAGTACCCCACTGGGGGCGTCCGTAGCGTAGTCGCTTTGTATATACGTTTATGCCTTTGCTAGATGCCTTGATTTATTACGGTACCAACAGGTAGGTCTGATGGTTAACCTTTTGATCGCCAGACTGTAAACGCATAAGCGTCCCCTCCCACGCCAAGCCACAAAAAAATTTCGCTTTCTTGTCGGCTATTGTCGACAGTCGCGTGATGGGCACGTTTTCATTTATCGACTTTATCCCACCGTGGTGCTCAAAAGGTTGTAGGCGACCACGTCCTCAGTTGTTCTGCGAGATGCCAGTCAAAATTAAAAATAAATATTTCAAAAATGAAATTGAGAATGTATAGAACATAGATAATAAAATATGAACTCCATACCCATAGTATGGAGTTCATATTAAAACTACAAATAAATAAAATTCGTTTTCCGAGACATCGCCAAGCGGTTGATCGACTCTTCACACGACCAGAGGGCTGGCCTATTTTTTGGTCAAAGAATCAGCATTGCCATACAACGCGGCAATGCTGCCAGCCTTTTGGGAACTTTTCCTGTTGACAGCGATGTGGACGAATTTTTGATGCTCTTTGATTATATACTTATTTTTACTGAATAAAATTCTGAGTCTGATTTTATACGGTTTCACCGTGAGCTGAATCGTGGCTCCCGTGGGATAATTTTCGAGTTCAAGTTTAATGATCAAGAAATTCAATAATTAATAAGACGTAAATAAACCGCTTGTTATCGTATACACCCGTATGCCTCAAAATACGTACATTGTCTGTGTTAAAGCGTTCTCGATGCTACAAATTATCAACTCTTTTTAACTTTGCACCCATCTGACAATGTCCCTTCTTCCAACTCAGTACGGCTCAAAATCCGCTGTTTTTCAGTTCAGGGATGGTAAATATATCTTGGTGGGGATGACATGTCACCCTGCAAGAAAGTTTTAACAAAGTTCCGAGTTCTACAGCGGATAATAGACGAGTGCCAGTACTAAGCCCATAACAATATGATAGTTTAATGTTCCAGGATTTTCTAGGCTCGATTGTTAGTTTGAATTATATTCCAGTTCTGAATGAGTTTTAGTTGGACACCTTCAAGTTTATTGTGTGAATTGATATTGTAAGGCCTCTCGTTCACGGCACAGCAAAAGACTGTTCCTGCTTAGAATTAAAAATATATGTAACACTTTAGTTCATCTGATGACAATACCATTGATATTCGATATATTGTAAATCCAAGATCGCCGCCGCCACAAAATGGCGTATTACATCACAGCCCCCTCAATATAGGTATCAAATGTTAAGGTTTGACTAGAGGAATGAAAAAAAAATCCAAAAACAATATGGCCGCCAACAAAATGGCCGGCCAACAAAATGGTGGAGCTATCAGTGATGAAAATATTTAATATTTTCATCACTGATAGCTGTAACAACAGAAATATGGGATACATCGGCCATAATTATAGGAGTACTATAAATAAATCGTAATTTTAATTAAAGTGCCCACAAAAATAATCGCGATAGGCAAAGTTACGACAAAATTTGTACTACCAATGTAAATGTATTAATAAATTCAACTTTATATTCATGTTTTACATACGATATTCACGTACCTACTACTCGTATTGCAAGAATTGTGTCCGAATTTAATTACAGATCATTGTTATGTTAATTAAGGATTGGCCACATTCATGAAATACTGCTTTTAATGTCACTACCGTATTTAAAAACTGTACAACTTTTATCACCACGTCGAACATTCCAACATTTAATAAAATAAAAAAAAATACTTTCATTGTTTGTACACAGGCCAGTACATCAAACTGCCCCAATCTGTTAGATTGTCAACTTTATTACAAAAGAATAAGGTTCATTTATTCAATTGGAAATATTTGACTGTTTGGCATAGCTTCATGTGCTGGCGTCTGTACTATAAATGTTGCTTGCAACACTAGACAAACACCAACATGAATGTCAACATATAGCGTTTGATTGTCAACTTTCGGCGCTGAGCCAAGCCTTCTTAATTCAACAGCTTGCTTTCATCATTTACACATACATTGTGAAAAGGACCATTAGTACCCTCTTTATTTTTTTGAGGGAAATCATCCAATGACTTCCCCCGCTCTGGGTGGTGCGGAAGGGAGTGTCAGACTCTTACTGACTAAAACCCATCCATGTTCCTTTCTTAGCCCTTTATGTTCCAGGGTATCTAGCGGTTTCCTTCTTTATTTCTTTAGTAGCGCCGTGTTCGTCAATATACTTGCACACTGACGCTCCCCACTGCGGTATCTACTTTTTCATACATTTTGTTCAGTTATCGCCTTGTTTTTGCTTACCGCAGTGTCAGTGTGAAAACAGCGTAAACCTCACAGTTAGCGAAACAAATTGTTGGTCGCACTATATTAGATTGGTTTATAGTCAGTCAGGGACTGCAGTGCATTGCTTTTTAAAGTGGCTATTTATTGGGAGAATATGTCTTTCGGGAAATAGATTCCCAGCTTAAGAAAAGAACATTGTTTGGAGTCTGTTCGTTCATCTTATTAATGATGGATGCAGTGTATGCCTAATCAGCGGGATTGTCCAAACCATAAAGGGACAAGGAAGGAACATTGATGGGTTTTAGTCAGTAAGAGTTGGATACTGCGTTCCGCTACACCCAGAGCGGGAGGAGTCCTACGATGACTTCCCACCCTCAAAACAAAAACTCACATCAGACAGTTGTTTGTTTAAGAAAATCAAGTTTGGCTGAATTACCATAACAATATCCTCTGATGAAAAACGCTTATTATTTATTTCGTATTCATCAAAATGAATGAGAAATCAGGGCGTTCAGCAGCAAGCTCGCCTAGATTGGAGGAGTAAATATCGATGACAATCTATCGTACAATGACAAAGATTTACTATTAGTTCGGATTAATATAGTGTTTCAAAAGTCAAAGATTTATTTGTGAAACATAATATATGTAGGTATAAAAATAGGTGTTATAAAATAGGTCTATGTTTTGCCGTCAACGGAGTACTTACAAATGTTAATATCAAATAGAAATTACAATTACATTAATGGTTAACAACGTTAACAATATTGCAAGCAAAACCTTAGCAAGTATAAAAATAAAATGTTATATGTACTTACGACTAATTATATATCGAATCATCGAATTGAATTAGAATATTCAAAAATAAAAGTGATAGGCAAAGACAAATTAGAACTTCTGAGCATGTTTAAATGAAATGTTTACTTTGAATTAAGATTTATATAAAATGGAGAGGTTTTTAACATCCAAAAACATATCTGACGAACAATATGCAAAGGTACCGCCTTATTGCTCTATGCTAATAATGCTCATGAATTATTTTATCTTAAAATCCCGTTCAATCACCTTCATTTTGAACGATTGTTTTTATTGTTTTGCCTATATTTTAACAGTCCAATGAATATTTATTACTGTATTTACATTTTCCTACTTATTCATTAAAGTATCAAAGCTTTAGGTAAGAAATAGGTCAGATTTATTTTAAGGAATGTGATCTCGCAGTTCGCTGTGGTATGTTTTCTGCTTAACCCGACTTGCACGTAGAAACTTCAATAACATATATCATTTTATGCTGCTCTAAAATGTGTACATTTTGCTATAAAACTGTTTTGTTGAGCCTGTTTTGTCACGTCGCCTTAAGTCGTCCAACCAGAATAGAATAGAATAGAATTTATTTCTTAGTATATGGCATGGTAATTACATTCAGGTCTTACAATATAAAATAGTTTCACATATGCTACCGTTGCCGGTGTAGAAATATTTGATTAATTGATTGATTGAATATTTGATTTTGTTATTTTATTTTATTTATTTGCCAGGGTTTATAAAACTTATTAACCAAGCGACTACGTGTAAGGACACCTTCTGTGGGATACGGACAAAGGACAGGCTGTATCGGATTGAAAATAGGTCAAAACATGATTGATTATGTAAGTTATCGATAAGTGTATTTTTTACGACGTCATCAGACGTCGTAGACAGTTTTAACGGTGACATTTTTACAGAAAAGATCATCTGGCTCTTCAAATAACTAAACAGAAAATTACACCTGTATCGCCGAGAAATATGAAATGAAAATCCTATACTTAAACTTTTGTCCCACCAGGGGCCCAGACAAGTGTCAATCGCTCCGTGTCGATTCGATTTCGAAAATTGTTGATCGAAAATTTCGTTATCTAAGCGATTCGGATTGTCAACAACGCCACTTATCAACGTATTTGGATGGGAATATTAATCGAGTTTCGTAACACAATTGTCTAGCACTTAGCGATCGAAAACGATTGATCACGTGACATTTCGTAAGCTTATGCCAATTCTACACATTTCAGATTTATCTAATTGAGTTATCGTTAGTGAAAATGTGACTTTGTTCAGGCCCTCTGGAATTCGAAACCAGGATCTCATGCTGATCAGTAGCACACACGGCCACTATAGTAACAAGGCAGAGAAGCTCTCTAAATAGTCAAGCAATATTAACAACAGATCCTTCCATCATAAGTTCCTTTACTTACAAATTTTAGTAGATATTATTATTTTTTAGTCAGTCTTTAGACACTTCTCGGGAACCTTGGGACCTTTAGAGGGTGAACGAGGAGCCGAAGCCAACTCGAGGCCCCTTAGACCATACCAAATGTTGAGGAGGCAGTTTCATTAGCCGTTTGTGCCCCACTGCTGAGCAAAGGAACCTTTCCTCCTTTCACGTTTAACTACCTACTGCTCCTATGGCCAATCTTTGTGAACAAAGTAGAATTCGTGCCGCAACCCGCCATCTCCTGGTCCTGTCGCAAATTGGTAGCAAAATCATATAAAAACCTTCTATAAAACAATCCTTGCCAAACACATTCTTATATTCCCACCCATCGCTCATCTCGTCTCATTCCAAAATCAGCGCAAATAAATATCCAAATATATAAGCGAAGGGCTTTTTCATAAGAAAAATTCCCGTTTATATAAGGACCTATAGTTCTATGATTTATATTCGCTTCTGTGGAATGAGACTATTCGTAGACATATCGACGCTCCCTTCGAATATATTGCTTTCCGGATTTTAGGCAATATCATGCCGAAAATTCTGATCGCGAAGAAAATAATAAAAAGAAACAACGCAATTTTGAAAGTGACCCATTTATTATGTAAACCAAAGTTTTTTATTTTTTGAGGGTGGGAAATCATCCAATGACTTCTCCCGCTCTGGATGGAGCCGAGGGGAGTGTCAGACTCTTATTGACTAAAACCCATCCATGTTCCTTCCTTAGCCCTTTATGTTCCGGGGTAGCGGTAACCCCTTCGGACAATCCCGCTTACCATGTAAACCAAGGCTGTGTTTTAAAAATGTTGATAATTTGACGGAGGTTGGATTTTTATTCTTATAACTAGCTGATGCCAGCGGCTTCATCCGTGTGGATATCGGAAATTAGGCCAAGGGAACGTTCTTCCGGGATAAAAATATAGGTCATAAACTACCTCTTTGCCAAACATCTAGATGCGCTCAGCCGTTTGAGCGTGAAGGACGGACAAACATACAAACTCACTCACAAACTTTCCCCTTTTAATATTAGTGTGATAACCAACTCACAATAAACTACCGAATACCTAAATCCAGCCGTTCTTCAAATTGTTGTTTAAAGGTATCACTTAAATAGTGGCAGTACAAAAAATAAATGTGGTTTGAAGCCAGTAATTCCATTTTCGATTGTCATTTTTACAAATTTGAAATAGGAATACAAAAAACAGTTTCATGGCAAAGAGACACTTAAAAAAGTCGCTCTTAAAAAAAATCTCCACCATTTGATTTCGGATTCATCTGATTGCTATAACTTACTGTTAACGTAGAAAAAGGTAGAAATATAAAAAAAGATAAATGTAATTATGACCTTGCTTGTCCTGTTAGCACAAAGTTATAAGAACCCACTTCTTAGCAGCAGGTTGTGGGATCAGAACCAACCCTTTTGCATCCAAAGTGGCAACTGGAGCTATTCGCAAAATGGGAAACTGCTTACCACCTAAGATAAAACATACTATCTACAATTCATTAGTAAAACCTAATCTAGAATACCTAATTGAGATTTGGGGATCAGCATCCAAGACTAACCTCAATTACATACAGAGAACCCAAAACAAAATTATAAAACGGTTATATTGTTATGACTTCCTAACACCTACTAAGCAGGTATATGAAAAAACTAAACTTTTCAATCTCCGTCAACTATACAACTACAATACTTGCATCTTAGTAAAAAAGGTTTTAGATAACACTACACAAACCAACATAAAACTTACAAAAAAGACATACACACATAACCTAAGAAATAGAAACGAATTAGTTCTGCGTTTTCCTAGAACAGTAAAATATGGAAAAAAGAACTTTTTATATGAAGGGGTTCAATTATATAATAAATTGCCAAATGAAATTAAAGAGTGCAAAAGTATTAATATTTACAAAAGAAAACTAAAGGATTATAATATATTATGCAAAAAGTAACTTCTACATAAATACCCTGTAAATACAGTATAAAATACTTATATAAAAATAAAAATCAAATAATAAAATACATTTAAGTAACACAAAATAACAACACATAAAATCAGAACTCACACGTAATAATTAAAATTATAAAATCAAAATTAAAAATGATTAGCGGTCTCCGAGACTATACTTGACGCACACAAGCAAACAAACGCGTGCACGCACTAAGCTAGCACACACAAATACATTCACACAGTAGTTCGCTTCTTAATCGTTGTTTTTGTTCCTCACAAAGTGAATAATCAGTATATGAGGGTACCTTGGTGTCAAATTGGCCAGCTGTACTAACTTTTTTTATGTAACTACCCACACTCTTGCTTGTTTGCTGTTTATCTCATAATTATGTTGTTGTTAATAGTTTTACTTATTCTACAATCTGCATGCTTCGTCATTAGACGACGATTATTTATGTTAAAAGTTAAATCTCATGTAAGTGAACTGTATCATGTTCTTATGAGAAATAAAGATTCTTTAAACCTAACTCTGCCAGCCACATCTTCCACTGACAGCAATGAGGTCGAATTTTATTATGCTCAATGAGCCGTTTCACTTTTTTTTCCTTCATATCATTGTACTTTATTTCAATTTAAGGTTAATTAAATTTCAATATAAATGGCATACTTGAGAAAAATTAAAATAAATTCATTTATAATTTAATACCTTGTGACCAAATTCTAAGAATGTCTACAAAATGTCTACGATATTTAATATTTAATGTAGCTATTTTCGTTGGCAAATTAACAGATTTAATATCACGCAAACCTCAAAGATTTTCATAAATTACTTAAATATTGATACTATGTGATTATAACGGTAAAGTAATTTCCGTCGAAGATCAACTTTCAATAAGGCAAGGAATTTGGATCAAATAGTCACGATAAAGTCATAAAATTCCACTCTTGGTCTTAGTAAAATTTCATTAGCATAATAACCTTAAAATGTACCCACTGCTAGGACATAGGCCCACACTCTGTGAGAGGGAGGGGGCCGTAATCCACCACCATCCATGACCGGATGGATGGCATATGTCTTAAAATGTTTGCTAGTACATGCGGTTACGACGAACAACAAAAACGTCGTCTAACATTCATTCTTTGAAAATTGAGGTTATAAAATGAACCCCAACTGTCAAATTAAAAAATTACTTAACTATACAAATAATCACATCAAAGCTCCAATTTGTAAGTGACAGTACAAATTGACATCCACGGGTACGTTTTCGGATCCATTTATTTACATTTTCGTCAGATACTTTCCGAACAGACTTTATAAATAGTAGGTCAGATTGTTCGTTTTTCATCACGGACCTGTATTTTGTATGTATATTCTATACAAAAGACGTCATAATAATATAAAAATATGTCGTCGTAATAAAATTCTAACAAAAGTAGCTCGGACAGTCCCTTTCTCGTAAAAGGGATAAAAAGCCATTGAAAATTTATTAGCCATACCTTTATTGTAGTTACAGTTGGTTGGAACACAATTACAATAGCTTTTTTGTTACATAAGGCATAGAGTAATGAGAATTTGAGATTTATATGGTCGTTGATTCACTTACCTACTAGGTAACTGTTTTATCGCACAATATTAGAAAATATTGGTAAAATAATAGTTTAATTCAATTCTAACGTTTGAAAATTTTGCATGCCGTAAAATAAAATGTTTATGGACTATTCCTAAAAATTACATCTTATCTGTCAAAACTTAGGTGACGTAAGCGTGACGTAAGCTGTTGTTCCACCTAATGCTAGGGATTGACACTGTTGACAGCTCACTTTAGACTGACTTAATCAACTTTTTCACGTTAATATATTTACAAAATAGCATTACAGTATACCTAAATTATGAGCCAATTAAATATTTTCGATTTCTATAGCTTGAGGAAAATGTCGTGAGGAAAGGTTTAAGTTTAAATTTCTAAGGCCATAAGATTAGGGGAAGACCAAAGAGACGATGGATGTACTGTGTGAAAGGTATTAAGGATAAAAAGGGGGTGACTCGAAGAAATGACGACTAATAGAGGAATGAGCAAAATGTTGTCAGGAAAGTTTTGAGTATGACTATGGATAGCTATATACAAGTAGAGGAAGACCAAAGAAACGATGGATGGATTGTGTGAAAGATGATATGGCTAGAAAGGGAGTGACTACTATAATGACGACTAATAGAGAAGTATGGTAGAAAAAGGCATGTTGCGCCGACCCCAAATAAATTGGGACAAGGGCAGGAGAATGATGATGATGATTTCAGTAACGAGCTGGACGAGCTACAGAGTACTTTTTAATTTTCGATAGCTAAATTGGGTAGGTAACGAGGATTTCTTGGATTCTGGTTTGTGTTTATTAAGCTTTTTGAGGGTGGGAAATCATCAAATGACCCCCGTTTTGGGTGGAGCGGAAGAGCGTTAGACTCTTACTGACCATGTTCGTTACGTAGCCCTTTATGTTCCGGGGTGGCAGTAACCTTTTCGGACAATCCCATTGAGTGTTAATTAGGCTTGCTAATGTAGAGTCTGGAGTAAAACCTGATGTTGAACATGGCTGGTAATAATCTGACGGCATTCGAACCTTTAAAATCATATTTAGAATAGATAGTTTTTTTTTTATAATTGAGAGTTCGCCTCAGGCCGCGGGATTGTCCGAAAGGGTTACTGCTACCCCGGAACATAAAGGGCTACGGAAGGAACATGGATGGGTTTTAGTCAGTTAGAGTCTGACACTCCCTTCCGCTCCACCCAGAGCAGGGAGCAGTCATTGGATGATTTCCCAGCCTTAAAAAAAAAAAAAAGGCCGCGGGGCTAGGCAGATGTATTCGTTATAATCAAGCTATGAAATATATGGTGTTTATCGTCCTGTGTGTTTGCATTCATAGCATAGAAAACCCAATACACACACATTACACGCTCTACCACTGCGCCCCCTCAGTAGAAGGTCTTCAACCTTCTACACTACACACTTATTTAGTTCGGTTTGCTTTTGCACAATACGTCTGTGCCGAACCATGCCGAACCAAACAAAATGTGTGGCATCCTTTAATCGTACAGTTCATTCTCTTTAAAACTCTTAAAAAAATATTTTAATGTAGCTACGAGTACCTATTTATTGACTTGGAAGTTTAATATTGTGTTTCCATTAAGTAACGAAAATGCTAGAAGATGGCCGATGGCGTTTATAGCTAGTAAAATTAAAGTATTACAGATAAGGGTAATTTTCTCCATATTATGCTGTGTTGATTCGATGCGGAGACTACACCAAAGGAAGAATAAATGAACATTTTTGATTCTGCATAAATAATACGTACGTTATGAATTAAATATCAAATTATCGAGTTCATAAAAAATGTACACATTAATACATTTAACTATTGATTTTAAGTTAAGCCGTTGGTCCCAGCTGTCATTTATAGATCTTTGACAGTTGTTACGGGTAGTTAGAAGTCCGTATGTCTAATAACCAATCTTACCAATAGTATGGAGTTACCTAGTAACTGCTATAGGTTGTGGAGGTCAGATAGACAGTCGCTCCATGTAAAACACTGGTATTCAGCTGCATCCGGTAAGACTGGGAGCCGAGCTCAACATAGATAGTTGGTAAAAGGCTAAGCAGATGATGATGAGATTTATTGTATATTAGTTTTGCTGTTTCCTTACTTTCACAAGAACAAAGTCCTAGTCAGTCAGCCAAAATAAACATAAATTCTAATTCTTAATATCTGACGCAGCTCTTAAAAAGTCTTCTAAGGATATTCCTTTACTTTTTCCATAACCCTCTATCCTAAAATGACGTATTCACATTTATAACTTCACTCATCACATTCAATATTGCTGTACTTTACAAACTTCACTACCAACGCAATTTAAACCGTATTCTGCACACAATAAAACACAAATTCAGATACCATGTCGATCATATACAAAAACTTCTCCCATAATTTTTGCTTCAATGAAAAAGGCCTTTCTATAAACATTTGACATTGTAAGGAAGACGTTTTGAGTTGGAAACAACCGGATGCCTATTTTTTTTTTTTTTTTTTTAAGGCTGGGAAATCATCCAATGACTGCTCCCGCTCTGGGTGGAGCGGAAGGGAGTGTCAGACTCTTACTGACTAAAACCCATCCATGTTCCTTCCGTAGCCCTTTATGTTCCGGGGTAGCGGTAACCCTTTCGGACAATCCCGCTTACCCGGCAGGCTTGGCCCTGGGGGGCCCCTTCATATGCTGACATCTCTTTGAGGCGCGCGTGGAACATATACGCGCCGTACGGCACGGGTCTGGTGCTGATCGGACGGTGAGTCACCCATTACTCACCGTCCGCAGGCCCGCGCCTACGGTGGCCGGGAGTCGTCACGTGGCTCCCGACGCCCGGAGCGTCCCCCGCGGCGGCTGGGACGGGAGGACCTTTCCCTCTCCCATCCCGCCACCTCCTTCGCGAGAACCGGATGCCTGCGATAAAGTTTTACGATGATATATAGGCAAATACAAAATAACTGGGAAAAAAGTTAAAAATTGACAGAAGAAAAAAGTAAGATGAAATGGGGTGAAAAAATCCAAAGAAAAATTTCTTATTTACGGATCTTTGGTAACGCCAGAAGGGTTAAAAATAACATGGGGTACATTTTTCCCATTTGCTCTGACTCTAGATGTCACATGAATGTCTGTCAAACAAAAACGCACGTTTAAAAAAAGTTCTAATACAACAATCTATCTGCCTCACCTTTTTCCAACTATATTGGGGTCGGCTTCCAGTCTAACCACATGCAGCTGAATACTATTATTTTACATGGAACGACTGCCGATCTGACCTCCACCACCCAGTCATTAACTGGATAATACCCCTTCCGGCTGTCAGATTTTCGGGCTTCTGACTACCCGTAACGACTGTCAAAGATCCTCGAATGACAGCCGGGACCAACGGCTTAACGTGCTTTCCGAGGCACGGAGGAGTCTCGATATGTAAAGATGGCCATCCATTCACGGACCAACCCCAGTTAGCGTAGCTTAACCTGATGGATCGATCCGTGCAGCTCTTATTACTCAGCCACGAGCTCCTTTAAAATCCAACAGTGCAATCATATTTAGGCGTTCAGTTTGGTGTTTGCTAGTGCTCATCACGACATTTGTTTGTTATTAGGTTGAAACGCCTTTGATAAGTCATAAAATCCGAACTGCCAAACGTATTAAAGAAATTCATTAGCGTGTTTTTCTTGCTTCCAATAGCAGCAGAGGAGAAACTCGATTTCCTTCGCAACAACCACATTTCTCAGAGTTGAGTATTCACATTTTTTTTAATTTTCCCGTTCTATATTATTACTATTTTGTATTAATTGTTAGTACAATGAAACATTTCGCCATAGAAGTGCTAATTTCAATGAGCTAAATATTTCTATTCAAATGAACACAAATTATTTTAACGTTAAATTATTTAAAGCACATTTTAATAAATGGAACAGTATAATATTTTATATCTATATTTTAGAGCTGGTTCTGTAGTAATTTGTTCACGTTCATGATTACCTACAAATAAATTACTAAAATCATTACTCTATAACTTTTAGACATTTTAGGGTTTAGTTTTATCTGTGAAAAAAAAAATCGGCGCGACTGCTACCTCTTTATTAAAGAGAATATCGCTAATTTTCAGGCGTGGTCAATTTCACCCAACACGGCAAATGGCAGGTTAAATACACAGGGCGTTTTATTAAATTTTAATGCAAAATTTTAAAAATACAAGGTTATAACGGCTGTTGCTTATTGTGGGGCGGAGCGGGTCAAATCGGTGGTTATAAAGATTTTGTTGATTTTGTTTTGTTTTGTTTTCTTGTTGAGGTTTTTTTATTGAGATAGATAGATAGTATATGCCAATCTACGTAAAATCCAACATAGCAATCATATTTAAGCGTTCACTTTGGTGTTTGCCAGTGCAAATGAAAACGGACATTTGGCTGTAAATTAGTTTTAAACGCCTTTCGTACGCTCTAAAATATAATTGCCAAACCGATTTGAGCAAAATGTATTAGCGTGTTTCATCTACGTTGATGTGTTTTAGATAAAAATGGCTGCGAACAAAATTAAAGTAACATGTTCACGCGTGATGTTGACAACTTGCGTGTTGCTATGATACAAGCTTGAGGCGTTCTTTTCATTGGAAACCTACTTATAAACTGAGAATCAAAATCAAGCCATCTTTGGTCAGCCAATCAAACATACTTAATATTTTGAGCTAACGAGTATTATTCAGTTTTAAAGCGCCCCCAAGACGGTCAAACTGTTTGATTTAAACACAAAGATTTTGGTTTGAATCAAACAATTTTGATAGTTTACACGGCTAATTTGAAAGATTTGTCAAACATTTACAGGATTGGAGCTTGTTTTGAAATTTGTTTATTTTTGCTGTTTGATGCGTCGTATGATCGTCTTCCGACGCGTTTGAACAAACACGGCTCAGTTTGTACGAGATTTTGCAGTGTGTAGGTACCATTCTTTGGACCAAATTATTTTTCTATTCTTTTTTTTTGCGTAAAAACGCACGACAGACTTTTGTGTTAGTCCCACCAGCTACCATCTCTTATGCTGAAACCAAAAAATAAAAATGGAACAAAAAAATCTCTCCTTTTCTAAACACCCGCTAAACGCTGATCTCAGCACATAGCTTTAAACGGGCGAGGTGAGAGAGCTTCGTCGCATTTTTACGATACTATAAAAAGATACTACAATATACATTTTCTGCCAAAGTACGTCAATGAATTTATATTATTATTTATTTACGTAAAGCATTCTGATATAGGACACTTTTATATTGTTTTCAGCAATCAAAATTATTTTCATCAGACTGCTTTGTTGGTCTACTGATTGCAAGCGCTACTGCTAAGAATAAAGTCTTAATTTTGATTCCCAGGTGGAGCAATTTTTTATTTATTCATATAGCCGGTGTGAATACAGGCACTACAAACTTGCGTGCATGTCCTCTCACTCAAACTCGCCTCATTTCGCCATTTGGTTGCAAAAAAAATATTGCCTCCTGACCTTCTGCGTTCGGACCAGCCATATTGTGTCAAAAAAAATCCTTTAACCTTTATTATTTGACAGAAGTGTCAGTTTATCTGTAGTGCTATTCTGTAAAAATCTCACAGTGAAAACGTAAGTGAAGCGAGTTTAAATTGGGCCGTCAATAGTGTCAAACCCTAGCTTTAGGTGTAACCAACTGTTCTGTGGGTGTAACGATATGGAGGACCTATTTTATATGAAACACCTGTACTAATTACCCATGTTTGCAATTGAATAAATGATTATGATTATGAACGACAGCTCATTTCACGCTCACTTCATTCAAGTTTTCAAGATGAGAATTTTACAGAATCAACCGGCTGTAATAATTAAAGGTACATTTAAAAGAAAAAAGCAGGAGGTCGTGGCTAAGTAATAACAGCCGCACGGATTCATTCTTCAGGTTAAGCTACGCTTGCCGGGGTTTGTCTGTGGATGGGTGACCATCTTTAGATATCGAGACTCCTCCGTGCCTCGGAAAGCACGTTAAGCCGTTGGTCCCGGTTGTCATTCGTGGTCTTTGACAGTCGTTACGGGTAGTCAGAAGCCCGAAAGTCTGACAGCCAGTCTTACCACGTGGTATCGTGTTACCCAGTTACAGGGTTGTGGAGGTCAGATAGGCAGTCGCTCCATGTAAAATATTGGTATTCAGCTGCATCCTATTAGACTGGAAGCCGACCCCAACGACGTTGGGAAAAGGCTAGGCAGATTGATATAAAATAAAATATACAATTCACGAAAACACAAACAAAATAATTCGCATTACTTTCCAGAATCTCTCTCACAGAACTTCTGACATGCCAATAAAATCTTCGTCCATTCATCCGCAAGCAGATCAATTGTTGGATTAGAAACCAAGAGATCACTTATTACGGCCAGAGTGTGAGATAGGACTTAGCAATGTGTTATTGGGTTTTCCATTAGGAATTTCTCTTTAGCTGCCCGGAGTCTGGATTTGTACCCGGTTGATTTCAATGACGCGCTCCTTAGTACAAGGGAATTCAACTTAGAAATGTGACTGTACCTACTGTACTGTACCTGTCCTTGAAGTTTTTTTTTAATTAGGATGTCTTTTAGTACCTATCTTCTTGGTATAAAGCTTAATTTTCAATGAATATCATGTTTTAACAAAATATAAAAATACTTTCACCTCATACCTATGTATTACTTTTCATCTCATTCGAAGAATATTGTTTTTTGTGGCTTTCTGAGAACAGCAAAAGTTACAAAATAACGTTCATAGAGAATTTTCGAGCTAAATTCGTGTGAATTTCTTTTTTGGGAGTAAGAAAAGTATTTATACTGTTTTGTGCGGCTCTGAAATTAGCGGAAGGAACAACACTAATGATTAAATAATATCTAATAATAGTAATTTTATATATATTATTTTATGAACGGGAATAGCAATCGTTTATTATTTTTATATATTGATTTTTTATTTTTTATCTTTAAGTGATTAATACGTTATCATTCAGTATTATGAACGATGGATGAGTGTAACCGTCTTTAGAAAGTGTAGAATAAGTTATTATTGTTAAGTTTTAATAATTGTATTTACCTATATAGTCTAATGTATATTTATAATATAGCTATCACATTAGGTTTTAATGCCTGTAATGATAGTCTTACGAGTTTTAAATAAATAAATAATAGCACCGACCGGGGGTTGTTCTTGGGTACAAATCCGTCCTTAAGCGAACATGGGCTTGCATAATGCATACAGGGATAATCGTCGGTTGATACCTCCTCAACCCACTTTATAATAATTATCTAAGCCTCTGTGAGTTGGCTTCAGCTCCTCGTACGCCTTCCAAAAGTCCGGGACCCCAGTGTCCCGAGAAGTGTCAAAGACATTAAAATAATAATAATACTAATTTCTAAAAAAATTAAAACGTAATATTTTATTTTATTTCTGTTTGAGGTGTGCATTATAAAGACTATTCCGTTCTATTCTGTGTAACGAAATTACAAGTACATAAATCTAGTAGTACTAACCAGTTTGAATTTTTGCCTCAACCAAGTTTGATGATAAAAACCAACATAACATAAGTTTTTGTGAAAAACAGTTGATTTGTTTAAAATAGTCAATAGTAGGAGTCTCACACATAGTTGAATGCAGATGGTGCCACCTAAACATAACGTAAACAATATAAGTTGTGAATCTGCGTGGAAAATAGTAGCGGCTTAAGCAAATGTGTATTCATAATAAGTACTCCCACACTTCGCCAGTTATAATGTATTATTATGTTTAACTAGCTGACCCGGCAAACTTCGTTCCGCCCACGGAGTAAATATTAAGAAATATAAATATAAGCCATCTCCTCTTTGTATTTACTCCGTGGTTCCGCCTAACAGTTATTTTTCTAGAATAAAAGATTTTTTCTAAAATAAACGTAGCCTTAGTTACTCCTTATTACATCAGCTACCTGCCAATAAAATCCCGTCAAAATCGGTCCCGCCATTTCAGAGATTAGCTGGAACAAACAGACAGACAAAAATTGTAAAAAAAAATATTTTGGTGTACGTACCGTATTATCTTCATATACATGTAGTAAAAAACGGTTATTTCAATATTACAAACAGACACTCCAATTTTATTTATAATAGATAAAAACTGTGAAAATTGTAAGCTATTTACTTATTGTAAAGAACTTACACTTGAGTTTAAATTTTCTAAGTATCGGGATTGGGGTCTTATATTTAAACGCGGATACTACTTCTCTGTCTTTCTTTTGTTTCATATTTAGTAGTAAACTATCGAATTTTGAAGTCCGATCCTGGAATTTGTAGTTTTGATTAGACATTTGTAACTTTGAATTTTTTATTAAAATGAAACTTTCAAAAAGCGGCCATTCCGCCATTTTGGAAGCCCAACTAAATGCGCACAAAAACAAATTCAGTTAAAACAACTTAAAAACTTTTAGGCGAGACGCAAATTAAACGGTGACCCAACTTAGGTGAGGTATATGAAGGAATAAATTTATAATCACACGATAGCTAGGAGTCGAGTTATTAAAATAAATATGAATATTTTAGGGTGCAATAAAAAAGCCAAATGAGCGACTATTAAAAACTTTAAGCGATTCTAAAAAAAAAAGAAATGGAGAGAAAAATGAAGCTCATTTGTTTAATTTTAAGTTCTTGTCTAGACAGCCAGTTTCGTGATCTCTATTCACTAAACAAACATAGTATATGCAACTAATTATTAAGTACAGAAGATATAATATTTACTCATATCAACTTTTAATTAGTTTGCGACCGAATTTAGATCAAGATGGCTGAACTATAATGTTGAAATCGGTGAAACCTTCCTTAGTTTAGAACATATTATTTATGTTTAGTCAAACTAAAATACACATTGGTATCCATGAGCTATTTAGTGTTGTTAAAAGGCTGTGCAGGGGAGTAGCAACAGCATACTGAAAATGATAGCGGTTGGGTTGTACGCGTCTGTTCAAAACCAAACTACATGTCAGAAGTTTGGGTTGTAAGCAAGATTGTCCGAAAGGGTTACCACTACCCCGGAACGTAATGGGCTAAAGAAGGAACATGGATGGGTTTTAGTCAGTAAGAGTCTCACACTCCCTTCCGCTGCACCCAGAGCGGGAGGGGTCTTTTGATGATTTCCCACCCTAAGAAAAAAAAGGAGTTTGGGTTGATACATACATTCATTTTTATCAACTAATATGTTGATAAAAATATTATATGTTGATAATAGTATTTTTGTTACTAACACTATGGATCACTGTTGTCTGATAAAATAAACAATTTTGAATTTTATTATTTCAATATAATAAAAAAAAATTGTTATAAGGACAGTGGAGAGAACTGAATTGAACTTATGCGTTCTGTCCAAATGAGCATACTTTGGTATTGTTTGTCGAGCTGCACGATTTATGACCAACACGTGCACTGACTGGACAGACCACTCAATCTGTATTGTTCTTTCCTTAAAAGACCATTTCAGACACCAACCTACATGGTCTATTGACCAAGATTATGTCTGGACATTGAAAGAGACCTCTAAGTTTGTTTCGGCATTTTTTCGCAGAGTAGTCAAAAAACGCCAACCTCATTTAGTTTTAAAATATTATTGACGTGTAAAAGTGGAAACCTATATACAAAAATAAAATAATGTATCATGAACTTTATAATTCCAGACGTCAGGCGGTTTTCTCAGAATTAATCAGTTGCAGTCCGGATTTTTGCGCTGTTGATGGCAAGAGGCTTGCGTCCAATTACATAGGGTTTCAACATAATTGGCGAAATGTGGGCATAATATAGGTCATCTGCTTAATGCTTCGAGGAAACAAGCATGAGGTTTCGTATATGAAACTCTCGACCATGAAATCATTTATTTCTTAGTAACAAGTAACAACCACTCCCTTATTATTTAAATAAGAAAAACATTTTCTTTCTGCGCGTTCGACATTCGACAACTAGATGTAAATGAAATTAAAAATATTGTTTAATGTCATTACAAAAACTTATTTAGTTCTAACCTTAGGTTATATTCGCGGAGACTATTAACACCGCGATTCAGCGAATTACCCAAATGGTCCAAGACCATCTATCGAGTCTGTGGAAAAACTCGCGATCGAACAACGCGAGATAAAATAGTTCCGGAGTGCAGAGACAATTCCAGTCCCAATAATCCAAAGATATGTACAGAAAACCTTCAGCAGAAATGGAACTTAAATAACATTCAATAAAAACAAAGTGCGCTATGAAGAACTGAAAATACTGCTGAAATAACTAACTGAGTAAATAAAAATAAACACAAACAGACAGTACTCCAAACCTTATTGAAATGCTCTAATTCTACAAGTAGTTTTCAAAATGGCCCTGTTAATATCTCCTTTAGAATCGTTTACAAATTTCATAAAACCGCCTCTAAAGACCAAAAATCTTAAGGATCAAAAGAGAATTCTATTTGAGCGTCAGCAAAATTAAATTTGTAAAAGTGTACAGAGCCATTTATTGGTCAAGAGTTCTACAAAGGTCGTGTGGAAGGACGACGGTGGGACAAATTGTTATTATCTGAAATTTATGTGGAAATAAGTATGGTTTTATGGTGTCTTCAATTGGAGACCTTTCTCTGAGCTATTGGTACAGATATACTGGCTAAGGCTGTGTTCACACTTATTAGCCGATAGTTTTTTTTTGTTTTTTTGAGGTTGGGAAATTATCAAATGATTCCTCCCGCTCTTGGTGGAGCAGACGGGAATGTCCCTTTATGTTCCGGGTAAACCCTTTCGGACAATCTCGCTGCCTAATCTAATAACAAAGTTTTATAATTTATTGTTGGATTTTACATCAGCTATTATTCCTCAGCGGGATTGTCCGAAAGGGTTACCGCTGCACTGGACCACATAGGGCTAAGCAAGGAGCATAGATGGGTTTTAGTCAGTAAAAGTCTGACAATTTTTTCCGCTCCACCCAGAGCAGGAATCATTTGATAATTTCCCATTCTTAAAAAAAACGTGATTTAATAAACTCTTCAATCGACAGCATATGGATATACGGCAAACAGAAGAATGCTTCAAAGTGATATGAAATCCTAACAGGCAAAGTTTATGGACTTACACAAAGTGAAAAAAATGTTGAACTTTTTGACAAGTCAAATTGATAAACAACAGTTAATAACGTCTAAAAGAAAAGAAATAAAAAATATTTTATTCTATTATATTATACCTACAGGAAATACACAGAAATAAAAAAAAAACAAAATAAAAAAATGTTAAGACTGGCTGTCGAACTTTCTGGTTTCTGACGAACAATAACGACGGTTAAAGATGCACAAATGACAGACGGCACCAACGGCGTACCGTGCTTTCCGAGGCACGGAGGAGTCTCGTCTTCATTATTATTATTATTATTAATCCTAAATTAATAATAATAATTAATCAAATTAAAAAATGACATTCATTTAATGGTTTGTCGGCGCTGACAAACGTTGGTTGACAACACTGAACGAAGCAGACTGTTATCATAAATACCTGTTGCCAATTCAGCGTGAACCGTCCCCGATAAGCGCCAACAAGTTCTTATCTAAATTCGTCGGAACCGGTTCGCACTGGTTGGCGTTGATATCGCGACGATAGTCTACGCCAGGTTGACAATAAACGCTTATATACTGATACATCGGCGCCGGGTATAACCTTTCTATGCTTGCAAAGGCTTGCAATTAAAAATGTGGTTAGAAAAATGCGATTTTGAACTTTACATTCAATACCATTTATAATGAAATGTGGTGCTGTTCCACAAACGATGGGACACTTAATCTTGTGTCCTGTGTGTCCTGCACGTTACAGGAACTGATGGACGCTAGTGGTGGCGCCAAACACGCAGCTGAATTCTGGACCGAGTACATTTAGATTGCCATCGACACGCTAAGAAGAAGAATAATAAATTTCGCGAAAACTTACGGAAAAGAGATTTGTTCACTTCAAATGCTACTTCAATAGTTATTAGAAGCAAACCAATCACTATTCCTAATGTACATTAATCAGCCTGTAATGTTCCCACTGCTGGGACACAGGCCTTTTCTCTGTGAGGAAATGGTCCATCCACCACGTGGACTCAATACAGGTCATGTCAATGTCACATGCAGGGTTGCCCACGGTTTCCTTCACCTTTCGAGAGCAGCTGTGGTGATGAAACAAAGGACAAAGCAAAGTAGAGGTCTTTTTTTTTGGGGTGTGGGAAATCATCGAAGGACTCCTCCCGCTCTGGGTGGAGCGGAGGGGAGTGTCAGACTCTTACTGACTAAAACCCATCCATGTTCCTTCCTTAGCCCTTTATGTTCTGAGGTAGCGGTAACCTTTCGGACAATCCCGCTTACCCGACAGGCTCGGCCCTAACAAGCCCCTTCATGTGTTGACATCTCTGTACGTGTCAACATGAACGCGCCATCCGGCACGGGCCTGGTGGGTTCGAACCAACAACCAGGACACGTAAGTAGGGGCAGCAATTATTGCTCCACATACGCCCATACTCAACTTATTCTAACAAAATGATCGGAACCACAAGATGTATAGACGCCAGCACATGAAACTACCCCAAACTGTAAATTTTCCCAATTGAAAATGAACCTTATGATGTTGTTATAAAGTTGACCACCTATCAAAGAAATTTGACATTTGGTAACTTGATGAGTTGACCTCTGTACTAAAAAAAAAACATATATTTAATAAAGTTGGTCCTATGAACATGCCCTAAGGAAGTCTACAGGCTTGCCCCGCCCAAGAGTGTCGGAAATAGCTCACACGCGTCAGTTTCAGTCCTTCCGTCCTGAATTAAAATGGAGGTTTGTAGAATATCTGACTCACAAGAGAAACTTTACATGACAGATGGCTCCAACGATGAAAATTACTGCATACAAATCTTTGCGTAACAAAATAGAATATTGCTTTCTCGCTGTGTTAACATTGAAATGACCAGGACAGAAGTATTTTAAAAGCCTGAGAGTAAGGAGGTTAACATTCTTCTTCTTAGCTTGTCTATGGCAATCTAAATTGACTCGGCCCAGAATTGGCTACGTGTTTGGCGCCATCACTAGCGTCCATCAGTTCCTGTAACGTGCAGACGACAGGACACGCAGGACATGATATTAAGGGTCCCATCGTTTGTGGAACAGCACCACATTTACACTCTGAGGCGGAGTTGTCTATGAATCCCCACCTGAGCAGGTTTTCCTTGATTTAGCTAACCTGAATCCGGAGTCTGTTTAAAGATTTCTAGGTTGGCCAAGTCAAGTCGCGCCCTGGAGGTAGACCTCCAGCTGGTGGAACGAATGGTGTGGGTAAGGAAGCATTGTCTCGCCACAGCTTCAACAACAAAAGGTATATTAGTAATTCGCTTTCATCATTCACAACCTTTAACCGAAACTTTGTTATGGAATTTATTTTATGGACCATCCACTTTTTCCCCATTTTTGCACCACTTTTCACATTGTCTTGTATTGGTATGGTCAGCAAACGTAACATAAATTCAAAGGTTTTTAAAAATGGAAAATACTCGTTTATAAAAAAATATTTTTTTTTGATCCGGGGGGAAAATCCTCATGGATGTCCCCCGCCCCGGGGAGGGCGGAGGGGTCTGTCAGACTCTTACTGACTAAAAACCACCCCGGGTTTTCCCTCTCACACCTGCGCCGGGGGTCGCGGGAACTGAAAATACTTCCGCAAATCGTTTTAAGACTAACACAACATCACGCCTGTAATAGCTAAAGGATTAGGCAGATGTGCACCTAAAGTATACCCACATTTCCCAGTTATGTTTGTGTCCCATTTCCACCAACCGGGCACAAATTCATAATTCTGCTCTTCTACTGACATATTCCAGATGGGAAACTCAATAACACATTACCCGACCAAGGAACAGAACCCAAGAACTCATGGATTACGTAACGCGTTCATGATAAAACCTCTTGTACCCAAATTATCTATACTAATATTATAAAAAGGAAAGATTTGTATTTTTGTGTGTACGTTTGTAATGAATAAACACAAAAACTAATGTGCCGATTTCAAAAATTTTCTCACCATTAGAAAGCTTAGTTTTCAGGGCGACAAAGGCTACTTTTGATACCGGGAAAAATAACGGATCCCGCGTGAAAGACCACGGGAGCGAAGCCGCGGGGGATAGTGCTAGTAATATTATAAAGAGGAAAGATTTAATTATTTGTTTGTTTGCCTATTCAAACAACAAAACAATCAAAGTTTTTCTCAATTCAATAATAGGCCTCCGAAATTACTGAACCGATTTGAAAAATTCTTACACTGTTTGGTAGCTACACTGTCCCCGGGTGACATAGGCTATATAATATTTAAAAAAAAAATAGGGATCCTTACTAAAACTCCAATAATATAACAATTTCCAACATCCAAGCGGGCGAAGCCGCGGGCAGAAGCTAGCTATCATAATATTATTAAACTGCAAGTAATGTTAGTGACAACAGTTAAATCCTTTGTTGTGTGATTAGATAGGAGGATTAGCCTCAAGAGATTAATTTATATTACTGGTTAACGTCAGCTGTCAGAATCGTCGTCTTATGCCATCCGTGTAATTGTAGCTAGAGGTATTAGAAAAAAAAAGTCTGAGTACCTACCAGTATTTTACATGGAGCGAGCCTATCTAAACTCCACAACCCAGTTTTGGATAATCGCAAGGAGTTTCGCTTAGAGTAAGACTGGTTGTCAGGCTTTTGTGTTTCAGATGACTGAATAACTAGCACTTTGCCCGCGGCTTTGCTCCCGCGGTCTTTCCCGTGGGACTCGTTATTTTTCCCGGGATAAAAAGTTGTGAAAGAATTTTTTAAATCGGTCCAGTAGTTTCGGAGCCTATTCATTTCAAACAAACAAACAAAAAATCAAATCTTTCCTCTTTATAATATTAGTATAGACAACCGGGACCAACGGATTCACGGTGAGTGGTAGAGAATGGCCAAAAAGCCTGCCTGTTCCTTTTCTGAGTTCGAAATGAAAAAAAAACCTTAGATTTTAAAACAGCAAAACAGCCAGTCTCGCGTTAACCACAAACTCGCTAGAATACATGAAACTAAACCCGAACCGAACCACGAAGGACAAAACATGACCCAATAGTGACCATTTTCGTTTGAAACCTACACTTGTTTACTTCGTCAATTTCGCCTTTTGTGGCCAAAACAATCGGGTCTGTTGTGTTTCCGAAACATAGCTATGGAAGCCAGAAGTTACCTGGGCAATGTTGCCCTGACTCATTGGCTTTATATTTCCCGTTTCACAACCACACTAAGAAATAAGTCCCAAAATCCGCATCACATTCTCTTCACGATTATTTTGTTAGGAAACGGTGTAATTCGTATCCTCGCTTGCTATACAATCAAGAATCACAACAATCACATACGAATTAAATATGTCAGACTGCGCTGGAATTATCTTCTTATATATAAAATTCACGTGTCACAATGTCAGTTACCATACTCCTTCGAAACGGCTTGACCGATTTTTATGAAATTTTATATGCATATCCAGTAGGTCTGAGAATCAGCTACTATCTATATCTCATACCCTTAAGTGTTTAGGTAGGTAGGGTAAGGCAGGACAACGTCTGTCGTGTCAGCTAGTTTTTATATAACTATACAGTGGGAAAGAGATGAAGCAGTATAGCTCCGTCTCATTCTCACGATGAATAGATTCTTAATGTCCCTGACGAGCTACGCCACGTAACCAAGTACAGTACTCCCAAATTAATAATGCACATGCAGATCTTCGCTAATTGTCGTATTCCCGGAAACACCCGAATCATTGAATCGTTCGAGTCCTAAATAATGCACTTGCATTTTACACCTTGTTCGAAAGGAATAGGAGTCAATGTCATGTGTACACAATCGAAAACATTTTGGGCGGTCGGTGGCGGTCGCCGGTCAGTCAAAGGTCCGTCAGTCGTCTTTATATATTGGTAGTGACTGCACGTGTTCTCTCTGTATGGAATTATATAGAGCTGCTATTACACACCCTTCTTGGTTTTGTTTTCAAAGCTGAATTTAATTTCAACTTTAATTATCTTATTCAAATTTAAATAGTTAATTTTGTAAAATAGGTAAATATACTACCATTTTTCACGATATTTTAATATTAAAAAATTAAAATACCTACGTTAAATACATATTAAGTACTAGAAAAAACATTTTAAAATCAGATTTAGGCTTACATAAATCTGATTCTAATAGCTCGCTATTTACTTACATGGAATTAGTGAATCAAATTTCTTTACTGATAAATCAATATTTATCTCTTTTAGCACAAAACACATAATTCTACTAAATTATGCATGAAGAAAATGCACTTAGCCACTCTATATACATATATTATAGTCTTTCGACGTTCGGGGAATACGACTGTTGCCGAACAGTGGCGAAGATTTCTATGCGCATTATCACTTTGGGAGACCTGTAAGTGTGTTTGTATATTCGTAACTTCTTCACGCTCAAACGGTCGGGATAAAATTCGGCACACAGTGGTTGTTTATAACCTGGATTAACACATACTATTACTTTTCATCCCGGAAGTACGTTCCCGTGGCATAATTTCAGAGATCCACGCGACCGAAGTCGCTGGCAGAAGCTACAGAAAACGTAGAGTATTTATTTATTTATTTATTTCCTTTGGAAAACTTACAGCTAAACAAAACAGAATAAGAAATTGAAAAAAAAACTGACAGCACAGTATTGAATACATAACATCTACACATTTCTATTGACTTACACCTGACGAAAGTAAGACGTGCTCGTGGCAAGGTACGTAGGAGCAGCGGGTTGAACTGGACAGGTACTTTCGTAGCTGGAAAGAGGACGAACAGGCTCGCGAAGGAAGGAAGGAGTAGAAGGATGCCTTTGCCTAGGAGTGGGACAGGGCAGGCTAGAAAAATAAAATCTAATTCTAGAACAGCCTTTTCCAAAGTGGGCGATATCACCCCCTTGTGGGCGCTGCAAGCCTAAAAGGGAGCAGTAAGAGACTCAAAAAAAATGGGAGCGTTGTCTAGAGGCTTTTTTTTTTTAAGGCTGGGAAATCATCCAATGACTGCTCCCGCTCTGGGTGGAGCGGAAGGGAGTGTCAGACTCTTACTGACTAAAACCCATCCATGTTCCTTCCGTAGCCTTTTATGTTCCGGGGTCGCGGTAACCCTTTCGGACAATCCCGCTTACCCGGCAGGCTTGGCCCTAAGGGGCCCCTTCATATGCTGACATCTCTTTGAGGCGCGCGTGGAACATATACGCGCCGTCCGGCACGGGCCTGGTGCTGATCGGACGGTGAGTCACCCATTACTCACCGTCCGCAGGCCCGCGCCTACGGTGGCCGGGATTCGTCACGTGGCTCCCGACGCCAGGGAGCGATTTGCAATTTCATCTAGATAGTAGTTTTTAAGTGGGTGAAAAAATGGGGGCGCAAGAAAATAATTTATTCGCAAAGTGGACAGTGGACAAAATATTGGAAAACCCTGTTCTAAAATAACATACAGTAACGTGAGCGAAGCCGCAGATACAGCTGGTGTCCTCCAAATGTACATGCCACACGTTTAAAATGTCGCCAGTAATGCCAAGATAGTGATATCGTTATTTTTTTTTATTGTTCCAAGATTATCACTAAAGGTCAGGCGAAGTTGCTAATAGTTGACTTGCAAAACGCCAATGAAGCAGCATAAAAACTTTTTACAAACAAAACTTGCGTGTTATCGCAGATGACAATTTATTTATTGCTAAACCTCTTTGGTAATAGTTGCTCAACAATTATTGTACAACTAGGTAATTCAAAATTAATTGTCATCAGTGATAACATTGTATCTAAGTATATTACAGCAGCTGTTATCTACAATGTAATTTTTATGACAGCTCATTTATTTTATTCAAATTTGATATTAGAGAGCTTAATGTGATGTCTATAAATCATTAATCATCATCATCATTATCATCATCAAGCATCGTCTGGCACTAGACGAACGTACACTAGAGGGCGCTGTTAAAATATTCATCCAGATCCGTTCAGCCGTTTGAGCGTGAAGAATTAACAAACACACACACACACACACACTTTCCCCTTTATAATATTTGTGTGATCACACTCCACTAGATAATGATTGGGTATAATTATCTAACTATGATGGTTGATTTTATTACACAGGTTTCTTTTTTGAGGGTAGGAAATCATCAATTGGCCCCTCCCACTCCGGGTGGAGCGGAAGGGAGTATCAGACTCTTACTGACTAAAAACCAACCATGTTCCTGCCTTAGCCCTTTATGTTTAAGCGGGATTGTCCGAAAGGGTTACCGCTACCCCGGAACATAAAGGGCTACGGAAGGAACATGGATGGGTTTTAGTCAGTAAGAGTCTGACACTCCCTTCCGCTCCACCCAGAGCTATGGGAGCAGTCATTGGATGATTTCCCAGCCTTAAAAAAAAAAAGCCCTTTATGTTCCGGGGTAGCGGTAACCCTTTCGGATAATCCTGCTGATTATACAGCGTGGAAACGTAGTGAAAATATTACACCTAACTATCATTTAATCAAATTATAAAAGTCATTCATATCGAAAATGTTCGGATAAAAACAATGACATTTTAAAGATATACATTTTGTTGATACTTGTAACAGCAAATGGTTTCATAGCTACAAGCTATTACTCGCGACTTTGTCTTCAATGCAGGTTGAAAACTTTTCTACGTCTTTCTCCAGGTCTCCCAGGGCTACCTATCCGTCGATAGCCTCATGACGACTCCCGGTCGTTCCCTAGGTCTCAGGCTACCTATTCACCTATTAAACCATTAAAGGCTACTTAACAAAACACGAACGAAATTATTATAACGTTTTTCTTCGTTTAGTGTCCTGCAAATTATTAAATTTTATTACGGTCGCTTCAGTGGTTTAGGAATGAAAACGAAACACACAGACAGATAAATTGAATCTTTTATTTGTACAAAACAGGTTTTTATTCTGATTCTCTATGTTTATCATAAAATAAACATTTTAACACCGACATCGTTACAAGTTATTTAAGACTTTAAATCGTAATATTTATATTACCAGTTATTGTTATTATGTTATTTACTTACATAATTTAAATTGTCATAACTTTTGACCGAGTGAACCTATTTAGAAGAAAAAAGGACAATAGTTACCATAAGATAGGGACTATGACTATTTTCAATCACTTAAATCATCTCCTATTTGACCCTTGGGGATATTTTTTTACTGAAACACGTCATTCTTTATTTCTTGCCAAAAGCATATAAATTAGAATTTTCAAATCCCTTACTTGGATGTCCTATACAAATTTTCATCCCTTAAATCACCTGTTTTAGGATTATTCTTGAGACAAAAAGTAACCTATGTTCTTATCCAGGATGCTAGTTTAATCCGTTGCCATTTTTGGTTCAATCAGTTGGTTTAGGCATGAAAAGGTAACTAACAGACAAAGTTATGTTTAGAATTCATAATAATAATATAAGTAAAGAGAAAAATAATTAAGAATAAAAAAAGAGAAATATATATTAGTATAATATGGATTGTCTAATATCTGAAGATAAACTCGTCTTTCAAGCCGTTAGTATAAGGAATATACTGGGTGTAACCGAAAGGGTATATAATACATACAAAAGGATTATGCTAAGGACCAACAAACTGAACAACTACAAAAAAAACAGGTGTCCCTTACATTTCGACGAGACACGTTACCAAAAATGGTTAGGACAGTTGCTTTTTTTTGCGATTTCGGAGTTGGTCCCATAGTAGAAGTTGTTTAGTTTGGTGGTCTGTAGCATATGCTTTTGTATGTAAATACCCTTTTGGTAGGCTATACAGGAGCCTATAGAAAGCGGCAATAGCGGACACAATACATCATTTATATTTTAATTGGTTAGAAATGGTTAAAAATGTACTTCCAAAAATGGTTAAAAATGTACTTCCAAAAATGGTTAAAAATGTACTTAATAGATGTATTTAATCTATTAAGTACATTTTAACCATTTTTATACATACAAACATATAGAAAATAGTAGTGAGCCCGACGGTATCAGGACCATGGTCCTAGCTACCTGTGGTCAGGGCTCCTGAGAGAGAAACCTCCAAACTATACACGCCGTGTCTTAGAGACAGTACATCATTATTATTACGAATTTTTTCCTCCCATTAGAGCCTAGACTAACATTAAACTTTTACATTTTCTCTCTCCTCTTCGAATCAAACTATTTTGTAATAAAAGAGACAAACATTACTTTAATGATACACGACAAGACTAAACAGTGACACAACAAAATTGAAACCAAAGCGAAGATAAAAACAATTCCAAACAAAGTTCTAGTCATGGCTTGTTTCATTTAATCATTTGTTTTTATATAATAATAACTGGGTATATAAGGAAACGTATTCATTTATCTCTCATAGTAGCTATCTGAGACCCGTCCAATAATGTCTGCGAAGATAGCCTTGGTATTATTAGCGGTATCAATTAATTCTATTGATACGGCAAGAATACTAGCATTTTTTCCAATTCCGTCTATCAGCCATCAAGTTGTGTTTCGTCCTCTTACTCAAGAACTTGCAAGGCAAGGGCATGAAGTCACAGTCATCACACCAGACCCTGCCTTTACAAAAGGAGAAACGCCTGCGAATCTAACAGAAATCGACGTCCACGACTTTTCTTACAAGAAATGGAGGAAATTATACGAAATAACATCTTCAGGCGACAATGATTTGACCCTACAAATGAGTTTAGCATTCCATATGATTGCTGATATTACCGAAATGCAATTGAAAGTGGATGAAGTGCAAAAAGTTATGACAAATGGAAAGTATGATTTGCTGTTATTAGAAGCTTGTGCAAGACCGGCGTTGCTTCTGTCACACGTTGTTAAGGCGCCCATAATCCTAGTGTCTTCATTCGGTCCCTTAAACTTCAATGTGGAAACTATAGGATCAGCCTGGCATCCTTTATTGTACCCAGATGCTTTTGGCCAGCGTTTGTACAATTTGTCAAAGTGGGAGAAATTAGTAGAATTGTGGAACTTTTATAGAATGTCGAAAGTTATGCAGGAGATTGAAGATGCAGAAAATGAAATTGGAAAAAGATTGTTTGGACCAAATGTTTCGCCTATAAGCGAATTGAAAAATAACGTTGATATGCTGTTTCTGAACGCTCATCCTATTTGGGAAGGAAATCGGCCAGTGCCTCCTAGTGTTATTTATATGGGTGGATTACATCAAAAGCCAGAGAAAGAGTTGCCAGCGGTAAGCTTTTAACATTGTACAGAGGCCCGTACATCAAGTTACCACAATCCGTCAAATTTCTTTGATAGTATTTCAACCTTATTGCAAAGAAATAAGCTTCATTTTTAATTGAGAAAATTTGACAGTTAGGGATAGCTTGATGTACTGGCCTCTGTACTTGTGATTTTCACTCGCTCAGAAATCGCAACATATGACCGATATAGTCAGTTACCATTTTTAATTCACTTGTAGAACTCATTACAGATATTTACTATTTTCTTTTCCAGGGATTTAGTGTCCATAAGTACTATAGTGCTATAGAAAGATGTCATAAAGACTCCAAGCGAGCGAAGTGACGATGCATAACTGTCATTCTAATAATTATAGCCTCTACGGCACTACAGGAAACCTGCTCTTTAGAACACGCATTGATTCTCAAGGTTAAGAATCAATTGTCAGCTTCCGATGTTTCATTAAAGTCAAATCATTTATTTCCATTAAAAATGATAACTATGTAGTTACCTTTGTGTGTGGTAGTTGTAGTTGCTTAGCACTAAAGGCATCTTTTAGAAGATTCATGACATCCGAATAAAGAATTAATCTCTTTATTTTTTTGTACAAATTCAGATATTTTATGAATGTTTGCATTCTATTTTACCTACATTTTGGCAAAGACAAATCATTTATTTCAAATAGACACAAGAAAGGCACTTTTGAACGTCAAAAGGTAGTTTCGTGTGGAGAACAATGGGCCAGAAACTCAACCGTTACTCTTTTAAAATGGTTTAGGTACAATGTTTTGTAAACATGAATTATAACATTATATGTGAAGACGATGCACCCAGAATAAAAACATTACACCACAATAGTTGAAAAGTAAAACACATATAGCAATGGCAGGTAAACTTAATTATGTCATGAATACATGACGCTCACATATTTACTAATATTCTAAAAGTTAATAATAATAAATCAATCAATGTGTGAGAAGTTATTCCAATATGTTTAAAATAGTATGGTACAAATTATAAATTATTACCTAATTTACTTAGCAACCAGTTTGATTTTGTCTAGGCAAGTTTATAACATTGATTTTATTGTTAAAATCATAAATACCGACTCGATTTTGGACGTTTTTATATAAGGGAATCTTTGAACTTAGGCCGTATAGGGTGAAAATATAGCTACATTGACGTTGCCATCATCAATTGTATTTAGCTACTGACACTAGAAGAGTTTTAATGGCTCTGTCAATGTCATCTACGAACGATAACATTACAATATCAGTAACATACTCGTACATCCTTTATTTGAAATTCGAAATATCATGGTATGTTATGGTTAAATAGGGAATGAACAATGTCGTGTCGGCCTTAACTCATTTAAATTTTCATTTAGACCTGAGTATGAGTGTTAAAATTATAATTGTTTTTAATTTACAGGATCTCAAAACGTATCTAGACTCCTCAAAGCATGGCGTGATCTACATCAGCTTCGGTACAAACGTCCAACCTTCCCTGCTTCCACCAGAAAGGGTACAATTGATGGCCAAAGTCTTCTCTCAATTACCTTACGACGTGCTGTGGAAGTGGGACAAAGATGAACTTCCAGGACGCTCGAAGAACATCAGGATATCAAAATGGCTGCCACAGTCTGACCTTTTAAGTAAGTGATAATAGTTTTATATGCCTCCTAGAAGATCGCCTTCCAGTGATATTATATCGATAGCAAAAAGGGACAAATCTTTTTTTTTTCATGTTTTCTTTCTCATTTAGTTTTTATGATAATTTGACAGTTTGAGTACTTTATGCGGCCTACCCAAATGTCCTTTCTTTTGTATTGTTTGACGAATCGTTTAGCTCCTTAAGGTTTGAGTTGAGCTGTACGATTTATGACAAATGCGAGCACTGGCTGGACAGGCCCACTCAAACTGTGTGGTTCTTTCCTCAAAAGACCATTTCAGACACCAACCTACTTGGTCTTTACATGATCTGACCAAGATTCCGTCTGGATATTAAAGAGACTGTGACCTTTGAGTTTGTTTTAACCTTTCTACTCAGAGTAGATAGTTAAGAAACGCCGACCTCATCTAGCTATAATAATAATAATATCCTTGGACATTTCACGCAACGCCATATAGTCCCAAGCTAAGCAACCTAATGCTTGTGTTATGGTAACGAGATGGCTGATAAACTACTTTTATAAAAAATAGTTTTTTTGTTAATACGTATATACGTATTAACAAAAAAACTAATTTGACATAATATATATTATACATAGAAAAACACTCAGACCCGGAAAAAATACTTGCAGGTCGTACAAATATTATTTGTTCCGTGCGGAAATCGAACCCGCGACATGCTGCGCAGCAGTCAATCGCTCAATCGCGCAAAATATTATTGACGTGTAAAACCTATTTACAAAAATAAAATCATTTATAGAATGTATTTACAAAGAAACTAATAAGTATTCTTAAACTTTCAGGGCATCCAAAGATCAAAGTATTCATATCACAAGGGGGTCTACAATCAACAGACGAGTCCATCACTGCAGGAGTACCTCTGATTGGTGTACCAATGTTGGGCGATCAATGGTACAATACTGAAAAATATGAGCACCATGGTATTGGAAAAAAACTGGATTTGCTTACGATGACCGAAGAAGAATTTAAGAACGCTATTAACACTGTTATTACTGATGAAAGGTGGGCAGTTGGGATCTCTTCCCATTTTGATTATTTTTTGTTTAATTCGAAGTATAACTAAGGGCTGATTTTTCAATAGTGATTTAAGTTTTATTGGAGCAATATAGGACAGTTTGACAGCTTTTGCACAGAAAATATGTCGAACCGCCATTTTTATTCTTCAGATAACAGTTATCAAGTGATTGACAAATCGGCCCTAAGCTTACTTATATCGAGCGATTGACTACTCTCCAAATAATTGAATAGGTTCTTTTTGACAGATGTCAAAACATCAAAGTAGCCCCAGGAAAGTGGTAGTCATTGCAAAGAATCCATTGACACAACATTATCACATGGTTTTGTAGAAATATTTTTATGTGGGGTTATTAGTGATTTACGGTATCTCTACATACTATAAAACTAATTCGCCTGCGTCTGTCCAAATGTATGGGAATATTGGTCGAGTTTCGTTACACAATTTGACATTGTCTAGCACTTAACGATTGATCACATTCCATACATTTCGGATTTATCTAATTTCGTTATCGTTTATAAAAATGTGACTTTGACTAGGCCCTCTGACAACGTTAACCAATACCAATCCAATGACCGTAATCGAAGTTAAACTCAGTATAAAAGCACAAAATAATATTTATGAATTGACATAATTATATGTAAGTTATTGTTGTAGTGCATGAATACAATCATAACAATGATATTACGTCTTTTTGATTTCGTTGTTATCAGAAACACAGTTATCGCATTTTGTCACTGTCATGTGATAGTGTCGTGATTGTCATGTCATCGTCATTAAAATCGAAACGTAATTTAAGAGTACAGTCACGAGAGCAAAAATATGTATACAGTTATTTAATTTTAAAAGCAGTTTTCTCCTTAATTATTAGTATGTTTATGGACACATTGCATTTTCGAATCCATAGGCTTACCGAACCTGTCGTATCTCAAAAGTTGATATACATAGTTATTTTACCAGAAAATCGCTTGTGAATATTGCTAGGTGTACCTATACATATTTGTGCTTGTGACTACATTGATTCATGATAGTCAGGAAATGTATAAAAAATTGTTAATCTTTATAGTATTTAATCTACTTAACGGTAGACAGATCAAGGACGGTATCCACTTTACAACTTTTATCAAATTATTTACGATTAACTTATCGCTCATGTATGATTTGCAGTTTTCGTCGCAATGTCGTGAGACTTGGAAGCGTGATGCGCGACCAGCCAATACGTCCACTGGAGCGCGCCGTGTGGTGGACGGAGCACGTGCTGCGTCACGGCGGCGCGAGACATCTGCGCGCGCCCGCCGCCAACATGTCGTGGGCGCAGTATCTAGAGCTGGAACTAGTGCTCACTCTATCAGCAATTGCTCTTGGATTTCTTCTATTGCTCTCATATCTTGCATACAACTTATGGAAGCTTTATAGTACTTGGAATCTTCAAGTCCACCAAAAATTAAAAAACAATTGAGCACTTTTGGGAAACATACGAACCAAATGGTTAGATTTATTGCAAAATAGTTTGTATACTTAATAATAAAATTATGCAATAAGGTTGTAAATATAAATAATTTAGAATAGGCTGTGATACGCTTAAGTTAGACTATTAAATGAAAGATATTAGTAAATTATGTTTTTTTTTTATGTTTCGCTTCTGAATCTCTTAGAGGAGCTCGTGGCTAAGTAATAACAGTGTGGCTGTTATTACTTAGCCACGAGCTCCTCCGGATCGATCCATAACGTTATGCTACGCTTGCCGGGGCTGGTTCGTGGATGGGTGACCAGCTTTACATATCGAGACTCCTCCGTGCCTCGGAAAGCACGTTAAGCCGTTGGTCCCGGCTGTCATTCGTGGATCTTTGACAGTCGTAACGAGTAGTCAGTAGTCCAAAAGTCTGACAGCCAGTCTTACCAAGGACTATCGTAATACTCAGTTACTGACTGGGTTGTGAACGTCAGATAGGCAGTCGCTCCATGTAAAATACAGGTATTCAGTTGATCCGGTTAGACTGGAAGCCGACCCTAACATAGCTGAGAATAGGCTTGGCAGATTGATTGCTTCTGATTTCTTTCGTGCTAGTTTTAGGACATCTATGCTCAGATGAGATGGTACGAAAGAATATTTTAAAACCTCAATACAACAGGTAAAATTATTTGTCTGCTGTTATTTTTATTACTTACTAGCACTTTGCCCGCGGCTTCGCTCCCGTGGTTTTTCCCGTGGGACCCGTTATTTTTCCCGGGATAAAAAGTAGCCTATGTTACTCCTAGAAAACTAAGCTTTCCAACGGTGAAAGAATTTTGAAAATCAGTCCAGTAGTTTTTGAGCCTATTCATTACAACCAAACAAACAAACAAAGTTTTCCTCTTTATAATATTAGTATAGATAGATAATCGCTAACTCCTACATACATTTGAAATTGCTATCATGTAGTTAGCAAAGCAGTAATGAATCCATATTTCTTCTTCATGCGCGAAAATTTTCGCTACAGTGCTGATTCTTCTAGCGAAAAAAAAAACGTGAAAAAGGAACGAAACGTACAAACGCGAGAAAAAACGTAACACAAATTCTTGCATTTTTAATTCGTCGAAAGATTAATTATTGGGAAATACTCGCTTTTCCCATATGTAACGTTATTGTCTATAGTTTGATGTTTATTTATTTATAATTTTTGGTTACTCGTAAACCAATAATATGTATAGGAAGAGAAGGAGGTCGTGGCTAAGTAATAATAGCCGCACAGGTCTATCCATCAGGTTAAGCTACGCTTGGCCGTGTTGGGTGACCATCTATACATACCGAAACTCCTCCGTGTCTCGGAAAGCAAGTTAAGCCGTTGGTCCCGACTTTCGTTTGTGCATCTTTGACAGCCGTCACGGGTCGTCAGAAGCTCGACAAACCAACAGCCAGTCTTACATCAGGGGTATCATATTACCCAGTTACTGGGCTATGGAGGTCAGATAGGCAGTCGCTCCATGTAAAATACTGGTGTTTAGCTGCATGCGGTTAGACTGGAAGCCGACCCCAACATAGTTGGGAAAAGGTTAGGCAGATTGATTTGTTTAAGAAAGGCTTATTTTCGATTCAAAAGTCTGTCGCAGGCCCCGAATTTTCTGAGACCTCAGAAAATTCGGTACTTAGGTAGTCATGATTTTCCAATTAAAACTGGTGGGTTTTATAGACATACTAACCCTTTAGAAAATTCGTAGGTAAAGGCTAATAAAACACGATTAATTACATTGATATGAATTCGATAACCCATAAAATATTACAATGCTTGTAGAAACAAACTTTAGTACACAGTTTGCTTGGAATAATTAATGCTGTTGTTATTTCTCTCATAGTGCCGAAGTAATATATTTATTGTAGCTAGAAATACAAGGTAAAATAGCCTTTGTTCCGACGAGGTAAATTCCAATATTATTTCGGACATATTGGTGCCCTTTACTTGGTTGTTTAGTATGGAAGTATTTATCGTGTTTTTTTATCTACTTCGAAAAAGCCCTGGGTAGAGCGGAAGGGAGTGTCAGACTCTTACTGACTAAAAACCCATTCACGTTCCTTCCTTATGCCTTTGTGTTCCTGGGCAGCGGTAACCCTTTTGGACAATCCCGCTGACCATGGTCCTCAGCCTAAGAACTATATTTGCACATTGCCACATAAGGGTAGCAATTCTACATTTTTGCCACATTGCCACATAGGGGCTATGTAGGTTGCCTTGATCTTTAGATTTCTAATTCAATCACGTAGGTAAACGTGCATAACCCTCTCCATAGTCCTTTGAATGAATTTTATAGTATCATGGTTTATAATGATCAGATTATAAAAAAGCACTAAAGATTAATCTGAAAACAATAACAGTGTATAGTCCAATAGATTCATCAGAAAAAATATTTCGAAACGATAATAAATATAACTGTTTATATCGTTGAGCTCTTATAAGCAAACGGCTTCTAATAGGCGAACATCTATTGGGTTAAATTGGAATTCTCTGTATGTACGAAATACTGAGAAATTTAATTAGTTAAGGATCGAATCTCATGTTTGCTCAATCATGTAATATTACAGTCATAGGAATTCACACAAAGATCGTTTCAGTACCTATTAAGTGTCTTTTATTCTTCCAAACGGCATACTGGTCGTGTAGTGTAGTGTATTATTGCGAATGCACGAATTCACTCGCCCGAAACGTGGTAATCGTCATATTTAAATAAATTGTTTTTTATTCGTAGGTGATTTACAAAGTTAATTTAGGTATAGGCAAATTAACAGCTCTAGAAATATGGATTTAAATACTTATAAATTTGAGTTTTATGCAATAAGAAAAAAGTACACTAAAAGCTATTAAATTAACAATCAGCAAAAAAATAAGTTAATTACGAAAAAGCCGTTGAAACCTACGCTGTTTTTGAATTAATTTTAATGAAGGTAAAACCTAATATGTATGTATTTTAGTAAGTATAGTAATTTTATTCTAGGTACAGTTGCTAGCACATCAAGTTACCACAAACTATTATAATTTGTCTCGATCGATTTTGAGCAAACAGTCAACACTTTAAAGTGGGTGATAGACGTGCGAGTAAGGCTGCTTTCACATTAGGGCGTTAGCAGCGCGACAGTAGCGCAACAGAAGCACATGCCACAATATAAATATGATTTATATTGTGCACATGCCTTCACCACAGAGGCCCGTTAGCCGCTTTGGACGGCTTACAAATTCTTATTCTTAAGAATAATAATAACAATTTCGTTCAAAGCGTCTATCGGGCCTCTGCGGTGAAGGCGTGTGCTTCTGCCGCGCTACTGTCGCGCTGCTAACGCCCTAATGTGAAAGCAGCCTTAGTCCGCGGACTTGTGGCTCGACGACCTTTTTCGCCTGTGTGTCACCTAAAACACGCGTACTTTAAAAATGGCGCACAAGTTCGCCGGCGATCCAACTGGTTGGAAATCTTACTCGTAGCTCGTCTCGGCTCGTACGTGTGGCAGCACTGCGAGCCGGGAGCCGCCAATTTTTTTTCGTCAGTTCATGCAGATGCACTAGGAGGGATAAAGATACAATTCCTATATAACACAAAGCTTCTTCCGTCAATGACATGGTAACACAGTGTGAGCCAGCTTCTCGTGTGTCACCGACCGTCGAACCGAGTAAGTTCGCGATCTTAAAAACCAACCGCGTACTTTAAGTTCACACGTCTATCACCCACTTGGTTTAAAATCATTTAAGGTAATTTGACAGTTTGTTATAACTTGATGCGCATCAAGTTATAACAAACTGCCACTGTGTAGCGACTGAACATCGGTTTCACATTTATAATTACAATCAACGCTTAGAAAATATTTTAAATTATTTGAAACGAGTAACGTTCACCGTTACTCTTTTAAAATATTTTCGGTGATAACCAACCTCCGTACAGTTAAATCACAAATTGAATCGCAAATTAGCGTAGGATGTCAATTTGCTGAAGTATTAAATTCCCCGACTGTAGATATAGATGATAGACAATATCTGGTTTTTGGGCAAAAGCTTTATTTTTGTTTTCATACAGAGTTGCAACAACAAGTTTTCGAACGTATGACCTTAGATAACATTAAAACGTTTAGATGTCCAAAACCGGAATGAAATCATATCTACACAGTAACTGCGTTTATTATCGACCTTTTGATAACCTTTATAATAATTGGCTTATCAGTACATACCTTCTGTTATTAAAATGTAGCTGGTGTACTGCCCCTATTTGAATTTTCTCTTTGGCTGTACTTATGGCCTTTTGTGTACCTAAAAGAAAAAAAAAACTTTTACAAAAACTGTACATTTAGCTAACAGTAATAAGATTAAATAACAGTAGTAATTATGGTGTTTATTACTAACAGACGCAAGAAATTATGGTTCGGAATAACAATGTTATGTAGAAACCCACCAGATCTACGTCAATTAAATAACGGTTAAATAAATAAAAAGATGTAGGGTACATCGGGCAACCACATTTTGCAAGTTATGTTTAAATCCAATTTCATAGGGGGCAAGCCTATTGGTAACAAACAAACAATCGAAACTGCGGGCTGCTACTGTGTAATTCCTAATGAAAAACCTAATAACACTTTGCCCGACCTGGGAATTGAACCCAGGACCTCATCCTTAGCAGTTTCGCTGGCGGCTACAAAAGCCAATGAGCCAGTCAAACGTGAGGCGTGATTTTCAAAATATTGACGCTGAACAACTAATTTTTTTGTCTTAGTCGGTCTGCTGTAAGTAATAAGTGTTCTATTTCAAGCCAATTATCACCAGCCTCGGTGGCGCAGTAGGCAGCGCGTAAGTCTCATAATCTTAAGGTCGTGAGTTCGATCCTCACCCGGGGCATATCTTTTTGTCTTGTTCTTTAGTAATTGATGGCAAAGGTAAAAATGTTGTAGATATTTCTAGATGATTTGGGCCAGTAGGACATGCTAATAAAATTGTGTCATCATTGACGTGTTATAGGTCCGATTAAATAGAAGTGATGATTAGATAGAAGTGCCGATTTGTGGTCACCAACGTCCTGTACGTGGTTTGGTCAGGAGCACCGCATTTGAAGATGTCAGTTGGGTTAATAATTTCAGATTATGCTAGATTATGCCTGTTGTATACTAGATATATTTCGATAATATTGTAGTAATGATTGCTGAAAAATGAAAATGCTAATTATTTGGTAATTATAATAATTTATAATCTATTTTTAGAAAACATTTTTTTTTTGTATTTCAATATTATTTTTACAGTTTTGTAATTTGTAACAAAATATTTTTACTAATTTTTGCTTTCACAATAGAATGTATGTCATAATAAATTCTTATTTCCAAGAAAATTCAGAAAATACTATCCCAAACCTATTCCATACTATAAAACTCACGGATTTTTCAAACAAAAACTTTAGCTTCACATTTTTGTACTCACCGTAACAATCATAGTCTTTTACAAAAGAAAATTCTCACCAAAGCCCACTCCACACTATGAAACCTGCGGACAGTTGTATAATTTGCGCTGCGGTTACCGCCGCACTGTCTAATTTTCAACACGTATGAAGGACATTTCGGACTTTACCTATTTCGTGAAGTGTCTGCGACGTAATTGTGTTTGGTCCTTTATGATGTATTACGAAGTTGGCTGAATGTATTGTTGTCGAGGCGTAGGGTTTATTTGCAGTTCGTAGTAGAGTTGTGTTTATGTTTAAGTTAATTTTGTGTATGTCATGTAAAGGAAATAAACAGACGTAAAGATTCACAACTGAAACAATGAAGATTTTTTTTCTCTTAGATTTTTTAGAGGGTTCCGTAGACAAATGGCAAATGTGCCGTCCGGATTAGTTTACTCGAAGTCTAAATATTTGTTGTAAATATGTGAGCACCATGTACTTTTGACATAATTAAGTTTACCTGTCATTGCTATATGTGTGTTTTTCTTTTCACCTTTTGAGGTGTAGTGTTTTTATTCTGGGTGCATCGTCTTCACATAATATTTATATAATGTTATAATTTACGTATAGAAAACATTGTAAATCAATTTAAAAGAGTAACGGTGGAGTTTTTGGCCATTCTTCTCGATACGAAACTACCTTTTGGAAGGGGAAATCAATTCTATTTCTTGTGCCTATTTGAAATAAATGATTTGACTTTGACTTTATGCTTTATGACGACTAATAGAGAAGTTTGGAAGAAGAAGACATGTTGCGCCGACCCCAAATAAATTGGGATAAGGGCAGGAGAATGATGATGACTTTGACTTAATGCTGATATTTTAAAGTTTCTCAGTTAACCCTTTGACTGCAGATCTACGCGAGACACAATGGGTTTTTATTTATGTCTGTAATTACGGCATACGAAAGGTTAATCCTGTTCCTAAGGAATGGTGTAGTGATATTACGAAATAATTTATTGGATAAAGTAGCATACATGAAAAGATGGAAACCAAAACTCAATGCACATAGTACTTATGTTGAGAATTATTGGATCCCGTAATAAGAGGAAGAATATAATTCTAGTGGCATTAAAATAATACTGTGCAATGGGCTTGCGTTAATACCTATTAATAACAATTACGAGACTCTTAACTGTGTGTGGCCCGACACACAATTATCCGGTTCTTTTTTGTTCTACCGGACCAATGAAAAATTAAATCAAAATAATATGTCATTCCTATTATTCACAAGTAGTTTAATGAAAATAAAGTAAAGAAAAGCTAAAGATACTAAACTAGATGTATTAAAGATAAACTAGGCCCGCCCCTCTAAAATTAAAAACGTTTGAAAGTATTTGTGAAAGCAATTACAAAGCGCCACCAAGAGTCACAACGCATGTCGCTGCCGGGCCTGCTACTGAAGACGACTACTTAAAACTACATACAAACTCTTTCGTAATAATGTGACTACAGACATTGAAACAGAAATTTGGAGGAGCACGCCTTGCTGTCGTTGTTCATCTCTATTGCCCTTTACCTACATCGCATCGTAGATGGATAAAAAAGCGATACTAATTCTGGGTGCCTAGACAAATGTCAATCGCTCCGTGTCGATTCGATTTCGAAAATTTTGAATCGAACAATTCGTTATCTCAGCGATTCGGATGGTCAATATTGCCAATTGTCAACGCATTTGTATAAGAATATTAGTCAAATTTCACAACAAAATTTGACATTGTCTAGCACTTAGCGATCGAAAACGATTGATCACGTGACATTTCGAAAGCTTAAGCCAATTTTATACATTTCGGATTTATCTAATTTCATTATCGTTAATGAAAATGTGATTTTGTCTAGAGCCCCTGCACAGTTTTTTTTTTTTTTTTTCATGGAACATCAAGAAAGTTTCAAGGAAAAGCTATAAAGTTGACCTTACGGCTGGCGCCATTAATTTGGCGGAACTTAGACAATGAAATGTAGATGTAGGTACACAATAAATTAAATCGTGTGTCTGGTAAAGTATGTCTATACTTCTTAATGTTATAATCTAGCTACCTGCCCCGGCTTTACACGTGTGCAACGTGGATAACATCACGCGGATGAAGCCGCGGGGCCTATACGAATAAATCTTCCTCTTGAATTACTCAATCTATTTATGAAAACCACATTAAAATCCGTTGCTTAGAACGGCAAATCTGTATGAAATTTGACACACTTCTTCTTTTCGGGTGGTTAAGTGACTAACCTGTGTCAGAGTTTTTATGCTGTCTGCGGGCCTCTGACTAACCTAACCTTGGTATTGATATTTTACCTTACATATACAATAATTCGTTACCACGGGATAATTTCCAACATCCACATACAACACAAACAAAGATTGAATAAAGAAACATACATAATATTACGCCTGCAATCGCCAAAGGCTTAGGCAGAGGTGTACTTATAGTGCACCCACATTTCGCCCCTTATGTTTGAGTCCCATGTCATTATAGAAGGCGAGCCTATTGCCATCAACTGGGCACAGCTCCAGACAACGGTCGGCTTTTTGGAACGAAGTTACTTATCGCGCGTTGTGAAAGGGGGCTAGACGGAAAAAAATAAGACCAAAAGTCGACGACGTAAAAAAAAAAACTACACTTTTTTTGGAGTAAAATATGATACCTTTTTAATCAATATTTTTTTATTGGTTAATTTTAGATCAGATTTTTTTTGATTAGGAATAATAACTTAAAAGAAATAAAATTTAATAACAATACCTTCACTAATTAATCGAAAGGAACTTCGTTCCATCCGGGTTGCTTCGTTTCCCTTGACACCTCTCAAGTTTTTTTTTTACAAAAAATAAATATTCACAGGCCAGTGGAGGCAAGGTAGCATCTTCTAGTCAATCTAGTAATAAAATTAACGTAGGGAATTATCTCGTTCAATCCAATTTGATTGCAGGAGGGCTACGTAATGACTCTTTTACAATACCTCGTAAAATTCAAAATGGCTGCTTTGAGTCAGGTTAATGTTTTATTCGAATACTTTCTTATCATTATAATGTAAGGCCACGGACCGATAATTTAGGTCCATGGACCGATTATTATGAATGGAAAAAATGAATTTTAGGCACTAATAACTTCTACGGACTGAAGATGCACGATGACGAGGCCGGCCCAAGGAGAGGTGATGAGACGACCTAGACGATGGATCGAGATGGACCGGGGTTGCTCTAAAAAGTATATCTGGAATTAAATTGCTCTTCAGTGGTACAATGTAGGCTAATTTAAAAAAAAAACAACTTATATTATAAGGAATACTACAGTCAAAAACTTTAATATTTATTATAAATTATATAATTATTTTGTGATGAATTGATGAAATTTATTACTTATAAATGCGGCGAATAAAGAGTTATGTCATCAATAGCATCTAATAAGAAAAAAATACAGTAGAATGTACAATGAACACAAAAACATAATTTTTAAGGGAGGTATCAATGATATAAATTAAATATCGAAGAAGATCTTCTTATCCATAGTAGGTATCCAATTTATTGACGAAGTTCACAGTTTCGGGTAAAAGAGCTCAACCAAGATAAACGTTTTTTCTATCAAAATTTACGCTAAATTCATCACATCATAAACCGTTATCTCTAAAACGTTGTACAAGCGCTTAAAATTTTCCAGAACATTCATCAAACAGACATAGTCCTTAAAGCGAATTGTTCATTGAATTTTAAACCTTGAGTCGCTGAAAACGTGGCTCATTATAGCCTGCAAGAAACACTGCTGAAACAGAAGACAATCGAAAACCGCGCGGTGGAACGCTGATAAAATATAATATGAAGCTGCTGTAACAACGGATAGTTGAGATACGAAGCAAAATTAAATACACTACGGCTTTATAAAGTTTTATTAAATAATCAAAATTATATTTTATGAAGTACTGCGAATGTTAATTAGCTTTAAAGACTAATACAATGAGAAAAGGTGCGTAGTTTTAATAACAAAAATATTATTAAAACTACGCACCTATAATTATTTGGTTTTAGATTGTTTATTCTGTAAATACAATATCAGAACCACTTTAACACCATCGTGATAAAATTATTTTGTTTCTTAAATAAGTGAGATGGAGTCGACATTTCCTTTTTAATTTTTTTATGTTTTTTAACAATGTTTGGGTAAAAAAGGAATTATATTTTTAGTCCGTCAGTCAGATAATCACTACATAGTATGTATAAAACAAAGTCGCTATTTTTGTCTGTTTGTTTGTCTGTATGCTTAAATCTTTAAAACTACGCAACGGATTTTGATGCGGTTTTTTTTAATAGATAGAGTGATTCAAGAGGAAGGTTTATATGTATAATTTGTCGACATACTATGCGGGCGAAGCCGCGGGCGGAAGCTAGTAATAAAATATTAGACACGTGTTTCTTGCCTTATCATATTAATAAGTAATGATCTAGATATAATGCATGAACGTTGAGTGGGGGCTCTTACGTCACAAGTAACTAAATATAAACTTTACATACCACCACACACATTTTAACTCAATGTATCTATCCAAATTTTTATAATAACCTAAAGAACGAAAAAAATACATGTTCTATAATAGACAAAAACAAAGTAAAAAACTTTGTTTTTGTCTATATTGAACACTAGCTGTTCCCGCGCGGTTTCACTCACTGCTCGGCTCCTATTGGTCGTAGCGTGATGTTACATAGCCTATAGCCTTCCTCGGTAAATGGACTATCCAGCACAAAAAGAATTTTTCAATTCGGACCAATAGTTCCAGAGATTAGCGCGTTCTAACAAACAAACAAACAAACTCTTCAGCTTTATAATATTAGTATAGATATAGTATAGATGTATTTTCCTAGTCATCATCTCTATTATTAACCACCTACAATAACAATTATCAACATTCTATTCTGGAACTTGCAGGTCCAAACCCAAAAACTTTAATAATAATCTTAAAAGCTAACCCAACCAATAACCTTAATCTCAATCAAATAATAATCCAGAAACTAAAACTAGATACGTCTAAACAAGCAGTCTATAGTGAAGCTGCAATAAAATGGCCACTAACGTTTCAGTCCAACCGCAATTGTTCGCGTAACGATCGCGCTTGCCGTCAAGTGGGCCGGAAAGCGATAACAGGACAATTTATGTCATCGCTACTATGTTGCCTGGGTTAAGAACCGATACAAAAGACCAGTTTCCATTTTCTATTTTCCTAAGTAACTGGTACTTGTTGACAGGCCTACACTGTACTCAGAAACCTATCATTATCATCTGTCCAGCTGTTTCCCAATAGCTCACCGTCCGAACAGGACCAGGCCCGTGCGTGATGGCACGTTCGTGCTCCAGGCCAGCCTCAAAGATGACAGCATTAAGGAAGAGGCCCATCGGGACCGGACAGGCTTGCCGGGTCAGCGGGATTGTCCGAAAGTGTTACCGCTACCCCGGAACATAAAGGGTTAAGGAAGGAACATGGATAGGTTTTAGTCAGTAAGATTCTGACACTCCCTTCTTCCGCTCCACCCAGAGCGAGTGGAATCATATGATGGTTTCCCATCCTTAAAAAAAAGAGAAAAGGTGACCATCATATTTGGCTGTTGATTGATTGTAAATAAATAAATAAAATTCATTTGATTCAGGCAAGTTTTTTACATATACCCATAGTATCAGACATTAAAATTAGTAAATTAAATATTATTGTTATTATATATTCAGATATTATTATACATAGTTTTCTCATAAATGTCTGGAGGTTTAATTTAGGATTAAAGTCTAACAATCATACTAAAATTAAATATTTAGTGGTCATCTAAATGGTGCGAAATTTGGTAGTCACAATGTTGCTATTTTATCACCAATTATAATCTTACCACTAACTTACTCTAAAATCAATCCTGATACTAAAATATTCTGCCAAAATACTTAGTCCCATTTCAGTCGCGTCCTAACTCTACGAGTGCCAATATAATGCATGCTTAGCTCGATCTAATTGATGGATGGTGGTGGCAATTTATGTCCTGCTTCGGTAAATTTATTTTCTAACACTCCACTGAAGAATGTCGTGTGTCAATCGTGTTCAGGGGGTAGCAGTATGTTTATGTTCGTTTAGTTCTAAGAAGGCATTAGGACTTTTATGGACTGATTTGTTAAATTTCTGTTGAAATGAAAAAATCAATCTGCCTAACCTTTTCCCAACTATGTTGGGGTCAGCTTCAAGTCTAATCGGATGCAGCTGAATACCAGTATTTTACATGGAGTGACTGCCTACCTGACCTCCACAATCCAATAACTGGATAACACGATACCCCTTGGTAAGACTGGCTGTCAGACTTTCGGGCTTCAGACTAACCGTAACGACTGTCGAAAATCCACTTTTTTGAGGGTTGGAAATCATGTAATGACTCCTCCCGTTCTAGGTGGAGCGAAAGGGAGTGTCAGACTCTTACTGACTAAAACCCATATTCCTTCCTTAGCCCTTTATGTACCGGGGTTCAAAATATCAGCTGTTTCATACATTTTGACGAATTATACGAACATAAATCAAAATCAAAATTTAAGTCACTTATTCAAACTAGGCTGAAATTGTGCACTTTTTGAAGGTCAAAGTCGCATAAGACAGTGCCCAAAAACGCCCACCCTGCACTACTTCCTAAGTTCTTTAGCTGCATCAAACTCCCCAGCAGTATGCAAAATGTACTGAACAGCTGATTTTTTTTCGTCATTTCAGGTATAGTTCCATAGTCAAAGTAACCCCTGAAAGTATGTCCCTCGTTTAACCTAACACACTGTATAAATGAAATAAAATAAAGTTTGTGATGTTATGAAATTTCTAATATAAAAACATGTCATGTACCTAACCTATTTATCATATCACCTTGACAATGATCAAAGTTATAGCATACTTTCCTTGAAATAAAAATACATTACCACAAAAAGCGTTACATTGAATTTCGAAACATGTCTTCCTCACATGATGGAAACTAATTTATTTAGTTCGAACGTGAAGGAAATACGCACTGAACTGGATGAGTCGAACAAAATGTAATAATCTAGACGTTCTGCTAATAGCTATCGCTATTTTATTGTGCCCGACAGGGTCCATAATGATCACGTATAATTTTAACTTACCTACTACCTAAGTATACATTAAGTACCTAACTATATAATTACCTAAGTATAAAGAGGAGCTCGTGGCTAAGTAATAACAGCTGCACAGGTCAATCCGTCAGGTTAAGCTACGCTTGCTGGGGTTCGCCGTGGATGGGTGATCACAAACCGAGACTCCTCCGTGTTTCGAAAAGCACGTTAATCCGTTGGTCCCGGAAGTCATTTGTGCATCTTTGACAGTCGTTACGGGTCGTCAGAATCCCGAAAATCTGACAGCCAGTCTTACCACCGGGTATTGTATTACCCAGTTACTTTGTTGTCGAGGTCGGATAGGCAGTAGCTCTATGTAAAATACTGGTATTCAGCTGAAACTGGTAAGACTAGAAGCTGACCCCAATATAGTTGGGAAAAGGCTAGGCAGGCAGATTGATTGGACTACAAGGTCTATCAATAAATTATTATTATTAAATGATTAATTGATGAAACCATAAAATTTGTTCTAAAATTCTTACATAGAGAATGAATTTGAGCCACGCGTAGTATGTTTATTCAAGCTTATAAATGTGGATAAATTCATAGACTGTTTTATGTCTATCTTTAAAAGTGCAATACATAATCATGTTTAATTAAATAATTCTTTATAATTAGGTTTATAAATAGTTAGTTATCGGAAATAAAACAGAGCAAACCACTGAATAGTAAAAAAATTTTTTTTTTCCTACATGTCTTGCTTTCAAAGCATATTTTTAAAAAGATAATGAAATACTTTATTAACTTTGTTTTTATTTTACCTTCGGTTATCACTAGATTTTAACAAATATAAGCATAGGATTTCGTTTAGATACTACCAGATCTTCAATAAAAATATCAGAACATAATAACATAAAAAAAATATTTTTAATATGAAAAGTAAGGGAAACCAGCAAACGAATATTTACATTTCATCCGGTGATTATGCAAATATCAGTTGCAAGAGTTAGTTGGATCTTATTTGCATACACGACGCTCTAGTCTACCATCCACTGAGATGGCAAATTTACATGAATAATTTTTGAAGAACAATAAAAAGTACACCATCTTATACAATGTTTTATGTTACATAAAAAATAGATACATAGATATGCTCGCAAAGAAGAAAGAACTGTACATTTTTAAATGCATTATTATCGCTTTTATTACATAAATAAATGTTTTTTTATATTTAAAATCACTTTTATTTATTTAAATACTTATGAATTACATTTTAAAGTATAAAAATTAAAAACATTTAAAAATAAGAAAGCGGCCCGTCGTCGTTATCAGGAACAGGGTCCAAGCTACCGGCCAGGGTTACAGTCAAAGTCAAATCATATATTTCAAATAGGCACGACCGAGTTGCCCCTTTAGTAAAAGGTAGTTTCATATGGAGAAGAATAGACAAGAAACTTAACCGTTTCCCCTTTTAAAAAGAGAGAGGAATCTACTTACAATATGAGCCATGTCCAGAAGTACCGCTTTCTTCATCAAGCCCTAAGTCCAGCTGCCCATCAAGAACCTGCTATATTATATTCTTTTATTTCATTTTAATACCTACATAATATATTAAGTACATGATTAAATTTTAAATATTTTAACAAAAACAAAAAAACACGTCAAAATAAAAAAAAACCGGTTGTTGTTATCGGGAACAGGGTCCAGATCAGGGCTCCAGTCAAAGCCAAATCATTTATTCATATTATATTTATTTTTAACGTTTCAAAATATATTTTAATAACTTGTATGTATTATAACTAGATAAATTCAAATAAAATTACCTATATGAAAATCAATATCAAATTAACAATACGTAGGTAGTTAACCGACGATACGTCTTATTTCATTCCGGTACGAGCAATTAAAATGAAAAATATTCGAAAAAGTTCATAGGTATACAATTTTATAAAGGGACATGATTTTAAAATAAGTTGATATGGCTTAACGGAAATTGGTTATTTTATAAAAACACATTACGCAAGGAGGAAGGATGACAGTGAAGTCAATTACCGCGATTTCACCGGATTGACTTACTTAATAAAAATCTAAAATTCAGTGACATTGAAAATTTTAATACCTACTTATTTTTTTTTTGTAAATACGTATTTGCTACGAACGCAAATCATATTTTGATCAACATACAACCTAATACTTCTTCTTCTTTTCGTGTGTTCAATGACTAACCTCGTGTCAGAGTTTTATGCTGCCCATGGGCCTTTGACTTAGCTTCACATGCTGTTGAGAAATATCTCTCAGACATGCTGGTTTCCTCACGATGTTTTCCTTTACCGATTTTTAAGCAAGTGATAATTATACAATACGCACATGAATCCGTAAAGTAAGAGGTGCGTGGCTTGGGGTTTAAACTCGAGATCTATGACTTGGCAGTCCGACGGTCACATCACTGCTGAAATATAATACTGACAAAATTAAATAAAATGCACAAAACGTAAGAAACTTAACGTCCAGTCTAACCGGATGCAGCTTAACACTAGTATTTTACATGAAGCGACTGCCTATCTGCCCTCCACAACCCAGTAACTGGGTTACACGGTACCCCTTGATAAGCCTGGCTATCAGACTTTCAGGCTTCTGATTACCCGTTAAGCAGCCTGGTCCCAGCTCTCATTCAGGATCTTTGACAGCTCAAAGATCCACGAATGAGAGCTGGGACCAACGGCTTAACGTGCTTTCCGAGGCACGTAGGAGTCTCGATACGTAAAGATGGGCACCCATCCACGGATCAACCCCAGCAAATGTAGCTTAATCTGATGAAACGATCCATACGGCTGTTATTACTTAGCCACGAGCTCTTCAGCCTAAGTATAAAAATGACTAAAAATGGTACACGCAATGCCTTTTGTTATCTTTACTAATATTATTCTGTCGGAATTATACTAACATAGCGGAAATTTTTCCTCTCAAACAAATGGTCATATTTTTGCTAGCACATCGGACACTAACGAATTACAAATAAAAACAAAATGGTTGTATTTGAAACTGCGCATTCGAAATTACAATAGGGAACAAAATATCAATATTGATTTGTGCTTACGTGAGCAACATAGATTAATCAATTAATTTAAATACACGCCGCCAAATTTTGCAAGTTTCATAGATTCGCCTCGTTAAATATTTTTTATTCCATTACGGGGATAAGTATACCTTGTACAGAGTATAGTAGGAACGTGTGGTCAAATATAACCTTTTGAATGCCAGAGCGTAAATGCTTCGGCGTCCTCACCCACGCCAAGCCACAAATTCTAGTATAAATATTTATTTTGTAAGTAAAAGTATCTTTTTCTTATCGGCTTTAGCTGACGTGTTAAGCATGTTTTCGTTTGTCAGCTATATCCGACGGTGGCGAGTTGGCCAAGTTTTCTTTTGTCGCCTATATCCGACCGTGGCGCTCAAAAGGTTAAGGCTGTGGTTTAGACCACAACCTTAAAAGGTATCCTATTTAGTTTATTTCATAATTCCCACTATGAGCTTAATCGGTGTACTAAGACCTACACTGCAATACACGAAAAATATCAGAAGAAGAAGAAAGAAAAAATGTTTATAATATAAGAAACTAAAAAGTCATTCAATATCCTCGTGCAAAGTACTTAAAAAACCCTGTATTTTTTTATTTTGTAGTTACAAAACAACACAAAGGTTTTTTTAGTTACACAAAGGGTTGGGCAGGGGTCTACTTGTAGTACAGACGCCAGCACATCAAGCTATCCCTAACTGTCAAATTTTCTCAATTAAAAATGAATAAGGTTCATTTTTAATTGAGAAAATTGTTGAACCGTTGCAATAAAGGTGAAATACTATCAAAGAAATTTGACAGATTATGGTAACTTGATGTGCTGGCCTCTGTACATTCACATTTTGCCAGTCATATTTGAGTCCCATGTAATAGGGGGCCAGACTATTGCCATCCACTGACCACAAATCCGGGCTGCTACTAAGAAATTCCAGATGGAAAAACCCAATAACACATTGCCCGACCCGGGAAACGAACTCAGGACCTCATTAGCAGTAGTACTTACGAACACAAGAGCAACCAGGTAGTTCTTACAACATTTCGCTCAGCATGTTCACAACAAAATAATCCGTCTATAAAACATGCCACCTATTTCAAAAATGTTATAAGTATTTTTATTCTTTTACAAAACTCCGCGCATTCAGCTTAGAATAATGGCTCTACAAAATATATGGCACCTCTCACCCTTAGCCTCTCTAGTATATAATTTATCACGCCGAAATTCCCCTTTACAGCGAAATATTGGGGTTGGCTATTAAAAACCGTAATAGAAAATGATAAGACGATTCGCTTGACAGATTTGTAATTTATTTTCGCTAAGAATTTGTATGGCAATGATAATTTGGAAAGGAAATGGAGAAGTATTAAAGGGTAGATTTGTTAATTAACCGTCGTGAACTGGTGTTAAATAAGTTATGGATGTAATTGCTTGCGGTCTCTCTGACCCCTGGAGCACAGAAATGACTTGACTGCCGCTTTTGGAGGCGGAATTTTCAACCCTTTTCATACAAACCAAACGTGTCACTGTTTACTCAAACTTCGAAAAAAAACGTTGTGTAAAAACTGATAGCTGTAGCATCAGTTTAGCTTCGTCTTGTACTTCGCTGGCATGACTAAATTTCAGATTTTGTTGGCCCAAAACTTCGCCACTTCCACAGCGTCGTCAGTGTCAGCACAGAGATCACTTAGAAAGAAAAAAAGAATAAAGAAATAATAAAAGAATAAAGAAAGAAAAAACATTTATTTGGACGTGTGACACACAAAATACAAATAACAAAAAAAAAAAAAATCTTTTAAATAATAACAGTGTGTGTTTCAAGGCCGTGCCACAGAGCTACATTTCAGCATTAAATGCCAGACAAATGCTGTCTGAGGTTGGTTTTCTAATGAACCTTTAGGGACAAGTGACGTGGAGTATAAATAAATTTTACTTAGGCTGCATGATTTGAGACACAGAGGGCACGATGGGAAGTCCACCTCCCATCCTGCCCTCTGTGTCTGCTGACAGGTTTGGCTGGCGATTCATGACAAAATTGCGCTCATTGGATTATCAATGCCATGAATTTTATTAGTACTATCTTCGCCAGAAGTAGTCGGTGCATTGATTTCGAGCTATACCCTTACCGATAAATCTGAAACCAGTTTTTCAGCATGCTATTCAATAATGACGTCACTTCCATCTTTTTAATTTGTATGTGTTGTTTCCCGAATTCTGTCCAAATAAATGTTATACTGTCTTTCTTTAATCATTCAATGGAACATTTCATTTTTCGGAACACCAGATAAGGTATGAAACTCAAACTTTGACAAAGCTATAAAATAATCATGTAATCTGCAATAACAATTAACTTTAACAAATAAAAATAAAATTATATAAACTCGGTCAGAAAGACCGAAATGCGTTTATCCTGCTATAGAATATTTAAATGAGTTCCAATCTTTCAATTTACCTAATTTATAATAATTATAATTATTAGTGAACTTACCGCATAATTCGGGGGTACGTTAAGAACTAGATCTTCTTGCACAAGTATACTACGGAGGCCAAACCAATCTGTCAAATTTCGTTGATAGTTTTTCAACTTTATAATTAACTAGCTTCCACCCGCGGCTTCGCTCGCATAGTATGTCGACAAATTATACATATAAACCTTCCTCTCGAATCACTCTATCTATTAAAAAAAACCGCATCAAAATCCGTTGCGTAGTTTTAAAGATTTAAGCATACAGACAAACAAACAGACAAAAATAGCGACTTTGTTTTATACTATGTAGTGAAGCATAAGGTTTATTTTCTAAACGGGAAAATTTGACAGCTGGGGATAACTTGATGTGCTGGACTATTAAATTACGCCTGAGTTGTGCCGTGATCAATTTAAGAACAACATCCAAGTACTTGCGAACGGCCAAGTCATTACGAAAACCATACCAAGGCATGTATTTTATACGACTTTTTCTAGTATTTAAAGAAAACCACCGATAAGAATGAATGTTCTTTGAATGAAAATTCTTTGTTCCGAACCTCTTCGTAAAGGCGTTTATATTTTACAGTGGAACTAACATACATACATGAAGACACACATACGAACAATACCAAAGACAATACAAGTCTTTTTGATCTCAGACAGTTAGAACAAAGAATGGAGCCTCCTGTACATACTCTGTAGTTGGACAAAGCATTCCACGTTTAGGTATTTTATATTATTATTTTTATGAATAACTAGTTGACACGCAGGCTTCGCCCGCATGGTTTTTACTTCTTTTTCTTAACTAAAAGTAGCCTAAGTTACTCCTTATATCATCAGCTATCGGTCAGTGAAAGTCCCGTCCAAATCGGTCCAACCGTTTGGGAGATTAGTCAGTCATACAGACAGAAAGACAAAAGCGAAAAATAAAAAAAGATTTTTTGTTATAAGTGGGTGCCGTATGCATTGAATAAAAAGTTGTTATTTTCTTAATTAAAAACAGGCACTTCAATTTTATTTATTTGTATAAATAAATTGCTATATGATCTAGGTTAGGACACAGGATATGCGGGAAAGAGCTAGTTGTTAGATAAATAGAAATACAGAGTTGATACGACAGAGGGGCTTTCCTTTAAACAGCTTATACTAGGAACCATTTTCAAACTCTGTACCAAAAATGAATTAAATAGGAGCAGTAGTTTAGTCGCAAATGATTTTTTAAGTTTTTGCCCCGTTTGAACACGATGTATCTTCCTAACAGCGCTCCGACGCGCGCGCGTCGTCGGTGCCGCTTTGTTACAAGGTAAGTTTTTATTTACAAAGGATGGTTGCGTTTTACTCTGATTTGTAAGCTATTTAGTTTGTTTGAAAAAATAAAAATCTCATTTTTGGTGCTTTTTATTATTATACCGTACCGAGTTAATACTAAACACGTATAGTATACGTAGTGTAATTTAATGCCCCTCTGTCATAATCAACTCTGTATAATAGATTTTGTTACTTGAGTCAGCGCGCACTAGCGGCTTTTTGTTGACCGATAGTTTAATTGTTCAGGGTATCAGTATGGAGCGGTATTGAAGTGAATAATTTTTAATCGCCAAATCGGTCAAAAAGTCGCTTATCTTATCGCACGCTGTCTCTTATATTTATCGACGATTTATATTTCTTAAAAAAAACACTCTTGTTTTCAGCATAATTATCCACTCAACCGTGACTATTGTAAGCAAACTGAATCAGCTCGCTTAGCGAACAAGGGGTAAAGAGATTCGATTAATAATTTCACTACTATTATTATGAAGGTTTCCTTTCATTTTACATATAAATGTTATCGGTCCCAGATGTTTCTATTTCGAATTTGCAGTCTGCATACAAGTTCATTCCAAATTACGTATCGTTTTATAGCTGTCTTGCTATGCAAGGTACAGAGGCCAGCACATCAAGTTACCACAATCTGTCAAATTTCTTTGATAGTATTTCAACTTTATTGCAAAAACATAAGGTTCATTTTTAATTGAGAAAATTTGACAGTTAGGGATAGCTTGATGTGCTGGCGTCTGTACAGTCGCTAGCACACCAAGTTACCACAAACTGTCAAAATTCTCAATCAATTTTGAACTTAACTGTCAACGTTTTATGGTTTAAAATCATTTGGAGAAATTTAACAGTTTGGTATAACTTGATGCGCTTGCGACTGTGCATAGTTTTCAATACATTTTGTCTACAATTCAATATTATATTCTGACCCCGTGTTTACACTAAACTGATTTAGCGGCATCCCAGGTAATAATAAAGTAATAATATAATAATAATAATATAAAAATAATAATAATATCCTTGGACATTTCACACAACGTCATATAGTCCCAAGCTAAGCAACCTAATGCTTGTGTTATGGTAACGAGATAGCTGATAAACTACTTATATACATTTTTTTTTTGTAAATACATACATATTATAGATAGAAAAACACCCAGACTCGTAACAAATACTTGCAGGTCGTACAAATATTTGTTCCGTGCGGGAATCGAACCCGCGATATAGTGCGCAGCAGTCAATCGCTCAACCACTGCGCCAACCGTGTCGTCAGGTGCTTGGGAGCAGCACCACCAATGCTAACAAAACGGTGAAGGAAGTCCTAGAACCAACAATTCGAAGCCACGTGACATCCACCAACCCGCACTGGGCCCACGTGGTGGATTATGGCCCACTCCCTCTCAAAGAGAGGAGGCCTGTGTCCCAGCAGTGGGAACGTTATAGGCTGATTATATTATTGAAGATTAAAAATTTTTGCCAATAAAGAGAGAGAATTATTAAAAGTTTTTTTTAAATCCCAATTCTCATATAAAACCTTCAATAATTTTGCTCTTTCTTAACCAGTTCTATGTCAGAGGGTACATCACATACGATATGACCATAAGTCTTGAACAACCATTATCACGTTACACTAACACGGACCAAAATTGCTTAAGCACAAACACGCGGAGTTACGTTTACGTAGCGCGTTCGTGTTAGGGACTCTGACGTGCAGACGTTTACTAGCTTTCAACTCAATGTTACAAAGCTGCATAAATCGTTAACCGCGCTCAATCTACTACTAGTTTCAAAACTGATAGGTTACTAGAACTTGCAAAGAGACTGCAGAAATACAACTCCGAACAAAACAAGTCTTGGATACGAAAAAAAAAATAATAATCAGCATGTTTTCATTTTCCTTAAAATGCTAGTTAATGAGATATTGTAATGTGTGTATACTATTTCTGTTTATTCTGTGAGACATTCTGAAAGTTGGCAACATCATAAATAGCTGTCAAAGGACGATGCGCAAAAACGTCCCTCCCAGCCCTTACACTGACAGGAGGTGGCGGGATGGGAGAGGGAAAGGTCCTCCGTCCCAGCCGCCGTCAGCCTCGTGACGACTCCCGGCCACCGTAGGCGCGGGCCTGCGGACGGTAAGTAATGGGTAGCTCACCGCTCGATCAGGACCAGGCCCGTGCCGGACAGCGCGTACATGTTCCACGCGCGCCTCAAAGAGATGTCAGCATATGAAGAGGTCCCTCAGGGCCAAGCCTGCCGGGTAAGCGGGATTTTCCGAAAGGGTTACCGCTACCTCGGAACATAAAGGGCTACGGAAGGAACATGGATGGGTTTTAGTCAGTAAGAGTCTGACATTCCCTTCCGCTCCACCCAGAGCGGGAGAAGACACTTGATGATTTCCCACCCTACCCAACTTTAGCGACATTTGACAAAAGTGCGGGATTCCCTTTTTTAAACTATAAAGCAATATTTACGAATTTCCTCAAATTGACACTGTAGTAGGTACCACTGATGTAAGTTACTAAAAAGTTTTGTGGCACTCTAGTTACTACTGACGAGCAAGTGGCTAATTGCGCCTTTACAATAGTTTTTTTTATAAATATGTATGATAGTCTGTAAGGTATTTATGTTATGGGTCTTTGTTACCTGAAATAAATGATATATTATTATTATATAATTTATTATTATTATTAACAAATCGTCTATCTCGTTGGTTTTCTCATTCCTCTTTCAATACTGCGAGCCACGGAAAGCTACAGTGATCGAACTATAAATCATAGAGCTCGGATTTTGGGATTGGCCCAGTTCTAGTTATAGATGGTACCGTGTAGTACCATGTTTGATGATGTGTTTCATTCAAAACGGTTTTATCAAAACGAACACCTGCACCTAAACTGCGTAATACACTAAAGCGGTCTTTCCTCCAGAGATATGCGATGCTACGTTGCGTTTGATATCCACCAATCATATTCATTGGTCCATGTAGCATAGCACTGGTGGAAACGGGTTCTGCTAAGCTATGTTTTTTATATGGATGCATGCTCTGGATGCGTGCTATGGATGGTTGAGAGTGGTGTAGCTATGTGCTCTCCCTTTCGTCTGTCGTCCTTTTTACTGTTGAGACATCGCATAGCTCAAGCTGCGCAACTTCCTCGCATAGATACCTCGCGGCGGCGCATCTTCATAGCGTATCTTACCAGCCATATACATAGTTTAACATAAGTGAAAACGGTCACATAGTTTCGTAGCTTAGCTTTCACATCTCTTGGTAAGCGGGATTGTCCGAAAGGGTTACCGCTACCCCGGAACATAAAGGGCTACGGAAGGAACATGGATGGGTTTTAGTCAGTAAGAGTCTGACACTCCCTTCCGCTCCACCCAGAGCAGGAGCAGTCATTGGATGATTTCCCAGACTTAAAAAAAAAAACAGCTTTCACATCTCTTGTGGAAAGGCACCCTTACACAGCTATGGCTGTCACTTTGACAGTTCAACAATATTCATTGCGTTATTTATATCGCTTAGCAGAATTTTTTTACGAACAAATGAATCAATGGATTGACTTTCAAAATTATAATTAATTATTATGTACTTATCTCGTCTTATTTCGTACTAAAGATATATAACTCAATACTAAATAATCATGTCTTAAAAAAAACAAAACGGACTTCTCAATTATCTCAATGGATGCTGTACATAAACATCATGAGGGATGAGATTATTCTTCAAGAACAATTTAATTACGCGCCTAGTTGGATTAAGCGAAATTGTTCCCTATGAATAAATTTTAACTTTTAAATTCCCTTGCCTACTGCTTGATTTAAAGAATACATTGTTACCTCGCGTTTTTACAGATGTATTTGTCTAATCAATTCGTTTATGGTTTACACGTAAAAAAAGTTGTTATGGTAAGTTGTACAAAAAAAATTATAAAAATGGCAAAAAGATTAATCATAATAATATAGTAACAATACATTCTTGTATGTAAAACTACCTATGAACAAACTGAAATATGGCGTCAAAAATTACTACGCTTTGCTGACGACTTGCAATGTATTTAACAGACTGGTGGCATAGCCCCGTTGCAACGCTTAGCTGACCAAGGTAAAAATCGGCCCATAAGCCATGGAAATAAAGGCTAAGAAAGGAATATGGATGGGTTTTAGTCAGTAAGAGTCTGACACTCCCTTCCACTCCACCCAGAGCGGGAGAGGTCAAAAAAAAGATGGTCTGACAGCTTACTTTAAGCTCACGTCACCTGAGATTTCATGGTGAACACTAATGGCACAAAAACGCATGATTTTTCGATCGAATAAATCCATCCCAAACAAAATTACAAAACGACAGAGGACGTCAGACGCCATTAAAAACAAACTGAAAACTACTCGAAACTTTAATCGATACATACCGATATAATTATACTCAATTCAGAACTCATTTTTCATGCGAAGTAACAGCTTTCAACCCCGAACATATTTGTTCGATAATACTTCACAAACTTTGTATCGGTAGCACTCTTTACGAAATCGACGGAGGAATATTATAGTTCTAAAGAGAAAATGTCGGAGTATAAAAACATTCGGTGCGGAACATGGGCGCCAAGTTTCGTCATGGTTAGGGGTATTTTCAAGCGGAGATTGTGGGTTTGAACTATCCTTCAATACTTTAATACTAATAACAGGTCATCGGCGGTATCTACAGTTCTGGGGTCATTGCGCTTGATGGCGCGCTTCTTTCAGTTTGCTCCGACTTTCGGTACGCGGTTTACTTGTGCAAAGCGATGGTGAAATAGATCGGACTGTTAAGCATAGAATTAACACTGGATGGATGAAATGGCGGCAGGTCACAGGAACAATTTGCGACTCCCGAATTCGCCTTAAACTTAAGGGGAATATTTAAAAGCATAGTTCATAGATCAGAGTATTGGGCCACAAAAGGAATGAATGAAAGGCAATTGCATGCAGCTGAGATGAGAATGCTAAGAAGAATGTGTGGTGTTACGCGAATGGGTAGAATACGGAATGAGTATATGAGAGGAAGTCTGAAAGTGACACCGGTGGCTGAAAAGTTGTGTGGAAATAGGTTGTCATGGTATGGGCATGTTATGCGGAGGAATGAGGAAAATGTTGTCAGGAAAGTTTTAAGTATGAATGTGGAGGGCTATAGTAGTGGAAGACCAAAGAAACGAAAGAAAAAATGACAGAAAAAGACATGTTGCGCCGACCCCAATAAATTGGGATAAGGGCAGGAGAATGATGAATGAACAGGTCAGACAGATAGGCAGTTGCTCCATGAAAAATACTGGTATTCCGATGCCTCAACACATTTGGGAAAAGGCTTTTGTTTTAAGGATGGAAAACCATCAAATGACCCCTCTCGAGTTAGAAAGGAGTGTCAGACTTTTACTGAATAAAACCTTCTTTAGCCCTATGTGCTCCGGGGCAGCGGTGACTCTTTCGGACAGTCCCGCTAACCCGGCGGGCATTAGTAATAAAGGGCTCCTTCAATAATGCTGACATCTGTTTAAGGCGCGCGTGGAACGGATCGGACAATGAGCTGCCCATTACTTACCGTCCGCAAGCCCGCGCACACTATGGCTTGGAGTCGACCCGTGGCTCCCGGCGACCGTAGCGTCTTTCGTAGCGTCTGGGACATGAGGCTATTTTCCTCAAACGTTCCACCACCTCCAACGCTAGCATCATTCGACAAAACGCTAGGTAGATTGATTTGAAGTTTTCAATTACATACACGTACTTACGTATATGTTTCTTATTTCTATACTAAAATACGTGCTCTTTATATCAGAATTTTGATTCTGATTATTATTTAAAAGAAACTGGTTTTAAACTTCTTTTTAGTCGATCAGATATCACTACATAGTATAAAACAGAGTCGCTATTTTTGTCTGTTTGTCTGTATGCTTAAATCTTTAAAACTACGCAACGGATTTTGATGCGGTTTTTTTTAATAGATAGAGTGATTCAAGAGGAAGGTTTATATGTATAATTTGTCGACATATTTTGCGGGCGAAGCCGCGGGCGGAAGCTAGTTTTAAATAAAATGATATTCTATCATAACCACTTTTATAAGACTAAAAAAACTAATTTAAAACAAATAAACGAGTTAGCGTAAGTGTCAATGGAGGGAAACGACACAAAAAAAACAGTTTGCAATATATCCTGAGGAGTTTTTCTGAAGTAGAGCTCCGAAACTAGCGTTTTTGGAGGGGATACTGGTGGTAGGCACTTAATTATTTCAAGTTGATAAGTCTTAGGCTTATTAATTGTGCAACTTTTTTCTATTGGCGACTCGCACGAAGTTAATTTATTTGTTGGTGAATGTAACACTCCAGAAATATGTATTAAGCAATTGGCACATTTATACGGCAAAAATCGAAAAATTAATCTTTGTCCTAGTCAACAAAAGATATTGTTTAAAATGTCTAACTAATCTAAAATGTGTGACTAATAAGCCCTAACATCATCATCTACCCATACCCGTATTTACCCAATTGTTGGAGTCAGCTTCCAGGTTTCTTTAGAAAAAAACACCGTCAGCTGCATGTCGTGAATGTGACAAAAAGGATTCCACTGAGCATGATGGTGTGTTTCGGGGGATTCCCAGCTAAATGCTGATTTTCAGGGCTCAACTGGTCACCCAAACAAATATATATTTCTTTCTTCTTTTGTTTTTATTTCAAAAACTACGCAAGGTATATGAATAAAATAAACATTAAACATAACTGGCGAAATGTGAGAGTAGGCACAATCGGTACTACATCTGTGCCTTACCTTATGTTATGTCATGAAAACAATCATATTTTTTTCTATCGCTTTTTTCATGGCCACACACAACAGCTCCCAAAGTTGCTATAAAAGTGTTCAACCAATCAAACAGTCAAACTGTATCGCGAAACTAATTTGTTTCGAAATATTGAACTTGAAGCCACCAGAGGGCGGTGTTGGCTGGTCAAACTCAAAACTTATCACCTAGGGAGATATTGGGTCAACGAATGTACTATAATATTTTGTGTTATCTGGGAAAAGAGGAGCTCGTGGCTAAGTACTAACAGCCGCACAGGTCGATCCACTAGGTTAAGCTACGCTTGCCAGGGTTGGCCGTGGATGAGTGACCATCTTTACATACCAAGACACCTCCGTGACTCGCGTTAAGCCTGGTCCCGGCTGTCATTTGTGCATCTTTGACAGTCGTTACGGGTCGTCAGAAACCTGAAAATCTGACAGTCAGTCTTACCCAGGGGTATCGTATTGCCCAGTTACTGGTTTGTGGAGGTCAGATAGGCAGTCGCTCCATGTAAAATACTCGTATTCAGCTGCATCCGGTTAGACTGGAAGCCGACCCCAACATAGTTGGGAAAAGGCTAGGCAGATTGATTGATCTGGGAAAAGAGGAGCTCGTGGCCTAGGTACTAACAGCCGCACAGGTCGATCCACCAGGTTAAGCTACGCTTGCCAGGGTTGGCCGTGGATGAGTGCCCATCTTCTCCCACTCCTCCGTGCCTCGGAAAGTCCGTTAAGCCGTGGGTGCCGGAAAAAAAAAAATCTTTATAATGAGTTGACAAGTTAATGTCCCCAAACAGTATTATATCAAATAAAAACAACTGAAAGTAGTCGAAATTGGACTCTTGCGGTGCCTTGGCAGTGTTCCAGTGTAAAAACTAAGTCAAACTTACGAACAAAATGCTACTACCTCGTCGTACAGAATGCTAATGTCCATTTCTTTAGATTATCACTGTGCATGGCAGTGCGCCAGCCAGGTTTGCAAAAAGTGGCCATGTGAATAGCCATCTGTGTTTATTTTACATTAGCTTTTTCTGCGTCTTGCTCGCGTGTTCGTAAATTATCCATTGAATCTTATTGCCGGAATAAAATGTATCTTATGTTCTAATCCATTCGGTTGGTTATGTATGTAGAAATATCACCCGTGAATCTTTGGGTGAAATGAGCGGGGGTGGGTGTGTGTTAGGTAGGTTGTGTTTTGTTTTAGTTTCATTCTAGAGTATTTTTTAACAATTGCTGCACCGGTTGGACGTCATCACGTCAACGCCGGCTGTCGCGCTGTGGCTTCGTCTCGCATGGGATCATGCAGCATTATGCTGAGCGATGGCCGTTTTGCGCAGATGTGACGCATATTTCCCCACAACTTGTTTTTATTGCTTGTTTTTTACTGCGTCATGTTAGCCGCAAATAAACGTATTTTCTTTCTTTCTTTCCAGCTGTTGTTCCACTTAGCCCTTCACTACGGATTGTAAGTATTGACAGCTCACTGTTAACTTACTTCAGCTACATTCTCACGGTTAGTAGTTTTACAGAATAGCACTTAAGGTCACAGTCTATCAGTCTACCAATTTTCATTGAAATTCGTTTAGCCTTTAAGGCGTGAAAAGGTAAAAAAAATAAACATTTTTTTTTATCAATTATTAAACGTCTATCACGTTTAATAATTGATAAAAAATGTTGTTTATTTTTTTTATGATAATTATGTGTACGCATTTAAATCGGTAAATATCTTTTATATTAAAATAATTATAATTTATAGTTTACAAAAAAAAATTGAGCCGTTACGGGACGCCTGGCAGATGTGAAACATCGACATTATTTTGTAAAAGTAATATTATGATTGAAAAGAACAGATTGCGATAGAAACTAAATATGGCATAATGATAAAATAAAATCTTACGATTTTTTCCAGAAAATGATGACTGTTTATTCAATAAACATTAAATCGCAGTCGATTGCGCATGGCGACGGTACACACTACTGCATATAGACTGTATAATATACACCATCATATAGCCGACGCGGCTTGCGTCGCCACGCCAGAAATTAGTTTTACGTGCGGCTATAGATGTTTCACATCAAAAACAAAAAAAAAGGTTACTATGACAACCTCCTCTTTTTTCTGTTCGAGCGAAGAAAAGATGCTCTCCAGAGAAAAATAAAAATATTTAAAACCCAAGTTGAATTAGTTACACAGAACTTTTAGACGAGAGAATATTAAAATATTTACCTACTTACAAAATATTAATCCATAAATGAGTTTATTTTATGGAAGTTGAAGCACATAAAGTTTGAAAGCAACTCAATTTGATGGTTGGTACTTATCTTAAATTGGGCTGAAATATGTTTATTTTCATGTCAGAAAGAATCTTATCAAAAATAATGAAGATAATCAAAAAAAAAATTAAATGTTGGGCCAAGTTCTGAATAATTTAGCACGGATCAATTTTTTTTTCGGACTATCTGCTTTTGGTTATTTGTTAGATAATGTAGAGCCAAACGGATGTATTCAACGCACTACATTACATTTGTAGCTCTATTTTTGACTGTATCTCATATTTGTCATACCATAGTTTATATCCAGATTTCTATAATTCTATTTAATAGACCTAGATTTATACATACCTACTACTGATCGATACATACAATTTTTATTTTTTCTGTGAACTTATTATTATTTCAATAAAAAATTATTATTATTATTATAACTAACACTAGTTTAAGCTCGCCATTGTACTAACAATATATGGATAATTTCTGAAATAAATGATTTATTATTATTATTATTATTCTAAAAGTAATAAATTGATTAGCTGCCCCCGTGTTTTTACCTTGTAGGTTTGCGAACCTTACACAGATACAAACACAGTACATAACTCGAGCTCTCCCCCTCTAAAGTGAAGACCCTCTGGTCTCACAATACCAAGGTTTTCAATATGAATGATGTAACCCAGATTTTGTAACCATATTTTGATTTAAAAGAGTGTACATGGAGTTTCTTGCCCGTTCTTCTCCATAGGGACCTACTGCTTTAGAATCGGCAAGTAGCTTCATCTTTCTGACTGACCAACCCTTTGACAATTCAAAAGTGCCTGTAATTGGTTTATTTGAAATAAATGTTTCGAGTTTGAGATTGAGTTTCCTTCGAACATAACTGGCAAAATGTTTGTGTATTACGGAAATACCTTAGTCTAATGTATTTTTTATTATCTGTGGTCTAACTCTTTGGGGACCTGATATTATCTTGCATTACTCGCACATACGTGCGGAACAAACTTAACGCTTTGTCTAGACTCACTGTAAAGATTCAATCTGCCAAACTACCTAGCCTTTCTCAACTGTGTTGGGTTCGGCTTCCAGTCTAACCGGATGCAGATGAATACCAGTATTTTACATGGTGCGACTGCCTATCTGACCTTCATAACGTTTCGATACGATACCCTTGGTAAGACTGGCTGTCAGAGTTTCGGGCTTCTGACTACCCGTAAGGACTGTCAAAGATCCACGAACGACAGCCGAGAATATGGGCTTAACAGGTTTTTTGAGGCACGGAGGATCTCTGTATATATGTGAAGATGCACCATGAGCTTAGTGATACCTACTTATGAAATTCATCAATTTTCTTTAATTTATTTTTCTTTTCTTTATTACCCAAACTTTCATTGCAATTGATACCGTGAGCTTGATTTTTTTAATCACATATTGCTTTAAAGCATCCAACCCCCATTCGTAGCCGGCAAAAACACGAAAATTCCTCCGTCAGTAATTATCCTTTTTACGTTCACCATTGATAAACACGTTGGGTTCCATGTTCCCACAAATGTGTCACTGTGTCGCTCAACCGCACTGCTTTTGACCGCAGTTTGCACTGGCGGACGTACAAGTCACAATTAGAGATATCACATGGCCGTTTTGGGAGCGTTTTTTGGAAATCATTAGGGACTGTTTGTTTTTGCGACCAGTTGTGGCCGAGTGGACCTGACTTACGCGTTGTAGGTCCTGAGTTCAAACCCAGACAGGCACTTCACTCTGTGTATTTAATTTCATGGCCACTGCTCTCAAAACGGTAAAGGAACACATCGTGAGGATGCCTGCATATCCTAGAACCAAAAATTCGAAGTCATGTGACATCTATCAATCTGCACTGGGCCCGCGTGGTGGGTTACAGCCCACTTCCTCTCACAGAGAGGAGGCCTGCATTGGGAACATTATAGGCTGATTATTATAGTTGTTTTTGATGATTACCACAATATCATGTCATCCAATGGGGCAGGTAGCGATGTATGACACACTAAGTTCGCCAGTTAAGTGCAAGCGGAGCGGCAGGAGCCATATGATGATTTTCTATCCTTTAAAAAAAAACAAAAAAAAATATGACTCCTCCCGCGTGGAGACTGGGGTTAATCCCACGGTAACACCTACTACCGGTATAAAAAGAATTTTGAGTCTTCAGCGGAATTTCCGAAAGGTGGACATGGAACATGGATGGGTTTTAGTGTGCAAGAGTCTGACACTCCCTTTCACTCCACCTAGAGCGGGAGGGGTCATAAGATGATTTCCCAAGCTCAAAAAAAAAATGGTCGAGGTATATCCTTAATTTAATCTGTAAATACATATGATTTTGGTATGGAATGTTAATGAAAAACCTAATAACAATGAGCCTGAATTGGAGATCCCATACTAATGAAAAAAATCGTCACTTGTACAAGGCTATGCAAAGTAAACTTCAACATTCGTTAAGTTAACTAATAAAAATAAAAGTCGGTTTGATATAGATACCTGTTGGAAGAACACCGAAAATTGCCCCCTTTAAGGGTGATTTCCACCAATCGGCTCGCATTGCATAGGATCGGAAAAGAGACGCGTCCGGCAGGATGTCAACGCATACGATCGGCTCCGTACCGTCTCTTGCAAATGTACCCGTTTCTGCGCCTAGTGAAATAGTTTCATTCCTACCGTGTGATAGGCAAACCTACCGTTTCACAGCATACTTTCGGCTACGATTGCGTGTCGGAAAACGCCCGCGGTCAAGCTGCTGTCAAAGTCAAAGTCAAATCATTTATTTCAAATAGGCACGAGAAAAGCACTTTTGAACGTCAAAATGAACAAGAAATAGAATTGATTCTAGTTGCCCCTTCCAAAAGGTAGTGTGGAGAAAAATGGGCAAGAAACTCCATCGTTACTTTTTAAAGATGTTTTACAATGTTTGGTATACATGAATTATAAAATTATATGTGAAGACGCTGCACCCTGCTGTGCGCGGCTTGGTAATATAGACTTTAAATACTGTGTACATGATTGAATATCATTTAACCTTTATAAAACCGTTCCGATCCGATGCGATCCTTTTGGTGGAAATCAACCTTTACTACGAATGAAACGTCACATGAAATAAAAGCAAACATACAGGTCATTGTACATGACAACCTCGAAATGCTACGCTTGCAAATGACTGGACACGAATACATCCTACCTGCAACGTTTACATTGGTCTTTGTGAAATATTTTGGTACGAATAATAACGGTAATTCGTCGTTCGTCATCATCAACTCAGCCTATTGCAGATTACTGCTGGACAAAGAATTACCGCTGCCACGGAACACATACGGCACATGGATGGGTTTTAGTCAGTAAGAGTCTGACACTCCCTTTTGCTCCACCCGTATCGACAACCTGTCCCGCAGTACGTTTGCGGTACGTAACCTCCACTCCAGGGCTACGGAAGGAACATCGATGGGTTTTAGTCAGTAAGAGTCTGACACTCCGTTCCGCTCCACCCAGAACGGGAGCAGTCATTGGATGATTTCCCAGCCTTAAAAAAAAAAAAAAAGGGGGGCCTATACTCTGTTCGTTATAACATTAGACAAAAAAACGGTTATCACCCTTTCTTTATTTCTACATATATAGACGTATATTTAACTAAGTTATATCACGTTACATACGAAGCAATGTTCTCTATTAACTATTTACATTAATAAAACAACTGTATAGTGCAGTTATGTCAACAATATTACTCAATAACTGTCGTTATTTAGCCGTTACTTTTCTAATGTTATATTAAACGGGGTATAGGTAAGTATCAATCGCTCAGTGTCTATTCGATTTCGAAAATTATTGATCGAACAATTCGTTATCTCAGCGATTCGGATTGTCAGGAACGCTACTTGTCAACGCATTGATATGGGAATATTGATTGAGTTTCGTTACACAATTTGACATTGTCTAGCACTTAGCGATTGAAAACGATTGGTCATGTGACATTTCGTGATGTATCTAATTTCGTTATTGTTAATGAAAATGTGAGTTTGTCTAGGCCCCCAGGACTCGTCTGCTCCACCGACCATTATTCCTTCGACAAATATAGCCAGCCCACTATCACTTTAGTTTGCTTACTCTGCAAGCTATGTCAACTCATTCACAAACCTGTAAAGGGGTCAGAAACCATATTTGTAGGTGTCAATGAATTTGTTACTAATTCCCTTTAGACTGTGTTTTCGTCAGAATTTAACTTGAGCAGGGTATGTTAAACTTTCTACTGTTACTAACTTTATCTGACCCCTCATTTTCTACGTGAACCCAAAATACACGTGTCCCCTAATAACAAAATTACACCTGACCTCCTCTGACCCGTGAACATAATCCTTGATTTAGGCTAACACCTTCAAGTTTATATCGAAATAGTTAAGAAACACATTGAGCTAAGTTACTCTTGTATCAACTACCCTTAGGCTGCATATCCACTAGAGATGTGAGGTAGCAAGCGGTGTGCGAGGAAAAAATCCACCAATAGGATCGCTTCATTTTCATACTTTGAGCTAAGCTAGTATTGTTATTGGTTAGTTATATGCACATACGCAACCTTGCACATCCTCTTATGGAAAGGCTCCTTTAGGCCCATTTACGGCCTCGAGCAGTGCAACTTACATCTGGCGAAGTTCTAATCAAAACCAATCGTTTGTGTTATTTAAGAATATGACATAGTCGCGTGATAAGTCAAGTCGAGTTAGGATATCAAACCTCATATAAACGATCGGATCGACCTCGTATTCGCGCAAAGATCGCTTGTGGTTAGGACGTGAGGTCAAGAGTCAAGGTCACCTGTCGGTCGATTCTGTAAAAGTCTTGTGAAAACTTTGGTGAAGTGAATTGTCGTTACACCTTATGCCAGGAATTGTTACTGCTGACAGCACACTATAAACTCACTTTTTTTTTAAGGCTGGGAAATCATTCAATGACTGCTCCCGCTCTGGGTGGAGCGGAAGGGAGTGTCAGACTCTTACTGACAAAAACCCATCCATGTTCCTTCCGTAGTCCTTTATGTTCCGGGGTAGCGGTAACCCTTTCGGACAATCCCGCTTACCCGGCAGGCTTGGCCCTGAGGGGCCCCTTCAACTATAAACTCACTTCACCTACGTTTTTACAGTGGTATTTTACAGAAAAGCACCACTGTTTCCATTCGTCGCTCCGCAAATTGTGTCGCGTTAAGTCGTGGTTCTTCGTCTTTTCGTGTCGATGGTATGTTTTTTTAATGTTATTAAATTGAATGCCCCCACTAGATTGCCACATTGATCGCGGCAACAGTGGCATTCTTTAGGTCATCCGAGGTGCAGGTGGGGCACTTAGGACACTAGCAGGTGGGGCATGGTCTTGTCAGAAGCTCCGCAATCGTACTGGGTGTTGAGTGGATCAATAATCCCCTTCGACAGGTTGTGCCTGCAGGGGCTTACTTAGGTACGCAGTCCATTGAGAGCTTTCCATATAGGCCACCGCAAATTACGTCCGAGAGGCAAATGTTCCTGGGGTTTAACGAAGTTTGGATGTGGTGGTTTCTCTTCCCATAATTTCCTTCTCTAATTGGGTGGTTTGTCCTGGATGGCTTGTGTAGAGCGTAGGAAGGTCTTTCGACTTTGTAGCCTTCCCGCGGTTGTTGTGTAGTCATAAAGGGGATGTCGGGGATCGGACTCTTGGTTTTATTTTTCCAGCACGCATGCGACATCCTTTCTAAACCGCCTCTTTGATTTGTTTTTTTCTGTAGTCGCAGTCGCAAGACGCGTGTCGCTAGAGCATGTAGCTGGCCACCGGGTTATAATTTGGGCTCGAAACACGTCTGGCAGCAAACATAGTTAAAATTTCTCTTTATTATGTTGGAGGTGAAACGAATTTAACTTGAAGGCCGCTGGCCCGTGAGTCAAATCGTTCGGAATATTTTAAGTAGAGATTTCAGTCTTCTATAGCAATGCATATTAAACTAGCGACCCGCCTTGGCTTGCACGAGTGACTGTCACGCGGGCGAAGCCTTTAAACTATACGTATAAGCCTTCCTCTTAAATGACTCGATCTATTGATGAAAACCGAATTAAAATCCATTCTTCCTTTCGTGTAGTTAGTGACTAACCTGGTGTCAGAATTTGTATACTTCGCATGACCCTCTGGCTTAGCTACACATGCTGTTGAGAAATATCTCTCAGAAACGCTGGTTTCCTCACGATGTTTCAATGAATCCATTGCGTTTAAATGATTTAAGCGTTCAGAAGTACAGACGGACAAGTAGAGTATAAAACAAAGTCACTTCGACTTTGTTTTATACTATGTAGATATTGAAATCCTTTTTCGTATATGTATGTGGCAGTGTTAAGGCACATGAAAAAAATGGGTTATAGTTTCTACAAGAAACACATTGTATTGTGTTACATTCTTGTAAAACCCCGGTTAAATCGACCTCATCGTAATAACTCTTTCGCTACTTACATAACTAATTTTCTGTTCGATTGGAATTATTCCCGAGAGCTTAACCTCGTTTCCTATTACATATAGAGGGTAGCGTGGACCTATATACAGGCTGGAAGACCATCGATATTTTTTTGACAGTTATAAAAAAAAACAGCTGTTTCATAAGAAAAAAACCGGTCAGGTGCGAGTCGGACTCGCGCATCTATTTTTTGCCTTGAATATTTATTTTATTCTGTTTCTAATGTTCGTTGTTATAGCGGCAACAGAAGTACATTATCTGTGAAAATTTCAAATTTTCTGCCTAACTTTCACGGTATCATGAGATGGAGCCTGGTAAGCTGCCAGCCTTCCTGCGACGGCACAGGTGTGAGAGGGAACACCAGGGTGCTTTTCACTTGTTTTTGTTGTTGTTTTGTTTTTTTTTACTGCGTCGTTTGCCGCAAACAAACTTTTTTTTTTCTTTTAAGTTTGTAAGAGTCTAACCCTGGCGGAGGACATCCATGAGAATTTCGCACCCCGAAAAAAATAAGGGTACCCCGCAAAATTTAAATTATCATATGATTTTTTGCAATTTGCAAGTCAGTGTCAGGTTGAATGTTGATCAAAATGCACAAAACGTAAAAAAAAGTTGAAAGTTCGGACGAATTCGCGAGCAGATGCTTGTCAAACATACTTGGAAATTGGAATCAGTTGCAGCATCCAAAGTTTTCCTTTACGAAGAAGTGTCCAAGTGCTTTGATTACCAAGTTTGTGCCACACTTTAAATGTTTAAGTTGGTGAGTAGTGGAGTTATAACAAGATGGATATTATGTAAATTCGATAAAAACAACAGCTGTAAGGGTTAAGTTTTTCCTGCCGGGTCAGCGGGCAAGTCCGAAAGGGTTACCGCTGCCCCGGAACACAAAGGGCTAAGTAAGGAACATGGGAGGGTTTTAGTTAGTAAGAGTCCTCACTCCCTTCCACTCCACCCAGAGCGGGAAGAGACATCGGATGATTTCGCACCATATTATATAAGGTGTTAAAAATTAACTCTAAGAATTACTTGGGAGCATTGACTCATCATTACAAACAACTTTTACTTTGGCAACTTTTAACCAACCCCGAAATCGCGAAAAAAATATGAGCTTTTCCATACATTTATGCACACGTAACTCAATAAAATGTATGGAACAGCACATATTTTTAACGCGATGTTAATTTTTTAACACCTTATATTAATAGTTTTCAATTTATTTTATTTACCTACTTTATGTTTAGGGAGTTTATTTTTTACTAAAATATCTGTTACAATTAGGTATATTCTGTTACAATTAGGTATTCTGTTACCTATTTTAAAGTTATATTTGCACACCTCTGCCGCATCCGTGGGGTTTTACAGGCGTGATGTTATGTTGGTATGATACGAAGAGCTCTTGTTACCGCTCCGATAGATTAACACTACCGATTAATATTACATTAATTAGTTAATTGACAAATTCAGATTTGCATGTATGATTCCCGTAGACACGTGGTACACGTGGGTAGATAATTGACGTCGTCTGACTATAAATTAGCTTCACCGAAATTAATTAATTTGATATTAATAAAGGAAGGAGAAGGGTCAAACACTTTGTTAGTTAAATAATACCTGCATGGGTCGTCTACGTGTACGTCCTGATCGGACGGTGAGCTCTTAGTTGCAGCCTTTTTTTTTTTTACGCTGGGAAATCATCCAATTACTGCTCCCGCTCTGAGTGGAGCGGAAGGGATTGTCAGACTCTTACTGACTAAAACCCATCCATGTTCCTTCCTAAGCCCTTTATGTTCCGGGGTAGCGGTAACCCTTTCGGACAATCCCGCTTACTCTTAGTTGCAGCCTGGAGTCTAGATTTGTACCCGGTTTATGGCAATAGGTTCACCCCTATTTCATAGAAATTACATTTCAGAGATTTTTTTTTTATCTCAGCTCATGTACAGCCACGAGCACCATTGTGTATATGTCACCGTTAGATTGTAAAGATCGTTAGATTACAATCTATCTAAGCGAGATTGTAAACTATCGATAGATTGTGAACCGTATCATTATGATTGCAATTTGACTCATTATTCTTCGCTATATTGTAATCTACCGAAGTGAAACCGTTAAATTACAATCTGAATAAAAATAATCTCTTTTTTCCATATTTTTTTCTATACAATCTAGTCGTTTCTGGCACTCGCCGGCCGCTGCCGCGGCACCGCTCGCTTCGCTCGCTCGGCTCGTGCGTAGGTGGTCACAGTTTTAACCTAACCTAACCATTTTTTTAAACGTCCTACGCCGGTTCACAATTTGACCGCTTCCCATCGATAGATTACAATCAAGCGAAAAATGATGCGTTAAATTGCAATCATAATGATACGGTTTACAATCTATCGATAGTTTACAATCTTACTAGATAGATTGTAATATAACGATGTTTACAATCTTACGGTGACATATACACCGAGCAAAATTCAGAAGCGATTTTCTCGTAAAATAACTATTTCAACTTTGCGATACGTCAGGTTCTATGAATTTCCAAAACGCGATGTGTGTGGCAATATACAATTTCATTTAATAACTAAGTAGGAAACTGCTTTTGAAAGTAGCTAATTGTATACATGTTTTTGCTATGCAGGAAGAAGATTTTTCCTACCTATACACCCATACAAAATGTTTTTTTGCTATTCCATGTTTGCGTTGATTTTTGGCTAATATTTTCTTAATGCATCACCACACACCGTCTTAGAGGTAGTTTCTTATCTTTAGTAGGTTTACCATTTATGTCAGTTAGATAATTGCTCGGAAAATTTCCAAAACCACTCTCTTATGATAAAAACAAAACAAAATACAACTAACTACCACAGTCCCCCGAACTGTCCTTATTTAAATTTAAATCTTGTTTACTACCCAAACTGCTTGGACTGCTCTAGTTAAGCACTAAACAGAAAGTACCTACAGAAGGTCAGATCCATACAACAACGAAAGCCTACATACATACACGGTAGAAATGACATTATCGACACGAAGTCGGTGACCATTCCATGATTCTGAACCACCCCCTTTTTTTGGGGTGGGAAATCATCAAATGACTTCCCGCTTTGGGTAGAGTGGAAGAGAGTGTCAGACTCTTACTGAATACAACCCATCCATGTTCCTTCCTTAGCCTTTTATGTGCCGGGGTAGCGGTAACCCTTTCGGACAATCTCGCTGAAACTCCCTGCGTTGAAAATTTTCGTAGGTTACTAAAAAATTTGCTGATTCATATTTGCTGTTTCAATATCTACGGAGTGAAAATATATGGAACAGCAATTTTTTTTTAAATAAGTAACTGGTTGTGCGTCGATGTCCCTTTCACCCTATAGAGACACACGTAACGTACTGCGAGTGTTAGTTTGTACTCTCACGAGCCCGACTAGCATTTGACGAAAGTATATATTACTTCAATTATCAAATACAAAAAAAAATCTTAAAGGTGATTTAAAATTCGAATCGTGTTTAAATATTCAAATAATCGAACCAAAGCTCCAATTTGTAAGTGACACTACAAATTGTTTCTACTACATTCGTTTACATATTCATCAAATAGTTTCGGAGCTAACAATAATAAGAATGTGCGCCTGCGATCTTTTTGCTCATTGAATGGAGCCAACCTTCTGTACCTATCCATATACTGAGTTCAGAAACGAGTGAAGTTTTTAGTTAACTAATTAATTCTGAAGCACGGTGTTATCTTCGAGGTTGCTTGCAAGGATGGGCGGCGTTATGTGAGAAGTAGCAAGTCATTATGTTAAATATTTGGTCGGTGGGAGTGGGAGGGATTGAATTAAGTAGTTGGCCGGTTTTTGGGCGAATTTCAAGTGGATGGAACTAAAACTTTCATTGTAGTCTTTGATACAAAAAGCAGTGATAGGCTATTGGACTTTCTGAAGTTATAGGTCTCGAGTTCGAACCCAAGGCAGGCACAGCTGAGTTTTCGGATACATGTGAGCATTGTGTATCTATCACTTGCCTGAAAATCGGTGAAGGAAAACATCGTGAGGAAACCGGCATGCTTGAGAGATATTTCTCAACAGCATGTGAAGCTAAGTCAGATGTCCATGGGCAGCATACAAACTCTGACACCAGGTTAGTCACTAACCACACAAAAAGAAGAAGAAGAAGTGTAGTGTGTGTGTGTGTGTGTTGTGTTTGTGTAGCTAGTGTCTTTTAGGTACCTACTCAACGTGATTTTGTTTTTTGTCTCTCTACACTATTTTATTATAAGCAACGATGGTGTTATTGGCCGACGGGTAGCGTTCCAGCAGCTATGTCACAGGCCTCGTCTCTGTCAGAGGAAGTGGGTCGTAATCCACCACATGCGTCAAGGTGCAGGTTAATGGATATTTTAGAACGAAATTTTGCCATTTAAGTAACTGTGTTTCTAAGACAGTTAGCAGCAAGCAAATTTATTGCATACCTGTTCATTAGCATGCAATCAAGAACGATAAAAAAAAACACGAACAAACGTATAAAGTTATAAAAAAAGCAATTGTTTCTATTCAATTTATATTGACGACACGGTTGGCGCAGCGGTTGAGCGATTGACTGTTGCGCAGCATGTCGCGGGTTCGATTCCCGCACGGAACAAATATTTGTACGACCTGCAAGTATTTGTTCTGGTTCTTTTAGGTTTGCATTATGTTGCTTAGCTTGGGACTATATGGCGTTGTGTGAAATGTCCAAGGATATTATTATTATTATTCGATAATAAAGTTAAAATTCGCACAATAACCTTCTCTGAAACGAAGCATTAAACTTATTTAAAATGTATCTGTTACACACAAAAGGTAGCTTATCTAGTCCTTTTCTTTTAGACAGCTTTCACGACGGAACCAATCGCGATCAGTCGGTCAATTCTGTAAGAATATCAACGTGAAAATTTATATGAAGTGAACTGTCACTCCACCTAATGCTAGGGATTGACTTTTTTGACAGGTCACTTTAAACTCAATAATAGACATTCGTGGTGTCATTTTTAATATAATAGCACTACAGTACGTGTAAACTGCGTCAGAGCTGTCAGCGTCTTGTACAGTCCGCGAGGTATAAGCTGAGCTTTGCATTTGTGTGAGTGTACATGGATAGTGTAGGTGTGATAACCGGCCTTAGGCGCGGCGCCATTTTCGCCCGGTAAAAACCGGTTTAAACTGATTTTGGGTAACCGGCCTGAGGCGCGGCGCCATTCTGACTGTACTTTTGGTGATCACTCACACTAATGCAAAGCTCAGCTTATACTTCGCGGACTGTAGAATAATTACACTGATAGCTCTAAAACGCGGTTTAGTTGTGCTGATCGCATTTAGTTTCATTGGTGGAATTCATCCTGAGAGGTACGTGGATTATCATTTGCGACTCCTTAAATGGTAAATCTCTTTGATCATGACGATGTAGACAATTAATAATCCGATTAATAAAATAAGATTGGTTTCAATTTAAAGCCCATGTGTGATAGTCAATCCAAAACTTTATCCAATTCAATTCGATTTTAAGTAGCTTATCGAGTTGTAATCCGATTATTAGTGAACTGCATCGAGTCAGGGTTTTTTTTCCAGTTTCCCTTGGTTTTAGTGTAGTTTGATACATTACTTGTCTTGTCTTATATACCTACATTATTGGCAAATAAATGAGTTCTATTTATAAGAAATAGATTTAACTAGCAGCGTATTAGATCACTAAGTTTTTCATTTTTGGTTCTTGAACGATTTTCTTGTAGTTATTTTCCAAAATACAGACGCTAGCACATCAACCTATCTCCAACTATCAAATGTTCCAAAATTAATCTTATAGTTGTGTAATAAAGTTGAAAACTATTAAAGAAATTTGACAGATTAGGGCAACTTGATGAGCTGACCTCTGTACTATACTAGTACAGTACTAAGAGGAACACAGTTTGGTTTAGTTCGAAAGAGTCTGGCAGGTCACACTATTCCAATACTACCTAGAACTCGTTAGTGGGGCCACAGAACAGACAAAAGTCATTAAAAAAGTAATAGTTCCATATTTGAATTAGATGGTGAGTCGCCGCTTGTACCCCTGTTCAACACCACGACAACAAAAAATTGCCGATAGTTTCGTGGCTCCCTCTTGCATGCAACTTACAGCAAGTAACAAAGTACACCTTCGAACACTAAATAACGTGTGATTTATCGCACAACTCTAGTAATTATTAGCGAGCAACCTATGTGTTAGGGACCTTCACGTTTCTACGTACTCTAAATAAGTGTTAAAGCTGAAGATCTGGTCTGCAAAAATATCACCATGAAAACTTAGTTGTCATTCCATGTTTTTTTTTTGTGGGTGGCATATCGTCTAATTTCTTATCGGAGTCTTACTGACTAAACCTATCCATGTACCTTCCTTAGCCCTTTATGTTCCGGGATAGCGGTAACCCTTTCGGACAATCCTGCTGACCATTATTCCATGTATTAGGTTTGACATTATTGACAGCGCACGTCAAGCTCACTTCACGTTTAATTTCAGTGACAGATGTATTATCAGATGCTTTACTTTTTGTTAATTTATTTCTTTCATTCAGAACTTTTCGTTTGAAGTGAAACGTCTGAAATAAAAAAACAATTAATCTGCTTACCATTTTCCCAACTGCGTTGGGGTCGGCTGCCAGTCTAACCGGATACAGCAAAATACCAGTATTTTACATGGACGCGACTGCCTATCTGACCTCCATAACCCAGCAACTATGTAATACGATACCCCTTAGTAAGACTGGCTGCCAGATTTTAGGGCTACAGACAACCCGTAACGACTGCCAAAGGAAACCAACGGCTTAACGTGTTTTTCGAGACACGGAGGAGCATGTAAGGATTGTCACCCATCCACGGAACAACCCTGGCAAGCGTAGCTTAACCTGATTGATCGACCAATCCGGATGTTATTACTTAGCTAAGAGCTCCTGGAATAAAAAAATAATCAAAAGTGAAGAATGCATTTATCAAATTACTCCCTAAACAAAAACACTACCTATCACAATTTTACCAACACTCCTCTCATGATTTAATCAATCATGCTTAAGAACTTAATCCCAGAGGCCTGGAGTTTTTCAAAAGAGCCGCAGTATGACCTTGGGGAGATAATTCACTTGAAACTTGCTCATTTCCTAATCTTGTAAAGGAACTGGGACTTTGGCGGCGTAGACACGCGTTTGTTGCAGATGTAGAAAATTTTGGAGAAGATATTTTAAAAGAGAAAAAATAGTCTTCTGGTATAGAATAGAATATTTTTATTTGCGTTGTGGAGGTCAGCTAGGCAATCGCTCCATGTAAAATACTGGTATTCAGCTGCATCCGGTTAGACTGGAAGCCGACCCGAACATAGTTGGGAAAAGGCTAGGCAGATGATGATATTTGCGTTAAAACATGGTACAATAATAGTGTTAATACTAGGGTAATGTTCTACATATCATTGAGCACAATGGCTCTTCTGAAACAAAGAGAAGACATGCATTTTTATCGTTGGTTTGTTTTTATAATCAGCCTATCTTCTTCTTTTCGTGTGGTTATTGACTAACCTGGTGTCAGAGTTTTAATGCTGCCCATGGGCCTCTGACTTAGCATCACTTGCTGTTGAGAAATATCTCTCAGGCATTTACAGGCAGGTTTCCTCACGATGTTTTCCTTCACCGATACTAAGCAAGTGATAATTATACAATACGCACATAAATCCGAAAAATCAGAGGTGCGTGCCTTGGGTTCGAACTCGAGACCTATGACTTGGCAGTCCGCCGGTCACACCACTAGGCTATCGCCTCACATCAGCCTATAATGTTCCCACTGCTGGGACACAGGCTTCCTCTCGGTGAGATGAAGTGGGCCTTAATATACCACGCGGGTCCAGTGCGGGTTGGTAGATGTCACATGTCTTCTAGGACATGCCGGTTTCCGCACGATTTTTTCCTTTACCGTTTTGAGAGCAGTGGTGATGAAATTATTCACCCAAAGTTAGTTTGTTATCGTTGACTTACTTACTGGGTACAGCGGTTTCAGGATCAAATCTTCTTCTTCTTCGTGTGGTTGGTGACTAACCTGGTGTCAGAGTTTTTATGCTACCCATGAGAAAATATCGTGTGGAAACCGGCCTGAGAGATATTTCTCAACAGCATGTGAAGCTAAGTCAGGATCAAAAATAAGATATGCATCATAATTTCCTGTACCTACAAACAGTAAACGGCATAAATTTTAATGCCTAAATAAAACCGCTTAGACTTTGTACTTACTGTGCAGAGCCGTGCGTAGAAAATCCAACAGCGCGCTTTTATTTAGGCATTGGTTTAGGTGTCGCTTAGTGTTAGTGAAAACGCTCTTATAATCATTATATTTACTACGTTTACGAAAACAAACAGTGCTTTGGAATAAAAACTTGAGAGGTGTCAAGGGACACCCGGATGGAACGAAAATTCCTTTCGATTAATTAGTGAAGGAATTATAATAAAATTTTATTTCTTTTAAGTTATAATAAACAAAAAGAATCTGATCTAAATTTATCCAATCAAAAATATTGTTTAAAAAGAAATCATATTTTACTCCTAAAACAGTGTCGTTACAACTTTTGGTCTTAATTTTTTCCGTCTAGCCCCCTTTCGCAACGCGCGATAAGGAACTTCATTCCAATTAAAGCATAATTATATAGAAAAATTATTTAATAATGTATCGTATTTATTACACTTTCAAAAGACTCTAACAGTGTCCTAACTAAAGCTCATACTGTCACTTATTTGTTCGTTGAATTAGAAGTCGCACTCTGTCGGCGCGAATACGAGTTCGGGTTCGCCGAAACAAATGAATGCGACTTTAAGACGCGGGCAATAGTTGAATAAATACAAAAAATTATATACGTATGAGACACAGTTTCTAACTTACCTACTAAAGTAGCAAAGTGCTAATGGGGTTACCATCGGGAATTTCTCAGTAACCGTTCGGCTTTCGGCCCGTTTGAGGGCAGTCAGTTCGGCCCCCATTACATAGGACTCTAACATAACATAACAGAAACCGGTTGGTTGTTATGTAGATTAGTCCTACGCTTAACAACTGTCATAATTCACTCACAAAATTGATGACGACAGGGTAAAAAAAATGAAATTATATCTAGTCCGTCAGTTAGATAATAAACAAATATTAGACACGTATTTTTGGTTTATCACATTAATAAAAAATGACAGATAAAACGCATTTAAGTTGAGGAGTGAGGGCCCGTGACGTCATACTGAGGTTTAAAATTTACCTAACCGTGACGTCATGCCAAAATTTAACACAATGTATCGACGTAATAATTATTTGGATTACGTAAAAAAATAAAAAATACATGTCCAAAACAAAAAAAATTGCTGACGGACTAAAAAAAAAATTTTGTCGTCATCCCTCACGTTATCCGATACCTTCCTTCATGACTCGTTCGTTGAGTGTATTACACTCTAACCGCAAACAATCTGTTTAGGTACAAGTAACAAAGTTAAACAAGAAACTTAACTCGAACGAAACTTACTAAACCGCTGTGTGGAGGCTCGCCTCTAGGGATACAGCGATACTGTGTTTTTGCACTGATCAAAAAAAAAAAGAAATATATACGCATCGACTTGTGACCCTCCTTCGTTCTTTCAACGCTTATAAATATGTTTTACGCTCCTGGAAAATGTTTGAAAATGGAACAGAATAAAAGAATACATTTTAAAACTGGGAACTTGATTTCGAATGTTAGTATTCTATTTATAAATTATACTAAGGACTTTTTTGTTAATTTTCCTGCATTGCATTCTGAAAGTTGGCATTGCTACAAATAGCTGTCAAATATTTCGTTGTTTTCATTACTTTGTCAATACGACTCGCATGGAAATAAGAAATATTACAGTACCGTGAAAACCAGAACTTGTCTAAAAGAATGAATGAAAGTAAGGTTGAAGAATTCGTATTTTAATCTCCTCGATTTGCAAAATATGGATATGGAATCGCTTGAACAAAAAAACTGGTTTGTTATCAAAGCCCTGGATCAGGAATCACACTCCAAACATGCTATATCGTATATCAACACACAATTCCGATATATACAATAAAACAAAAACTGGTTAAACGTGAGTCGGATCACGCACACCGCTGGATTCCGTAGTTGGGATGAATATTTTCCCATGTACAATATTGTGATATTATTGATAGCAAACATAAGTGTATATTTTTTTCTAATATTTCTCCAAAACACTATACTTAGAATATCTGTGGTTGTAACCGAAAATAGTTAATATCTCAGAAAGTATTGACATAAGTAAACATCAACATACTAGGATACGTTTTTTACTAACAAATGAGTCAATAGTTACTTGAAATAAATTGAATTGTTTATGTACCGTATATAAAAAAGTAAAGATACCGTACTTAGAACATGACAATCTTTTTCATTAAGTCGAAAACACATGACATATAATATCTTGATTTATATTTTTTTCTATTACTCGCTTTCATGAATAAGGCCACACCTAATTATAATTTTATTAGAAGCAAAAATTGGTTAGTTTCAATTTTTGCGGTGCACAGAATACACTCTCTTTCCGATTTTCATTGATTGCTCTAACAGTCTCCAAATACAATAGCAGTGTGACGTCCGGACTGACGAACACACAAACATGTCAAAATGATAAGGGTTCCATGTGCCATTTTTTTACAGAACCCCAAAAACGAACTATGCCAATGAACTATTGATTGTTCTAACAAAACCGTAGTGTGTGAAGAATGGCGTGAAAAAAGTGACGATCTAAACTTTTTGATTTTTATTCTGTTGTATGTAAACGGAATAGTTGATGAATGTATATACGAACGACGTATTTTTTATATTTAACTAGCGACCCGCTCCTTCTTTGCCTGGTTTTTAGCGCTTTATAAAACATCATAAATAAAATATTAATAAATTATACATCTATATTTCTTTATAAATCTAGCCATTTGTGAAAACTGTATGAAAATCCGTTCGGCAGATTTTAAGTTTATCGCGTTCAGACAGACAAACAGACAGACGTGGCGGCGCAGGGGTTTTCTTTTTATATGTTTCGATAGGCGTTTTATCACATGCTTCACTCGAGTGAATGTTCCTTTCTATTTCATTCCACGTTTACACGACACTTAGGAATTAACTTTTCTTTGTTCATATCATTTACTGCGAGTGAAAGATGCGTAGTGCCCAAATTCAACATAGTTGGATAGATTCACAAATTAATTCCTTATTTACGTTTAATTTTGTGTTCAGAAGTTTCATTTCAAGTGAAAGATGTCGATTGAAAATCAAAAATGAACAAAAAAAGAATTCTCAAAATCCGTCCACAATTGACGGAGAAATCGGTGAACATACATAAAATAAGCAAACAGTTGAAAATAGAACCTCCTCCTGTTTTCGAAGTCAGTTATACAGTGAAGAAGATCTGAAGGTCTGAATAAAAATTCACTTAAAATAGGGCAGTCAAGAAAACTCCGAATAGTGTTAAGTTATGCTACTTTTATTATTATTCGGTATACCTTTGTAAAGTCGAAAATATTACTAGCACATGTAAGGCACATTACCAATCTAATTTTATAAATTATTAATCTATTATCATCATTCCTGGGTTCGAAGTTCCGAACCTAACAAGCGCTTTACTTTGCGTAAATTACAAGATGGTGAAGAAAAACATCATGAAGAAACCAACATGCCCTAGAACTAAACATTCGAAGAAATGTGACTCCAGTAATCCACACTAAGCCATGGTATACCAAGGGTAAGCCTGCGTCCAAGCAGTGGGAACACTCTCAGTTGAATAAGCTAAGTATCATGATTCGGAAATTAAAAACCAATTTTTAAATTCGCTGCACGAAGTGCACATAATTCCAGCTTTGCGAAATACCCGAATAAGTTTAAAATTCGACGAGCTCTACTTTCAAGCACATCTCTAAACTCCAGAGCGAGAAAAAAAACAAAACAAAATCGGGGCTATTCGAAACTCAAACACCATGGAGAGAGTCTATTATCGGCTGCCAAAAGCCGTCCGCTGCATATAGATAACCAAGTCGAAATGGAAATGTGCGACTGTGCGACAGCTGTGTCTATGCAAATGCACTGGACAATTTAAATTTGGAATTCCGTGTAACCGCCCCTCGCTTCAGGACTGGATTTTAATTATTTTAATATTCGAATTTCGAAATTCTACGGGCTGGTTTGGCAGACTAGCTCAAGTAGTTCGGCTTTATGATTTTTAAGCAATACATATATTGTAGCCGCCCTGAATTTGGTTCTTGGATGTGAAATTACAGGGATACAGTATAGGGTATTGGTTTAATAAGTACTCAATTAAATTATACAAATCAAAATCAACTCAGCCTATTGCAGTCCACTGTTGGACAAAGGCATCTCCCAAGCTGCGCCAGAACACCCTGTCCTCACCCTGTCTGTATCCAGTCAGTCCCAGCTACCTCCATAAAGTCATCGGTCCATCTAGCTTAAATAATAGGTACAATTACACTTAATAATAGACTGTAAGTTTCTTCCATCATTATAATGTGTATAATCTTTCACTAAAATTTAAAAAAAATAACAACCGGACCAACGTAAATGATTATGAGTAGACTTAGTCTATTCGATGTCTCCACTTGCTATTTGGATTTTACAGGAGGACCGCTAAACCCGAGTTCAGATACACGCTTTCTTTTTAAAGATTAAAGCTCGCGCACATTCACAGACACATAAATCAAGTGACAAATAAGATTTTTTTTTTTTTTAATGTGACATAAAACGATAACAAAAAAAATGTTTTCCAAATATATATTTTCTTACACTATCTACGTAACGCCTTTTTAAACCAATTTTTATGTATTCTGCCCCAAGCTCATAAATTATAATTTTGGCACAATGCAGATTGACTCAACGCAATATAATTTATTTCGAGAAAAGTATTCAGAGAAACGTGAGCGGACGTTGAAAAAAAAACATAATTTACAGATTGTTTTAAGCCATGTGCTCGATTCACATGATTTATAATCAAACGTAGTTAAATTTCCTAGAAACAACTTGGCCATTTTTTTTTCTTTTTGTGGGTAAGATACGGGTAGCTATGCGGGTAACCCTTCGAGGAAACAGGGCGTTATGTTATTATTACGAAAGAAGAACAAAATTTTAACATTCGGTTGTATACATATATTCGATATAAACGCTGGAATGAAGCTCTAGTCTTACAAAAATATACCTACGTAACCGTATTCTAAAAAAAGAACAGAAAAAAAATCCAAAGTCCTGCCCAAAAAAATGTAACACAGCTCTAAAAATTATTTTTATTGCAAATTGGACAAGGGAACACCTTCTTACGGGCAGTTGGCGAAACTTAGCCCATTTTGCGAAGAAATTTCCGATTCCACAAGTTTAAATTTGATCATAATCACTTGGTAGAACTCCAGTTATCTTGTAACATTGAATTTAGAGAGGCTTGTTTAGTTATGATGATCTTTTAAATTAGAATTTGGTGGTGAAGGAGGTTTGGATTCTCTGAAAGGTAAAATGAGTTGGAGAATTATTTAGGAATTGAAATAGAAAACAGAAACGGGAAGTGGAAACGGTAAGGCGCCTTTAACGAAACAAAAGCATTTCTGGATATATTTCTTGCAATATCACTTCAGTGTGGAGTGTGGAGTGGATGAGACGGCTACACAGAACGTATAGCTCCATACCTTTCCCGCTGTGAAGTAATATTAAAATCATATATTGCTTTGAGAGGTGGTGATTGGTCTTAGTGGTTATGGAACATAGCAATATACCAAAATAGCTGTCGATTTTATTATTATCTACTACACAAAATGTATGTATCTTATCAAGACGGTTTTGTAAAATAAGGTCTAGTTGAAAACCAGGGTCGGGTACCTAGTTGTGACACAGGCACTAACTGTCCTAGACGTATAGCTCCATCTCTTTCCCACTGAAAACTTTATTTGGCACAGAAAAAGACACACAATATGTATTTTTTTGTTGTGAATACATCGGAGTTGCGTAGTTTCTCTAGCTAATTTAATGTGACCCTGTATAGTATTTTTTTTTAAGGAGTTACTTTTGCTTCTTTTATTTAACACGTTGAGCGCCAACGCGGTCACCGGTGACCGCGAACAATAGTTTTTCTATTGTGTCTGCTGCGTGGCAGTTAATGTCTTAAATGCTACAATATTTATGTATAATCTAACTCTAAAACTAAAATAATATACTATGTAAAAGCTAATTATTTTATTATTTCCCTGTATAGTGTATTAAAGTCTTTTCCTTTCAAAGCAGTTAGCTTGTGTAAACCTAGCTTAAAACGGCGAAAAAGAAGAAGAATGGCTTCCCCAACATAGAGCTACTACCGAACAAGAACCAAGTGCGCTTGGTTCTTGTTCGGTAGTGCGCTACATCACGATATCCGTTGCTCTATCATGCTCTATGCGCTACACTTCAAAGTTATCTGTGACACTAATAGGCCATTCGGTGCTTCGGGCGTAAGGATAGTAACACATGCATTTCTGGAACTCTCTGAATGTGATGTGTTTCGTAGTCGATTTTTTTTTTTTTTGATAATGGCATCTCGCAGTTCAACCATAGGGTTGTCTACTGCTTAACCGAAATTGCCTGTGGTTGCCACAAAAGAATTGTAGCCTCCAGCCAGGGCTTAATAAAACATACAAACTAAGTGACTACACGCTAAGGGCACCCCCTGTGGGGTACGGACCTCGGCTTAGGGCGTCGCTTGGGGAGGACAGCAAGGGACAAGCTGGATTGGGCGTATTTATAACTACAGGCTCAGTGGAAACGCGGGCTGGCTCGAGCAAGGGTCAGGGGGGCGTAGTGGTAAATACGCCACTGATACTGTTTATAGAAAACTCTCATGCAGTAAGACCGTGACAGCTTGACTTGTATGAAGGGAGCGTCAAATAAACTGTGGTTCTATCTAATGATATCATCTTCCACGTCATGCATCCGAGCTGTTATGTCGGGGCTAACGTTCCACGCAACCGATTGACAGCGCGTCTTAAATGCCGTGGGATTTTCCCCGATAGAAACGTTTGAACTGTCGTTCCATCGAATGCTAGGAACTGACGATGATAGCTCACTTTAAACTCATTTTACCTACATTTTCATGGTGAGATTTTTACATGTATTTAGTAAAAATAAATCTGCCTAGCCTTTTCCCAACTATGATGGGGTCGGCTTTTAGTCTAACCGGATGCAGCTGAATACCAGTATTTTACATGGAGCGATTGCCTATCTAATTTTCCACAACCCTACTGGGTAGTACGATAACCTTTGGTAAGACAAGCTGACAGATTTTTAGACTTCTGACGACCCGTAACGACTATCAAAGATGCGCAAATGACAGCTAGGACTAACGGCTTAACGTGCTTTACGACACACGGAGCAGTCTCGGTATGTAAGATGGTCACCCATCCACGGCCAACCTGATGGATCGACCTGTGCGACTGTTATTACTTAGCCACGATTTCCTCGGTCTGAACTGAAAAATATAGTTCGAATGGGCTCATAATACAAAGCAGTATCATACTCATAATATATTATTTTCTCGAATCTAATTTTCGTTAAAACCCGCACAAAATTGCTTTACCGTCGTTCCTAGGTTTTTTGTCAGGAATAATGATTTATATCCGGACAACAGGAACGCATCGCTATTTTAATGGATGTGATGGATTTTTGTAAAAGTGCAAATTGGTTTTGTTTGTGAAAGTGCGAGTAATTTAGTCATGTATGGTCTATTTTAAAAGTATCGGATGGAAATGTAAACAAATGCCCCAGACAACGTACCTGTGAAATTAATTGCAGGTCCACTAACAAATTGAATGCTTTGATTTGACTATTTGCATATTTAAACCCCAAATTCTAAGTTTAAATACGTAGGTATCAATAAAGTCCAGTTCGTCAATATTGAGGTTTATTTCATACAGTCGATTTTCGTTTGTGTTATCAAACATTTATGATTAATTGAAAGGTTCAAAATACCTACATATTAATGTGTTACTATTCCTTTAAGTGGTTTTTGCGTAAGAATTTAACCTGAACAGGGTTTGTTTACAATTTTATCGCATCTTGCCAGCTATGTTTAAGTCCCATGTAATTGAGGTGGGTTTATTGCCATCAACCGGGCACAAAGCTAGACTCCGGGCTTCTACTGAAAACTTCTTCTCTAAAAAACTAAGAAATTCTTAATGAAAACACCTTCTAAAAAGTTGCTCACGTGGGTTTTGCTTTGTTGGAGCCGATTTTTTTTATTAAACCTTCATTACAACTCCTCGGAGGCGGATGCAGAGGTACGATTTCATGGAGAAGTTCCACATTTGCGAAGGCGGATTCCACGTTCCGTTGCAACCTCAGAGATAAACTACGATAACATGGCGCGCCCCTACAAATTACTATTTCAATGTTTGTAGTCACATCCTTACGAAAGAGTTTTTATGTAGTTGTAAGTAATCGTCTTCAGTAGCAGGCCGGCAGCAACTTGCGTTTTGAGTCTTGATCGCGCTTTGTACTAACTTTCACAAATACTTTCAATCGTTTTGAATTTTGGAGGGGCGGGCCATGTTACCGTAGTTTACCTTTACCTATCCACCACAAAACTTGGTATAATATTTCGTAAGCCGTACCTATCAACACCAAATTTAAAAATAAAAGGCGTTTCAAAGACAATTAGTTTTATCGCTAAGCTGTTATGTTTTAAAATGTAATTATTTAGTAAAATTCGAACACAATGAAAATTGTTTGATGAATAAATAAATGAAAATGACAAAGTTACTTAGTTTAAGTGCTTAAATAAATAGGTTTATTTCAGAGCGGGCCCTATCAGATTACCATCGCTGCGGATTTTTTTTTCGCATCCCAGCACAGTTCCTTTTTATATTAATTTTTTTTTTTAATATTTTATATAATAATTTATTATTTTTGTATTTAAAATATTTTTCTTTCTTCTTTCTTTCTTTCTTATTTGTCACAAAAACACGTCTTACCAAAAATAAACACGCTGTAGATAACATAACAATTAATTTATACAATAATATAATTTCTACTCACCAATTTAATTTGCCGATACCGAATTCGATGTTGATCATTTTGATTTCCCGGGAGACTCCATATATTTTGCTAATAAAATTATCCACTAATAATGAATTTTGTTGACGAGAACTGATACCTAATTTGATTTGCCATGTCCTAAATAATATTGGGGTTTACTCCCGTCTAAACAGGCCGGGTGCTATCACGCCGACTGTCGCTGAAAACCAGCGCTGGAGCTGTGTCTCGCAAGGGTCGCAGCATTATGCTGAGCGATGGACGCATATTTTACCCCATCATGTATTTTTATTTTTTTTAACTTATTTGTGTCATGTTTGCAGCAAATAAATGTATTTTCTTTCAACCTTCTTTATTAGCTACTGTAGCAGTGGTAGCCTAGTAGTGTGACCGTCGGTCTGCCAAGTCATATATAGGTCTCGAGTTCGAACCCAAGACACGCACCTCTGAATTTACGGATGCATGTGCGTATTGTAAAAATTATCACTTGCTTAAAAAAAATCGGTGAAGGAAAACATCATGAGGCAACCAGCATGTCTGAGAGATATTTCTCAACAGCATGTGAAGCTAAGTCAGAGGCCCATGGGCAGCATAAAATCTCTAACACCAGGTTAGTCACTATAGAACCACATGAAAAAAAATAAAAGAAGTAGGGCTTCAAACATAATATTGAAGTAAAGAATACTTTGGATGGTGGCTTTTTGTGCGATTCCAACACCTACTTCTTTACGTTTCTTTTTTGGGCCCAAGACATGTTATTTATATGCTTTATACAACCAAAAAATTACTGTCTACTTTTTACAGTTTTTGAGATACAGTCCGCTGACACACAGACGAACAGACGGTCTGACAGCAGAGGCTTAGTAGAATTATGGGATATAAAAAAACACCTTGTATATACGGTTAAATTTTTGTCGTTAAAATTAGCTGTGCAGTACATTTTGATGTACTGAACAGCTGATTTTTTTTTCGCGATTTCAGGGTCGGTCCCATAGTAAAAGTTGCTCGTTATAATAAGTACAATGACCCCTTAAGGGGATAAAAACGACTAAAATTTTACCGTATATAACCAACGTAATACTTCACAGGCACAGAGATAATTATCTCAATGCGCAAAAGTGGTCAAAAAACGTAGCGTATCTCACAAATTGATGAACTGAACCGTAATTAAGCAAAATTTTACCACTCAATTAAAACGCATTTCATTCGCATCCAATTAAAACCTCTGCACTCAATTTCTTTGCGAAAAAAAATCATATAAAAAAATTCATGTTTACTACGGCCAAAGGTACACTTCTCCCATATTAATATTTCAGAGATAAAAAAAAATGTCAGCTCTATTTCGCCGCTCTACGGTCGCAGATATAAATCCTAAGTACAAACGTGTTCGCAAAGTGAGACACAACTTTATTTCTAGAGCAATAAAGTTGACAATCGATTTTGCTTAAATATAGTTTAAAGTAAGTTATAAGTAATCGGTGTCTTTGGCTTGTTTGTTGAAGTTATAAGTTCCATTTTAGCAGCATTTTAAATCTTTCTATACCAGAGTTGTAAAATTGGCTTTGGAAAACGTTTATGCGAGTTAAGACAGACAGAATGACTTTCGCATTTATAAATATTCCTTACTATCCATATCCATACGAATATGCAATAAAACCTCACTATATAGTTTCAAACTTATTTACCAGAAACCTTGTAATCAAAAAGTATTTTTTAAAATTTATAATAATAACGAAAACAATTATCAAATTGCTGACAATGTGGGTATACAGATAAGATGTGATAAAAAAAAACAGAAATAAAAGAAGTGTGGATAGATATTAATGTATTTGATTCCATAAATTGATACAATCTCAGCACGAGCTGCAATAGGGTCGGCTTCATAGCAATTGATATTCCAATGAAACCATCAATCTGCCTAGCCTTTTCCCAACTAAGTTGAGGTCGGCTTCCAGTCTAACCGGATGCAGCTGAATACCAGTATTTTACATGGAGCGACTGCCTATCTGACCTCCACAACCCAGTAACTGGGTAACACGATACCCCTTGGTAAGACTGGCTGTCAAACTTTCGGGCTTCTGACTACCCGTAACGACTGTCAAAGATCCATGAATGACAGCCGGGACCAACGGCTTAACGTGCTTTCCGAGGCACGGAGGAGTCTCGTTATCTACAGATGGTCACCCATCCACAGACCAACCCCGGCAAGCGTAGCTAAACCTGAAGGATCAATCCGTGCGGCTGTTATTACTTAGCCACCATTCCAATGAAACCATCGACACTAAAGAATTGAGCAACAGATAAGAAAATAAAGTAGGTAACCCTCTTTCACCCGTTGCATAATATTTGTAACCCCATACAACACAATATACCTACTATTGTTCTTGTACGCGTGTTTAAAAGCTTGGTGATTATTATTCAGAATCACGGAACGCGGCCGCGCTGTTGCGTATTAGACACGTTTTGATACGCTGCGTACCGGCGTATACTGTCGCATCGTAGCGCGTATTATGTAAAGAGGAAGGGTGAAGAATAATGAAGGAAGTAAAAGCGATTGGAGGGAAGTTCAAAGGTTGTTTGTTATAAATTGCAACAAACAATTTTTGTATGGCAATAAAAAAGATTATGGTTTTCAACATGTTTTCAAGTAGGTATTTAAAAGATTATTTTATTTATTTGCAATCATATTTACATTTAAAAGCTAAATATTCATAATAATATGTGTACAGAAATAATATGTATAATAATCAAAGAGCATCAAAAAATTCGTCCACGTCGCTGTCAACAGGAAAAGTTCCCAAAAGGCTGTCAGTATTGCCAAACATTTGACCAAAAAATAGGCCAGCCCTTTGGACACGTGACGAGTCGATCAACTGCTTGGCGATATCTGAGAATGCACCTGAGAATGGTTTATTTTGCACTCATAGAGTCTAGACTTAGATATAGCATAAAGTTCTGGGGCAACAGTTACCAATATAATAGTAATGCTGCTTTCGTTATGCAGAAAAGAGCGTTGAGAACTATGCTTCGCATTGAACAAACGGAGTCTTGTAGGGATCATTTTAAAAGACTGCAAATTCTCACAGTACCGTGCCTCTATATCCTAGTATTGCTCAGTCATTTCATAAAAAAATATCCATAAGTTTGAAACTGAGGAACAGAGGCATATTAGGATAAAAACTCGACGAAAGGATCTACCTAATTTTATACAGCCTAAACTTAATGTCGTTAAACATGCCTCAAGAGTGCAATCAGTGTATATGTACAATAAACTGTCTGTACAATTTAAAAACTCTATGAATCCTAGTGAATTCAAGAGAAAATTGAAGACATTGTTATTGAGGAAATGTTATTACAGCATAGAAGAGTTTCTTCAAGATAATAATAGTTCAAACTAATATGCGAACATAATATGTATTGTCAATGACTCTAATTGATTTATAATCGGCTTGTTAACAATTTGATTTTAATTTTAATTTTGATGTATTTTTAATCTATTTGATTTTTATTTGACATGATTTTATTTGATTCACATTGACATGATTTTATTTGATTCACATTGACATGATTTTATTTGATTTACTTTTGACATGATTTATATTTTTCTTTATTTTATTTTGATTCCTATGTATTTGATCTTTGCTGCATGAAATCTTGAAATGATTAAAGTGGACAATTTTAATTTTTATAATTTATATTGAATTATTATAATATTTAAGACTCATAATGTTGACGATGATGCCAATGCTTAAAACTATTTCCATTACTTGTGTTTGTTTATTACTACTTACCGTTTTTGTAAAAATCACTGTTCGACACAAATGTAAATTTGTTATGAATAAATAAATAAATAAATAAATCTCGAAAAACATAGTGGGCACTCGGACCCCATGGCCCTAGTGTTTCAACCCCAAACGGCTCGAACATGTAAGTCCCAATAAGGTTGAAGTATTTGCGCCGTTTGAGGTTTTCTGCACCAGCAGCGGCTGCTCCTGCACAGCCCACCGTGCAAGGAAGATGGGATGGCGCAAGGGTGTCGACACACGTTGCATCCCACACCAAAGGCCTACCTACCTTCCAAGGCATTTGTGTCATTCCGTCGAGTAGTAGGTATACATTGACTGTTCAATGATCTTTTGGGAGTCAAAATTAGAATGAACGCTGCCCCCGCCATGTTTTTTTTTTCAATACATTTCACTAAACAATTTCAATAAATGTTTACTAGGGGCGTCTTTCTATCATCATCAATCAAGTACCAAAAGATTATTTTAGCATTGTAACCGGTATCGGTATAAGTAAGTACAATTATACAATCTGCCTTTTCCCAACTATGTTGGAGTCAAAGTCAAAGTCAAATCACTTATTTCAAATAGGCACAAGTAAGTCACTTTAGAACGTCAAAATGAACAAGAAATAGAATTGATTCTAGTCGCCCCTTCCAGTCTAACCGGATGCAGCTGAATAGGTACCAGTATTTTACATGGAGCGACTGCCTATGTGACCTCGACAACCCAGACTTTTTGTTTACTTATTAACGCAGTTTTTATTTCTTTTTTCGTTCTGGTATAAAAAGGCATGCCAATTCTCTGCTCAGCTTAAAAATAACGTACATATCTGACTAGTATAAAATTATCTGTGGGAGAACACAAAATAAAAAGCACGCATGTTCAGTCCACAGCAATGTGAACCTAAAGTCAAAGCAATAAGACGCACTTTCAAGGAAGTGTTTTGATAAAATGTAACCCTCCTTGAACTTCGCCTCAATTCTGCATTTAAAATTCTTTGAATACCTTTTTACCACAATTTTTTTAACGTCAGATAAATAAAATTCTTCTTCCCTTTTTGTGGAAGAAATTAAAAAGTAAAATTCTCAAAAAAGTTTTATTGTTCTAACTTTAAGCAACTTGAAACATTAAACTGTCAGGTATTTATGCTCCCAAGTGATGTCAGATATTTCTGCTAACATCAACGTATCACATTTTTCAGAAATTAAGCGGAGAAGGCAATTTTTTTTTAACGCAAGACATGTCCGATGTATTGGTATCCAACATGTGTGTCACCTGGGCTTTTTTTTAAATCCGCTGCAGCATCCTATATCTAAGCGTGGCTGTGTTGTCAGGTAGTTTTGGTGTTCCCTCACAACATTATTGCCTGATTATGCTATTACATAGGTATTTATTTAGTACCTGTATACATAATCAGAATATAATGTTAAACTACAATTTACCTATAGACTGTATGCATGCCTTAAATGGTAATTAGTATAAGGATCTATATTTATATTAAACTAGTATCAGTTAAGATATTATTATTAGTGGGCCATAATCCACCATGCGGGCCCAGTGCGGGTTTGCGGATGTTTTAGGACATACCGGTTTCCTCACGAAGTTTTCCTTCGAGAGCAGTGGTGATGAAATTAAATACACAAAATAAAGTACCTGCTTGGGTTCGAGCTCACGACCACTCGTAAGTCGAGGCTGATACCACTGGGCCATGCAAAGCAACCATAAATAATATTCCATTACATTCTTTTTTATTCTAAACAGACTGTCCACGTTTCTCATCTACTTCATAAGTTCGGGTTTTGGCATGACGCAAATTAATCTTCTTCTTCTTTTCGTATGGTTAGTAACTAACCTGGTGTAAGATTTTTTATGCTGCCCATGGGCCTCTGACTTAGCTTCAAATACTGTTGTGAAATATCTCTCAGGCATACCGGTTTCCTCACGATGTTTTCCTTCACCGTTTTTTTAGGCAAGTGATAATTATACAATACGCACATTAACCTGAAATAAACCTAAAAAAGTGTATTATTAACAGTACCTCTAACAAGAGCATAACGTCAGAATTAAATCGAATAGCGCAGTTGCCCTAAAAATATCCAACCATCTGTGTAAAAAACAAACTAAACATCAAAAATATACTAACATTTCTGCCACAAGAACCTTCAACGATCCATAAATAATCCTAGGAGAGTTCCGTACATTTTTCGAGCGTCCAATTTCCATCGTTCAATTTTGTTAGCTCTACGTCTCTATGAGAACGGGATAGGGTACATAATTCTTTGCGCTCTGTATCAATATTGTAACCAATGGATTCAGTGATCGGGTTATGTTAAATTGCATTGGCAATTTCTTGTGTGGGAAAACTCGGCTCGTCAAGTTTCCGTAAAGGTTGGGTTATGTGTTATGGGAAGGATTTCTTTGGGAATCGGCGAATGGAATAAATCACGTTGTGAGGCTGAGCATGTGAAAAGGACAGAAAACTACTTAGCGGCGACGACCTAAATGAGATCTGTAAACTGTTTTAGGTCCTATCACCCTACATTAATAGGGTAATAGGACCTAAAACAGTTTACACACAATTTTAATTCAGTTAGTTTGCCTACCTACCGCCCATTATGTATTTTTCCATGTAAAAAATCTACATAACATTATAATCATAATTTTTATTACTTTTATTTTATTTAAATACTTATAAATACATTTATTTAAAAAAAATAACAATTTAAATATAAAAAGGAGGGGACGCCATGTTATTGTGGTTTATCTATAACTGATTATTTCTTTATTACGCATTTACGCAACAACGACAAAACGGATTTGGATGAAATTTTACACATGAGTAAACCATTATCCAGGTTAGAACATAGGATACTTTTTATCCCAGTAGCACGTTCCCGTGGGATAATTTCCGAACTTTACGCGAGTGAAGCCGTGGGCATTAGCTAGTTCTAAATATATTCTACACTTTTTCCATCAGCCAGTAGCGTTTGCTAAACCAATAAGGTAGCATACACGACATTTGACGACACGGTTGGCGCAGTGGTTGAGCGATTGACTGCTGCGCACTATGTCGCGGGTCCGATTCCCGCACGGAACAAATATTTGTACGACCTACAAGTATTTGTTACGGGTCTGGGTGTTTTTCTATCTATAATATATGTATGTATTTACAAAAAAAAATGTATATGTCGGCGTCGCATTATAAACAACACGCGGTGGCGCCGTAGCACCGTAGCGCGCTGCGTCATTCTCCCGCCTCCTTGCTACGGGGCGGAGTTAGTATGCGCTACGTCGTAGCACTGCGTATAAAAGGGGCCGCACGGCGGTAAAACGGCATTCTGACTACAGACGTCGCCCGGTGCACAGGTTGTATTGCTCTTAATTATTGTTACTCTGCCTCTCTGTACATTCTTGCTATTTTGTGTGAACTAAGCTGTTACTGTATTACTGAGGTGTCGTGGCTATTATTATAAGGTGTTGAATTAATTATTCCCTGAAAACTGATTAAGTGAGTAGCTGTAAAATTCATTGATCAAATAATTCTATTTCTTACTGTTAACCTAACGTCTTCTATTTTACAATATGTCTGATCCTGTGCCTTCATCAGAAGTGGGATCAGACCCACTCCCACCTATATCTGGGACTGCCGGCAATTTAATGCTGGAACAAATGTCGTTCTTTTTTTCGGCTAGTATGGAATCTATTAAAAAAAAAAATATCAGATAATATGACACCTCGCCACATGACACCCAGTATGCAATTTCCTTTCATATCCGAGTGTAGCCTTATGAAAGAAAGTAACTGTGATCTTATTACTGGTGAAAAATTTCATTAACAAGTTTAAAGGGAGTTGGTTCTAATAACGTTAATTGCTCCCTCCAAATAAAAAGTCCAACCTTGGTACAAAACTGTCTTCTCGATGTTACATATCATTGCATATTGCCTGATGAATGTCTCAATGAAAACATATTATTAGGTCGCGATATTTTGAGGCAAGGAATATCCGTTGTGGTTAGTAACGATGCCTTAACTTTTTCCAAAAAAAACAAAATGTCATGTCCTAGCTCTAAATTAGAAATGCCTGTTGACATTAATTCGATTGACACAGATCTTTGATATCATCTATAAGGAGGGGAAAAATATGGCACATGCAGATTTCCTTTCACGTAATCATGCTGACCCATCTTTTACTCATAAGCCAGCTAAAATTGTAAATTTATCTGAACTGGAGAGAAGTTGGTTATCTGAGGAACAACAACGTGATTCTGAAATATCAGACATTATTTCTAAATTCCGTTCAAATGACTTGCCATCTGAAATGTCACACACATGCGATATTAAACAGGGCGTACTTTATAGTAAAATCGAACGTAATAAAACCACTAAATGGTTACCAATATTGCCACACTCTTTAACCTAGTCAATGATTAATCACGTACACAGCGAAATTAAACACCTTGGTTATGAAAAAAACACTAGATAAATTATACGATCTATTTGTAGATTCATGCGTCGTTTGTAAAACTTCCAAAGGTCCGTCTACATCCAAACCCTAAATTGGCCGTTCCATGGCATACAATTCATTTAGATTTAACTGGCAAACTCAGCGGAAAAAGCGAGCGTAAGGAGTATTGTTCCGTGATTATTGACGGTTTTACAAAATTGGTCTTGTTAGAACATACCTTAACCCTAAATGCATCAGATGCTATTAAATCACTTAAAAATGCAGTGAACTTGTTTGGCGCTCCTAAAAGAATAGTTGCAGATCGTGGTAGGTCATACGACAATACTGAATTTAAGAATTTTTGCAAAGATAATCGTATTGATTTACATTTAATAGCCACTGGTTCCAGTAGGGCCAATGGCCAGGTCAAGCGTGTCATGAGGACCTTGAAAAGTATGCTGACACAGATACCGATAGCTTATGGCAACATCATGTAGGCGATATCCAATTGGCTCTCAATAGTACTCGTTGTAGAGTAACAGGGTTCACGCCCTTGGAATTAATGTTTGGTATTAAGAGTAGTTCATTAGGGATATCAAAAGTATCTACCCATCATCCTGATGAAGACAGGTTAAACCTCGAAACCATTCGATCCGATGATTCTGCTAGTATAAAAAGGCTGGCCCAATATGACATAAGTCGATTTAACAGGGGTAAAGCTATAGTAAAACCTTTTTCAGTAGGTGACTTTGTCTTTGTTAAATTCGAGGAAAGACACCAAACGAAATTAGACCGTAAATACAAAGGCCCCTTTAAAATAACCGCTATTTTGGAAAATGATAGGTACGAATTAAAACACATTAATGGAAACAATAGTCTACAAATACTCTCACGAAAACTTGCGAGAAGTACCACGTGGTCAGTCATTCTTTTCGGAAAATTATGATGAGGATGACGTGTCGGCGAATAATAACACAGAGGTTCATGAGACTAGGCACCAGATTAGCAATGATGATATTCAGTCTGATAATAGTGATACTATCTCTGTCAATAGTGATACCATGTCTGCTAAAAGTGACACTATATCTACCAGTTCAAAAAAAGAAAAAAAAAAAAAAAAAAAAAAAGAGATCCGGTCCAGTCTAACTGAAGGGATACAAAAAAAAAAAAGATCCGGTCCAGTCTAACTGAAGGGATACAAAAAAAAAAGATCCGGTCCAGTCTAACTGAAGGGATACAAAAAAAAAGATCCGGTCCAGTTTAACTGAAGGGATACAAAAAAAAAAAAAAAAAAAAAAGGATCCGGTCCAGTTTAACTGAAGGGATAACACCTGAAGGGCAGTTGCCGGACCAGGGAGTAAATCCGGTCCAGTTTAACTGAAGGGATATATCTGAAGGGCAGTAGCCGGACCAGGGACATTAAAAAAAAAAATGAAAAGAAAAAAAAAAAAAAAAAAAAAAAAGGAAAAAAAGGAGCTCATCTTGTAGGGTCAAAAGTTGACCGGACCAAGAAACAAGCCTTGAAGGGTCATGTATGACCAAGCAGTAATAATTCTGAAGGGTCGATAGACCGGACCAGATTATTACTCTGAAGGGATTACTTTGAAGGGTCTAAGAAGACCGGGCAAAAAAAAAAAAAAAATATAGCAGGATGACCAAACGGTGCCTAATCAGTTTTCTGTTCTAGATATGACATTATAAGCTAAGCGTACGAGGACGTCCGCACGTCAGCATGGCCGTGTCGGCGTCGCATTATAAACAACACGCGGTGGCGCCGTAGCACCGTAGCGCGCTGCGTCATTCTCCCGCCTCCTTGCTACGGGGCGGAGTTAGTATGCGCTACGTCGTAGCACTGCGTATAAAAGGGGCCGCACGGCGGTAAAACGGCATTCTGACTACAGACGTCGCCCGGTGCACAGGTTGTATTGCTCTTAATTATTGTTACTCTGCCTCTCTGTACATTCTTGCTATTTTGTGTGAACTAAGCTGTTACTGTATTACTGAGGTGTCGTGGCTATTATTATAAGGTGTTGAATTAATTATTCCCTGAAAACTGATTAAGTGAGTAGCTGTAAAATTCATTGATCAAATAATTCTATTTCTTACTGTTAACCTAACGTCTTCTATTTTACAATATGTCTGATCCTGTGCCTTCATATACAAGTAGTTTATCAGCCATCTCGTTACCATAACACAAGCATTAGGTTGCTTAGCTTGGGACGATATGGCGTTGTGTGAAATGTCCAAGGATATTATTATTATTATACAACAACAGCACACGACAAGGTATGTCTGCATACAGCCCTTAGTCTACCTTCTTTATACATAAAAAAACAATTGTCATAAAATGCAAGGTAATTACTATAACACTCGATCACATACCGGTAGTAGAACCTTAAATGGTAAATGTCCTCGCTTATCTCTCTTTTCACAGCATTACACACATTCAGAATTTATTAACCACGGTTGGGTTTTGTCTCACATTTTTTTTGTTTATCTACACGTTTTGCTCTTTACGTTGTCAGCGTGATCGTGAACGTCGCGTCGGTGCATTATATTAAGTGAAGAGAAATAAATACTGGTATTCAGCATTATCTAGTTAGACTTGAAACGAACCTTAAGAAAATATTTGGTAAAGGACTAAGCTACTGAAGGAAAATGCAATTAAAAATCATCGATGAATTCGAAATTCGAATCATTTAAATAAAATAAATTGGGTATTTAAAAGGGTAGTCAATAACGTTACTTTTTATGAATTGTCAAAACGCGGCATTTGTACGTGATTTGAATGAAATATAACAATGTGACGTCATAGAATTAAATGGAATACTTTTTTTAATGACTACTTTTAGCATTAAATGAAAATTTTAAAATTATATCTTCGCATACTTTGTAATTTCTGTACGGTGATGGAAGTTTTTAAGACGAGCGGTCTTTTATCTGTGTGATTTCATATTTTATTTTTGTCCGTTTCAAATAGTCAATTATTATTGTCAAATAAAAAATTCGCTGATTTAAATTTAGAATAGCAAAATTAAAAAAAAACAAATAATCAAATCGAAGAACACAATTTATAAATGGAACTGCAAATTAGAATTGACAGGTACGTTTACTGATTCATTTGTTTACATTTTCACAAGGAAGAGACGGGTCAGAGCCCATTCGTCCCCTAAGATTCGCACCCTGTGCCCACTCGTCCCCTGGAACTTTTGAGGGGCCCATTCGTCCCCTGAAGAATATTTATTTTTATTCATTCGTCTAATATAAGTACATGTATATGTGTATACTGCAGCTTGGTAGTCCTGGTACAGACGCGCAGAAAAGGCTAAAATAAAAAATATAGTAATTCGGTAGATATCATGTTTATTTCACATAAGATTAAAACATACAAAATCACAATGTCCTAGAAACTAACAAAATACAACTCTTTTACAAAAATCAGCCTTGATTGACCATCATATAAATCAACATTAAATATAAAATATGCAAAAAAAATAGAACACATATCAACAGTAAATAATCACTTCTTATTTTTTTGTATATTTACCAACTACATACATGCAAAATCATAATAAATTAAATCAAAAAAAATATAACAGTACAAAAAAAATACTAAAATCACAGTAATTATTGAAGACTAGATAAATCAACATATATTTTTTTTTGTATATTAACCAACTACATGCAAAATCGTAATAACTTAAATCTAATAAATTGTAACTAGAAGTACCTACATTAATTGGCTAAAATCACCGTATTTTTTGTATATTTACCAACTACGCCGAAGTTGTCTAGTACTGGTGTTGGCCAATCAGGTGCAAGTCCTTTCATCGAGCGTCTATTGTTTTGTTATTTGCTCGCGCGCAGATACTCTGGCTAAGATTACCCCTCCCGCTTCGGCATTCCACACCCCGCGCACATCTGGAGAGTACTTACCAATTTTAAACACCTTATCTATTATTTGTAACCCGTTTTTTTAACAAGCCATTCGTAGTAAGACAATTTTACATCGTAAGCCTATCGACAGGTTATATTATTATCATGACGGATAATCATTCATCATAGCTCTTTTTTCAATGATCTGTTATGATTTATTAAATTAATTCCGTTAATAAACTGTTCACAAGTGTACTATGTTAACCGTTTCTTATGTAAAATATAGCTTATTTTATCTCAGGGGACCAATAGGCACCTGAATAGGTGCCGAATCTTTATCTTATATTGTATATATATTAGAGGGGACGAATGGGTACCTTAAAAATAATATTTTTTATTAAAATATTAATTGGTCCCCTACCAGGAGACCAATGGGCACCTATATAGGGGCCGAATTTACAACTTTTATGCTGGGGGACGAATTTTAGGGGACGAATGGGCTCTGACCCGAAGAGACTAGGCTAATGCGTACAATGCGGAAATGGCACGTAGGAGTAGAAAGGCCAGGGGAAAATAATAACGCTTGCTTATATTGTAGAATTTAGCAACAGGGTGTTATGAATAATTTAACGTGAATTTCAAAACAGAAAGCTCAGCAGATGTTTCTAAACAAATCAAAGCTACGCATCTGCTAACATGCTCACACGAAATGTACACCATGATGAAGAATCAAATATTCAGGAAAGATTTGCCCGCTCTAAGATACAGATGGTGCCATCGTAGTGATGTGATGTATGTCGATAGTTATTTAACTTATCGATATCATATAATATTATTATGTAATATAATAATATTATTATACGTAGAATAATGAATTTAATTTTACTTATTCATTTAGATTATTATTTAAAGACAAATATTATGAAATAGGCAACAATTAGAAGAAGTGGCGCAACAAACACTCCAGCTGCACAGCTGTCCGTTCAGTTAGAATAACTCGATTCTACACAGTAAATGGTGTGGAAAGTAGTAAATTACGAAACACAATACATTAATTGAAATTATTAACTCAAACAAAAATAAAAACGAAAGTGAAAAAAAAGGATATATTAAATAAAAGAATAATGTACAGACGCCAGCACATCAAGCTATCCCTAACTGTCAAATTTTCTCAATTAAAAATGAACCTTATGTCTTTGCAATAAAGTTGAAATACTATCAAAGAAATTTGACAGATTGTGGTAACTTGATGTGCCGGCCTCTGTACAAGATTCTTTATCTGAATCAGATATTGAAGCTCATCGATTTAAATGTGTATAGCCATAAACCTTTCTGTACACGTTATACATTAATTAGTTTGAAATACTTCAAGAGCTTTAATTAACACAAACTTTTATCGTTCCCAACTATACAGTTTGACAACTTTAATTAATAAAGTTATAGAAAAGTTTATTCAGCTTTTATTACGAGTGGTATCTTTTAATTGGTTATCGTGATTAAAGTAATGTGTTAACTAATATAATAATGAAAACATATTACATAAAATTTCATATTTCGCGGCGATCAAAATTTCCCTGGAACATAAATTTAAAAAAGGATTTTAATCGTGAGGTTTTTAGTCCAAAAGTGGCTTAAATGATAAGACTGAGGTCACACATCACGCATAGAACGTTAGATACGATTTTCAGTATGATTGAGGGAGACACAATGTATGGCGGCAAATTAACATAATATGAATCTTTTTAACTGTGTTGTGTGTTGGATCGCGTAAATAACATGCACAAACTAAACAACCAACAATCACAGAAATATTATTATATAATAATATTTGCATGACATCTTATCGAAACTTGACTGACACACTGGTTTTTTTTATATGAAATCGCGCAGACTCGGCCGGAGATGCTGTGGTAAATCAACAGAAATGAAAAAACAAACGAGTTTACGTAGGGAACTAGCTATAATTTATAAAAAAATGTGCGATTCAGAAAGATAATATCATCTATAAATAGTGGTAAACAGAATTTAATACCACAAGTCTGTTCCCCAAGACAAAGGCGCTGCCTAGTCTGGGAATCATCGCATATTAACAAGGAGAAGATCACCAACATTTACAGACGGATAAATTATATATTTGAAACTAATTTATGATTAGTTTAATCATAGTATTTAGGTAGTAATCATAAGAATGTTTAAATAAAACTATAAAATTATTATTATCATAATATAATCAATCAGCTAAACAATGGTTCTCCCAAAAAACCTATCGACAAATCATCTAATCTATCGACTTATCCCTTCACTGTATGTATATTAAAATCAAAATGTAGGTTTTATTCAAATTCCGAATGTACGACAGACAGTGGACTCAAATGCCGGAGTTTTTGCAAGTTGCCAACTACTGCTAGAATTTTCATCAAATGCATTGTGGACGGATACTAAGTAAGGGTCGATGTCCAGTGGTAGATAAGTTTCACAACACTATTGCAGCGGCAAGGTTAGTGTTCCGTTTAATTTACAGACAGTAATACTGTTGAATGACTAGATGGGTAAGTATTGCAATATCTAAAACTAGCTGCTCACGTGCGGTTCCAAGCGCTGCCCGGCTCCTATTGGTTGAAGCGTGATAGCTTTCCTCGATAAATGGACTATCCAACACAAACATATTTTAATTCGGAACATTAGTTCCAGAGATTAGCGCGTTCAAACAAACTCTTCAGCTTTATAATATTAGTATAGATTAAAATAAATAATCGAAGACAGTTAAACGGATTCATAAATAGCCATTATAAGGAAAAAATTAACAGAAAAATTAAATTACTGTAAAAAAACACGCATCTCTGCATAATACAGATTTTCTACGGTGTACTTTCCGGCACACGTGCGGTAATGCAAAGTAAATATCACCCGTTTTAAATAAATTACAATATGAACCGTAAAAGCGCTGCAATAAGGGCCATTATTCTAGAAAATTGTGTCTAGAACGTGATATGGATATGTATAATATACACTTATTCATAAACAACATCTGCCTAGCCTTTGCCAACTACGTTGGGGTTGGCTTCCAGTCTAACCGGATGCAGCTGAATACCAGTATTTTACATGGAGCGACTGCCCATCTGACCTCCACAACCCAGTAACTGGGCAATACGATATCCCTTGGTAAGACTGGCTGTCAGTTTTTCGAGCTTCTGACGACCCGTAACGACTGTCAAAGATGCACAAATGACAGCCGGGACCAACGGCTTTCCGAGGCACGGAGGAGTCCAACCCCGGCAAGCGTGCCTTAACCTAATGGATCGACCAATCTTTTAAGCAAACCAAATGCCTCTGGAACTCATTCTTCTATTCAAATTGCTGGCAACTCGGCCTTTTAATTCATTTCCATATGCAAGTGCGCAAACAATAAAGTATGAAGAAGACATGCTTTTAAAATTAAATGAAATGATGAAAAAAAATACTTACCGATTTATCGGTAAAATTGTAAGGTAAGAACTAACTTCTTAACTATGCTGATGCTGATCTTACATTAACTGCTGTTTTAGGAGACTCGTGTTATAAATAAATTCTCCTCACGGGTGTGGTTAGTCAGTGACAGTCTTACACGCCCTCCCACTGCACCCAGAAAGGGAGAAGTTATTTGATGAGTTTCCCATCCAAAAACAAAAGACTGCAGGTTTCTATCACTGCCCATGGACAATAAGCATGGGAGTAGTGCCTACCCACTTAGACAATACAGCTCAGCAGTACTTCTGTGCCCCACAGTCGCAAAATAGGTATAATAAGGAAGTAAAAAACAGAAATTATATTTAGTTCGTCAGTCAGATAATAAAAAAATATTAGACACATATTTTTCGCATTATCATATTTCTAAAAAAATACTTGAAAAAACGCATTAAATTTGGGGATTGGGGGCGCGCTACGTCCTACGTCCACTCCTTTGTACTGAGCTAACTCAGTACAAAGGAGTGACGATATGCCACATTTTGACAGAATGTATCGACGTAATCTTTTGATTACATACGTGTAAACAGTAAAAATACGTGTCCAATATTTTTTAACAATCTAGCTGAACGACTAAAAAAACTATACGCTAATGTAAACAATATTATTTTTTTAAATTAAACTTTCTCTACTACTTTTCTTTTGGCGAGCGTATTTACCAGGCAAATTGCACGCGCGAATTACGGCTTACATGACGGCTGAAATACAGAACGCGCAAATGGGTTTATGTAGCTTATCTTATTCATACTCAAGAATTTCATCATTCATGTTCGGGAAATTTAGTGTGAGATTCATTGGATAACTAACTTTGTGGACTGTATAGGTTGTGATAATGTGTCTCAATTGCTAAGTTATTTTCGGAAAGATTTGAAGTATTCGACAAACAAGTAGCCCACCTTATGAGTAAATAGTACGATGTGCCAAAAATACCTATGAACTTTATACCTTGAACGTCACTGATTTTCCGTGTCTCCTCTACCCTTTTTTTTTTGAGGGTGGGTAATCATCAAATGACCACTTCCTCTCTGGGTACAGCGCTAGGAAATATCAAACTCTTATTGACTAAAACCCATCGATGTTCCTCCCCTTTGTGTTCCAGGGCAGCGGTGACACTTTCGGACAATCACGCTGATCCGGCAGGCATCGGTCCTTACGGGCCCTTTCCCTAGTGTCTTCTACCCTATTTTTTTTGGGGGTGGGCATTCATCAGATGACTCCTCCCGCTCTGGATGAAGCGGAAAGGATTGTCAGACACAGCTGTATCGGAGGTGCAAAGTAGAACATCTCCACACCAAGTAACTCCTTAAAATTTTCAGGGACAAGACGCAGCTTATAAAGGCTTACTTTCGTCCGCCCCTCACACCCTTTAATTTAATATGCCCTAATACCTCAAGGGAATATAATCAACAATTTACTGACGGGCTCCACGCCAAAATCAAATTTACCAACACAGGCTTAACATTACATAATTCAATAGAAAATTGCTTACCCAAACATAATTTTGCGGAAAACTTTTGGAAATAGGATCATCATAATGATAAAATATTTGCGCGTCTACTTCAAGTTTTGGTTTAAAACTTAGTGGCTGTTTGTAAATGAAGGTCGAGGCGGTTTTTTTTAAGGACTTATGCTAAATGTATACTTCAGAGTCGCTGATTTTGAACTTAACACCAACGCTTTAAAGTTTAAAATCATTTGCAGAATACAGCTTGGTATAAGTTGATGCACTGTTGAACGTATGTAATAAGCACCTGCACAGGTTTACCATTTTTTCTATAAAATTGCATAATCCAATACATTTTATTATAAACCAGCAAGCCATGTCCCCGATGGAAAATCTCCATCGACAAAAATGACAATATTCCATACAAACTTTAACTCCCAAATCACATAATATAGGGCATGAATTTTTCAAAAAAAAAATTGTAGAATTATTTTATTGTTAAAAAATGATATATGTTTCTGAATGGAATGATGATGATGAACTTTTGAACGAAACATTGAGTGAAAGGGAAATAAAGAGTGTAGTAATGAAAGGGTGGACGATTTGGCAAGAAGTTGGATGAGTAGGCGACAGATAAAAAAATAAAATAATAATATTAATCTTAATCTTATCTTGAACGTCGTAATGTAAACAACAACCTACTGTTAATTAAGTTTACCTTTAGGGGAACTGTCATTTGTTCTCTGAGAAAAAGAAACTGAATTTCATTTGGACCCTTTTCTAAAATAAACATAAATTATTATTAAGAATTCTTACGCCAATCTCTCCTAAACATTAAACAAGCTTTAAATAAGAATAAAACTACTAGAAGCACAACACTCTCAAGAAGATTGACGTATCTTAGTACATTCGTAAACAAAGATCAAGAGAAAGAATAATTTATTACAAGTACACATAAAACTTAATTAACTCCCATGGAATGAAGTCCGAGATTATAAGGACTGAATAAAGCTGGCGTACCATTGCTGTGCGATGCGGTGTGCGGCGGAGCTAAGCTAAGCTGGGAATCATTTATTTATTCACGCAAGCTGAGTGGCAAGTAAGCGAAGTCGTTCTATTAACCTTGTGAACGCCACGGTCGGATCTAGCCGGCAAATAATAACGTGCCCAACACGCCACCGTCGCGTCGGCGTCAGCTAAAGCGACATTTTTTTGTGGCTTGGCGTGGGAGGGGACCCCGATTTGTTTACGCTCTGGCGTTCAATAAAAGGTTAACGCATGCATGCTTTCTGTTGGGACAGGTCAACTCGAAGCTGTAATGGCATTCTTCAAAAGGCCCTTCCAGACATGGCCCTGCATTGTTAGACTCACATAAAATCTTTTATAATATAATGTTTGGAGTTTAAAAGAGACCATGAACTCAAAACTCAAACTCAAAACATTAATTTCAAACAAAACAATTACAGGCACTTTTGAATTGTCAAGGGGTCGGTTAGTATGAAGGGGCCCCTCAGGGCCAAGCCTGCCGGGTAAGCGGGATTGTCCGAAAGGGTTACCGCTACCCCGGAACATAAAGGGCTACGGAAGGAACATGGATGGGTTTTAGTCAGTAAGAGTCTGACACTCCCTTCCACTCCACCCAGAGCGGGAGCAGTCATTGGATGATTTCCCAGCCTTAAAAAAAAAAAAAAAAAGGGGTCGGTTAGTCAGAAAGATGAAGCTAGTTGCCCATTCCTAAGCACTAGGTACCTATGGAGAAGAATGGGCAAGAAACTCCATGAACACTCTTTTAAACAAAATTATGGTTACAAAATATTGGTTACATAGTTCATATTCATATTATACATGTGAGAACAATGTAGAACGTTAAAAGCATCCGATATAAAATATGTAAAAACAATTCAAAAATTAAATTTAAGCAAGCCATAGCCGCTAAGAGATGGGCCTGCGGGCGGTGAGTAATGGGTGACTCACCGTCCGATCAGCACCAGACCCATGCCGTACGGCGCGTATATGTTCCACGCGCGCCTCAAAGAGATGTCAGCATATGAAGGGGCCCCCAGGGCCAAGCCTGCCGGGTAAGCGGGATTGTCCGAAAGGGTTACCGCTACCCCGGAACATAAAGGGCTACGGAAGGAACATGGATGGGTTTTAGTCAGTAAGAGTCTGACACTCCCTTCCGCTCCACCCAGAGCGGGAGCAGTCATTGGATGATTTCCCAGCCCTAAAAAAAAAAAAAAAAAAAGCCGCTAAGAGATGACCAGTCCCTACTGACAGCCTACATGACCTATGACACTGGGCCACGACTGCTCCTCAGGTAGTTTGCAGTATTTGTGGAATACCAGCCTTATGAGGATTAGTAAGCTCGCTCCAAGAACGATAAAGATATAATTAAGTGAGACGGATTAACTAATTTTGTTCGCTTCCGTTTTTTCGAGGACAGCGATATAATATGTAAGAATATGTGGATTTTAGTACGTTGTAGTACTTATTTTCGTGTAGTTTGTGAATGTGTCTGGATGATAAGCACTCCGGGGGGTCTAGACAAAGTCACATGTCGATGGGCAAAACGAAATAAAATTTTGCATAAAGAGCCTAAAATTTTGCAGTGAAATCTACCCCACCAAATCGAATTAGTGGGACAGATTCCACGGCAGGCGGCTCGGTGGGATAAAGTGGAATAATTCACATTTTCATTAACGATAACAAAATTAGATAAATCTGAAATGTATGGAATTGGCATAAGCTTTCGAAATGTCACTTGATCAATCGTTTTCGAATTAGGTGCTAGATAATGTCACATTGTATAACGAAACTCGATCAATATACTCATACAAATGCGTAGACAAGTGGCGTTTTTGACAATCGTAATCGCTCAGATAACGAATTGTTCGATCAACAATTTTCGAAATAGAATCGACACGGAACGATTAACACTTGTCTATGCCCTCTGGGTACAAAAGTCATTTTATTTAACCCCTCAAATGTCGTATGATCCCATAGGTTCATAAGAAAAATTCTCTCAGAACGACAATAAATATAACCGTAAAAATCGTTGAGCTCTTATAAGCAAAAGGTTTCTAATAGGCGAACATGTAATGGGTTAATAATAAATTTTAATTTGGTATACCACAAAAATTTAAATGATTTAAATAGTCGGCATAGATTACATACATGCGAAGCGGAGACGTGTAGTTAGTTTTAAATAAAAAAATATCAGTATCATCTCAGTATTTCCTTCCAGAAACTACTATTTTTCGAATAATAAAATGTCCCCAAACTTCCTTGCTATAACTTACCCAAAATTAATGTCCGCATAGTCACGCTAGAGACTTGGTTAAAAAATAAGATAATTTACGAAAATAATGTTACCAGGGTAACTTTTATAAGGGGAAACGACTTTGTTTTACCTTTTAGGTAAGATTAAAGGGATAATTAAAGAACTGTGGTTTTTATTCTTTCGCCGCTTTCTTTAGTATTTATGTTGTTCTGTACCATTACTGCCTGTTTTAAATGCATTTAAAGAAAATCATTTTATATGCCCGGTTAGAGAAGAATTTTACTAGGTCATGTTGCGGTGATAACACATCTAGAATAAGCAAGCTGAAGTTGCAATGGACCGGCCATATTAGCCGTAGAACCAATGACCGTTTTATTTTTTTGAGGGTAGGAAATCGTCCAATGACTGCTCCCGCTCTGGGTGGAGCGGAAGGAAGTGTCAGACTCTTATTGACTAAAACCCATCCATGTTCCTTCCATAACCATTTATGTTCCGGGATAGCGGTAACCCTTTCCAATCCCGCTTAAACCAATGACCGTTGAGGTAAACATGTTTCCGAGTGGAGACCGCGAATTGGCAAACGTGAGGTAGTACACCTCAGACTAGGTGGAGCAACGATCTTCAAATTTTGGCTGATAGCACCTGAATGAGAGTTGCCGAGAATCGAGTCTTTTCCTACCCAACATAGTTGGGGCTAGCAGATCTATTGTCGGCTCCTAGTCAAACTCGATGTAGCTGAATTTATTCATTTAGCGGTATTTTACGTGGAGCGACTGCCTATCTGAACTCCACAATCAAGTTACTGCGTTACTTAGTTAAGTAGGAAACTTCTGGTCTTCTGACAAAATGTGATGAGTTTTTTTTTTACTGCGTCGTGTTTGCCGCAAATAAACGTATTATCCTTTTTTATTTTATTTTATTTACGAATGATAACAGGGAACCAACGGCTTAACGTACAAACGCCAGCACATCAAGCTATCCCTAACTGTCAAATTATCTCAATGAAAAATGAACCTTATATCTTTGCAATAAAGTTGAAATACTATCAAAGCAATTTGACAGATTGTGGTAGCTTGATGTGCTGGCCTCTGCACTCTCACGAGGCAACCAGGAGGCTCGGTCATCCACGGTACCACTACCGCAACTTTTTCTTAATTTTGAGGAACGAGTCGTACGGCTGTTATTCTGAAGTCAACGGTACAGAGGCCAGCACATCAAGTTACCACAATCTGTCAAATTTCTTTGATAGTATTTCTTTTACTGCAAAACTTTATTTAAAACTTTATTGCAAAGACATAAGGTTCATTTTTAATTGAGAAAATTGGACAGTTAGGGATAGCTTGATGTGCTGGCGTCTGTACATTAAGTTACCCCAATCTGTCACATTTCTGTGATCGTTTTTCATCTTTATTACAAAAGCATAAGGTTCATTTTCAATTGAGAAAATGTGACAGGGATAGCTTGATGTTCTGGCGTCTGTACAATGCCTATAAAAGTACTACTTTAATCCATTCAGAGTGGAATAAAAGTTCTTTTTGAACGCAAAAACATCTCAAAACACCCACTCTTCGGCATCGAAATAAATTATCTTTTTGACTATAGAATATTTGGGTTAACCTAAAATAAATATACCTTATACATTTTCCTTATTTGCAAACGTTACAGAAATAGCCTGGATGGGAACTCAAAGCTTCCGAATAGACAGGACGTACAAAAGGTCGGCTTGACAAAGAGCGTAAATAGACCTACGCACGGTTGACTAATAGGAGAGGTCAGTTTCAAAGCGGCCATCTTAAATATTATTCAAAAAAAACACATATGAAACGATAGGCAAAGAATTTTAAAATTTTTGTAATGTGAAATTTAATTCACGTAGGTAAATAAAATCACCGATTTGAACATTACACTATAAAACTGAATGTGCTTGCCTGGATTCGAACTTACGATCTGCAACACGTAAGTCAGGCCTGTCACCAATGGGCCACTTCTGATCTATTCATAGGTACTACTACTTTAATTTTATCACCACTGCTCTTAAAACAGTGAAGGAAACTTCGTAAGGAATTCGGCATGTCCCGGAACAAAAAAATCGAAGACATATCACATCTACCAAACCGTGGCGCGCCCGCGTGTTAGATTATAGCCCACTCCTTCTCGGCTTTCCTTTAAACTGCCTATACTAGGTACCATTTTCATGCTCTGTACCAAAAATCAATTAAATAGGAGCAGTAGTTTAGGGTCGTATATGTATTTTTGGTGTTTTTTATTTTTATACCGTATCGAATAAATACTAAACACGTATGGTATGAAGTGTTATTTAATGCCCCTCCGTCATATCAACTCTGTATGGACCGGACCTTCTGTTCTTCTATGTATTGTTAAGGGGTTTCAACAGTAATTACGTCGTTTAAAGACAGTATCGCATTAGTAGATGGATATTTGTGAGAACATTTTCATTTAATTGACGTTTACGACTCACAGTAAAGGATGAACAGATGATCCATTTAGTAATCCTTTTATTTTTATGCTTTTGTGAGTTAACGAACTTTAAAATGAAATAGTTCTACCTATTACTTTAAGTTTATAATATGCAGTTAGGAAATTGCTTAAACTACCGTAAATTAGTGAGATTTTCTGAGAATTTTTGGCCTTATCGGAGCCTTAATTATGGAACACTTATGTCTTAATTGGAGATAAGGAAGCTGAACCTGGGGACCAAATTTTATAGAAATAAAAGAACATTATTGTAGGTTGAGTTTTGTGTTTAAGGCTTGTAATAAAATTTAGAACTACTTTTTTTAATAATGTTTGTCGCAGGACCGAAGGCCGGTGGAACAGACGAGTCCTAGAATAGAAACCGCTTATCGGTTAGCGTAGGGTGGGACGTCCTCGTGACGACTTCCGGCCACCGTAGGCGCGGGCCTGCGGACGGTGGGTAATGGGTTACTCACCGTCCGATCAGCACCAGGCCCGTGCCGGACGGCGCGTATATGTTCTACGCGCGCCTCAAAGAGATGTCAGCATATGAAGGGGCCCCTCAGGGCCAAGCCTGCCGGGTAAGCGGGGTTGTCCGGAAGGGTTACCGCTACCCCGGAACACAAAGGGCTAAGGAAGAAACATGGATGAGTTTTAGTCAGTAAGAGTCTGACACTGCCTTCCGCTCCACCCAGAGCGGGAGAAGTCATTGAATGATTTCCCAGCCTGAAAAAAAAAAAGAGATTTCAGCATTATGGAAGGGGGGATTGTCCGAAAGTGTCCGAAAGACCGTAGAAAATACTATTTACAGGATTATGATCTTTAAAACAAATGGCGCAAAATTTAAGAAAATTTTATTCGGTGGGCTATCCTGGCGTTTTCAGCCTAAGTATTCATAGACATGACTGCAGCACACCTGGACGACAGAGCTAACTGCAGCCATCCACACGTCAGCCGTTGCCGCCGATAGCATGCCGCGGTGCTGGAATACATGAGTGGCAAGTGTTGCACGAAGCCTCGCACTTTCTTTTCTTTTACTGTGGTTAGTGACTAACCTGGTAGAGTTTCTTAGCTGCCCATGGGCCTCTGACATAGCTTCACATGCTGTTGAGAAAAATCTCTCAGGAATGCCGGTTTCCTCACGATGTTTTCCTTCACCGATTTTTAAGCAAGTAATTATACAATAAGCACATGAATCCGTAAAATTAGAGGTGGGTGAAAAAGGCACGGATTCATGTTCAATTCACACATCCTTGAAGGAAAACACCTAACTGGGTTCTCCGGGGTTCGAACTCAAGACCTACGACTTGGCAGGCCGACGCGACGGTCACACCACTAAGTTATCACTGCTAGCTAAGCACTTAAACTAAGCTTCACTTAGTATCAACATGTAGGCGGGATTGTCCTCTGCAACCCACGCGGCCACACTGCGCATGAATGCGTAGTTAGCAAACAAAAGAACCGCAAGTGGCAAATCCCTTCTTACGCATCCTACGTATTATCAGATCCAAAAATATTTGTTGAATATGTAAACAAATGGTTCAAAAAACATACTTACCTTAAATACCAATCTGTAGTGCCACTTACAAATTGAATGCTTTGATTTGATTATTTGAACACTTAGACCCGAATCTTTAGTGGGATTGGCCTAAAGGCTTACCGCTACCTCGGAACATAAAGGGCTAAGGAAGGCACATGGATGGATTTTAGTCAGTAAGAGACACTAGACACTCCTTTCTACCGCTCCACCCAGAGCGGTAGGAGTCATTTGGTGTGGTCCAACGCCAAAAAAAGAAAAGACCTGAAATTCTAATTTTAAATCATCAGAAAGTTGTTTTTAATTTGACAATTGAGATTGATTTTGTGACCACATTTTATCGTCATATGTCTTTCAGTTCATCATCATTATTTTCAGTTTAGCCGAATGACGTCCACCGCTGGACCTAGGCCTCACCAAAGCACCGAGTTTTGTGTCCGGTAGATTGTAAGAAGCATGTTTATATTAGAGTGCAGCAAGCGGTGCCGGCAGCAGCCAGCGAGCGCTACTACTAATTTAACTGCCCACACGTAACTGCCCGTTCTGTTATATATTTCATTACCCATTTCAATATTTGTGCCTAGCTCTTGCCAGCGGCTTCGCCTGTGTATATAGCAAATTATCCCATGGGAACCATACATTTGCCGGGATAACATACTTTTTATCCCGGAAACTGGTTTTTTTAGGCTACTGCCTATGTGCAACTCCAGACTATAATCTATCCCCGTGAAAAATTCCATCCATATCCATTCAGTAGTTTTTGTGTGAAAGAGTTACAAACAGTGATTCTTTGGATAGTGGTATGCAAATTGTTGAGGTAGAACAAATATGAAATAATAAATAGTACTTAGTTATAAATTGTATGTTACTTAGTTACTTTGTTGTTGTTGTTTGTTACTTAGTTGTACTTAAGTTATAAAGTGATTTTATGCTCCGTTCCCACAGACAAACCGTGAAAACGATTTTGTGGGGCATAGTTGATAAATTAAGACTTTTTGTAAACTTTACTTTAATTATATAAATAAATAATAAATAATAATCTATACAAAGCATCCGTACAGCCTCAAAAATGTTTCACGTTTTTAATCTTAAGTAGGATGACTCATTTTCAATTACTTTACTAAGCAGTTTGTACTGCTAAACCTGTTAATGCATATGCATTTTCTAATTTTTAATTAACCAAAACTTATTATCATCATTTAAAACACCAAGGATCGTAAAAGTAGTGCAAGAAAGGATAGAAACGACCAAATGATGAAAAACTTAATTAAAATATAAAAAATGTTTTCGAACCCACTTTGTATAAACCGGAACAATTTATCTTTTCAGCGCTAATGCAGCAATTAAAAGTAAGTAAAGAAAACTCTCATGAACTACGAGATGCAGTTTTAAAACATCTTAAATATACTGTTGTTCTTCAAATTGTAAGCCAAGTTGGAAGTAATGCCTGAACAAGTACACTTACATTAAAAAGTTGCTTCAACACTTAAAAAGGAAAGCCAGAGCAGAAATCCAAGTCTTAGAAGTGTTTGCAAGTTCAAAAATTCATGTAGCCTTTTCGTAACTATGTTGGAGTCGATTTCCAGTTAAATTGATGCAGCTGGATATCAGTATTTTACATGGAGCGATTGCCTATCTGACATCTACAACCCAGTTACTTTGTAATACGATACTCTTTGGTAAAACTGGATGTCTGACTGCCGGGCTTCTGACGGCCCGTAATTACCTTTTTTTTGTGGGTCGGAAATTATTGAGCGAACCCTCCCGCTCTAGGTGGAGCGGAAACGATTGTCAGACTCTTACTGGCTAAAACCCATCCATGTTAGCCATCCTTAGCCCTTTATGTTCCGGGGTAGCGGTAACCCTCTCGGACAATCCCGTTGAAATCCCACTGCTTTCCTAGGGATCGAGGGATCTTGGTATGTAAAGATGGTCAACCATCTCCGGACCAGCAGCTGCTAGCGTAGCTTAAGCTGATCGGTTGACCCGTGCGACTGTTATTAATAAGCCACAAGTTATGGTCCAAAAATATGGAGCATAATCAATCTATTATCTGCCCTCTGCTGTGGCTCTACATGGGCCCAGTACGTATTTGTGAATGTCTTTGAAATATAGATTTCCTCACAATATAAATTTATTCACTTTTTTAAGAGCTGGTCATGAAAAAGTCCAAAAAAAGTGGTTCAAACCTACAGCTCATAAGTTGGGGCCATTTCTACTAGCCCAAGCTGCTTAGTTAATTTAAAGCCTTAAAGACTTTTTGTTTCGTTTTAGCAGAAGTGAACCTTCTGAATGCGATCCAAGGTTGATCTTTCAACAAAACTTTTAGCAATGGAACGAAACCAACTGTCTTGCGTCTTTGAGGTATGTCTGGACCATTTGGAAGTTTGGTCCGGCTAAAGAATTGATCGCATACTATCGTAGTAAGTCTAGAGTATGTTATTTCATTAATTTATCACACATTGCACGATTTATTATTATTATCTTTCAGAATGTTTGTAAATAATGTGAGCACGCATGTATTTGTGACATAATTAATTTTACCTGTCGTGAAATATTTGCTTTTCTTTCTTGTTGTAGTATTTTTATTCTGCGTGCATCGTCTTCACATATAATTTAATAATACATGTATACAAAATATTGTAAAACATTTTAAAAGAGAAATGGAGTTTCTTGCTCATTCTATTCCATACGAAACTACCTTTTGAACCAACTAAAATCAGTTCTATTTCTTGTTCATTTCGACGATCAAAAGTTCCTATACTGTGCCTATTTGAGATAAATGATTTGATTTAGTCTTTATTGTTCCGACTTCACTGAATTTTTGTCTAGACAATAAGAAGAAAAGTGACGATTTCGAGGACCAAGTTATATCGTTCAGATATGAAACTACAAATTGACATTCAAGGTACGTCTCCTGATCATTTTGTTTACATTTTCATCAGATACTTTTGGCACTAACCAAAGTGATACTCCTTTTGTATAATAGACGTCAAACTTTATGGCTGCTCTGAAGTGCGCTACGAACTGCGCAGTACCTCCCCCTCACCCACGCTGACACATCAATTAGTTACTGCGCAGCGACTCGCCTCATGTTCTGAGCCTCCAAAACGTTTGAATCGGGTTGTAATTTGAAGAGCATACTGACATTACTAAATACTTGAATAATTTGTAAAGTATTAAGTATTGTTTGATTTTAGACGAAAAAAATACGATTGTTTTTTGTACGTTTGTTTGTAATTAATTGATTATTGTATAATTATCACTTGCTTAAAATCGGTGAAGGAAAACATCGTGAGGAAACCGGCATACCTGAGAGATATTTCTCAACAGCATGTGATGCTAAGTCAGAGGCCCATGGGCAGCATTAAAACTCTGACACCAGGTTAGTCACTAACCACACGAAAAGAAGAAGATTGATTATTTAAATTCTTACATAACGAGTTAGATTTAGTCTCATATATCGAGATTCCTCTGTGTCTCGGAAAGCACGTTAATCCGTTGGTCTCGGCTGTCATTTGTGGAGTTTTGACAGTAAGTTGTTACGAGTAGTCTGATGCCCGGAAGTCTCATATCCTGTCTTACCAAAGGGTGTCGTATTACCCAGTTACTAGGATGTGGAGGTCAGATAGGCTGTCACTCCATGTGGAATACTGGTATTCAGCTGTATCTAAATCTATATTAGTACTTTTTTTTTAGGCTGGGAAATCATCCAATGACTTCTCCCGCTCTGGGTGGTGCGGAAGGGAGTATCAGACTCTTAGTGACTTAAACCCTTTTTTTTCATTTTTTTTTTTTTTTTTTTCATAATTTCTTTTAATATGTAGTTAAATCACGCAGATTAACCACTGGCGGAAGATAGTGTACAAAAAAGCCAATAAAAACCTACAGGAAAGAACATATGAGACGGAGAAACAGATGAAAATCAGACTATTTGAGCAGTAGGTAGACAAGCCTCCAGGGAAAAACATTTTCCTAGGTAGAATAGAATAAATTAGAATTCTCTTTATAAACAAACTTGGACTAAAATAGGCATGAAATTCCTAGGATAACGTTTCGTTTCATCAAATAAAACTTCCTTATCTATGTAAATCCTGGTTTTGCGTTACAATTCCGTTCCTAGATAACAGTTTGTTGAAATTGGAAGCAATAAAATTTTAAGTAGAATCACTTTAACGGTCAAAGTTAAATGGGAATTCATTGTGAATGTAAATAACTTCTGAAAATAAAATTTAATATCGTAACGAGGTTTTTTTCAACTTATAAAAAATACGTTGGCTTTACACAGTGAATTAATTTAATTTCCGTACCTTGCCTTATTAAAAATGTCTGAAAAAAACTCTTCTTTTGCCAAAATTTGTATCGTACTGCGTAGCTGTTGCCCTTAGTTTTACCCGCGTGGAAATTATTTCTCTTAAATAACAGTAAGTCTTTATAACATCAGCTATCTGCTAGTGAAAGTCCTATCAAAAGTTTCGAAGATTAGCCAGAACAAACAAACAAACAGAGAGAGTGACAATATTCTTTTCAATAGATTTTTTGTTAGTACCGTATACTTTAATATCAGTAAAAAGTTGTTATATTTTTGTTATTACAGTCAGACCTCGGACCTCAAGAGAGCGTGGCTAAGTAATAACAGCCACATAGATCGATCCATCAGATTAAGCTACGCTTGCCGGGGTTGACCGAGGATGGGTGATCATCTTTATATACCGATACTCTACCGTGCTTCGGAAAGCACGTTAAGTCGTCGGTCCCGGCTATCATTTGTGCATCTTTGACAGTCGTTACGGGTCGTCAGAAACCCGAAAATCTGACTGCCAGTCTTACCAAGGGGTATCGTATTACACATTTCCTGGTTTGTGGAGGTCAGATATGCAGGCGCTCCATGTAAAATACTGATATTCAGCTGCATCCGGTTAGACTGGAAGCCGACCCCAACATAACTGGGAAAAGACTCAGCAGATTGACTGAGATCTCATGAATCGACGTACGGTTTTACTTATTACCCGTTCAATTAAAACTCGCAGACTGCAATTCGCATTACATGCTTGCTTTAACAGGACAGACGAATCTATACTATTAATAATAATATTATAAAGAGGTAAAATTTTTAAGTTAGTAAGTTTGTATTGTGACTGTTCCTAAATTACCCCAGGCTGATAAAATTTTTGTTTTTCCTAACTTCGTTAATATTAGTGTTTGGGTCGGTTCCCCCTAAGGGGGAAGAGCCGCGCTCCGCCTTCCACACGACTCTGTAGGGCTCGTCCCGGACTGGTCACCCTCCCACCGACAGAGATTAAATAAATTCCAAATGTGAAGAAGTTCAATGCCTTGCTTCATTAATAGAGCAAGGAAAGGGTTGCAAATTAAAGAAATTGTAAATAGGACTTAGGAATTCATAGTAGTGAAAATTGGAAGTGGTTTTAGAAGATGAACAAAATAATAGGGGAATGCAAAGTATACTATTACATAACTTAGTGAGTAACCCTTACACTAGTGTAACGGGTATTTTGACAGACATTACTCACACGATACCTCACATCTGCAAGGCGCGTGTTCGTACAAGTTTGATTCAATTATTGGACTGGAATAAAAGATACACTATTCAAGAATTACTGGATAAGAGTGTTGAGAATCTAGGCACAATAATCATTATAATTTTATTATAATATAATTTTAGATAGGACTCTTTAAAGACCTAATATTATTGGTCTGAGGTAAAGAATACAAATTCAGGAAAGTGATGTTAATAGAGTTGAGAATCGAAACTCAGGAATGATTGTTAATAATACTTTTTGATAAAAGACCTAGTAATATTCAAGAGCTACTTATACTAATAAAATTATACTTATAGTTACTAGAGTAGAGAATCAAGTTTCGAGAATAATAATTATTAATTAGATGAGCTGTGGATCAACACACAGTCTTGTCAGTGAGGAGGGTAAAGGAATCGTTGCGCTTGCGCTTTAACTAATTATTTATAACTACGTTAATTTATTTAATTATGATGTATCCACTTCAGTGAGATCGGGAACCGTTTTACAACGTTTGTCTCATTCTACGTGCTCTGCTAGACCTGACGCATAGAGCCTCTAACGACCCTAATACGATTCTAAAAGAACACGTTCCATAGGCATAAAGTAAATGTCTTACTCAATCCTAAAGCAGAGTGCTGCGAAGCCCAACCGCAATTGAGGAAGACAAGTATTGTGGTAGTTCTAAATGCAGACTACTGTGAATTTACCCCGTGAAATTACCCTTACGGCGGTTTAGCTTCCTTCTTTACTATAATAATACAAATCCAGCACAAGCGCACCGTAGACTCAGTCTTTAGCAAAATGCATTACGATCGTACTTGGTGAACGCCGAAGTGGTATTTCGTCACTTCACATTTCCTTACTCTTCCCCATTTAGAAGATGCGGTGCGGCTAGTAGCGGCTTTGCATCAAAGTAACGTGTCTCGCTAAATAGTGACGATTTAGTAATAGTCCTACTGAACGGACGGGTTTGTTTTAACGAGACACGGTCCCTAGCGTCTTTACGACGTCTACCAATTCAGTTTGGGGTACTTGGTGAAGCCTACCCCCGCTCCCTGGAAATATGCGTCAACAAGCCTCACGCAAAGCATTCTGTGGCAAGACCTTTTTGGAAGCAGACATTATCAGTAAAGTTTGGTTGATTTATGTATCCACATATTGGCTTTATAGCCTAGTAATGATGATAAACACGGTTCTGCCTTCCAGGTCTGGAGGGTTAGTAAAAGTCAATAGTCAGGAGCACTAGTGCTCAGTGTCAAGTATAGGGGAAGGCCTTCCCCGTTTCCCTATAACCAAACGCAACTGACAATTATCTGTCAAGGTACGGATTAGGAGATGGGCGGGTAATATAACCCTATCCTATCAGCCTAGGATAATTATTGTAGTAAAAGACTCACCCAGTCGCACCAACACACACACACACACAAACGTATACTACTTTAAGTACTTGCTTGGTCTAATGTGGGCCTTTACTTGACTTAAACCTTAATACTCGCTGTCTTCCCACAACCCGCTCGGACATAACCTCATGGTAAACTCAAACTCAAACTCAAACTCAAAGTATTTATTTCAAATAAACCAATTACAGGCACTTTTGAATTGTCAAGGTGTCGGTCAGTCCGAGAAATGAAGCTAGTTGCCCATTCCAAAGGAGTAGGTACCTATGGAGAAGAACGGGCAAGAAACTCCATGGACACTCTTTTAAACAAAATATGGTTACAAAATATTGGTTACATAGTTCATATTAATATTATACATGTGAGAACGATGCAGAACGTTAAAAGCATCAGATATAAAATATGTAAAAACTATTCAATAATTAAATTAAAACAAGCCTTAGCCGCTAAGAGATGACCAGTCTCTACTGACAGCGCCCGTTCACGAACATGACGCATATATTAGCACCATTCAGCTCAACCATTTTGAAGGGAGCTAAATGATCCAACACACACGCCACCATCAGCGAGACATTAAAGTGAGCATGGCATACTCTCAGCCGCCAGGGCATATTCAAGTCAATGAAAGACGCACCCAGAGACTGGTCGCTTTATAGTAGGTACATAGTACTCACATATGTGCTAAGCAGTTATACAATATTAAGAGATTGAATTTATACAATGCAAAGATGTTTTTTTGTTGTTGTTGATCTTCCGCAGCTCCAACAGTTTTCAGTAGTCTAATAAATTAGTTGATGCGCCCTTGTGGAGCTGGACTAGCATTGACCCAAGCATTTTTATCAGCAATGTAATCTCCCAATTTATAATACGCTTGGCTGCATAGTGTGCGTTTTATACAAGTTTTAAATTTTGTTTCATTAAGTTCCAGAATGTGGGGAGGTATTTTATTGTAACATTTTAAACAGTACCCCATGAAAGATGAATCTACTTTAGCCAGCCTGAAACCTGGTTGAACTAATTGGTCCCTATTTCTAGTGAAATAGTTGTGTCTTTCACCTCTTTTACTAAAAAGATGCAGATTTTTCCGTGCGTACATGATGTTTTCATAGATATATTGACAAGGTACAGTCATGATGTTAATAACCTTAAACCGTTCCCTTAGAGAATCGCGCCTACGAAGATTATAAATGGCTCTGATAGCTCTTTTCTGCAGAATAAAAATAGACTCGATGTCTGCAGCTCGTCCCCAAAGTAAAATACCGTAAGACATAATACTATGAAAATAACTAAAATAGACTAGCCTCGCGGTATCTACATCAGTATACTGACGGATCTTTCTGACAGCATATGCTGCAGAACTTAGCCGTCCTGCAAGAGATGTTAAATGAGGACCCCATTGTAGCCTTGAGTCGAGCGTGATCCCCAGGAAAACAGTTTTATCGACAAATTCTAGTTTCTCTTGATTCAATACTATCTCACAATCACTACTTTTTACATTTGGTAAAGAAAATCTAATGCACTTCGTTTTTTTTCCATTTAATACTAAATTATTTGCAGTGAACCAATTTTGGACCTGCAGTAGGGCATTATTTACGTCGTCAAAATTTTTTGCACGTCTATCTATCTTAAAAATTAAAGAAGTGTCATCAGCAAATAACACCATTTGTGGTTGATTTTTTAGTAAATGGAGAAGATCATTTATGTATACTAAAAAGAGGAAAGGACCCAATATAGAACCTTGTGGCACACCCATTTTTACTTTTAAACCGAGTGAATTGACACCTTTTATTTGAACTTGCTGCTTGGTATACACCAAACCGCCTATCCTAACTGCCCTGGACCAGGACGTCCGTATCCTATAGCGGTTCAAAACCGACTGCCCTGCCTGATTGCATCAGTCTCCTAAATTCCTCCAAAACACCACGCTTATCGCATGTTCCCACACTTTCGCGGGGTAGGTTTATGGCCGTTTTTGTACAATTATTCTATTGTTCCAAGGGTGCGTTTGGGTATCGACTCGGCCCAAGTTATGGTTACCAGATGTGATACTGGTATTGTAAGTGGTGTTTAGAAATCAGATATTACACTCGTTTCTTAAGAATTTGCTGAATTATTGCTTTCGATCCGTCGGCCGGCATTGTTCTAAGTTTGCTTGTCATTAAATAGAGAATTTATGCGCCTCTTAGTGGCCCGAACCATGTGCTGGTTTAAAAATAAATATAATATTTTGTTATTAAGGAGTACGTGACAGACAGTCACAGCATGTAAAGGGTAATCTCCGGAACTAAAGATCCAATTTCAAAATTTTTTTCACTGATAGTAAGCTACATTATTCCTGAGTGCTAAAGGCTATAAATTATATTTATATCATACATATTAGCCGAGCTATCGCAATTTTCGTCTAGCAAGTCGGAAAGAAATACCTCCGAAAACAGAGTTATTTGCATGCGCTGCCTAAAATTGAACGCAATGTATGGCAACCCGGTTCGCTTTAATTATTTCTACAAAAAAGTCCGCGACACCATATTCCTATCTTTTGTATTTTAACTTTTATATTTAGTTTTATGTTTTAAAAAAGTATTTTTTCGACTTACTTCTAATGTTAAAACAAGAAATTTTCCGCGGACGAAGTCGCGGGCAGAAGCTAGTTTATTATATTTATAGCATTTTCTTTCACTTTTGCCTTGAATTACTGTGTAAGTACTGTTCACCGAGAAATGCTAACGGTATACCCCAATTACACTGTGTTAATATTTTATAATAAATTCTTCTTCTTAGCGTTTCGATAGCATAAATAAACGGAATAAAAAAAATGTTTTGACCCAACTTCACCTATGCGACCATACCATAAAATAAAAATTACCTTCTAATATATCATGACATACGCCTGAAGCTAAACCGACTAATTCTAAAACCGATTTATTCTTGACTGCTCTGAATTCAAATCAATGTTTGTGTCGTGTTTTTTTTTATTATCTTGTGGTTCGAGGAGGTTGCAATCTTCGTGTCAGGTGTCAGCCTGTACAATACCCAAACAGTTGCGCGCTTTTTTACGTGTTACCTGGTAACTGCGTACCGGATGTGAGACACGAATCCCCTCCGTGTAAATACTAGTATTCGGTTAGACTGTAAGCTGAATCCAACATACATATGTAGTCGCGAAAAGGTAAGCAATTAGAAATGATTACATAATCATCACTAACCTTCACCATTCCTTTGGCATTTAGTTTAGAATCATATTTAAATACATAATGTAATCAGTTTTTCAATATTTTAACTAAGAATTCTGAAAATATTCTAAGCTGTGAACATTTAGAAACTGAGGAATTTAAATTAATGTCTTATAAACTAAACTAAAATAAATTAAAGCTCGTAACTTTCTGTCTAGCTTTGAACTAATGACAATTAAAATTGCCATGTCCATCAAATACTTAAATTCGATACCTACCCAAGAAACTGCTTTATAATTTCATCTTGACTAGCTTGTAACACAAACACGCTAAGAACTAACAGCCACACAGGTCGATTCATCAGGTTAAGCTACGCTTACCGAGGTCGGGTGGAAGGGTGAGCATCTTTACATACCGAGACTCCTCCGTGCCTCGGATAGCACGTTAAGCCGTTGGTACCGGCTGTCATTTGTGAATCCTTGACAGTCGTAACGGGTCGTCAGAAGCCCGAAAATCTGACAGGGGCAATACGATTCCCCTTGGTAAGACTGTACCAAGGGGTATCGTATTGCCCAGTTACTGGGTTGTGGAGGTCAGATAAGCAGTCGCTCTATGTAAAATACTGGTATTCAGCTGAATCCGATTAGACTGGAAGCTGACCCCAACATGGTTGGGAAAAGGCTAGGCAGATGATGACTGCCACTATTTTTGTGCTATTTTAAGCTCATACGTGTTCATGGCATTGAATGGGTTAAGGTTGATACACCAAGGTAGCCCGCAAAATTTAAATTGTTTGCAATTTGCAAGTTAGTCAATCATAACAATAATGTTATGTACATACATAATGGTCTTAAATGTCATGATTTCTGATCCCTCGGCTAATCAAACAATTGGAGCAGTGGTGGATCAGTTGGCACGGCTACGACTTATGAGTTGTACGTCGTTGTACAGACGCCAGCAAATCAAGCTATCCCTAACTGTCAAAGTTTTTCAATTAAAAATGAACCTTATGTCTTTGCAATAAAGTTGAAATACTATCAAAGAAATTTGACAGATTGTGGTAACTTGATGTGCTGGCTCTGTACTTATGTGTCGTAGGTTCGAACCCAGACAAGCGCTTTACTTTGGGTAAATTATTTCAGCACCCTCGAAGCGGTGAAGGAAACCAGCATGTTCTACACATACCGGTGGATTACGACTCACTCACTCTCTTTAAGAGGAGGCCTGTGGCCCAGCCGTGGGACTAGGCTGCCTATAAAAACAAACCAACTAAAAATGCATGTCTTTTCTGTTTGAGAAGAAATTGTCCTACAGAAGATTATGTCTGCTCTTTTTTATTTTGATAATGAGGATAGTAATGAATGTCTGTCTCTCTCTAACTCTGATACCAGGTAAGTCACTAACCACACGAAGAAGAAGAAGAAGAATGTCTAACTACATAGTTTTTAACCATCCACGTTAATTTCAAATTTGACAATAATTTCGCTATCTATTATCATAAGAACTTTATCGCTGTTTTGCACGGGAAAAGTACTAACTTTTTTTCAGGATAAACGGTACCATGTTACTTTTTTTTTGAGTTGGGAAATCATCAAATGAGCCCTCTCGCTCTGGGTAAAGTGGAAGGGAGTGTCAGACTGTTACTGACTAAAACCCCCATCCATGTTCCTTCCTAAGCCCTGTATGTGCCGAGGTAGCGGTAACCCTTTCGGACAAACGAAAGGTACCCTATGTCCGTTTCTGTACAATACATCTGACAACGTATATACATAAAATTCAGGATAAACGGTTCTGTGGTTTAGGCGTGAAAAGGTAACAAAGAAACTTACTTTCGCATTTATAACATTAGTTCGGGTTACAGATTGCAATAAAAATCACTAAATAAACAATATTATGGTTTGTTATAAGATGTTTAAATCATTAACTGCCACGCAGCAGACAAAATAGAAAAAATATTGTTCGCGGTCAGCGCCAGCTCAACGTGTTAAACTATTCCCAATTTTCAAATTTGAGAGAAAAAAAAATGTTTTTGAATCTGCGTTCAAAATTGTCAAACTCAAACTCAAACTCAAAGCATTTATTTCAAATAAACCAATTACAGGCACTTTTGAATTGTCAAGGGGTCGGTCAGTCAGAAAGATGAAGCTAGTTGCCCATTCCAAAGCAGTAGGTACCTATGGAGAAGAACGGGCAAGAAACTCCATGGACACTCTTTTAATAATAATAATGTCGATGTTATTGCTATTCCTTTTCTGCTCCTATCTGGAATAGTTTTCGAAACCTGTTGCTATGATCCACTTTTTCAGAGGTTAATAAATGTTTGTTAATTTCGTTTCGTTTGTTCTGATATTCTTTTTATTTCGATTTTGCAACTATCAATGGAATACGGTAACGTTATTGGGAAACCCCAATAACGCCAATAACCCCAATAACCCCAAACAGCTCGAACATATAAACATATTATGTTCGAGCCGTTTGGGGTTGAAACACTAGGGCCATGGGGTCCGAGAGCCCACTTTGTTTGTCGAGACATGACCAAGTGGTCGGTCGACTCTTCACGTGACCAGAGGGATTTTTTTTGAGGGTGGGAAATCATCAAATGACTCCTCCTGCTCTGTGTGGAGTGCAAGGGAGTGTCAGACTCGTACTGTTCATACCCATCCATGTTCCTTCCTTAGCCCTTTATGATCCAAGGTAGCCCTTTCGGACAGCCCCGTTTACCCGGCAGGCTACAGACCTTCCCTAAGGCCTAGTCAACGAGACGGTTTTTTACCGTTAACCGCGCCGTAGGAAACTTATGTACCTATAATTATGTCTTCGTCCCGCCGCGCACCGTGTCTTTCAACAAGCTTCAATAGTGATCCACAGACCATAAAACAATGACGACCGTGCCTACACACAGCGAATCAACCGTAATTCTCCACGGCAAGACTTTACTTTTCAACGGCAAAAATACGTGTGTGTACAACGGGCCTAACATCGTCTTTCAGGAACGTAGTGTGAAACGAAGCGTTATTTAAGGGCATCCAACCAGATAAAAATTTAATTACTATTTCTTTGTAATAGTGTAAATTGAATCTGGGTTCGAAAATTGAATTCCTAACTTGTCACTTTGAAAGTTCACAATTAAGAGGGTTCAGGTAAAAGAGGTTTCTGCATGTGTGAGATTATTTAAGTCTGAAGTCCATGGGCAGTATGAAAACTCTGACTCCAGGTTAGTCACTTACCTCATAAAAAGGAAAAAACTTCAGGAGCTAAGCTTAGAAAAATATATGAGTCAAAAAGGTTGCACTAAAAACTGCACTAGTCAAAGTCAAAGTCAAAACATTTATTTCAAATAGGCACAAGAATGGCACTTTGAACGTCAAAATGAACAAGAAATAGAACTGATTCTAGTCGCCCCTTCCAAAAAGTAGTTTCGTGTGGAGAAGAATGGGCAAGAAACTCCACCGTTACTCTTTTAAAATGTTTCACAATGTTTTGTATACATGTATTATAACATTATATGTGAAGACGATGTACCCAGAATAAAAACAATACATCACAAAAGGTGAAAAGAAAAACACATGTAGCAGTGGCAAGTAAACTTAATTATGTCATAAGTGCATGGTGCTCACATATTTACAAACATTCTAAAAGTTAATAATAATAAATTAATCAATGTGTGAGAAGTTATTCCAATATATTAAAATAATATGGTACAAATTACCTAATTTACTTAGCAACCAGTTTGATTTTGTCTAGACACTAGATTGTCCTGTACTAGACATTGCAAACTCGACGAATGCAGAAAAAATCTGTACTTAAGCAACCGCTCGAAAGAGAATGTCTTTTTTCCGGCCAAACTAGAGTGGCTAGTACGAAATACATAAAAAAACTAAAAAGGTTCGTTGTTGAGTAGTGGCCTAATTACAAATGTGAAGTGCGGAAAGTCGAGTTTCGTTAGACAATTTCATTTTGTTCAGAATATTTAAGTAGTAAAATGTAATAGTAATTTTGTTGCACTGCTCTTAAACCACGCTTATGGAATTCGGAAGTTGAATGTGTAATAGTTCCTTTTTTAAAATGTTTCAGAATTGTTTTGCTAAAAGGTGAATTTTTAAATCTATTAAGCTTTTTGTCTATAGGTACTAATACCTATTATAAAGAGGAAAGATTTGTATGTATGTTTGTAACAAATAAACTCAAAAACTACTTAACGGATCTGGATGAAACTTGGCACAAAGATAGATTATAGTCTGGAATAGCATAATTATTATAAGCTATTTATCCCGGAAAAATTTACAGTTTCCGTGGTATAATTTCCTACATACACGTGGACGAAGACGCTGGCAAATGCTAGTATTTTATAAAGTATATTGTTTTACTTCAAAGTAACCAGTAACTTTTTTTGCAACGTTTAGTTCACTCATTCTCCATTCAGATCATCATTCTCTTTCTCATTCCCTTTATTGTTTTAATGAATTCTTTGCTATTAGTCATCATCTCCGTAGTCACCCCGTTGTTAGCCATATCATCTACCACACAGTCCATTAATCGTTTTCTTGGTATTCCCCGAGAACTTATCCTGTCCTGGACCTCAACCATTCGCACCCAATTCCACTTCGTCTATTGCTTGCACGCTATGTTGAGTTGTCGTCATTCTCTTGCAGTCATCGGATGTTCTACCGAAATGAATCATGATTGGAATGAGTTTGCAATGTGCGTCTAATTAATTTTTGTAAAGCCTTAAAAACTACCATTACGTACAGGTCCCTAAACCTTCAGCGGGATTGTCGGAAAGGGTTACCGCTGCCTCGGAACACAAAGGACTAAAGAAGGAACATGGATGGGATTTAATCAGTAAGAGTCTGAAACTCCCTTTAGCTCCACCAAAAGCGGGAGGAGTCATTTGATGATTTTACACCCTTAAAAAAAAGGTCTCTTAACCTATCCAATAGCCTAGTGACACACACAAAATAAAACACTGGCAACTTATTATACAAACAAAATAAAATTCAAATACAGAACGAAATAGCAAACAACGCTTCATAACAAAAACAAAAAACAACATAGTGAAATCCCTATACTACATACAATATTATTATATTAAACTTTGTGCCTACTGTAACTCACTCACGTGACGTGAAAATATCAATTTCAATAATATCGTTGAAGGTATGAATTGCTCAGGTGAGGGGTGTTCCTGCAGTATTTTGCAGCAGCAGATTGTTTTAAAATAATCGATTTTCTTTATTTTCTTATTAACAAGCAGGGCAAAATGCTCTCAAATGATTTTTATCGGGATAAACACACCATCTTAGCCTTTTCCCGACTATGTTGGGTCGGCTTCCAGTCTAACCAGATGCAGCTGAATACCAGTATTTTGCATGAAGCGACTGCCTATCTGACCTTCACAACCCAGTAACTGGGCAGTACGATAGCCCTTGGTAAGACTGGCTGTCAGATTTTCGGGCTTCTGACGACTCGTAACGACTGTCAAAGATGCACAAGTGACAGCCGGGACCAACGGCTTATCGTGCTTTCCGAGGCATGGAGGAGTCTCGTTATGAAACTAAATACTCTCAAATGCTTGGATAAACATAATTGTAGAATATTTTTTGTTCAGGGTTGTCTACAACTTGTCAGTTTGGGTTGCATGTTGCATTATTAGTTATCACACTTTCCGCATATTCATATTTTTGCGGTCATTGCTTTATATGTACTGAATACAAGCCTGAATCTAGTTTTTGGGGCATTAAAATTAAATATTTTTGCATAACGCATACGGACACCGCAATTACTCAGCTTAGAACCTTTTTTACGCCAACAGTAATACAAAACCACAAAAATATTTCCAGCCTTTTATTGTTTTTAAAATATTATTTCCATAACTGAAATAGATGCGGTGGGAGTTTTACAAATATATGTTCCGTTGAGGATGAATACATGAATATGAAAATGGATTACTTTTATCCAAATAGCATTTGACGAGATTGTCGCATTGTTTTTTTTACCCTTTTAATATTAAGTTTGTGTGTCGTAGTGTAGTTCATTATGGTTTTTAAGCTATACAGAAAAATAATAAATAATATTTAGACGCATCGGAGACGCATAATTTTTTTCTGTTCAATCGTACTCCAACCCCTTTTTTTGGAAAAAAATAATTATGACATGTTACTCGATATTACAACTTTTTTTTTGTTTTTTGAGTGTGTCAGTAGGCATTAGGTTAAGAGACCTTTTTTTGAGGGTGGAGCGCTTTCGGAACACTTTCGGACAATCCCGCTTAACATAATATTACAAATGAAGCATGCAATTAAAAAAAAAAACAATAATATTTTAAGTAACTGTTATAATATTAAGATTCAAATTATTTATCAAAAGACCGGTGGAGCGGAAGGGAGTGTCAGACTCTTACTGACCCTTTTACCTATGCTAACATCTCTTTGAGGCACGCATGGAACACGAACGCACCGTCCGGCATGACCCCAAAGGTTTCGTGTTCAAACCAAAATATTATCATGTCCAAACTTAATTGTTTTTATGCCTATCATCACTGTTTTCTTTTTTCCAAAAGAACTTTTTTTATTTTGTATTTACGTAACACAAAACACTTTGAATAATTCAGTGTAATAAATAGCCCAACGGTTATTTGCAAACGAAATTAGGTGTTAACGAAATGCATGAATATTCAAACACATTTTATAATTTGTTAGTTCGCATCGGTTTTCGGCTGATATAGATGAAGTGGTTTTAATTAACTTAATTTTAATGTTGATTTAGTAAGTCGTCCTTTGGTAGGACAAATAACTTAAGGGACTCTCTAAACCAGATACTTGGAATTATGGCGCTCGTGGCTAAGTAATAACAGCCGCACAGGTCGATCCATCAGGTTAAGCTACGCTTGCCGGAGTTAACCTTGGATGGATCTTTACATACCGAGACTCCTCCATGCCTCCGAGAGCACGTAAAGTCGTTGGTCCCGGCTGTCATTTGTGAATCTTTAACAGTCGTTACAAGTCGTCAGAAGCCCGAAAATCTGACAGCCAGGCTTACCAAGGGTATCGTATTACCCGGTTACTGGGTTGTGGAGGTCAGATAGGCAGTCGCTCCATGTAAAATACCCATCCGATTAGACTGGAAGCCGACCCCAACATAGCTGGGAAAAGGCTCGGCAGATTGACTTGGTATTATGGCCTTATGTAATCTAAGACGACACTGTCGTACAGCAATGGAAAAAACGTAAAAAAAACCGATATGTACGATGAGATTCTCATCAGGTAGATGAAGCGAGCCGTCAATATTGCCATCCTTAGCGCCAGATGGAATGACAGCACACTTCACCTAAGTTTAAAAAAAAAAAAAAAAAAAAATACTTTCACGGTGTTTTTTTACAGAATAGACCGTCTTCTATCATCACACCTGAAAAGGTACACCAGCACTTCAAGTTACCACTGTCAAATTTTCTCAATCAAATTTTAACTTAACCTTTAACGTTTTAAGGTTCATAATCATTTAAAGAAATTTGTATAACTTGTTTTGGTACAACTTGAGCGTCCGTAGCAACCGTACCATCTAATGAACATAATTTGTGAAAAATCAGGCCAAGAATCATGATTCTACGTACATTTGAAAGCCACCGTAGTGGATAAACAAGGATAAAATGCTTTTTAAATAAATGTTAAGTGGGTTAAATGTCGTTTGCTTTGAGCTTACCCAGCAAGCCGTGATACTAAAGGCTCTATTTACCACTCAATAAAAAATACAGCCCACTCGCTTCGAATAAACCCAACTATGACCAAACGCCAGCCAAATAGCTATATAAGAGATCATAGAGACCAATTATAAATTCGGATTAATACTTCACTGAGCATAAATTGAACACACATAACTTTGAATTTTTAATTTGTCTGTCTATGATGCCATAAGACCTATTTAGTTGACGTTTAGTCGTCGTTGAGTTCATAATTTTAATTATTTTCAATTATTTCAATGTTTGGGATTGACGGTAAAAAGACCCATGTTGTTGTTTTGGGAAAATTCAGCAGTAAAATTTGGACTTAATGTTTATCATCCTTTTATTTTACATCAAACACGACTTACCAATACAACAAAAAAAAAATAACGTCACCTTGGATTCGCTATAAGCCGCCATCTTGGATTTTACGTGACGTCGCCGTCGTATAGCCATATAGCCCTCGGAACTAGCATAAAGCTGCCAATAGTAGGTCGTTTGACAAACCAACATGCAACGAGTAATTTAAAAACAAATGAAAATACATACAACCAAACGTTCATACGCACATAAAAACATACATACATAACTTTTTTTTTTATTTGAGGGTCAGAAATCATCAAATGACTCCTCCCGCTCTGGGTGGAGCGGAAGGCATTGTCAGACTTTTACGGAATAAAAGCCATCCATATGTTCCTTCCTTAGCCTTTTATGTTCTGGGGTAGCGGTAACCCTTTCGGACAATCCCGCTTCTACATAAAAACAAATCAAAACCCTACTTTGGCTTTACCGGAGGCGGGTAAAACTTGTGAGTAATGTTGTTCCCGTACTACCGCGGATCTTAAACTTTTTATACGATTTAGCTAAGCTGCCACTGGCTTACCGCAGAAACTGGTTTAATAACAGTAAAGCTCTCAATAATGTAATTATGCTAGTCTGTTCGAAAAGTAACGCCATGTAAAATGGTATTCAGCTGCATCCGGTTAGACGGAAGCCGACCCCGGAGAGGCTAGGCAGATGATGAGGTTCGAAAAGTAACTGACGAAAGTATAAACAAAGGGTTTATTTAGGTTAAATTCTTAGTCGATCACTAGTTTATGGGGATTAGGAACACAGTTCTCCGTATTTAAAACGTTTCAACTTTACGTCCAAGTTTAAATAACACTTATGTAATATTGTAATTGAAAATGACTTATCAACGAAAGTTACTGTTATAAAATTAACCGCAATTATAAAATAAAAAACATTGTTAAGGTTATATCAGATTAGAATTCCAGGCTTAAAAATTTAAAATAATAAAATCAGAGCACTAAATTAGTAAGTGGCACTACATAATGACATTCATATTTAGGTACCCACGTTCTCTAATCCATTTGTTTACAACTGCATCAGATACTTTTAGTACAATCTATACAAGCCGTTTGTCCGATGGGATTCAACATCCGCAAAAATGACGAACTTCTTTAAAAACTCGAAATCCACTATTTCTTTCGGGAACCAATTTTCGAAGACTTCTTCCCCATTGCTCACCTTCGTTAAAATACCATGTGAGGACCACAAAGACTCGATTTTTAAATCAGATTACGTATTTAGAACTCCAATTGACAGAACTTTCGAAATTCAAAAATGGCTCGATGGTTCTAAAATGAGTCTTGTTTCGTAATGAGGTCGCATTTTCGCCTCATTTATCACAAGGCAACGTGATGAGTGTTAAGACCTTATGTAAATAAGGAGCATGGTAAGACTACCTCATTCCTGTGGTAATGCGTTTAACTCGCACCTCATTTAGTAAAGGAACCCATGTTGATGTTTCTGTGTACTAGAACTTGGTAAGTAACATGGGCCACGAGCTTGTTACAAAGTCAGATTTGAATAAAAAAAAGAATACCATACCTATTTTTCTAACGTAAAAAAAAAACGAGTTTGCAGTTTTTAGTGTCATTTATTTTGTATTTGCAAGTCGTACGCCCGCTGGTATTTCTCACTTGGAAAAAATGAATTTTATACAAACTATCATCCCCCATTTAACCCATTTAGGGCATGAATTTTCGAAAATCTTTTCTTTATACACACCTCTGACAGTCGTGCTAAATCAAATACCATTAGACCCAACGGATAAGCAGGGTATTTTTTTTTATAATACCTGCTAACCTGCTTCTGATAGATAATAATAGTATTAATTATCTATTACAGTCAAACGGGGTGAATAGGGATACAGGGGTGAATCAGGACGAAACTTTAAAAGAGATTTTAACATTGAAATAATATAGTTTGTGGACCAAAAAGGACCAGAAATGTGTCTACTATATTATAATTAACAATTAAGCGCCCTTGTTAGCAACAAGCTATATTATTTACTAGCTTTTGCCAGCCGCTTCGCCCGCGTGTTTGTAGGAAATTATCCCACGGGAACCGTACTTTTTTCCGGGATAAATAGCTTATATGCTATTCCGAACTATTATCTATCTTTGTGCCAAGTTTCATCGAGATCCGTTAAGTAGTTTTTGAGTTTATTCGTTACAAACATACATACAAATCTTTCCTCTTTATAATATTAGTATAGAAAAGTTATGGTAAAGGTACTATGGGTCTGTAAAATCGCCAAACAAGAAAATAGTAGCAGTAGAAATAACTAACCCTATTTTCAATCACGACTGCACACAACACAACACAAATTCAGAAACACACCTCCGAACAGATGCACCAATTCGAATTCGAATAGAAAATACGACTCCGAAATTGCCACTTACCATGCGCTACTCGGTCGCAGCCATTAAACGTACCGATCTAAACAGAATACGGAAACAAGGAGCATCTCCAATTTGTAAGTGAACTAGCAATGCCCTGAATGTGTATGGAATTAATAAACTTTTCTTGTGTTTAAGCTTAGAAACTCCTTTGTGTGTTTGCGTGGATAAAAATAGCTCGACGCCCCTTTTTTTAGGCTCCCGCAGACAGGCGTGACGCGACTTTAGTACGACAATTTCTATGAAAACTTCTTAGAAATAGCGCCGCAACCTCACGTCACGCCTGTCTGCGGCAGTCCTAACATGTTTTGGCAGAATAGTCGACTACAATCACCAAAAAAAAAAACTCGAAGTTTTAGGTATCTACCTTTATTTTTTTTTTTTTAATTTCGCTGTGTAATCATGACGTTCACGAAAAATATAGCGCTATTAGCCCGATTTCTTCCTACCCCGGTTTTTCTATGTATGCCTGTTTTCATTTGTTATGAAAAAAGGAGGTTTGTTTTATTATTAGACCTTTTTTTATTGAACAAAAGTGTGATTAGTCTATGCTAATAATAGTATAATAATCATAATCATCATCATTTTATAAAGAGGAAAGATTAGTATGTATGTTTGTAACGAATCAAGTTAAAAACTACTAAACGGATCTTGACTTCTCTCACTCTGGGTGGAACGGAAGGGAGTGTAAGTCTCTTACTGACAAAAACATCATCTAGAATCAGATAAAGTTGTATTTACTAACATGCACTATCTAACTATGGGTGGAACTGGAAACCCTAACCCAGTTTCACCCATAGTTAGCTGGAGCGAAATAATAACATCGCTCGGGTCTATCAAAGGTAGGAAAGTATGACAACGTCTTACCTTAAAATCATCCTATAATGTTCCCACTGCTTGGACACAGGCCTCCTCACTAAGAGAGGGAGTGGGCCATAATCCACCACGTGGGCCCAGTGCGGGTTGGTGAATGTCACAGGTCTTAATTTTTGGTTCTAGGACCTACCGGTTTCCTTACGATGTTTTCATTCACCGTTTTTGAGAGCAGTGAAAGCGCCTGCTTGGGTTTGAACTCACGACCTACAACTCGCAAGTCGAGGCCGATACCACTCAATAATTTGTTTTATTCGACAGCATTGATAGCCTAGTGGTTTGACGGTCGTAAAAGTCATACTGTAGAAGATTGAAGATCTTCTACTGAGGGGGCTTAGATCTCCGATGTGTGTGCGGCGTCTCCCCACAGACAATGGCTCACCTCCCATCTTGCACCGCATGCCCCGTCACATGCACACGTGAGGACCTAATGGCTGCGTCAGTGAACGGTATTCGCGTTGCTGAATTTTGGGCAAATATAATTTAAAATATAAATATATTTATTTAAACTATTTTTACTATTTTTGCCATCGACACGCTAAGAAGAAGAAGAAGAAGAAGACTGAGGGGGCTCAGTGGTAGAGCGTGTAATGTGTGTATTGGGTCTTCTAAGCTATCATGCAAACTCACGGACAACGTTCAACACATTATATTTTATCTCTTGATTATAACGATTACATCTGTCTAGCTCCGCCGTCTGTGGCCAACTCTCAAATGTACAAAAGCCTTAACTAATTTAAATTATTTGAAAGCTTCGAATGCCGTCCGATTATTACCAGCCATGTTCAACATAAGGTTTTACTCCCGCCAAGTTCAACATAAGGTTTTACTCCAGGGCTCTTCATGGGTCACGAGTTCGAACCCAAGGCACTCACCTCTGACTTAGGGATTAGTTTGCGTAGGTATTGTATAATTATCACTTGCTTAAAAATTTCAAGGAAAACATAGTGAGGAAACCAGCATGTCTGAGAGATATTTATCAACAGCATGTGAAGCTAAGTCAGAGGCCCATGGGCAGCATAGAAACTCGGACTCCAGGTTAGTCACTAACCACACGAAGAAGAGGTAGATTGTTGTTTTAAACTTTTGTAAGGTGACTTTGACCACTGCTCTCGTCTTACCAAAGGGTGTCTTATTACCTAGTAACTGGTTTGTGCTAATAACAATAGACTATCGACACGTAATTATATTAGTTTGGCTAACAAAGGTTTTAATCAAGATTTATCTAGGACTAGACTAATTTAAATTGTTTGACGAGCTTTTGTTGTAACTGAACAGAAATACAAGACGAAATATCTTTTGAAACACCACTAAAGTCTGAACCATGACAGCATAGCTATTTAATCTTTTCTAAGCTCATTTTTGTCTGGGCTATCATCAAAAATAAAAGCAAAAATACGTTGAGCTCTCCTAACAATAACTTGAGTCTTAAACAGGGGTCTTTTAAACCGGTCTTCAATTATTTGATTCCACAGAAGCACTTCCTAAAACCAACTAAAGAATCGTACGTTCAATATCGATGCCTAGTTACAGTATCGATGCCGCGATTCGATTCGTTTCAACCAATTGCGCCCTGTAATGAACGGTGCTCAATGTCACGGAATCGAATGGTGTAGCCTGATTGTATGGCACTCGAATAGGCACTCGATGCAAAAAGTCTGGCCGGTAACAACATTATAAAAGTGGTGTAGCTATTCGGAATAGATAGACCTATGAAATGTATTGGAAGCTAAAGAGCTAGAGGCCAAGATATATTTGTTGTAATTTATTGCGAAATTTTTGGTGTACAATGTAAGAGAAAATACACTCGTGGCAGTAAATATGGGTAAGTAATAAAACTAAATATCTTGGTAACTAAAAACATTGGTTTCTTAAAAACCTGCAGAGTGCTTACTCTGCAAGCTGACTCAGGTTTTTGCTTAAGTTGAAGTGGCAGTGGCCATGTTAGTCGAAGGACTGACCGGCCGATGGAACTGGATGTAACTTTGAGTTAAGCAACACGACTTTGACACTCTATCGACACACTACAGACATTATGTCGCGACTGTTACCTGCAAAAACTTCAGTGGCCTTTTAGTTTTACTTTAATTTAATTATTGAATAGTTTTACATATTTTATATCTGATGCTTTTAACGTTCTGCATCGTTCTCACATGTATAATATGAACTATGTAACCAATATTTTGTAACCATATTTTGTTTAAAAGAGTGTCCATGGAGTTTCTTGCCCGTTCTTCTCCAAAGGTACCTACTGCTTTGGAATGGGCAACTAGCTTCATCTCTCTGACTAACCGACACCTTGACAATTCAAAAGTGCCTGTAATTGGTTTATTTTAAATAAATACTTTGAGTTTGAGTTTGAGTGGTGGTTCAGTAGTGTGTCGAAAGTATGTCGTTAGTGTGGTAGTACAATAATTTTCAGTGTAAAAATATATACAAACCACCTTTACTTTGGCAATTACAATCAATAGTTTATAAACATAATTGGTGGGTTTCTGCAAACTTCGGCACATTTATGTAGTTGTAAGTTCTACTAACCATTTTATGAGTCACAGTTACTCGAACAAAGAAAAATTGTATTTAATTTTATTCTAAAATACTATATTAACAATATTCAATTCGAAAGAAGAAATCTATTATTTCCTAGAATTTTCTAACGAGCCCTCCATAAAAAAGTTTAATCATTACTTTTAGGCCGAAAAAACTCTAAAACTAATTAATAGAAAAGGGAACTCAAACAAAATCACATCTATTTAAGTTTCTAAGAACTCATTGAGTTAATAGACAATTTTCAATTTGCTCGACAACTAAAGTCGACTATCCACTGCTACGCAGGTTGGGCAGGGAGAGATTCGCTAGGTCCCACGGCTCAATGCTGCACCCGTCCAGGCCGTCGCAGCAGAGCATTTTGATTACAGGCCACTACAGGCCTCATCTTTCCCACAGTCATGATTGCACCGGACCAGGCCGTAGGACCTCATTTGTATGCCAGCCACACATTCATCCAAAGCGTAGTCGTCGGTCGAGGTGGATTTTTTTTTGTATGGCATCTCGCAGTTCAACCATAGGGTTGTCTACAGCTGCTAAACCGCACTTGCCTGCCACAATAAATTGTAGCCTCCAGGCACATGAAGGGCTAAGGTAGGAACATGGATGGGTTTTAGTCAGTAAGAGTCGGACACTCCCTTCCGCTCCACCCAGAGCGAGAGTAGTCATTTGATGATTTCCCACCCTCAAAAATAAAGCCTCCTGGCAGGGCTTATAAAAACTTATAAACTAAGTGACACGCTAGGGACACCCACTGTGGTGTACGACGTACCTCGGCTTAAGGCGTAGGTTACGGTGGATAAATCCCCCTAAATTTTTATTTAAAGTGAGCAAAGTACCTATAAGTTCGTAGCTTCCATTGCTGTGGAACGGCACCTTAAAGTGCTCCAATACCTTTTAGTGGCAGAGAAAATCTCAAAAGTTGGGGGTTGAAAAGGTGACGACATCTTTTGCAGCGTGTAATCAAGGAAAGCGAGGGGAATGCGAAGGTGTTACGAAGTTCACGTAGAAAAATGTAGTTGTTGCATTTTAAGAGACAGCCAGTCTATCATTGTAAATTGTATCTTATGTGAATGCCATAAAATTCATAGTGCTGCCATTCCCTGCGATATTTAACTAGAATTTCTCAATCTATTTAAAAATAGATAAGTACAAGAAATTATCACGAATTAGCTTACATTCTAACAATAATTAAAATAGAATTAATACGAGCGAAAAAGAAATGATAAATCTGTAATTTTGTGTTCAGAAAATCTCCTTGGGACTAACATCGAAATCACGAGAAAATAATCAGCGATCCCATACAAAACCTGAATATCCAGTCGACCCAAATGCATGGGATAGCATTAAATATGGACACACATTTTCACACAACCTTTTAGCGCGTATGTGCTACTAGCGACTAACTGAATCCAATTTTCGATTCCTTACTTTATTACTCGTAAAATTATGGTTTATTAATAATACCCTTAATCCTAACGGGCGTAAGCGCCATTTAAGCTAATGTCGCTTACGCTCTTTAGGTCCAAGTGTCGATTCTCCAACACCCTTATAAATATGGATATGGCTGCTTTGGGTGGCTAGTGGCTTACTCCTGAACGGAATTGTCTCAGTAATGAGTATTATTGAATTAATTTTAAGACCTATTATTTTATGGTTACTGTTATGGGAAGGTTAAGTGTGGGAGGGCATGGCGGTATGCTGATTTTGAGGTGAACGCGTACCTAGAAATTCAAATTGGTTTGTAGATTTTAGAAAGATAACTAAGAGAGAACTCATCTAAGAGAGAGACATGTATTGATGATTCTTATGTTTGCGATCATGTAAAAAAATATTAGATTTTTGTTACGAACCATATTTTAATGAACCTGGAAATTGCAGAAAACGCAATTAAATTTTAATTTCGCGGGCCACGTTTGAGCGTTCACTTTATTTGATTTTGACGGTGGGTGTCTGAATTACATTATTTAAACCTCCATTCTATAAAGTTTGAGGACATCCAAAGAAGTTGAGGACTTACTTTTCGGACGGACTTTTTTTTCGATTCTCTTTGTCCGTCACTGAAAAACTACATTTTTGTGGATTAGATAAAAAAAATGATTCGTAAAAAAACATGAAATTGTCTATCAAACCCAGATATGGTTTTCTAAATTGCATTTTCGGGGATTTTTAAATTAAAAATAAGCAGGAATTAAAAAGATTAAACATAGCCTTATAAAACTAAATCCATCACGGAAAACAATTAACGTTCACAAAGCGTTTACAGCATTTCCTCGTCTTGGCATTTAGAACTTTGGAAAGGTGCAAACAGAAAAGGCATTAGACACTGAGACATTTGTCAATCCCTCTCCTGAATTTCAAGTGTCGACCTTGAGCCACATTCCTTTTGTTGAAAGTCTTTAAGAAGTCGTCTTGAACAGGGAAAGGTTCTTTGGAGGTCACCTGACTGGAATTCTTTGACAGCCTTTTTTCGGATTTGTGATTTTTTTTTTGTATCCTGGTCATTTTTGTAAATGGAACACAAGATAGTTGGGAAGAGGTTAGGCAGACGATGTTGAATTTCAAATAATTTATTTCAAATAAGAACAGAAAAGACATTTTTGAAAGAAAAAAAAATGAATTGATTCTAGTTGCCCCTTCTAAAAGAATTTTGAATGGAGAATAATGGGAAAGAAACTCCTTATTTTTGGTGCATTTTTTTGGTGGAAGAAACGAGTTGTCTGTGACAATTTTATTCCGAAAATTATAAAGAAAAATCAAATTGCTATAAATTCCAGTTAGTATGTGGGTTTCCTGCTTGTGTTTGAAGCACAAAAAAAAAAACTTAATTTTGTGCTAAAAATAGAAGTAAACAACGCACTTTAGTGGATAATGACGTCACATCATGGCCGCGACGTTAAGACGTTTGATCTCTAGTAGATAAACATTGTTGGAGTTAAATAAGAGCAACAAGCAGTTAAAATTGACTTTATAATGCTAAGAACATCATAAGCAATTCTTTTACTTCTTTATTTTCAAAGATTCAATAATGGCAAAGGTATACTTATAGTACCTACACTCACATTTCGCCGGTTGTGTTTAAGCCCCATGTAATAGGAGGCGAGCCTATAGACAAACTAAAACCAAAATTTCTAAGGCATCCACCAATCCGCATTAGGCCCGCGTAGTGATTCATCGCCCACTCGCTCTCACAGAGAAGGCATGTGTACTAGCTTATTATAATAAAGGCCAATATTATAAACTGATTATGGAGGAGCTCGTGTCTATGTAATAACAGCCATATGGGCCGATATATCCGGTTAAGCTACGCTTGCCGGGGTTGGTCCGTAGATGGGTCACCATCTTTACATAACGTGACTCTTTCGTGCATCGGAAAGCACGCTAAGCCGTTGGTCGAAAGTCTGACATCCAGTCTTACCAAGGAGTATCGTGTTACCGAGTTAATGGGTAGTGGAGGTCAGATAAGCAATCGCTCCATGTAAAATACTGGTGTTCATATGTGAGTACTATGTACCTACTATAAAGCGACCAGTTTCTGGGTGCGTCTTTCATTGACTTGAATATGCCCTGGCGGCTGAGAGTATGCCATGCTCACTTTAATGTCTCGCTGATGGTGGCGTGTGTGTTGGATCATTTAGCTCCCTTCAAAATGGTTGAGCTGAATGGTGCTAATATATGCGTCATGTTCGTGAACGGGCGCTGTCAGTAGGGACTGGTCATCTCTTAGCGGCTAAGGCTTGTTTTAATTTAACTATTGAGAAGTTTTTACATATTTTATATCTGATGCTTTTAACGTTCTGCATCGTTCTCACATGTATAATATTAATATGAACTATGTAACCAATATTTTGTAACCATATTTTGTTTAAAAGAGTGTCCATGGAGTTTCTTGCCCGTTCTTCTCCATAGGTACCTACTCCTTTGGAATGGGCATCTAGCTTCATTTCTCGGACTGACCGACACCTTGACAATTCAAAAGTGCCTGTAATTGGTTTATTTGAAATAAATACTTTGAGTTTGAGTTTGAGTTCAGCTGCATCCGGTTATACTGGAAGCCGAACCAAACATATTTGGGAAAAGGCTAGGCAGATTGATTGATTATAAGCTGATTATGCTATTGCCTTCACCGGGCATACATCCAGATCCCAGATTACTCATGGGAAATTCCTGATGGAAAAACCAAATAACACTGCCGTATCTAGGAACCGAATTAAAAAGACACGCTTTCAAAATTACAAGAGGTAAGAAGCTGACTTTGCTTATCCAATCAATGAATAGCTAAATAAGTACCATACAAAGCAATTAACCATCTAAAAACAAGTACTTACTACATGAAGCAATCAAGCCTCAATCGTTCAGCGTTTAAATTGGAAAGAAAACAATTTACAGCCGCAAATGACCTCATTCTCAGACTCTTAAGATTTCTACGAGCGCTCAGTAATTAGAAAACAACTCATTTTCCACAGAATTTCACTTAAAGCCTACGTTTTTGAACATGGAGTAGTCAACAACTGGAGTACCGAGAGAATTTATTTTTATTAAGACTTTTAGACTCATGCCGAATGATGGCAACAAAATCATTAAAGGTATTGAATACGAATAAAGTCAATGAAAAGAAGTTAAATTGCCGAATATTTAAATCACACCGTTTACTTTTTGACCGTTATTGCAAGGCAACAATACATTTCCCTGACTATACAAACGCACAAAACGCTGCCTTAATTTTTTATTTTCTTCAATGAAAAAGATAACTGCACTGAATGTGTGCATGATTTTTGATACCCTTTTTTTTTAAGGCTGGGAAATCATCCAATGACTGCTCCCGCTCTGGGTGGAGCGGAAGGGAGTGTCAGACTCTTACTGACTAAAACCCATCCATGTTCCTTCCGTAGCCCTTTATGTTTCGGGGTAGCGGTAATTTTTGATACCCTTACTTTGAGTCGGCCACGACAAAGTCATGGTTTTTTTTTAACGTATCTACATAATGAAAGTAAGTCAGATTCTTCAATCTTTGTAGCGTCACTTTTCAAGCAATGTGATACTGGTTGCATGAAATCTGTCAACTTAAAATATGCTACCTGTTTGAAAAATTGTGATGTTTTGAACATTTTAATAGCAGTTAAATTTTTTTATTAAAAAAAAATTGCACACATGCACACTCCGTTTGCTACGTATTCCGTGTTTTAGAAGCTCTAACGCTTAGAGTATTAAGGACAAAGGCTGTAGGCTTTATTTCCATATTAATAAACAGATTATGAGCTTACAATATATTGGGAAGCTTTGACGTTGTGGTTGTTGTAATGTATGATAAATTATTATTAATTTAATATCTTGGCTAAGAAATGTTGACTTTGAAGAGTTCTTGACTGCTAAAGGAGAGTTTTTATGAATTTATTTCAGAAAATCTGAAACTTTTCTGTTTTTTTTCAGAGGATATTCGACTTGTTGTGATTTTCCATGTGGTTACATGGAAAATCACAACAAATCGGCTACTTCATACTATAACGAATGCATAACACGACAAGATGTTGGGTTTAGATTCTCACGATTCCAGTGTTCACGAGATACTATAATTACCTAACTCATCGCTGGAAGAGATTTCTTAAGAAATAAGTAATATATTACTGAAAATCTGAAAGGTATACCTCTCAGAATTTTTTTAGAGGGTGTCCATCTAATTGCACAAATTTCAATAAAGGACCTACATAGAAAACCCCGAGAAGTCGGCTGCTCCATACTACAACGACGTGCTACGACAAAATGTTGGGAGTAGCAGATTCTCGCGATTCCAGTGTTAGTTCCATACAAAAATTACCAAACTTTCCAATCGCAGGTATGCTGGAAGAGATATCTTTAGACATAAGCATCAAGTCTATTAATTATGTGTGGGAATCAATGGTTAACTATTTAATCATAAACCGACCAACCAACCAACCGAACAACCGTTTTTGGCTAAGGTGGTTGAGTGGCTGTTTTTTGGTTGCTTATTTTTATTAAAAAAAATATTATTTATTATTATGAGTACAATGACTCCTTTTCACACTCTCAGTAATTTCAATGAGACCTTGTATAAATATATACCCAGAACTAGGATAAAGCTTTGCAAATTAACTGAAAAGGGGTCCATAGAAACGCTATGTACTATAAGTCAAAGAAAAATGGATAACGTGACAATTATAGTAACCACTAGCTTCTGCCCGCAGCTTCGCCCGCGTGAATGACGGAAATTGCATGTTATTATACATATACACCTTTCTCTTGAACCACTCTATCTATTAAAAAAAAACTGATTCAAAAGTGTGTAGTTTTAGAGATCTAAGCATACATACAGATAATTAGGACAGACGTGGGAAGCGACTTTGCTAGTCATTTGTATACTGCTTTTTGTGCCCAATACAAGTTCCTGAAATCAGTGCCTGAAAATGATACGATAAACAGTGTAGGCGTCAAATCACATTCAAGCGCTCGTCATTTTCAGTAAACAAAGTTATGGAGAATGTTTCATGAAAATAAAAACCATATTTATGTAATGTTAACATTAAGAGGATATAAAAATATAACAAAAGAGCGAGCGAAAATAAATTATATTATAATATGCTATTGTTGTGTAATATTATAATGGGCTTGAAATTGAATCTCCTCAATTTGTATAATAAATTGTACTTAAAATTTCAGTAATTTCTAGGAAAAATTGTATTTAGTAGAATATGGAATTGATCCTTTTCTGTTTACGTAAAATTACATACTATTGCGTCTGTATTTCTCGTTAAGGTAGGCAGAGGTGCACCTGAAGTAGATGCAACCACATTTCACCAGTTATATTCAAATTATCCAGTAAGCAGGTGGTGGAGGTTAGAAAGACAGTTGCTGGTACTTATGTAGACTGGAAATTCACCTCAACCTAGCTGGGAGTGCGTGCCTGCGGGCGGTGAGTAATGGGTAACTCACCGCCCAATCAGGACCAAGCCCGTACCGGACGGCGCGTACATGTTCCTCGCACGCCTCAAAGAGATGACAGCACGTTAGGTCAAATCCTGCCGGGTAGGCGGGATTGTCCGAAAGGGTTACCGCTACCCCGGAACATATAGGGCTAAGGAAGGAAGATGGATGGGTTTTAGTCAGTAAAACTCTGACACTCCCTTCCGCTCCACCCAGAGCGGGAAAAGTTATAGGATGATTTCCCACCCTCAAAAAAAACCTGGCTGGGAAAAAAGCGAATAATGTGACGCGCGTGGGAATAAATCTGAGAGTATTTTAACAAATATATCACAAGCCAACAGTAAAACAATTTTATTGGCACTTCGTTAGAGGTCGCTGGTGTATGACACCACAGTCCTGTGAGCTGATGAGCCCAATTACCGGTTGTGAACTGCACAAACTGTAAAAACTAACTACTAAGAATTGCATGAGGATTTTGGAATTAAGCTGGCCCCTTACAGTAGGTTTGATGAGACTTGCGACGCAATTTGCGTCAGCCCGTGACACGCGCGCATATTTCCGAACATCGCTTCCCAAGTCTGTGGCGTGGTATATACAATTTATTTTATTTGTTTTCTTTGCAATCGGAAAACTCGTGTGGTTTGAACGTTCAGCACGTGAACACGAGGTAAAGATTACTGCCAATTACACTCATCCTTAGACCTAGCGTGTAGGAAAGCTGGTTCCTCAATAGATCTGAGCATCGCTTATCATCAAATGTTAATAAACTGTCTCACACTAAAACTTTTTGTAGAAAGATGTTTATGTTATGATAAATAAAAATAAATAATTTTTAGCTTTGTTCAATACGATTTTGCCAATCATTTGTATAAACGAAGAAACGAATTTTGCTAAAAGTGATTGAGCATTATACAACCTATTTACTTGGATGATATATTAATACCTTCTCTTAGGCAACTAAATGTATGTTATTGAAGTACAGACGCCAGCACATCAAGCTATCCCTAACTGTCAAATTTTCTCAATTAAAAATGAACCTTACCTCTTTGCAATAAAGTTGAATTACTATCAAAGAAATTTGTCAGATTGTGGTAACTTGATGTGCTGGCCTCTGTACATACGTCAACATTCCAGAATGTTAAAAGTGAAAATCATGCTATCTAAATGCTTCCCTTTTTTGGGATAGATTGAAATAAATATTGATGTCGGACTATTTGATAAAAGGGAACCGTGGATGGTTTGTGTTGACGTCCGAGTGTCGGGTCTCAGTGATAGAGGCATGAGTTTTTTTACTTAAATAGTTCTGCTTTTGTCCGCGGTTTCGTTCGATTGGTTACTGGAAATTGAATCAAAGTATGAGTGTAGTAAGTGTTGTATGTAAAAGTGTATAAAACGGAAGAAGAAATAATCGTCGGACATCAAATATTTTGTCGACCTCACTGTCAACAGGAAAAGTTTCCAAAAGGATGGCAGCATTTCAGTATTGTATGGCAATGATGATTGTTTTAACACATAATAGACAAGCCATCTGAATTGAAAAAAACAAAAAGTTGATTTATGAGGTCCTTTATATAATATTAATGTTGTAATAAAACAAAAATTGCCGTCTCTGGTTTTTTCTCTGCTAAACACATTGGTGTATGTATATAAAGCTTTTTATATCTTCGATGATGACATTCTTGTTTCAAATAGACTGTAAAATTATTCACATAAAATGTGCATGTTATGGCTTAAATATACTTAAAAAATCACGCCGTGTTATTACCAGACCTACATTTTCACCAATTAGTTTTAAGTTCTGTAGCCAGCAGTCCATAACAGTTTTTATAACTGCAGAAAAGTCTTTGCCAACTCCCTTTAAGTTTTGGGTGTCTGAAAATCTGGAAAGACGTTAAAACAAATGTTTTTTACCTATTCACATAACCTTAGCACCAATAAGATCTTCATAAGTACACATTCTGACTGACACGAACAACGTTGTCTGGTAAGTTCAGGACTAATTACGTCTCGTAACTTGTATAGAAACAGTAATAAACTTGTTTTCCCAACGACTTTGTTTTACCTTAGAAGTTAGGAAGTAAGAAGTTGACTGACGAGGGAGCAAAACGATAGCTTGTTATGTTCGGGCTGTTTCGTGGCAGTTTTTGTAATAGTTCAAGTTTGTCTGGACAGTACAAGGTCGTTTGAAGAAAGGATTAGGCTACTTATTGCTAACACCTAAGTCACTAGACCTTTAACTATTGTAATTGGTTCACCGTTAATTTTTCATTATTGTATTTAGTTAACCGTTTTAGTTCAAGTTAAATAAAATAAATAGACGTAGATTCCTTATGTCTATTTAAACTAACGTCAGTAGGTCAGGCGTGTTTTTTTTGTGAGGGGCATCTCGCATTTCAACCGAGGTGGTCTACTGTTCAACCGGGCTTGCCTGTGGATGCTTCAATGAAATTAAGGATTCCATCCAGTGCAAAAACTTAGCGACTACACGCTAAAAGCACCCCCTGTGGGGGACGGCAAGGCACCTGGCTGGATCGGATGCTTGAATAATTATTATTTAGGGACTTAACTGGGTTGTGGAGATAAGATATTCAGTCAGACTAAAAAGTGACCTGTAGATAGTTGGGAAAAAATTGATTTCATGATGAAAAATTGATTTCATGATGAAAAAGTGATTTTATAGAATCGCTGCATTTGTAACCCTAACTTTAGGGATAGAATATAACCACTACCCTGGTTACGGAAAATGTTAGTAACATCAATGGTCAGCTGATATACAATGAGCTATACCATTTTCGGTTTCCGCACTTTAATAAAGTAATTTTTCAAAAAGCCATTTGTAAACTCTTATTCCCTAAAAAGGTAGGCAGAAACTACTGTAAACCATGCTACGTTTTGATGCTTGTTTCTGTTCATATATGTATATCTGGTCATCTTTCTTTCTGGTCGGTTGCGAGTACAACGCAATTGATATTTCTGAGGAATATCAACGACGAGGTCAATGTATGTCCTTCTAGAGCGTTTTATAAAACCCTTTTTCGTTAATACACGCGAAAAGCTTTGATCGTTTGAAAAAATAATAGTTTTGCAAGTACATTTAAACCTTATTTTAGATTTAAGTATCTTTGAACTACCACTAGACATAATAGTCGTTATTAATTTATGTTAATAAGTACATTACCTCGAAATATACTGTTTGTACGTATTTTTAACAGTTCTATGATATAGGCGATAGGCAGTAACAACACCTGGTGCGGCTTGTCTGTTAACGGCTCTGAAAAGTCTGCGGAACAAGACCCATAATAACGACTTGAAATTCGTGTTGTGGCGCGACTCCAACTTCTCATCCCTTAAGGTCTAGCTGGTCTTCACTCGTACATACTCCACTACCTCCTCAACCTTCGTGGTGTATCTAGGACACAAAAAACTGCATAGAGCATAGAGTGGGCCCTAATCGGCCATGCGGGTTGGTGAATATCACATGTATTCGAATTTTCGGCTCAGATTCATTTATGTCATCTAGATTTCCATCATTTTGAGATCAGTGGTGATAGAATAAATTAGCCCAAATAACCTCATTTCATTAATGTTAGCACTTATCTGGTTCAATGAAATGTCCTAATCGAAATATTATTGCTTTATCTCTACCCAAAAGCTTTAGTAAATGCTCGCAAATAAAACCAATTCCCTTTACGTGAGCTTTTGTATCCTCATTATATATTTATAAAAGTATCACCGGTTGGTTTTTATACCTTTGTACAGTTCAGAGATCAATTGAATATAAGCGGCTCATGAGATAGGTCAGTTTAGGGCAAACTGTTTATTTTGTATCAAATTGTTTTAGTTTTTTCGAAGCCTACTTTTTTGAGGTTGGGAAATCATCAAATGACTCCTCCCGCTTAGGGTGGAGTGGAAGGGAGTGTCAGACTCATATATCTGACTAAAACCCATCCATATTCCTTCCTTAGCCCTATATGTTCCGGGGTAGCCGGAACCGTAACCCTTTCGGACAATCCCGCTAAGTTAGTTGGAGCCTTGAGTCTGGATTTTTGCTCTGTGGCTGGCAACAGACTTAAATCTAACTAGTGAAATGTGGGTAGTATCTATTAAGGTACACCCTTCAGGGATTGCAAGCGTGGGTTTTTACTACGTTTCAAAATTAGTATCTAAATTTCCTTCATCTGATTGCCTCGTTGGTCTAGTGCTAGCAAGCCTGGCGTACAAGGGTCAATTGGGTTTAAGGGTCATATAAATTCGAAAGTGACTCTGTCTGTCTGTCTATAAGTAACCTTTTCACGCCTAAACCACTGAACGGATTTCGATTAAATTTGGCAGATAGATAAATTGACTCTCGGGGAAGGACATAGCCTTCTTTTTGTCTCAAAAATATCCCTAAGGGACCCCACGCGAACAGGAGCTAGTTTAATGTAAATTAGAACAAAACAATATCTTTTACAAGACGTAATCAGAGGCTGTAATAAATCAAATTAGGACTAAATCCTGAAACGAGTACTCTTGATCCCGAAGGTAAAAACACTTGTCTTGTTTTATGAAGGTAATCAGTATAAAGTGGGTCGTTTAAAGTAGAGAGAAGAAATCGTAGGATACAATTGAAGTAGTTCCTAGCGTTCCGCGTGTAAACCCGTTCATACAACTATCAAAGAATGACATTGAGGATTTGAATATACGGACAATTTAAGTAGGTAGTCTAGTGCTTCACAATTTATTCAGAAGTAAAATAAAATGTAATTAAAAGGCTTTTAATAGTATTTTTAACTTATCCAATAAAGTTTTTATAAATTAATGATATAAATAAACAAATAACTGGCTTAACAACCTCCATCTCTAAGGACTGGACCAGGAAGCCTGACAACCTAACTCTAGGCCCCCCGCGGGGCCTTGGCTCCAGTCCAATATAGCTTTAACAAACATATTGACAAATGACTACACACTCCACTTGTGAAATCAGTGAGGCGAGACGGATTTATTTGTTGTTAGGGCCATTTTGACGAGGGTATGTTTTGTATATTATGATATTGAATATTGTATGGTCATTTTAAATGGCTATTTGTTATTTTGAAACCTATTATGATTTCATTTTTATCCATCAGGTTATGCTACGTTTGCCGGGGTTGGCCGTGGATAGGTGTTCACATTTACATACCGAGGCAAATTCGTGCCTCGGAAAGCACGTTAAGCCGTTGGTCCCGGCTGTAATTGGTGCATCTTTTGACAGTCGTTACGGGCCGTTGCAAGCCCGAAAATCTGACTGACAGTCTTACCAAGGGGTGTCGCATTTCCCAGTTACTGGGTTGTGGAGGTCAGATAAGCAGTCGGTCCATGTAAAAACTGGTATTCAGCTGCATCCGGTTAGACTGGAAATCGACTCCAAGAAAGTTTGGAAAACGCTCGGCAGATTGATTATTGCTAAAGTAAGAAGATAAATTTATCTAGCATGGATCAAAAGGCACACAACACATTCTGTAAAATTAAACATTATAATATAGCGTATTCTCATGTTCACCACCATCTGTTATGGCAGTATTATATTTATATTACTTCAGAATGAGACGAAGCTGTATAGAACGTATAGCTCTATCTCTTTGCTAGTGGAAATAAAATGATACTGATTCTGATGACCTTTAAAAGGTGGCTGGGACAGGCTCTATGCAGAAAAAGAAGGATAAGGTGTTGTGATGTAGCCTGGGATAGGTCTATAGAATAGTTTTTATTTCAGACCGGACTCCATAGAGTTAGTAACAATTTAACTTAAACTTCTAGTGTTACAGACCAGCAACAGATCAGGCAAGGCAGACCTAGTGTCAGGCACAGCCAGGTGCAAGAAGGTGGTGGTGGTGGCACGGCAGCTCCAGCAATGGACTGCGATAGGCTGAGTTGATTGGAGGAATGAATGTTTAAAAATACTTGGTGCACAGTTTCAAGCTTCGAGACCTAGGAGGCTATACGTTGTCTGTCAGTAAAATGAAGATTCGAATTAGATTAAATCTTTATTTCCTCACCTTGAGAGTCCATGTTAGAAGATAGTCAATGACACAGCATTTAAAGTAAGGACCTTTTAACAAAGGAGCGAAGGGAACACACGCGATGACCGTTAATCATGTTTTAATTGCTCAACTCATATAAGATAATGACGTTACATAAAAATACTTAGTCGTCAGTAGTCTGGTCTCATCAAACAGACCCCTTGTTATCTGACCTTGTCAAACAGCTGATTTGCTCCACATTTTTCTTTGAACAGATCATGGTAACGACATATCCTAAGCTGACGTCCCCTACCCTTCGTCACTCGAGATTGATGGCTTGTAATCGAGTCCATGGGGAATGAATGATGTGCAACCCTGACCTTTTTGCGTTAACAACTCAACTAGCACCCTTCCTGTTGAGGTTGTTTTTTGAGGACAGACGACTGGCATGGTTTTAATGTTTTGTGATCGATGGTCTTACGAAGTTACGATAAAGGAATGGCCTTCAAAAAGTAGGAAAAGTTGGTAAGAAAGATGGTGATATTGGGCCGGCTGAAGTCACCAATGATTATAATATAGAGGTATGAAGGGTGGTAACAGGGTGTAACGTTCACTCATCGTACAAAGGAAAAAGGTGGACCTCCGAGCAGACCGGGTGTTGAGTCTGTTGGGCTACTCAGGGTTTAATGAAACCTACAAACTAAGCGACTACACGCTATGGAAACCCCCTGTGAGGTACGGACCTCGGCTTAGGGCGTCGCTGGGGGAGGACAGCAAGGAGGGACAAGCTGGATCGGGCATAACGTTTCATGTCGGCATGTTGTTTATATCGACGCAAAATCCTGCATCGCGCAAGCAAAGCTTACTAGCATAAACTTTGCTTGCGCGATGCAGGATTTTGCGTGACGTCAGTGTGATGCGTAGTTCGTATGTGGCGAAGTCGATACAGTATTGCACAGCACTATTCTTTCAATGATGGTCCGAACATGATGCAGTCAATCAGAATCTAGTTAATAACGCCCATAAAGCGTTTGATGAAGACATAGATGGCATATTTGTAGATGGTTATGGTAATGAATAATAAATGGAAGACTTTTAAATTCGTAAACGACATTAAGTTGAGTCTACAAATAGTGAAGCACATGTTTTGGCCGAGATCTAGAAACGTTACTTAGCACGTACTTAGCTTATAACAACCATTAAAAAACCCATAGCTAATATTCTCTACAAAAAATGTATGGTTCGTTGAATGCCAACAAAATATCTTTACTTTTGAAAATACAAAAGGCAAACTTTTTGTACAAGCCAAAGCACTTCGCTTGCGCGGTAACAGGTAGAATCAACTTGAGAGTTTTGTTTTACAATATCTACTTTCATGAAGTTTATCCAACCGGTGTCTTAAAGAAGAAAAAAAACAATGAGTCTCGAACGAAATTCGTGAATTTTCTTTTAAAGGCCTGAAAAATGAAACGATTTTTCAATAACTCTCATTAAACCTTCGATATTGGGTCTAAAGATAGTTTTATTTTTACACTCGAGTCACGAACTGTTTTTTCTTGGATGACATTGAAATGAAATGAAATTCTGTAAATAGGACATCGGAATCAATTTAACACGTCATATTCTTTTAAATATTTTTTTATATTAGCCAGCCGACATTTTCTCTCAGCCAGATAAAAATGTCGCTAAAATATATATTTTATGTGTTATATTAGCTAGTAAACGTAATTAATGCCCTCTTTTGTTTTTGAGCGTCGGAAATCGTTAAATAACCCCTCCCGCTCTTGATGGAGTAGAAGGGAGTGTAAGACTCTTACTGACTAAAACCTAACCACGTTCATTCCTTAGCCATTTATGTTCCGGGGTAGCGGTAACCCTTTCGAATAATCCCGCTGAAATTTATACCCCTGAGAAGAAACGGCGAAAGATACTCTAGTCGTTGCAAGGCTAGGTTGGAATATCTCATGACTGACATTTACTTTGAGGAAGTTACGAGTATGTGGTACGGCAGGCCACACGTCAGTTGTAACATACCCAATTATAGCCACTTATTCTATTGAAGCTCTGTACTACGCACTACGCTAAATCAGCTCAAGGTCCCGCAGACAGGCGCCACGCGACAGCCCGACGTGACTCTAATAGAACAGTTTTATGAAACTAGCCTTTAAATTTTTCGACCAAAATCGTGTCGCACTATCACGTCTGAGCTGTCTGCGAAAGCTTTTACACTTGGACTAAAGTACCTATCGATTACTACCAGACAATTACAAACAGAGATGACGGCTTCTGAAACATTGTTTAATATTTTTTTTGATTGATGAAAATTATGATTTTTTTCGTGCTGATAAATTACTACGTTAGTACAATAATTACAGTTGCCCAGTGAATAAGGTAGTACATGTATGCTATGTATGGCATTGTTTTCAGTTTTTGTTGCATGATTGTCATGACATAAGCGTGCATAAGCAACTCATGTGTGATGCTCTTTTCAATGTCTATGGTCGCAGTCTCTGTGGTTCTAGCAGTAGACAATTTGTCAATTATAAACCTTATTGTTTTTGTTTACTCAGTTTTGGCCGTAGTATTATCGTGATTTTAGTAATCTGCCTTTTTATTTCTGCAGCATAAACTATTTTTCTTTCCTTATTTTCTATAATTCATTTACATTCTTCAGAAAGATTAATTTCAAACACTGATCGTACTCGTAGCGTGAAAACTTTTCCATTCAAGTTAAAATTAAATTAATCTCGTCACAGAACGTTCCAAAGTATTTAGTGCTGTTTTACACTTGCCTAAGTGAATATTCAAAGGTAGAACGGTTTTTACTTCGTTCCATTTTAACCGTAATGGAATTAATTTGTATAAGGATCCCTTTTAAATTGTTTTTTTTTATTTAGTTAGTTAAAAATAAGTATAATCTTGTATTCAAAGAATTTATGTCAATTGAACAGGTACTTTTGAATAGGGATACTGACAGGGTAAAGAAAAATAAATTATATTTAGTCCGTCACACAGAAAATAATAATAATAATAATATCCTTGGACATTTTACACAACGCCATATCGTCCCACTGGCTGATAAACTACTTATATACATTTTTTTTTGTAAATACATACATATATTATAGATAGAAAAACACCCAGACTCGTAACAAATACTTGCAGGTCGTACAAATATTTGTTCCGTGCGGGAATCGAACCCGCGACATAAGCGCAGCAGTCAATCGCTCAAGCACTGCGCCAACCGTGTCGTAATTAATAAAAAAAAAAAAAAAAAATACTTACATAAAACGCATTAAAATTGGGGAAAGAGGGACCCCTCTTTCCCCGTCACCTCCGTCACAATTCAGTATAAATTCTATAACGAAGTGACGTCATGCCACATTTTAACACAATGTATCGATGTAATCTCTTGTTTATGTGAAAAAAGAAAAAATACTTGTAAATGTTTTTGATAATCTATGTAGCTGACGGACTGGAAAAATAAATTTTAGTCAACATCCCTTTTGTCAAGCCGTCGATCAGTCAGAAATATGTATAAAGTAGGTACCTATGTAACCTAGTGTGCCAGCACATCAAGCTATCCCTAAATGTCAAATTTTCTCAATTAAAAATTAACCTTATGTCTTTGCAATAAAGTTGAAATACTATCAAAGAAAGGAGATTGTTCTAGACCGCCCTATAACCAACAAACATTTGACGTGTACGTTAATTTTAATTGTATTTTAATATGCTTTTTAAAAATAATAAATTCAAGCGGACACTATTTAATTCTTAATAGGTTTTTAAAAGTGACCTCATTGATTTTATTACCAACTAAACTCGCCATCTTTCATGGAATTGTCAATGTGAATGTCAAAAAAGATTTGACAGTGTCGCTCTCGCTCATATTACATTTAAATATCGATATCGACGACGATGTCCATAATATTTAGTGATAAATAATGGATGTTCGATATTTATCACTTCCAAAACGTGCAACATAAAAGTTTTTCATGCTTATTTTTTTAATGGAATTAGTTCCGTAAACATTTTAATGGAACTTATGATGAATATGGCCTAGCACGATTATGATGAAAATATAATGAATAAAACAAACTCACGAAATGTAGGTACTTACTAGTCGAATGAGGGATTTTCTGACAAGTGAGAAAATATTAGTTCAAAAGAGGAGTTGGTAAAAAATACGTCACTGTCTCTGGTTTTTGACATCAAATAAGCTTTCTTATTAAGGTTGATGTTCCAGGGTAGCCCGCGAAATTCAAATTTTCTTAAGTTTTTTGCAATTTGCCGGCCAGTGATAGGTTGTATGTTGATGAACATTTGATTCGCGGCTGTAAGACGTATGTAGTTACAGAATTATAATCATCAAAATCATTAATACAACCCTCCGAGCTCATAAAGGTGTAAAAATGACTTTTTACAAGGTCAAAGTCATTCCGGAACCTTCGCGGGCTGGTTGGAGGATTCACCTTAACGGATATTATTGTTTTTATCAGTAGGCAGTAAAACAAAGACGTATTTTTTACCCTCGCCATCTATTGAACTATGTTTTTTCACATGCCATATTTTTACCTTTAAGTACAAAAACTCTATGTTTAAATGTCGCAAACTAAAACGTTTCACATTGTTCGTTGGGAACAAAATATTTTATTTTAGCATTAATTTAATTGAAGTAGGATCATATCAACAACGTGTTTATGTTTGAAACGGAACAAATTAATTTACATTTTGACATATTGATCTGTCATTTTGGTCTACTAAATTAAAACCACAGTTTAAATAGGTGGTCATTGATAATCGATATACAATCATATATATTGATATCTTCGAGAGAGCATCTCTATTCTCTACGTCACTACGTCAGTCGGTTCGTCTCACCAAGTCTCACGTGCTGGCTGTGGTTGCGTTGTATTTTTGATTTTGTTTCTGTTTGTAATACAACTGTAATTACAGTAATATTTTATTGTATTTGAAGTTTAATGCTTTGTAGAAACCAGAAATAGAAGGTTTTAGAAGGAATTACTTAAGTTTTCTCTTATTACAAATAACCTCAAAATCTAATAATAATAATAAAATAATATCCTTGGACATTTCACACAACGCCATATTGTCCCAAGCTAAGCAACCTAATGCTTGTGTTATGGTAACAAGATGGCTGATAAACTACTTATATACATTTTTTTTTTGTAAATACATACATAATTATAGATAGAAAAACACCCAGACTCGTAACAAATACTTGCAGGTCATACAAATATTTGTTCCGTGCGGGAATCGAACCCGCGACATAGTGCGCAGCAGTCAATCGCTCAACCACTGCGCCAACCGTGTCGTCAAATCTGTTCCTTTTTTTTAAATAAATCTGTTCTCTAAAGTGTCCGTCAAGAAACTTTGTTCTTATGGGCTACTAAGGGCAATTTACAAATAGATAATGATTTTTTCTATGCTGTTGGCTCCAGGGCGAACAATATATGGGCGTAGAACAATCTCCTTTGACAGATTGTGGTAACATGATGTGCTGGCTCTGTACATGTTACATTATGCGTGTTGAAATCTAAACATATTAAAATAATAAATCAGAAAAGTTTGTTTGACATTCGTCATATAAAAATACCTGTGCGAGGCCAAAAAGCTTCCTACCCCAGCATAATGCTTCGATATTTAAAAAATAAATGCCACTGCGTTCGTATTCTGATAAGGCCGCTGTAAGGCGACGGACACACCTACGCACATATTACACTAATATTCAATCTGCCAATCAATCTGCCTAGCCTTGTCCCAACTATGTTGGCGTCGGCTTCCAGTGTAATCGAATGCAGCTGAATACCAGTATTTTCAAATATCACACTAATATTCTAAAGGCGAAAGTTTGTGAGTGTGTGGGTAAGTTTGTATGTTTGCCCGTCCTTAAAAATGAAACGGCTCAACGTATCTGGATGAAATGAAACTCAGAAGTAGTTTATGACCTGGATTAATACATAGGATACTTTTTAATTGTCCCGGTACTTACGTTTTCTTGGGATAATTTCCAACATCTAGAGTAGCTAGTATTATGTAAATTCCGATATAGGAAAAATATACACCAACAAACACTGAAAAACTGCCAATTACCTACTATTTCTTGGCAGATTTTTTTTTTTTAAATAATGCAAATTATTTATAACATCTAATGTAATTCCACAACGAGATGAAACAAGTATTATCGACGACGATGGGAAGAATTTAAACATAAAGATTCATAATTGGTTTTATTTTGTTCATATTTCTTCCAAGCATTCTATTATTATATTTTTATTAGCTACATCCCCATCATTTCCGCTAACCTCATTGGATGTTGTTCGATCCTCAAGAGATTCCCAATTAAGATTCAAATTGGTTGTTTACACTGCAATACCAGGGGATCTCACAAATTGAGACAGTTTGTATTTTCAGGAAGAATTTCCTTAACAAGAGAATTGAAAGTGTTTCGGGATTCTGTACTGAAATACGCGAGTATGTTTTCCTCCGTCGGGATGTGTAACACCCCGTTGTTCATTAAAGCTTCCGAGAGTCACAGTTAGACGCTAAATGTTTGCAATCTGTGCAGCTTCCTTGATTAAAATTGAGTAATTGGTACACGTGGTTGGTTGAAAGTTAAATTAAACACTCCACTAAGTGCAGCTTGTGGGTTTAGGGTTTATGTTCTCGAAACAACGCAATTTTCATTTAAAATTGATATGAAATCATCTTTTTGGCTCCGCACGGGTCTTTTTTTTTTAATACCAATTTTCTTACTGTGCTCCGTTCATTTTTATTAGTTCGGTACTGTTTGTATTTCCTGTGCGTGCCCCAAACAAAATATATTTCTTTCTTTCTTTTTCCAAAGCAGCCCTCAAGTAAGCTGCGCATGGGAACTGAGATTTACTTTGTATGAACATATATTGTACATCGTGAAAAAAAATCAGCTGTTCCCTACATCTCGACGAGTCACGTGACCAAAAATGTATACAACAAAATCAGCTGCAGCAAAAGAACAGCTGATTTTTTTTGCGATTTCGGAGTTGGTCTCAAATAAAAGTTGTTCAGTTTGGTGGTCTGTAGCATATCCTTTTGTATGTATATGTCACCGTTAGATTGTAAAGATCGTTAGATTACAATCTATCTAGCGAGATTGTAAACTATCGATAGATTGTGAACCGTATCATTATGATTGCAATTTGACTCATTATTCTTCGCTATATTGTAATCTACCGAAGTGAAACCGTTAAATTACAATCTGAATAAAAATAATCTCTTTTTTCCATATTTATTTCTATATAATCTAGTCGTTTCTGACACTCGCCGGCCGCTGCCGCGGCACCGCTCGCTTCGCTCGCTCGGCTCGTGCGTAGGTGGTCACAGTTTTAACCTAACCTAACCATTTTTTTAAACGTCTTACACCGGTTCACAATTTGACCGCTTTCCATCGATAGATTACAATCAAGCGAAAAATGATGCGTTAAATTGCAATCATAATGATACGGTTCACAATCTATCGATAGTTTACAATCTTACTAGATAGATTGTAATATAACGATGTTTACAAACTTACGGTGAAATATATACCCTTTCAGTTAAACCTAGTAGATCGGATCGTCCACTGCCGCCCACGGCCACGCTACGCACGTATGCGCAGATCGCAAACAAATGAATCGCGAAGCTAACGTGACAAATCCGTGCATATCCTTCATACAGCAGACACATCAGCTCCGTTCACGAATTTGAGCGATTCGATAAGCGACACGCTCGTCTTTTGTTTTCATCCGTCGCTCCACAAGTCGTGACGCGGTGACTCGTGGCATGCTCAGCCTTCTTCATTTTGTCACTCAAACGTGTAGCTCATTGCCAGAGACATACATAGCAGTGGATGCTCGACTTTACCCTCTCTGCCCATGTAATTCAGGTCAGACTTAGTTTGCTGCAGTCCTTAACTGCAAGTTGCATTTATTCCCAGCATAAGTACTGATGGCTTTGAATATTGCAATTATTATTGTCGCCTTCGTTCCAAGCAGAACGTGACGCGACTTTACAAGCAATATTCCTTGGTGAATTATAATGAGTTTGTGCTCAAACTGAACGTGTTTTGAAGTACATGGCAAATAACAATGAAGGGACGGGTTTGCCTGATAAACTAAGTATATTGGACGCAAAAGTTATGAACCCTAACGTAAAATCGTTGTACACGATTCAAGATGCGTTTGACATATTGTGGCAAATGATTGATTTTAATGTGATGTGTTTCGTAATGTTAATTACTTCTCATGCGATAAATGTCTAGAATCAAATTCTTCCAACTTAACAGACAGCTATGCTGCTGGGGAGTTTGTTGCGCCACTTCTCTTCCCAGTTAAAGTACTAGGCAGTTAAAGTACTAGGCTCCATAGGTACCTACTCCTTTGGAATGGGCAACTAGCTTCATTTCTCGGACTGACCGACACCTTGACAATTCAAAAGTGCCTGTAATTGGTTTATTTGAAATAAATACTTTGAGTTTGAGTTTGAGTTTGCAGTGGTGAAGGGTGGGCGTTTTTGGGAGACTCAGCACTCATGAAAATCAGCACTTTTTGAAGGTCCTTCAAAAAGTGCTGATTTTCAGCCTAGTATGAATAAATGACTTTTGATTTTTAATTTTGTTTTATTTTCGTAATACTGTTGAGCCACTTAACATGGATTGCCGAATAATTTTAATTACCACGGAAGAATTAAAAAGAGAAAAGTTCCCTCTCTCAATTTCCACTGCAATAATATGTAAAGTTCTCATTTGAAAAAGAAAACGAACCGATAAATACACGCCCAAGAAAATCTTTGTAAAGCATTCAATCAAGTTTATCTTTCGTTTATATTCAATAAAGTTCCAGAAAAAAGGATCAGACCACAGAGGTATCAACTTACAGAAGTCGTAGTCTTGTGTAAAGTGCGCGGTTGGATTTGTGTCTCAGAGGGCAAACATTTGCTCACAGTTCAGTACTCCTTAGTAGCAGAGAATTTCTCGCAGTTTTCACAGACTATTTAGGTCTATTTAGGTCTATTTAGGTCTATTTAGGTCTATTTAGGTCTATTTAGGTCTATTTAGGTCTATTTAGGTCTATTTAGGTCTATTTAGGTCTATTTAGGTCTATTTAGGTCTATTTAGGTCTATTTTAGGTTCTTCTTCTTTTCGTGTGGTTAGTGACTAACCTGGTGTCAGAGTTTTTATGCTGCCCATGGGCCTCTGACTTAGCTTCACAATCATGCTGTTGAGAAATATCTCACAGACATGCTGGTTTCCTCACGATGTTTTCCTTCACCGATTTTTTAAGCAAGTGATAATTAAATACGCACATGAATCCGTAAAATCAGAGGTGCGTGCCTTGGGTTCGAACTCGAGACCTGTGACTTGGCAGTCCGACGGACACACCACTAGGCTATCACTGAAGGTCAACTAGCAAGGCGCAAAAGTCGCACTAGGTCCTTCTCTGGATTTGTTACTGAGTGTGAATTTACACTCGAAGAGTTCAATCAATCAATCAACTCAGCCTATCGCCGTCCACTGCTGGTCATAGACCACTCCCAGGCTGCGCTACAACACCCTGTCCTCCGCCTTCCGCATCAAGTTTGTCCCAGCCAACCTTCTTAAGGTCATCGGTCCGTCTAGCTGGGGGGCGTTCTGCACTACGCTTGCCGATACGCGGTCTCCACTCCAGGACTCGTCTGGTCCACCAGCCATCAGTCCTTCGACAAACATGGCCAGCCCACTTGAAGAATATTACTAGTGGTAAATTGGCACAAACAAGGAGACTCTGGACAACTCGAACTAGAATTAGTCTTGCACCTTAATGAGTTGACACCAACGCCTTAATATGATTATTTCAAGAAATAAATTATTTCAAATAATATAACATGACGCCTGTATTTTTAGATTAGTTAGGCAAAGCAGCACCTGAAGAACACCCACATTTTACCAGTTGACTATTTAAAACGGTCAAAAATAAAATATGAAATCACATAGAATTAAATATTATGCGAAAATATTTATAAATGTAAAATTGCATTTAATACTTATGAATATTGCATTTGATTCTAAAAATCTGTGACGTCACATTGTTATATTTCATACAAATGACGTACAAATTCCGCGTTTTGAGAATTCATACAAAATAACGTTATTGACAACTTTTTCAACTTGCTGCTTTTTTGTAATAACTTGGTAAGTCTAACGACATCTAACGGGCACTTTGCCAGACTTGGGTTTAGAAAATTTCTAGAAAGAAAAACCAAATAACACTTTGGAACCCAGGACTTCATGCTCAGCGGTAGCATTTGCGGCCACTGCACCAAAGAGGCAATATAATAATCGAAAATAATCTTAAAAAATAACAAACAAAATCAATCTGCCTTGCCTTTTCCCAACTATGTTGGAGTTGGCTTCCAGTCTAACGCGATGCAGTTGAATACCAGTGATTTACATGGAGCGACTACCTATCTGATCTCCGCTACTCCGTAACTGGGTAATAAGATACCCCTAGGTAAGACTGGCTATCAGATTTTCGGGCTCCTGACGACCCGTAACGACCGTCAAGGATGCACAAATAACAGCTGGTACCAACAGCTTAACGTGCTTTCCGAGACACGGAGGAGTCCTGGTATGTAAAGATGGTCGCGTCTACGCATCCACGGATCAACCCCAGCAAGCGTAGCTTAACCTAATAGATCGGCCCGTGCGGCAGTTATTACTTTTCTTATTATTAGCTCTTTTAAAAAATAACGAAGATTTTTTGTAAATTTTTACCAGCCACAAACACACTTCCTCCGTTCGCCATGTTAAAAAAAATATTTATGAAAACGTTTCCAGTAGGTACCTACTTTCCTCAGATATCTGTGGCATCCAACAATCTATACGCAATTTCTTAGTCCCTGGAGGTTGAGTTCAGATCCCGTATTAGCTCTGTTATTGATATATTAAAAAGTTCTTCTAATGAATTAAATAATAAAGTAGACATTGCATCTTCACTATAAGTTTTCTCGTGTCGTTGGGTATTGAGTTTGTAAACTGCCCTAACACGAACGTGCGACGTGAACTTTACGTAAATTCAAACATTTTGAATATAGAATAGAACGAACTACATAATATTCAAAAGCAAATTTAAAAATATTTAAGATTACTTCCAAAAAGGGCAAGGTTTTGTACTAGTTTTTTTAATAATGTTCATTGATATTTAAAGTTAATTGTGGACTGATTTTAAAAATTCTTATTTCATTTGGTAGAAAATTTATGGGTGGCGGTTCCTAAGTGACTGATCCTTTAGAAGAAATACCGAAACAAACTCAGAGATCACTTTTAAAGTCCTAACATCATAATTATTATGGATTTTGTTTGGAAGGGCTTTTTGAAGAAAGTGCACTAACAGCTTTGAATTGGCGTCTCCCAAAACACGGCATGCAACAACAAACGTCAGTCATCTCGTAGCTCAACCCTGTTTTATGGAGCTTACCGACCTACCAGATGCTACCAGATATGCAGGACATTTGCGTTGGTCATATACAGGGTGGAAGGGACACCGACGGGAAGCCAGTTATCAAGGATTCATACATGGATTGGTACATGATTCTGAGACTCTGAATCCTTGGTATTATTATAATTTCCTTGGCTAAGCAACCTAATGCTTGTGTTATGGTAGCAAAATGGGTGATAAGCTACTTATATAAATTAGTTTATTTATATATTATATAACTTATATTAATTATATTTTTGTTACACACATAGATAGAAAATCACCCAGACCCGGTACAAGTACTTGCAGGTCGTACAAACATTTGTACCGTGCGGGAATCGAACCCGCGACATGCTGCGCAGCAGTCAGTCGCTCAAACAATGCGCCAGAGCGGGAGAAGGGATTGGATGATTTCCCAGCCTTAAAAAAAAGCCTTTTCATAGAAATAGCACCTTTCGTGAAAATTACAATTTTAATCATTTTTTGGCAAAAAATTTGAACTGTCAATCATGGCTGTACAAGGAGTATTGTCTGTGTCGTAGCGTAAAAACTTCTTTGTAGCAGGCTATAATACATGTTCCCACTGCTGGGACACAGGCCTCTCTTCGAAAGATCCCAGCCCCAGACCACCCTTAAACTCCTTTTAGTTTACTAAATCATTCCTAATAACAATTTAATCTCCATTCCTAATCTCACTAACCACACTCGTAATAAAATTTCTTTCATAAACAACGTTGAATGCAAATGAATCATTAAGCAGGGCTTTCAGGTGTGTTGAGCTCTAATTCCAGCAATGATTTGACTAGGTACGCACAGTATTAACGTGAAAATATGTGGCACAGAAGTCGTCAGAAAGTGCAAAGCTGGCTTAAAAATTATAAACACACAACCAGAGGGCTGGGTCGCAATCGAGTCATAAGCGGTAAGAGGATTAAGCGAATATTTTGGGAGTTACTTCATATTATATTAACCTAGGAATATCAAAGCCTGCTCAGACCACAAACCAGTAAACACGTTCAACGCTGAACATATTTAAAACATTATGCTATTCCTGTCATCTTATGGGGTTATATTTTACGTTACAGGGACATTGTTCACACTAGATTGAAAATGATAGATTAAAACGTGACATCAGTAATTTAACAGACATGGAGCGATTGATACCTGTCCAGGCTCCCTTTAATCAACTAATATTAAAAACGTGAAAACTTGTGAGGATGTGTAAGGAGGTTTGTTACTCTTTCACGCAAAAACTACTTCTTGGATCTAGACGAAATTAGTCAAACAGATAGTTTATAACCGGAATTAACACATAGGATAGTTTTTAACCCGGTAATATGTTTCCGTGATATTATTTATTATCTCTCTCTCTTTATTAGTGTAAGGTATAAAAAATGTAGTAAAATGTTATCCGAATATTTAGAGACACTAAATTACACAGACACAGAAAAACTTCTAGAAATTTCGGCATGATGATTTTGATCCCCGCGTAAGTGTTTATTTTTGTAAAATTACATAGGCTTAGTTTTAGATATTAAGGTACCATTAAGCTTTTTCTCCTAGTTCTTATAATATTCTTTATTTAAATACAGCTTAACTTTAAATTGTACTAGACCAAAGTAGTTGGATTGTAAAGTGATGGCCTGAAACACAGGTTTAAATTAACCTAGATCGAGCTGGTCGCTACATAAAATTGCAATTCCGAACAACCAGTACTTGCACCTATAATAAAATCATAGTTTTAGTTTCAGGCACTTTAATTGTATGGAAAACTTATTACTGTTGGCTACATGTACACTTTTTGTAAACGTTTTATTTGAAATAAATTATTATTATTATTATTTCAGACATCCACGCGGGTGAAGCCGCTAGCAGAAACTAGTACAGTAATATTACAGAAGTAATACCGAATCTCGTCTACCGATGTTCTGTGAAAGAGTTAGATTCATAGAGAGATGTAGGCACGTCATGTTTCAGATGCAAGGATATTCCAAGATATTTGTTGCACACTGCTCACATGGGTAAAGGATTAATGTTTTGTAAGCAATCTCAACCGGCAGCTAGTGGTTTGGGATTTTAGATGGCAAAGCTAAAGACAAAACAAACAGACGGCTCTGGATGACTCAATCCGTTTATGTGTGTATAGGATTTAGAAACAAACATTTGTGGAGAACGTTGACGCATTTTGTAGTTGATTAAAGCTGTTGTTGCTTGGGGCAGGCAAATATACAGCTGTTAATTCGGCTGAATGATGATTTAAATGACGTATTATTTTTTAAATTAATTTTCTATTGATATTATAAAGTCACTTTTCGTGTATGTTCGTGCAGTCGTGTTGTGCTACAAACAATGTTACGGTTTTTGATGTAGTTTACATATATTATTCAAGAAATCTCTATTTTTTATCAAGGGTCGCTAAGTTTTTATAACTTCAACCGTACCCAAAGTAAAAGAGAGTACATTTTACAGTAATTAAGATATTAAAGAGGCGAGTGTTCTGAGCCGTTTCGAGCACTCATTTGGAAGCGTAAAAGCCTAGAATTTTCAGGTTAAGCGTCGTAATAGTAAAGGGTTTCTGATGTTTTCGACAAATACGGGGAAATTTTAGAACGTGCAAAATTTTGCGATCCTTTTTACTGCATTTTACGGTAATATGGACGAACAAATGTTTTCGTTCGTATCTCTTGGATGTTTGAATGAAATGTTAGTGTGCTTAGAAAACAGTTTGGAGCGTTTTCAAAAAATGTATGAAAAGGAAGTGGGAATTAAAAGTTGTGTTAAGTACTGAATGCTGCTCTGGACTTACAGTGAGCAAGAATTGTACTGAATTGTAACTGGCAAAGGAACTGTTGTAGATCTAAACTAAACTTTAGCTAGACTTTAATTGAAAGTGATTCCTTCAAGTTTTTCAATTACGGAATAAGTTTAGGTTCTTGTTGGACGTGGTGGAGCTGGCAATGTCTCAATAAAAGAGATTGAAACAATTAAGAACGCAGTTTTAAATAAAATAGAACACATAAATAGATCAGAATATCAAATCCCGAAAGTAATTAAAAATGTTTAAAACAAGGTCGCAATGTCATCGCGGTGACAATGTCAATGTCAAAAACTTGTCAAAAATGTATCTTTGACAGACTGAGATATAAATGCGAATGTTCTTAAAAATACGGGCTTTGCTGTTCTGGTCTTGTTTATCGACAGCAATTATACAAATAGTTTTTAAATCCAGAAGCATGCACAAAAATTATTTTTTTTCAATTTATTTGACCTTCGCAGAACTTTAAGACTAGAAAACCCGAACCACAGATTTTGTAATTCAGAATATGTCACTACTTAAAATGTTAAATCGTCTACAGAGAACCCAAAACAAACTCAAACGCTCAAACTTCATCACGAAAACAGCAGTGCGTCACAAACGCATGGTCATTATTCGTTCCGTTCCCAGAAAGGGTCCTCCTAACTCACCTCGGAGGAGGCCATTCACGCAAACTTGGAGAAAACTTACTACCTAATCTGAACATTCTTCCTAACTTCGGTCATTCGCATCTTACTACAACATAATGCAACTTTGTTACACTAATGAGTTCCACTGAAGCGGCTCCAGCTGTAGGCAAGCATCCTGATGACCCCACTAATGAAGTTGCAAACTTTAACTGAATAGTAATGTCGCCCAGAGGAGCGTGTTTTCAAGCGCCTGAAGATAATTCCAACAAAATTTTCGGAAAAGAAACTCTTTATAGCCTTGTTTGCGGAACATAATTATGAATCTGATTGGATTTTTTTTTAAAGTAAACAAAATTTACGTTGATGGCACGAAAACTAATTCCTTTCTGTGATGAGTGACGAAGGAGAAAATTGGCAGGCTCGTAATGACGTGGCTTTGTGTTGAGCCTAGGAGTTTTTGAGTCTATCCGTGTTTATTGAGATATGTACGTTAGGCGTCTGCATAAATAAATGGGTGTCTCTGAGGAATTCGTCGTCTTTTGCGTAGAAATTTGTATGAATAGAATATGACATAACATCAATACAAAAATGGCGTTGTCTCTGGCGTGTTTTTTGGTTTTACTGTAGGTTGTCTCTGCAAAAGTAAATATAGATTTTATTAGTCTATGTAATTTTTTTTTTGAATTATCTTACGCTGTCTAACTCCTGGGCAAAGGCCTCCCTCCACTCCTTCCATCTTTCGCGAGCCCGCGCGTCTTCCTATCAGTTTTGACGAAATCTATCCAGCTCGTCCTGCCATGTCCTGCCGACTGCGGCATGTCAGGCAAGCTGTGGGCTCAAATTGCTTGGTGGACTTGGTGCCCTGAGATAGTGAGGCGGGGTCGCGGCAGAATGTATACCACCATTAGCACTTATTAAATCCTCTAAACGCATTAGACTGTGAAATTTACTGAATGAATTTGGAAAATAAATCGCATCGACGCTCATCAAAAAAAGCTCCTTCCACTAATTTTAATAAATATTCCTTTCACAAAACCGTGAATAATATTTCGAAACCTATTCTGAACCAACGAGGCGCGGCTTTGAACATTTTCTGGTCCTTTGTCTAAAAATGTTCAACAGCTATCTCATCTAAGCCCTGCTCCCATAAAATTACTATGAGTACATATTATATCTCATGCTATTTCCACTTCGTGTTATATAACAAAGATTTCATAGCGCCACTACACTTTGTGTAATGTGCCATAATATTTTTCTGGATATAATGCTAGAAGCGACGTTTTATAGTGCGCCAAGGATATTTACAACGCCACCCCCTGAAAGAACTTTTTGTTTTGGAGTAGATTCCACTGCGCCTTTGTTTGTACGAGTAAAAAGTTTTATAGACGAAACTTTGATAATTAGTACTGGTGTAAAATAAATCAGGATTGCTTTTTCGAAGTTTAAACTTAAAATAAGTGTTCCATCACTAAATTACTCTTCTAGCTCAGGCTGATATAACTTAAAAGTTTTCTGAACAGAAAATGACTCTCAGAGTTGGTACTGAACATACAGATTTCGCTAAAAGTTTCGAAAAAAATACTCAACAATTAATCTGCCTAGCTTTTCCTCAACTATGTTGAGGTTGGCTTCCAGTCTAACGAGATGCAGCTGATTACCAATATTTAACATGGAGCACTTAAAAAAATAGACTACGTATATAAGGACCCATCAAAATAGACGGACAAACTTTTAGAAATCACTCAGACTACCAAAATAAGGACAATGGTAAAAAAAAACCACATGAGATACATACAAGAACTGTGCAAGTACTTACCCATAATAGATGCGTTTATTCTAGTGTGCAGGCAATTTATTGTTTTACGTCAAAATAAAATCACTTTAATTAAAGTTTTTTTTTTGCTTGGATATCTTTGGTTAGACGTGACGACTCCCGGCCACCGTAGGCGCGGGCCTGCGGACGGTGAGTAATGGGTGACTCACCGTCCGATCAGCACCAGACCCGTGCCGTACGGCGCGTATATGTTCCACGCGCGCCTTAAAGAGATGTCAGCATATGAAGGGGCCCCTCAGGGCCAAGCCTGCCGTGTAAGCGGGATTGTCCGAAAGGGTTACCGCTACCCCGGA